>CM062374.1:4412978-5640478 GCA_031216125.1 Dalbergia cochinchinensis
GAATATGACTCCCAGTATGGCCGCATCTCCTGGCCGTCGTGCACGCCTCGGCCGAGTCACGGTGGGCTCGCTATCCTCTCCCAAGTCGATAGGTATGGAGGGGGAAGACCCCTGAGGGTATCGGGGTGGCCGAATCTTGGAAGGATCCATCTCCGAGAAGGACGATGGGCAACGGGCACATACTCGGGGTAGTCTCGAGCGGCGGATGCCGAAGGTGGAGTATCTGGCGTAGCCTCTCCTCTCGGGGACGTGCGCGCTCGAACACTAGGTCGTCACCAAAAGGTGAGACGGGGGAGAAACGATGGGAATGTACAGGGGGAGTGAAGGGTCGACCCATGAACATGAATACTCTAATCGTGCATCGACCCACAAAATGGAATGACCCGTGGTCCGGGTCATGGTGCACCTCCCATGTCGGCGTGTCCACGAACACCACGAACGTCGCCATCTGAAGACGTGACGGAAAGAAAGAGGTAGAGGGAGTGAGAATCTTGCTAAAGAATCTCAGTAGGGCCTCCTACTACCTAGGTGTCATCATCTACGGCCTCACGAACCTTGGGTTTAATTATATGAAATGACTGAACATGCATTTAGTTCATTTTAAACTTCAAAAATATACTTTAGCCAAGGTCCGTTCATTTTAGGATGATCTTAATGTCATGAATGCAACATAATGGAAAATGTATGCATGGCACTACCTAATGCACATACATAAAACATAACATCAAGCATCATCATCATTGGTGGCATAAAGTGGCAATAGTAACATTCATATGGGACAAAACATAGTGACATAATCATAATCATGAACTTTTCTTCCTCATGGGCCACCCTAAAAGACAATCGAATCGGGTGCTCGGCCGAACCTGTCACCCGTAACGTGTCATACATCTAGGTTATGAGCTCATACCTTAACTAGTCGTCACTAGTTCTTACTTACCACTTAACGATAAGCGTATCATAAATCCCGACTATCCGAGTGCGGGTTAGGGGCAAAACTCTTAGGGTGCTCGGCCGAACCTGTCACCTAAGAGTATAAAATGGTACCGATGTCACATGAGTTCTATGGAGGTGCTCGGCCGAACCGTGTCATCCTAGAACCCATCTTAGTACCTTAATTTTCAAAATCTCTTTAAGTCCCCAAATTTGCCGTAAATTCAGCCAAACGGTCATTACACCGAAGTTTCCTTCCAAATTTGTCGGAAATTGGCCAAAACGGTCATTACAATCGAATTTCCTTCCAAATTTGCTTTATGCCACATAAACATATAACCTCATAAATTCCTCATATGAATAACATCATCATCATTAGCATACTTCATGCATCATCATACATCATTCAAACGCTTACCCTCACGGTAGCTTATGCTTTGACCCTTACGGGTCTTAATCTTGAGATATAGCTCTCTAATATCCGTCGCTCATATTTTATGCCCCTAAGGCTCATATTAAACGTCATTCTTCATTCTCATGTTCATACTTAAATCTGAATAGCATAGGACAGAGTCTCTAACTTGTTTTTACTGGGTTCTAGAACTTACGCTTTAGACCCTTTCTGCTCCATCTTCGCCTGAGGCGCTATACATTAAATCTAAATCAATTATGAGACATTCCTATGTTTAAGGACTAATTATTAATCATGTTTATCATGTTGTAAGGGTGCTGGACAGATTCCAGAAAATTAAATGTTCTAAGAGTTCTACATTTGCATTTTTACGGTTTTCTAGTTACTAGTTTCCCGTAGGTGCTAGAATTCGATTCTAACTCAAATGATACCAAGTTTTTCATGTCTAAACAATCTAAATCTGATTATGTTCCCATTAAAACAGTTTGGATTGGTTCCATAAACAAATGGGTCAAAACTATGTTAAATTCTAGCTTTACGGTATTTCTAGTTAGCTAGTTTCTTACCTATCATGCATAGGTTTGCTTCTACATCATCACATGATATTTTCACACATTCCAACACATTAAAACATCATCATACAGCATCACATTCATCACATCAGAGCCGAAACATCTTGCCTCAATAAGAGAATTAAATTGACATTTCTAGGTACATAAGTTAACTAGTTTCTCTTGGAATCAATTTAGAATTTCTAAAACTCTTTGCAAAACATTTTAATTCATCAAGAGGCTAAGTGAAGCCTTAGGTCACCGACCAAAACATATTCCATCCCCTAAAAGAGATTGGAATCACAACTTATAATGACATAACCTTATAAAGAATTGTAAAACTTTAAGGAAAACTCAAAACATAGGCTATTGGTCCTAGTAGCTAGATGAAAACTCATTGCAAGTCCATCATCACTACTTGGCGAAAAACATACATTCAAAGTGTGGTTTGCATTGAACTTTAACTTGGAATGAAATGGGCAAGTCTTTGAGCTCTAGGTTCTTAAGTTACGACATAAACTAAACGTGCTCATGCTCTTCATTTTTAATCTTGCTTTCAAGGTAAAGTGATGTCTTGAAATTAAATATGCAAGGCATAATTTAAACGTGTAAACTTGAAAGTAAATATAAGCATAATCTTAAACGTGCAAGCTTGAAAGTAAAGATGCAAGATTCAATTCTTTATTTTAGTGCTCTTGGCCCAACAACAATCGACTTTAAGGCCGAAATAGATAGGCATTCGAGAAATTAATTAGGTGATAATGCAAGTTCAATTCTTTATTTTAGTGCTCTAGGCCCAACAACAATCGACTTTAAGGCCGAAATAGAAAGGCTTTGAGAATTAAGTTAAGTGATGATACAAGTTCCATTTTAATCTTTATGTTCTTAGGTGATGGCTTGAAAGTAAAGATGCATAGCAAGAATGTAAATATGAATGCAAGCATAAAATAAATTATGCAAGTTCATTTTATCTTTCTAGAGCTCTTAACAAGACTTTAAAGGAACTTAAACCTCAACCCAAACTCATCAAACCAAGACAAGGTAAAAGTCTAGAGTTCTTAGAACTCAACATAACATATTTAAAAATCAAACATCTAGCATGAAAAGGAAAAGGTAATGGCCCAAACTTCAAGGAAAGAAAAGAAATGTTTGAAACTCTAGAATCCATGATCTTGGTGATATACAAACTCCAACATCATGAGACCTCATCATTGAGTCATTAGAACCATTTTGAAACAACATCAAAGTTAAGGTTCTCAAAAGTTCAAGAAAGGAAAAAATCTAGAAACACTTTTGCTCAAGAACAAAAATCAAGCTCTAGAGTTTGTCTCAAGTGATGAACATCATCATGAAACTCTCATCATCAAGCTCTCATTCCTTTGTTCTCCAAGGCCCATGGCCGAAAATGAAAAGGTAAAGGGAAGAAAAAGAAGTTCTAAAAAGAATCAAGAGAAACTATGAACTTTAAGCTTAGAACAAGAACTTTAAAGAAAGAACACATGAAAGAAAATCCCTACTTGGTGTGATGAACTTGAAGATGGAAGAAGAAGATGAAGATGATGAAGAACTTGAAGAACTCCAAGAACTTGAAGAACACAAAAACTTTGAGAGAAAAGAAAGCTTTGAGTGTTTCCTAAACTTAGCAAATGATCTAAAAGTGGTGCAAGCTCCTCAAGGCATTCTATTTATAGAGAAATGAAACAAATGAAGTGTGTATGTGGGCTGATGTGTTTCGGCCATGAGGTGCAGAATTAGGGACATCCATGAGTTCCATGAGGTGAGATAATGTGTTCTTGAGGCATGGTGAGGTATGGCTTAAGGTATGGTGAGGTATGGTTCAAGGTATGGCCTCAAGCATGGTTCTTTGAGTGAGAAAATAATTAAACATGTGGTCAATGGGGAGTGGGCTGGCGAAATGCATCAGCCAAGGGAGGAGAGTTTCTTGCATTTTAATTGTGGTTTAGAGTTGTGTTTAGGTGTATCTTTGGTTATGCTTAAGATTAGGAATTTGTAAGAAAGTGTTTAGGTAAGGTAAATGGGTAATTAAGGTAGTCTAGACATAATTAAGGAGTGGTCTTGCACCATTAGAGGGTTAAATCCTCAATTTAGAGTTTAAACAACTCTAGACTCATTTCCTTGATTTAAGGAATTGGAGAGAGAAAACACTATTCATGATTCCAAGACTAGGAATCTTGAGTTCTAAAAAGGGATTTAAGTTTAATCTAAGCAATTTTAGGTTCTAATTAACTTTAATAAATTATTTTGACTCTAGATTAATTAGGGAAATAAATTAATCTTCGTTTAGAGCCTAATATTGCTTAGGTTTGCTTAATTACGTCATTAAGCTTAAAAACACTATTCCAGGGCAAAATCGTAATTTTGCACTAAAACTGCCCGACCATCGGGATTTGAACAGCTACCTCTAGACACATGAAATCATGTTTTTAAACCTCTGGGGAAAGTTCCGGGCTCAAACGGCACCTTTACCCGCGTAAAACGCTTATAGGGTATTTTGGTCATTTTGACCAAACTGCTGAAACGAAATTTTCGCTTCCGAAAGCATTCAAAGGCCATTCAATCCCCTTCAAACATTGAGTTGACCCTTCGAGGATGACCGAGTTGGTTACCCTCGAGTTCGGGTCAGGAAATGACCTCAGGGGCATTTTGGTCATTTCCCTCGGACAGAAAAATCGGGGTGTTACATTACTCCCCTCCTTACAAAGGATTTCTGCCTCGAAATTCGTTACCTTAGAAAAGCTCGGGATACTTGTCTTGCATTTCTGACTCTAGCTCCCATGTAAGCTCTTCGGATTTGTCGCGTCCCCATGCTACCTTTACCAATGGAATGCACTTGTTCCTCACCGCTTGACTCACGGTCCACGATTCTCGTAGGAGGAAGATTGAAAGTTAGGTCGTCCCTTAACTGAACATGCTCTGGCTCTAAAACGTGGCTAGGGTCGGACTCATACTTCCTTAGCTGAGAGACGTGAAAGACGTCATGAAGATTAGAAAGATTAGGGGGTAAGGCTATTTTGTAGGCAACTGTTCCTATCCTTTGAAGAATTTGGAAGGGACCAAGGAATCGGGGCTCAACTTTTTGACTTTCATGGCTCTTCCTATGCCTGTAGTGGGGTAATCCTAAGGAACACATGTTCTCCTCCTCGAACTCCAAGGGCTTGCGCCGCTTGTCCGCATAGCTCTTTGTCGACTTTGAGCAAAGGAGCATCCTATCCCTGATCCTCTTGATTTGTTCCGTTGTTTCCCTCACTACATCGGGTCCTAAGACACTTTGCTCCCCAGGCTCGTACCAACACAAAGGTGATTGGCACTTCCTTCCATACAATGCCTCAGACGGTGCCATATCGATGCTTTGCGTGATAACTATTGTTATACGCAAACTTCGATCAAAGGCAAGTACCTATCCCAACTTCCCCTTTGGTCTAACACACAGGCTCTTAGCATATCCTCTAGGGTTTGGATCGCCCTTTCAGATTGTCCGTCTGCTTGTGGGTGGTAAGCGGTGCTCAAGCATAGCTTTGAACCAAACGCCTTTTGGAAGGCTCCCAAAACGCGACGTAAACCGCGGATCTCTATCCGAGATTATCGCCGACGGCATCCATCCAATCTTACGATCTCTTGGATGTATAACTGAGCCAATTTATCTAAAGAGTACGTTACTCTAATAGGTAGAAAGTGTGCCGACTTGGTTAGTCGATCCACTATCACCCATATAGCATCATGGCCAGCTTGCGTCTTAGGCAATCCCGTCACGAAATCCATAGATATGCATTCCCACTTCCATTCGGGATTGACAGGGTTGCAACAAACCTGAAGGTTTTGGTGCTCGATTTTCACTTTCGACATACCAAGCACTTACTAACCCAGCGACTACATCCTTTTTCATTCCGGCCACCAAAACATCTTCTTCAAATCTTGGTACATCTTGGTAACACCTGGATGAATGGTGAAATAGCCTTTGTGAGCCTCCTCCAAGATCTTCTCTCTGAGGTCACCATCTTGGGGTACGCAGATCCTTCCCTCAAATCTCCATATCCAATCCTCACCTCTTTCAAACCTTTTAACTTTCCCGCCTTAACAAAGATCTATGATCTCTTGAACTCCTCATTCTCTCAAGTGCTAACATGATTGTCTGCTTAAATCCAGTTGTCACACTAAGATAGCACATTTTTATTCCTTTATCGGTCACTGACATCCCTAGATTCATATCCCTAAACTTCTCTATCAACTCAACTTCTTTGATCATCAAGTGGGACAGTGTAACGACTTTCGGCTCAAGGCATCAGCGACTACATTAGCCTTGCTGGTGGTAACTTAAACCCAAATCGTAGTCCTTGAGGAATTCCATCCACCTTCTTTGCCTCATATTTAACTCCTTTTGATCAAAGAGGTACTTGAGACTCTTATGATCGGAGAAAACCTCAAACCTTACACCATACAAATGGTGTCTCCACATCTTTAAGGCAAACACTACTGGCCTAACTCTAGGTCATGGGTGGGGTAGTTAGCCTCGTGAGGCTTGAGTTGTCGGGATGCATAGGCTACCACTTGCCTATTTTGCATCAACACACACCCTAGTCCTTTGCCCGAAGCATCACAATATACCTCGAAGGGTACATTGGGGCTAGGTAAGACTAAGACTGGGGTCGTGGTTAACCTTTCCTTAAGCTCTTGGAAACTCTTCTCACATTCGGGGCTCCACTCAAACGGGCATTCTTCCTAGTGAGCTTGGTCAAGGGTAGGGCTAATCGGGAAAATCCTTTGATAAACCTACGGTAGTAGCCTGCTAAACCCAAAAAGCTCAGATTACATTACGGTGGTTGGTCTATCCCAATCCATTACGGCTTCTACCTTACTAGGATCAACGGCTATACCTCCTTTTGACACAACGTGCCCTAAAAACTTGACCTCCTCCAACCAAAATTCACACTTAGAGAGTTTTGCATATAGCTTTTTCTCCTTCAAAATCTCCAAAACTATCCTTAAATGACGCTCATGCTCCTCGTGGGTCTTGAATAGATGAGTATATCATCTATAAAAACGACCACTTAATTGATCTAAATAGGGTCTAAAGATCCTATTCATGTAATCCATAAATACTGCAGAGCATTTGTCAACCCAAAAGACATCACCGCGAACTCAAAGTGTCCATACCGAGTTCTAAAGGCGGTCTTTGGTATATCTTGATCTCTCACTCTAATTTGGTGGTATCCCGACCTTAGGTCGATCTTGGAAAACACTACCGCTCCTCTCAATTGGTCCATGAGATCATCAATCCTAGGCAAAGGGTATTTGTTTTTCACTGTCACACGATTTAATTGCCTATAATCTATGCACAGCCTCATACTCCAGCCCTTCTTTTCACAAACAAGACCTGGCACCCCATGGTGAAGCACTAGGTCTTATGAAGCTTTTCTCTAAAAGCTCCACAAGTTGGGTTTAAAGCCCGGCTAGTTCTAGGGGTGACATTCTATAGGGGCGATGGAGATTGGTCCCGCTCCAGAACCAACTCAATGGAGAACTCCACTTCTCGCTCGGGAGGGAACTCGGGTATATCTTCCGTAAACACCTCGGGATAGTTTCTCACTATAGGTATATTCTCTAAATTCTGCTCAAAGTGTACCTCGCTAGCGGCTAGGAGAACATATCCCTTAGTCTTTTTCCCACTACAGAGGACCTCTACGGCATTGAGATAGAGTTTCAAAGGTGGACTTATTTCACAAGGGAGAAGCAAAGGCGACTGCTTTGGTGTCACAGTCTAACAATACACGGTTGGCGTGAAGCCAATCCATGCCAAGAACTATTCCTATACCTTTCATGGGTAAACAAATTAAATCCACAACATATGATCTATTTTCTGTGGTGAGGTGACAATTTAGGCAACAATAACAAGTATTCACAGGATGATTTGTGGGGGTAGAGACAATAAGATCAAAAGGAAGTTTGGAAGTTTTCAAATTTAGAGCCTCGACACTAGCATATGAAATAAAAGAATGTGTTGCACTGCAGTCATATAGCACGCTTAAGGTTCTACCATCTATTTCGCACTTACCTTCTATGAGACCGTTGGATGTGTTCGCTTGCCTACATTGAGGGTGAAGACCCTCCCTTGGTGTTGCGGCCGAATTCTCGCTTGTCGGCCTCCCACTAGTGCGATTCTTTGGCGTAGTGGCCAGGCTTTCCGCATCGAGCAGATATTCTGCCCGCTAGGCAGGACGGTTGCCATGATCCTTCCCGCACTTGGGACATAGCACTACCGGGATAGCTTGGGCGGGGTTCCTTGAGGCGTCTTGTTCCTAGTCCCACTTGACCCTCCTTGGTTGTTTCGGGCCGCCGACCCTCCTTGTCGGTTGTTGTTGTGGTTGTTGCGGTTGTTGTTGTTGTTCGGAATTGTGGTCGGTATGATTGCTTGGGTTGTTGGTGGAAGGCGGTTCTTTGTTGTTGTTGATGTGGCTTGAATTGGTTGGTGTGGTAGGGGTTGTAATGGTTTCGGGATTGGTTTGGATATTGGGGCTTGAATTTTGGGGCTTGAGGTGCTAGCCCTTGTTCCGCGTCGCCTTGCGGCATTGATTTTCTTCTGTCCCTCTTCCATGATCCGGCACTTGTTGACTAGGGTTGGAAAGTCCCTAATCTCCATGTGCGCCACAAAGATAGTTGAGCTCTGCCGTTAGTCCGGCCACATAGTTGACGCACTTCCACACGTCGTCGGGGTTTCCTTGAAACACCCTAGAGAACTTAATCGGCTCCTCGAATTTCGCTGCATCGGGCGACAGAGACCCTCCTTGAGTCAGCTTGCATGAACTCAATATGTTTCGCGTCTCACGGACTCGGAAGTACTTCTCATAGAAGTAGGTCTTGAATAGCTCCGGCTGACAAAGCAGACGAAGCTTCTAGCGCCTTGGTGCCATCCACCGTAACTTCGGCATCCGACTCCATCATATAAGCCTGAAGGTGACCTTTTGCTCCTCCGAGCAAGCCACCACGAGTAGATCTTCTCCATGTTTTTGATCCACTCATCGCCTTTGTCAGGTCCATGGCTCCTCGGAAGGTTGGTGGGTTCGCTTTGCGAAACTCACCAAACCTCGCTTGCTCGACCATTTCAAAGAGCAGGGAGCACGTCCGGTGTCCCCTTGTTGGTTCATCCTCTCGAACATTCGTTCCATGGCTCTAGCCATGTCACGAACAAGCAGCAGCAGCGGGCATCGCTTTGGTCTCCCTCGGTCGGGGTCCTAGGTTGTCTCCTTGGTGCCATTGGTCCCTAAACACATGAGACAATAAACACTGAGGTGATCAGGCTCAATATTCCATGTAAAATGAGCTAGTTACCATGGCACACGCAAGTAGACAAGGGTCATGAACTCCTACCCTATAGCTTATCTCTAGTTAAGCTCTACGCATGACATAGCTATCGTACTACGCTTTAGAAAGCATAGTCACCCAATCCTCGTGCTCCATGAGAATCGAATCGCTCGATACCATAATGTACCATCCTATTTTTTATTCCAATTCTCTAGAACATATTTAGGTTAATCATTAGTCTGTTACCTCATAGTTCTCATTTAACTTTGAATTACTTAGCGGAAAATACCGGTAATTTTTTTGAAATAAAAGTGAGAGCGTGATGCGATAAGTCAGAAACCATGCAAAGTAAAACAATCGTCTCACAATCATCATAACGTAAGGCACATCATGAACATCACTGAATATAATCTCATATATATATAACTTGCCCACTTATAAGTGTGGGACTTAATTGAGTACAAGGGAAATAGATGAAGAGAAATAGAACATAAAACGTAAACAAAACCAACTCCCCTACCCGAGTGCATCTAATAGGATAACCTCTAAACAAAAGAAAGTTTATCCCTATCTATGTGGTGTGTGCTCTAACTCGGGCCATCCTCGACCTCCCATCGCGACCATCTCGTGATCGAGGCGGATATCCGGAAACCGAGCGAGCTCCTCGGGCGTGAAAAGGCGGAGTGGGGATCGAATATGACTCCCGAGTATGGCCGCATCTCCTGTCGCCGTGGCACGCCTCGGCCGAGTCACGGTGGGCTCGCTATCCTCTCCCAAGTCCATAGGTATGGAGGGAAGACCCTCGGAGGGTATCCGGGTGGCCGAATCTTCGGAAGGATCCATCTCCGAGAAGGACGATGGGCAACGGGGCACATACTCGGGGTAGTCTCGAACGGCGGATGCGGAAGGTGGAGTACGGCGTAGCCTCTCCTCTCGGGGACGTGCGCGCTCGAACACTAGGTCGTCACCAAAAGGTGAGACGGGGGAAAAACGATGGGAATGTACAGGGGGAGTGAAGGGTCGACCCATGAACATGAATACTCTAACTGTGCATCGACCCACAAAATGGAATGACCCGTGGTCCGGGTCATGGTGCACCTCCCATGTCGGCGTGTCCACGAACACCACGAACGTCGCCATCTGAAGACGTGACGGAAAGAAAGAGGTAGAGGGAGTGAGAATCTTGCTAAAGAATCTCAGTAGGGCCTCCTACTACCTAGGTGTCATCATCTACGTCCTCAGGAACCTTGGGTTTAATTATATGACATGAGCGAACATGCATTTAGTTCATTTTAAACTTCAAAAATATACTTTAGCCAAGGTCCGTTCATTTTAGGATGATCTTAATGTCATGAATGCAACATAATGGAAAATGTATGCATGGCACTACCTAATGCACATACATAAAACATAACATCAAGCATCATCATCATTGGTGGCATAAAGTGGCAATAGTAACATTCATATGGGACAAAACATAGTGACATAATCATAATCATGAACTTTTCTTCCTCATGGGCCACCCTAAAAGACAATCGAATCAGGGTGCTCGGCCGAACCGGTGTCACCCGAACGTGTCATACATCTAGGTTATGAGCTCATACCTTAACTAGTCGTCACTAGTTCTTACTTACCACTTAACGATAAGCGTATCATAAATCCCGACTATCTGAGTACGGGTTAGGGGGCAAAACTCTTAGGGGTGCTCGGCGAACCTGTCACCTAAGAGTATAAATGGTACCGATGTCACATGAGTTCTATGGAGGTGCTCGGCCGAACCGGTGTCATCCTAGAACCCATCTTAGTACCTTAATTTTCAAAATCTCTTTAAGTCCCCAAATTTGCCGTAAATTCGGCCAAACGGTCATTACACCGAAGTTTCTTCCAAATTTGTCGGAAATTCGTGCCAAAACGGTCATTACAATCAATTTCCTTCCAAATTTGCTTTATGCCACATAAACATATAACCTCATAAATTCCTCATATGAATAACATCATCATCATTAGCATACTTCATGCATCATCATACATCATTCAAACGCTTACCCTCACGGTAGCTTATGCTTTGACCCTTACGGGTCTTAATCTTGAGATATAGCTCTCTAATATCCGTCGCTCATATTTTATGCCCCTAAGGCTCATATTAAACGTCATTCTTCATTCTCATGTTCATACTTAAATCTGAATAGCATAGGACAGAGTCTCTAACTTGTTTTTACTGGTTCTAGAACTTACGCTTTAGACCCTTTCTCGGTTCCATCTTCACTGAGGCGCTATACATTAAATCTAAATCAATTATGAGACATTCCTATGTTTAAGGACTAATTATTAATCATGTTTATCATGTTGTAAGGGTGCTGGACAGATTCCAGAAAATTAAATGTTCTAAGAGTTCTACATTTGCATTTTTACGGTTTTCTAGTTACTAGTTTCGCCGTAGGTGCTAGAATTCGATTCTAACTCAAATGATACCAAGTTTTTCATGTCTAAACAATCTAAATCTGATTATGTTCCCATTAAAACAGTTTGGATTGGTTCCATAAACAAATGGGTCAAAACTATGTTAAATTCTAGCTTTACGGTATTTCTAGTTAGCTAGTTTCTTACCTATCATGCATAGGTTTGCTTCTACATCATCACATGATATTTTCACACATTCCAACACATTAAAACATCATCATACAGCATCACATTCATCACATCAGAGCCGAAAACATCTTGCCTCAATAAGAGAATTAAATTGACATTTCTAGGTACATAAGTTAACTAGTTTCTCTTGGAATCAATTTAGAATTTCTAAAACTCTTTGCAAAACATTTTAATTCATCAAGAGGCTAAGTGAAGCCTTAGGTCACCGACCAAAACATATTCCATCCCCTAAAAGAGATTGGAATCACAACTTATAATGACATAACCTTATAAAGAATTGTAAAACTTTAAGGAAAACTCAAAACATAGGCTATTGGTCCTAGTAGCTAGATGAAAACTCATTGCAAGTCCATCATCACTACTTGGCCGAAAAACATACATTCAAAGTGTGGTTTGCATTGAACTTTAACTTGGAATGAAATGGGCAAGTCTTTGAGCTCTAGGTTCTTAAGTTACGACATAAACTAAACGTGCTCATGCTCTTCATTTTTAATCTTGCTTTCAAGGTAAAGTGATGTCTTGAAATTAAATATGCAAGGCATAATTTAAACGTAAACTTGAAAGTAAATATCAAGCATAATCTTAAACGTGCAAGCTTGAAAGTAAAGATGCAAGATTCAATTCTTTATTTTAGTGCTCTTGGCCCAACAACAATCGACTTTAAGGCCGAAATAGATAGGCATTCGAGAAATTAATTAGGTGATAATGCAAGTTCAATTCTTTATTTTAGTGCTCTAGGCCCAACAACAATCGACTTTAAGGCCGAAATAGAAAGGCTTTGAGAATTAAGTTAAGTGATGATACAAGTTCCATTTTAATCTTTATGTTCTTAGGTGATGGCTTGAAAGTAAAGATGCATAGCAAGAATGTAAATATGAATGCAAGCATAAAATAAATTATGCAAGTTCATTTTATCTTTCTAGAGCTCTTAACAAGACTTTAAAGGAACTTAAACCTCAACCCAAACTCATCAAACCAAGACAAGGTAAAAGTCTAGAGTTCTTAGAACTCAACATAACATATTTAAAAATCAAACATCTAGCATGAAAAGGAAAAGGTAATGGCCGAAACTTCAAGGAAAGAAAAGAAATGTTTGAAACTCTAGAATCCATGATCTTGGTGATATACAAACTCCAACATCATGAGACCTCATCATTGAGTCATTAGAACCATTTTGAAACAACATCAAAGTTAAGGTTCTCAAAAGTTCAAGAAAGGAAAAAATCTAGAAACACTTTTGCTCAAGAACAAAAATCAAGCTCTAGAGTTTGTCTCAAGTGATGAACATCATCATGAAACTCTCATCATCAAGCTCTCATTCCTTTGTTCTCCAAGGCCCATGGCCGAAAATGAAAAGGTAAAGGGAAGAAAAAGAAGTTCTAAAAAGAATCAAGAGAAACTATGAACTTTAAGCTTAGAACAAGAACTTTAAAGAAAGAACACATGAAAGAAAATCCCTACTTGGTGTGATGAACTTGAAGATGGAAGAAGAAGATGAAGATGATGAAGAACTTGAAGAACTCCAAGAACTTGAAGAACACAAAAACTTTGAGAGAAAAAGAAAGCTTTGAGTGTTTCCTAAACTTAGCAAATGATCTAAAAGTGGTGCAAGCTCCTCAAGGCATTCTATTTATAGAGAAATGAAACAAATGAAGTGTGTATGTGGGCTGATGTGTTTCTGCCATGAGGTGCAGAATTAGGGACATCCATGAGTTCCATGAGGTGAGATAATGTGTTCTTGAGGCATGGTGAGGTATGGCTTAAGGTATGGTGAGGTATGGTTCAAGGTATGGCCTCAAGCATGGTTCTTTGAGTGAGAAAATAATTAAACATGTGGTCAATGGGGAGTGGGCTGGCGAAATGCATCAGCCAAGGGAGGAGAGTTTCTTGCATTTTAATTGTGGTTTAGAGTTGTGTTTAGGTGTATCTTTGGTTATGCTTAAGATTAGGAATTTGTAAGAAAGTGTTTAGGTAAGGTAAATGGGTAATTAAGGTAGTCTAGACATAATTAAGGAGTGGTCTTGCACCATTAGAGGGTTAAATCCTCAATTTAGAGTTTAAACAACTCTAGACTCATTTCCTTGATTTAAGGAATTGGAGAGAGAAAACACTATTCATGATTCCAAGACTAGGAATCTTGAGTTCTAAAAAGGGATTTAAGTTTAATCTAAGCAATTTTAGGTTCTAATTAACTTTAATAAATTATTTTGACTCTAGATTAATTAGGGAAATAAATTAATCTTCGTTTAGAGCCTAATATTGCTTAGGTTTGCTTAATTACGTCATTAAGCTTAAAAACACTATTCCAGGGGCAAAATCGTAATTTTGCACTAAAACTGCCCGGGACCACCGGGATTTGAACAGATACCTCTAGACACATGAAATCATGTTTTTAAACCTCTGGGGAAAGTTCCGGGCTCAAACGGCACCTTTACCCGCGTAAAAACGCTATAGGGGTATTTTGGTCATTTTGACCAAATCATGAAACGAAATTTTCGCTTCCGAAAGCATTCAAAGGCCATTCAATCCCCTTCAAACATTGAGTTGACCCTTCGAGGATGACCGAGTTGGTTACCCTCGAGTTCGGGTCAGGAAATGACCTCAGGGGCATTTTGGTCATTTCCCTCGGACAGAAAAATCGGGGTGTTACAATCTTCGTGTTTCAGGTAAAAATGATCTCAGGGGCATTTTGGTCATTTAAAAGTTTAGAGAAAAATGGGGCGTTACACGTAACATAATAATAATCCGAACTTCAAGAGTACAAGCCAGGGGGCTTAAGGATCACCTATCATAACCTTTAATTCAAGGAGTCCATAGGAATATTTCCTTCTTTGAAACGCAATTACTGGTAACTAGTACACAGTTATTTGTCCGCTCTGGCAAGCTTGATGTCAATACCCTCATGGTTTTGTTCCTGGGGGTGCTTGGCTAAACCGGTGTCACCCAGAACGCATCCCAGTGCTATGTCACATTTGTTCTTGGGCGTGCTTGACTAAATCGATGTCACCCAGAACGTATCTCAGTACATTTATCTTGGGCGTGCTTGGCTAAACCGGTGTCACCCAGGATGTATCTCATGGAGTTTTCAAAAGCTTTTCTTAAGTCCTCAAATTTGATGAAAATTTGGTAGCGTAACGGTAGTACACCAAATTTCTTTCAAATTTGCTTTATACCACAAGAAATAATAGTACATGTAAATCAAGTCATCAATATCATACAACATATCCATCCATGCATCAATACACCATAGCATGTCATGATTCAAGGGTAATCATTCCTAGCTCTTCATATATCTCTAGTATATGCATCCTAATGTTCCATATGAAACTATAACATGTAGAGGTTGAGTTCTATCTCTAGGGATCAATGCTTCATAAAGTAAACATACATATGATTCATGAATAGTCATACATTTCTCGTCAATTTATGTCAGGCAATCTCATAGTTTCATATGGAAACAAGATCATGGATTCATATCATTCAAGTAGGGAAAATGTTTATTGCATGCTTGGGGTTCTGGTAATCGATTACATGAGCCTTGTAATTGATTACACAGCTTCGAGTTTCAAAACAGATAAATTGAGGGCTTTGGTAATCGATTACATAGGCTCTGTAATCGATTACATCAAACTTGGGCCCTAAGAACATATGAGTAATCGATTACATGATGCTGTAATCGATTATTCAGGCTTAAAAGTTCATGTCTGAGTCTGGCAAAACATTCTGGTAATCGATTACATGGGGCCTATAATCGATTACCAATACCTTTAAAATACGAAATTTTTGGTCTAAAACATCTTCTAAGTTATTCCTCACTTCTTTAACCATTTCGAACCTTGTTCCAACACTCACTTTGAAATCAAAACATTTTTGCAAGATAAATGCCCACAGCTTTCAAGATTTGGTTAAAAGAGAATCTTTGAGCTTTAGGTCTTTAAGTGATAAATATAAACATGCCAATGCAAGTTCAATTTTAATCATATCCTTATAGAGTGATGACAAGGAAAAGTAAAGATGCAAGGCTTGAAAATAAACATGAGAATACAAGTTCATTCTTAATTTTTAAGTTTATGTGATGGCTTGAAACGTAAACATGCTAGACAAGAAATGTAAACATGAAATGCAAGTTCATTTCTTATCTTTGAGCTTTAGGTGATGACTAGAAAAATAAATATGATATGCAAGTTCAATTCTTTATTTTATTGCTCTATGCCCCTTAGAGTTTTCACTCTAAATCAACAATCAACTTTAAGGTTGAAATACGTAGGCTTTGAGATTAATTATTAAGGTGATAACAAGGAAAATAAACATGAATACATCCCATTTCTTATTTATTTGAGTCCTAGGCTCAAGATTACTCTTCACAACAACATAGTTTCTTTGTGTTGTTAAAAACCCTTTCAAAAGTGAAACCTTCAAGCTTTAGAGGTCAAACAAGTGATGATTTTGCAACCAACACTCAAGATCCTCATCATCAAGCCATGGGTTTTTCCAAATGTAGGTCGTTTGTGTAATATCCTAATTTTTAACCCAATACTCTAGAACATACTTAGGTTAAACATTAGACTGTTACTTCATAGTTCTCAATTTTTCTTAGAAATACTTAGCGGAAAATACGAGTAAATTTTTTTTTGAAATATAAAGTGATAGCCGCGTGATGCGATGTAACAGGTAATGGGCAAAACATACATTCCATAACGTCATAGCATAAAGCACATAAAGGCACATCATGGGAAAGCACGGAATAACATCTTATATATATATAACTTGCCCACTTATAAACGTGGGACTTGATTCGGTACAAGGGAATACATGAAAGAAAATACAACATAAACATAAACATTATCTACTCCCCTACCCAAGTGCATCTAATGGGGTAACCTCTAAACAAAAGAAGGTTTATCCCCATCTAAGTGGTGTGTGCTCTAACCCGGGCCATCCACGGCCTCCTACTGGCGACTATCTCGCGAACGTGGCAGATATCCGGGAAACTGGGCGAGCTCCTCGGGCATGAATGTAACACCCCGATTTTTCTGTCCGAGGGAAATGACCAAAATGCCCCTGAGGTCATTTCCTGACCCGAACTCGAGGGTAACCAACTCGGTCATCCTCGAAGGGTCAACTCAATGTTTGAAGGGGATTGAATGGCCTTTGAATGCTTTCGGAAGCGAAAATTTCGTTTTCAGCTTTGGTCAAAATGACCAAAATACCCCTATAGCGCTTTTTACGCGGGTAATGGTGCCGCTTGAGCCCTAACTTTCCCAGAGGTTTAAAAACATGTTTTCATGTGTCTAGAGGTCTCTGTTCAAGTCCCGGAGGTCCCGGGCAGTTTTAGTGCAAAATTACGATTTTGCCCCTAGAATAGTGTTTTTGAGCTTAATGACGTAATTAAGCAAACCTAAGCAATATTAGGCTCTAAACGAAGATTAATTTATTTCCCTAATTAATCTAGAGTCAAAATAATTTATTAAAGTTAATTAGAACCTAAAATTGCTTAGATTAAACTTAAATCCCTTTTTAGAACTCAAGATTCCTAGTCTTGGAATCTTGAATAGTGTTTTCTCTCTCCAAATCCTTAAATCAAGGAAATGTGTCTAGAGTTGTTTAGACTCTAAATTGAGGATTTAACTCTCTAATGGTGCAAGACCACTCCTTAATTATGTCTAGACCACCTTAATTACCCATTTCCCTTACCTAAACACTTTCTTACAAATTCCTAATCTCAAGCATAATCAAAGATACACCTAAACACAACTCTAAACCACAATTAAAATGCAAACTAATCCTCCCCATGCATGATGAAGTTTCGGCCAGCACCTTTCCCCATTGACCACATGTTTAATTATTTTCTCACTCAAAGAACCATGCTTGAGCCATACCTTGAGCCATACCTCACCATGCTTTGAACCATACCTCACCATACCTCAAGAACACATTATCTCACCTCATGGAACTCATGGAAAGCCTCCAATCTGCACCCTCACGGCTGAAACCTCCTCCTCCATGAGCTCCCTCCATTTGTTTCATTTCTCTATAAATAGAATGCCTTGAGGAGCTTGCACCACTTTTAGATCATTTGCTAAGTTTAGGAAACACTCAAAGCTTTTCTTTTTCTCTCAAAGTCTTTGTGTTCTTCAAGTTCTTGGAGTTCTTCAAGTTCTTCATCTTCTTCATCTTCTTCTTCCATCTTCAAGTTCATCACACCAAGTAGGGATTTTCTTTCATGAATTCTTTCTTTAGAGTTCTTGCTTCAAGCTTTATGTTCATAGTTTCTCTTGATTCTTTTTAGAACTTCTTTTCCTTTCCTTGTTCTTGCTCATTTTCGCCATGGGCCTTGGAGTTCAAAGAAATGAGAGCTTGATGATGAGAGTTTCATGATGATGTTCATCACTTGAAACAAACTCTAGAGCTTGATTTTTGTTCTTGGGCAAAAGTGTTTCTAGATTTTCCTTTCTTGAACTTTTGAGAACTTTAACTTTGATGGTGTTTTAAAATGGCTCTATGAACTCAATGATGAGGACTCATGATGTTGGTGTTAATATATCATCAAGGTCATGAACTCTAGAGTTTTAAAATGCACTTTTCTCTTCTTGGAGATTTCGGCCATTTCCTTGAGATTTTCTAAGTTTCATAGTTTGATTCCCAAAGATATTATGTTGAGTTCTAAGAACTCCAAGCTTGACTTTACCTTGTTTGAATGAGTTTGGGTTAAGATTTAAGTTCCTTTAAAGTCTTGTTAAGAGCTCTAGAAAGATAAAATGAACTTGCATAATTTATTTTATGCTTGCATTCATATTTACATTCTTGCTATGCATCTTTATTTTCAAGCTATCACCTAAGAACATAAAGATTAAAATGGAACTTGCATCTTCACTTAATTTAATTCTCAAGCCTTTCTATTTCGGCCTTAAAGTCGATTGTTGTTGGGCCTAGAGCACTAAAATAAAGAATTGAACTTGCATTATCACCTAATTAATTTCTCGAATGCCTATCTATTTCGGCCTTAAAGTCGATTGTTGTTGGGCCAAGAGACTAAAATAAAGAATTGAATCTTGCATATTTACTTTCAAGCTTGCACGTTTAAGATTATGCTTCGCATATTTACTTTCAAGCTTGCACGCTTAAATTATGCCTTGCATATTTAATTTCAAGTCATCACTTTACTTTGAAAGCAAGATTAAAAATGAAGAGCATGAGCACGTTTAGTTTATGTCGTAACTTAAGAACCTAGAGCTCAAAGACTTGCCCATTTCATTCCAAGATAAAGTTAAATGTGAATGTATTCCTTGAATGCATAATTTCGGCCAAGTAGTGATGATGGACTTGCAATGAGTTTTCATCTAGCTACTAGGACCAATAGCCTATGTTTTAAGTGCTCCTTAAAGTTTTACAATTCTTTATAAGGTTATGTCATTATAAGTTGTGATTCCAATCTCTTTTAGGGGATGGAATATGTTTTGGTCAGTGACCTAAGGCTTCACTTAGCCTCTTGATGAATTAAAATGTTTTGCAAAGAGTTTTAGAAGTTCTAGATTGATTCCAAGAGAAACTAGTTAACTCATGTACCTAGAAATGTCAATTTAATTCTCTTATTGAGGCAAGATGTTTTCGGTTCTGATGTGATGAATGTGATGCTGTATGATGATGTTTTAATGTGTTGGAATGTGTGAAAATATCATATGATGATGTAGAAGCGATCCTATGCATGATAGGTAAGAAACTAGCTAACTAGAAATACCGTAAAGCTAGAATTTAACATAGTTTTGACCCATTTGTTTATGGAACTAATCGAAACTGTTTTAATGGGGACATAATCAGATTTAGAATGTTTAGACATGAAAAACTTGGTATCATTTGAGTTAGAATTGAATTCTAGCACCTATGGGGAAACTAGTAACTAGAAAAAACGTAAAAATGCAAATGTAGAACTCTTAGAACATTTAATTCTCTGAATTCTGTCCAGCACCCTTACAACATGATAAACATGATTAATAATTAGTCCTTAAACATAGGAATGCCTCATAATTGATTTAGATTTAATCCATAGCTTTCAAGTAAGACGGAACCAAGAAAGGGACTAAAACGTAAGTTCTAGAATCCCGTATTCACCTGTTAGGATTTCCACCCTATGCTATTCAGATTCAAAAGTAAAATGAGAGGATTATGAATGATGTTTAATTATGAGCCTTAGGTGCTTAAAATATGAACGACGGATGTAGAGAACTATATCTCAAGATTAAGACCCGTAAGGGTCAAAGCATAAGCTACCGTAAGGGTAAGCGTTTGGATGATTTATGATGATGCATGAAGTATGCTAATGATGATGATGTTATTCATATGAGGAACTTATGAGATTATATGTTAATGTGGCATAAAGCAAATTTGGAAGGAAATTATAATGACCGCTTTGGCCGACTTCCGACAAATTTGGGGACTTAAAGAGATTTTGAAAATTAAGGTACTAAGATGGGTTCTAGGATGACACCGGTTCGGCCGAGCACCTCCATAGAACTCATGTGACATCGGTACCATTTTATACTCTTAGGTGACACCGGTTCGGCCGAGCACCCCTAAGAGTTTTGCCCCCTAACCCGAACTCAGATAGTCGGGATTTATGATACGCTTATCGTTAAGTGGTAAGTAAGAACTAGTGACGACTAGTTAAGGTATGAGCTCATAACCTAGATGTATGACACGTTCTGGGTGCCACCGCTTCGGCCGAGCACCCCCAGTTCGATTGTCTTTTAGGGTGGCCCATGAGGAAGAGAAGTTTCATGATTTTGATTATGTCACTAAGTTTTGTCCCATATGAATGTTACTATTGCCACTTTATGCCACCAAGAATGATGATGCTTGATGTTATGTTTTATGTATGTGCATTAGGTAGTGCCATGCATACATTCTCTATTATGTTGCATCCATGACATTAAGATCATCCTAAAATGAATGGACCTTGGCTAAAATATATTTTAAAGTTTAAAATGAACCGAATACATGCTCAGTCATTTTGTATAAATAAACCCAAGGTTCCTGAGGACGTAGATGATGACACCTAGGTAGTAGGAGGCCCTACTAAGATTCTTTAGCAAGATTCTCACTCCCTCTATCTCTTTTTTTCCGTCACGTCTTCAGATGGCGACGTTCGTAGTGTTCGTGGACACCCCGACATGGGAGGTGCACTATGACCCGACTCACGGGTCATACCATTTTGAGGCGGGCACGGTGCGGATTTTCATGTTCGTAGGACGCCTTCGCTCATCCCGCACACCCATCACTTCTGCCCGATTGCAGCTTATGGCGAGGACGAGCGGGTTTTTGAGCGTGCGCGTACGCATGACGAGAGAGTACTCCGTAGGCACACCGCCGCCTTAGCCATGCGAGATTATCCCGACTACGTGCCCCGGACCTACTTCTCGGAAACCGACCCATCCGAGGACCCGCCTACCCATCCGTATAGCGAGAACTCTGCCCCCTCTCCACCACAGATAAGGGAGGGCAGTGAGGATACCGTGACTCAGCCACGGCTTGCGCGACGACCGGAGATGCGACCATACCGTGGGGTCACCCTCGATCCCCATTCCGCCTCTTCACGTCCGAGGAGCTCGCCAGCTTCCGGATATCTGCCTCGTTCGCGAGATGGACGCCAGTAGGAGGTGACGATCGTCCGATGGAGTACCCGGTTAGAGCACACACACCACTTAGATGGGGATAAACCTTCTTTTGTTTAGAGGTTATCCTATTAGATGCACTCGGGTAGGGGAGTAGATTATGTTTATGTTGATGTTGTATTTTCTTTCATGTATTTCCATGTACTAAACCAAGTCCCACGCTTATAAGTGGGCAATTTATAATTATATATGAGATGTTATTCAGTGTCTCTCATGATGTGCCCTTATATGCTTTATGCTATGACGTTATGAGATGTATGTTTTGTCCGTCGCAAGTTATATCGCATCACGCGGCTCTCACTTTCATTTCAAAAAAATTACCCGTATTTTCCGCTAAGTAATTCAAAGTTAAATGAGAACTATGAAGTAATGTACTCAATGATTAACCTAAATATGTTCTAGAGTATTGGGTTAAAAATTAGGATGTTACATTATGGTATCAGAGCAGTTCGATTCTCATGGAGCCTGAGGATTGGACTGACTATGCTTTCTAAAGCGTAGTACGATAGCTATGTCATGCGTAGTGCTTAGTTAGAGATAAGCTATAGGATAGAAGTGCATGACCCTTTTTCTACTTGCGTGTGCCATGGTAACTAGCTCATCTTACATGGAATATTGAGCCTGATCTCCTCAATGTTTATTGTCTCATGTGTTTAGGGACCAATGGCACCAAGGAGACAACCTAGGACCCCGACCGAGGGGGACCAAAGTGATGCCACTGCTGTTGCTGTTCGTGACATGGCTAGGGCCATGGAACGAATGTTCGAGAGGATGAACCAACAAGGGAACACCGGACGTGCTCCCCCTACTGCCGAAATGATCGAGCAAGCAAGGTTTGGTGAGTTTCGCAAAGCGAACCCACCAACCTTCCGAGGAGCCATGGACCCCGACAAAGCTGATGAGTGGATCAAGAACATGGAGAAGATCTACTCCGTGGTAGCTTGCTCGGAGGAGCAAAAGGTCACCTTCGCTGCCTATATGATGGAATCGGATGTCGAAGTTTTGGTGGGACCAGGCACCCAAAGATCGCTAGAAGCTTCGTGTCATTGCCAATCGGAGTCGTTCAAGACCTACTTCTATGAGAAGTACTTCCCGGAGTCCGTGAGGAACGCGAAAGATATTGAGTTCATGCAACTGACTCAAGGAGGGTCTACTGTCGCCCAGTACACGGCGAAGTTTGAGGAGCTGATCAAGTTCTCTAGGGTGTTTCAAGGGAACCCCGACGAGGTGTGGAAGTGCGTCAAGTATGAGGCCGGACTAACGGCAGAGCTCAACTATGCTGTAGCACACATGGAGATTAGGGACTTCCCAACCCTAGTCAACAAGTGCCGGATCATGGAAGAGGGACAGAAGAAAATCAATGCTGCAAGGGCAAAGATTTAACAAGGGGCTAGCACCTCAAGCCCCAAAATTCAAGCCCCAATATCCAAACCAATCCCGAAATCACTATAATCCCTACCAAACCAACCAGTTCAGACCACAACAACAACAAAGAACCCCCTTCCACCAACAACCCAAGCAACCATACCGACCACAATTCCAGAACAACAACAACAACCGCAACAACAACAACAACAACCGACAAGGAGGGTCGGGCCCTCAAACAACCAAGGAGGACCAAGTGGGCCTATGAACAAGGCACCTCAAGGAACCCCCGCCCAAGCTATCCCAGCCGCGCTATGTCCCAAGTGCGGGAAGGATCATGGCAACCGCCCTCGCTGGCGGGCGTAATATCCGCTCGATGCGGAAAGCCTGGCCACTACGCCAACAATCGCACTAATGGGAGGCCAAAGAAGCTGCAATTCCCGGCCGCAACACCATGGGAGGGTCTTCACCCTCAATGTAGACGAAGCGGACACATCCAACGGTCTCATAGAAGGTAAGTGCGAAATAGATGGTAGAACCTTAACTGTGCTATATGACTCTGGTGCAACACATTCTTTCATTTCGTATGCTAGTGTCGAGACTCTAAATTTGAGAACTTCCAAACTTCCTTTTGATCTTATTGTTTCCACCCCTACAAATCATCCTGTGAATACTTGTTATTGTTGTCTAAATTGTCACCTCACCACTGAAAATAGGCCATATGTTATGGATTTAATTTGTTTACCCATGAAAGGCATAGGAGTAGTTCTTGGCATGGATTGGCTTCACGCCAACCGTGTATTGTTAGACTGTGACACCAAAACCGTTGTCTTTCCTTCTCCCCCTAGTAAAATAAGTCGACCTTTGAGACTTTACCTCAATGCTGTAGAAGTCCACTGTAGTGGGAAAAAGACTAAGGGATATGTTCTCCTAGCCGCTAGTGAAGTACACTTTGAGCAGATTTTAGAAAATATACCAATAGTGAGAGACTATCCCGAGGTGTTTCCGGAAGATATACCCGAGTTCCCTCCCGAGAGAGAAGTGGAGTTCTCCATTGAGTTGGTTCCTGGAGCGGGACCAATCTCCATTGCCCCCTATAGAATGTCACCCCTAGAACTAGCCGAGCTTAAAACCCAACTTGAGGAACTTTTAGAGAAGAGCTTTATAAGACCTAGTGCTTCACCGTGGGGAGCCCCGGTCTTGTTTGTGAAAAAGAAGGACGGGAGTATGAGGTTGTGCATAGATTATAGGCAATTGAACCGTGTGTGATGTTGAAAAGCAA
This sequence comes from Dalbergia cochinchinensis, assembly GCA_031216125.1. NCBI lineage: Eukaryota > Viridiplantae > Streptophyta > Magnoliopsida > Fabales > Fabaceae > Dalbergia > Dalbergia cochinchinensis. The sequence goes on from CM062374.1 coordinate 4,437,156, forward strand.
ATACCCTTTGCCTAGGATTGATGATCTTATGGACCAACTGAGAGGAGCAGTAGTATTTTCCAAGATCGACCTAAGGTCAGGATACCACCAAATTAGGGTGAGAGATCAAGATATACCAAAGACCGCCTTTAGAACTCGGTATGGACACTTTGAGTTCGCGGTGATGTCTTTTGGGTTGACAAATGCTCCTGCAGTATTTATGGATTACATGAATAGGATCTTTAGACCCTATTTAGATCAGTTCGTGGTCGTTTTCATAGATGATATACTCATCTATTCGAAGACCCACGAGGAGCATGAGCGTCATTTAAGGATAGTTTTGGAGATTTTGAAGGAGAAAAAGCTATATGCAAAACTCTCTAAGTGTGAATTTTGGTTGGAGGAGGTCAAGTTTTTAGGGCACGTTGTGTCGAAAGGAGGTATAGCCGTTGATCCCAGTAAGGTAGAAGCCGTAATGAATTGGGATAGACCGACCACCGTAATGGAAATACGGAGCTTTTTGGGTTTAGCAGGCTATTACCGTAGGTTTATCAAGGGATTCTCCCAAATTGCCCTACCCCTAACCAAGCTAACTAGGAAGAATGCACCATTTATGTGGAGCCCCGAATGTGAGAAGAGTTTTCAAGAGCTTAAGGAAAGGTTAACCACGACCCCAGTCTTAGTCTTACCTAGCCCCAATGTACCCTTCGAGGTATATTGCGATGCTTCGGGCAAAGGACTAGGGTGTGTGTTGATGCAAAATAGGCAAGTGGTAGCCTATGCATCACGACAACTCAAGCCTCACGAGGCTAACTACCCCACCCATGACCTAGAGTTAGCTGCCGTAGTGTTTGCCTTAAAGATGTGGAGACACCATCTGTATGGTGTAAGGTTTGAAGTTTTCTCCGATCATAAGAGTCTCAAGTACCTCTTTGATCAAAAGGAGTTAAACATAAGGCAAAGAAGGTGGATGGAATTCCTCAAAGACTACGATTTCGGTTTAAGTTACCACCCCGGCAAGGCTAATGTAGTCGCCGATGCCTTGAGCCGAAAGTCGTTACGCCTGTCCCACATGATGATCAAAGAAGTTGAGTTCATAGAGAAGTTTAGGGATATGAATCTAGGGATGTCAGCGACCGATAAAGGAATAAAAATGTGCTATCTTAGTGTGACAAGTGGATTTAAGCAGAGAATCATGTTAGCACAACGAGAGAATGAGGAGTTCGAAGAGATCATAGATGCTGTTAAGGCGGGAAAGTTGAAAGGTTTCGAAAGAGGCGAGGATTGGATATGGAGATTTGAGGGAAGGATCTGCGTACCCCGAGATGGTGACCTCCGAGAAAAGATCTTGGAGGAAGCTCACAAAAGCTATTTCACCATCCATCCCGGTGTTACCAAGATGTACCAAGACTTGAAAAAGATGTTTTGGTGGCCCGGAATGAAGAAGGATGTAGTCGCCTGGGTTAGTAAGTGCTTGGTATGTCAGAAAGTGAAAATCGAGCACCAAAAACCTTCAGGTTTGTTGCAACCCCTGTCAATCCCCGAATGGAAGTGGGAATGCATATCTATGGATTTCGTGACGGGATTGCCTAAGACCCAAGCTGGCCATGATGCTATTTGGGTGATAGTGGATCGACTAACCAAGTCGGCACACTTTCTACCTATTAGAGTGACATACTCTTTAGATAAATTGGCTCAGTTATACATCCAAGAGATCGTAAGATTGCATGGAGTACCATCGACGATAATCTCGGATAGAGATCCGCGGTTTACATCGCGTTTTTGGGGAGCCTTTCAAAAGGCGTTTGGTTCAAAGCTATGCTTAAGCACTGCTTACCACCCACAAACAGACGGACAATCCGAAAGGACGATCCAAACCCTAGTGGATATGCTAAGAGCTTGTGTGTTAGACCAGAGGGGAAGTTGGGATAAGTACTTGCCTTTGATCGAGTTTGCGTATAACAATAGTTATCACGCGAGCATCGGTATGGCACCGTACGAGGCGTTGTATGGAAGGAAGTGCCAATCACCTTTGTGTTGGTACGAGCCTGGGGAGCAAAGTGTCTTAGGACCCGATGTAATGAGGGAGACGACGGAACAAATCAAGAGGATCCGAGATAGGATGCTCACCGCTCAAAGTAGACAAAAGAGCTATGCGGACAAGAGGCGCAAGCCCTTGGAGTTCGAAGAGGGAGAACATGTGTTCCTTAGAATTACCCCCACTACAGGCATAGGGAGAGCCATGAAAGTCAAAAAGTTGAGCCCCCGATTCCTTGGTCCTTTCCAAATTCTTCAAAGGATAGGAACAGTTGCCTACAAAATAGCCTTACCCCCTAATCTTTCTAATCTCCATGACGTCTTTCACGTCTCTCAGCTAAGGAAATATGAGTCCGACCCTAGCCACGTTTTAGAGCCAGAGCATGTTCAGTTAAGGGATGACCTAACTTTCAATCTTCCCCCTACGAGAATCGTGGACCGCGGAGTCAAGCAGCTGAGGAACAAGTCTGTTCCATTGGTAAAGGTAGCATGGGGACGAGACAAATCCGAAGAGTTTACATGGGAGCTAGAGTCAAAAATGCAAGACAAGTATCCCGAGCTTTTCCAAGGTAATGAATTTCGAGGGCGAAATTCTTTTTAAGGAGGGGAGTAATGTAACACCCCGATTTTTCTGTCCGAGGGAAATGACCAAAATGCCCCTGAGGTCATTTCCTGACCCGAACTCGAGGGTAACCAACTCGGTCATCCTCGAAGGGTCAACTCAATGTTTGAAGGGGATTGAATGGCCTTTGAATGCTTTCGGAAGCGAAAATTTCGTTTTCCGCAGTTTCGGGTCAAAATGACCAAAATACCCCTATAGCGTTTTTACGCGGGTAATGGTGCCGTTTGAGACCGGAACTTTCCCCAGAGGTTTAAAAACATGTTTTCATGTGTCTAGAGGTCTCTGTTCAAGTCCCGGAGGTCCCGGGCAATTTTAGTGCAAAATTACGATTTTGCCCCTAGAATAGTGTTTTTGAGCTTAATGACGTAATTAAGCAAACCTAAGCAATATTAGGCTCTAAACGAAGATTAATTTATTTGCCTAATTAATCTAGAGTCAAAATAATTTATTAAAGTTAATTAGAACCTAAAATTGCTTAGATTAAACTTAAATCCCTTTTTAGAACTCAAGATTCCTAGTCTTGGAATCTTGAATAGTGTTTTCTTTCTCCAATTCCTTAAATCAAGGAAATGTGTCTAGAGTTGTTTAGACTCTAAATTGAGGATTTAACTCTCTAATGGTGCAAGACCACTCCTTAATTATGTCTAGACCACCTTAATTACCCATTTCCCTTACCTAAACACTTTCTTACAAATTCCTAATCTCAAGCATAATCAAAGATACACCTAAACACAACTCTAAACCACAATTAAAATGCAAACTAATCCTCCCCATGCATGATGAAGTTTCGGCCAGCACCTTTCCCCATTGACCACATGTTTAATTATTTTCTCACTCAAAGAACCATGCTTGAGCCATACCTTGAGCCATACCTCACCATGCTTTGAACCATACCTCACCATACCTCAAGAACACATTATCTCACCTCATGGAACTCATGGAAAGCCTCCAATCTGCACCCTCACGGCTGAAACCTCCTCCTCCATGAGCTCCCTCCATTTGTTTCATTTCTCTATAAATAGAATGCCTTGAGGAGCTTGCACCACTTTTAGATCATTTGCTAAGTTTAGGAAACACTCAAAGCTTTTCTTTTTCTCTCAAAGTCTTTGTGTTCTTCAAGTTCTTGGAGTTCTTCAAGTTCTTCATCTTCTTCATCTTCTTCTTCCATCTTCAAGTTCATCACACCAAGTAGGGATTTTCTTTCATGAATTCTTTCTTTAGAGTTCTTGCTTCAAGCTTTATGTTCATAGTTTCTCTTGATTCTTTTTAGAACTTCTTTTCCTTTCCTTGTTCTTGCTCATTTTCGCCCATGGGCCTTGGAGTTCAAAGAAATGAGAGCTTGATGATGAGAGTTTCATGATGATGTTCATCACTTGAAACAAACTCTAGAGCTTGATTTTTGTTCTTGGGCAAAAGTGTTTCTAGATTTTCCTTTCTTGAACTTTTGAGAACTTTAACTTTGATGGTGTTTTAAAATGGCTCTATGAACTCAATGATGAGGACTCATGATGTTGGTGTTAATATATCATCAAGGTCATGAACTCTAGAGTTTTAAAATGCACTTTTCTCTTCTTGGAGATTTCGGCCATTTCCTTGAGATTTTCTAAGTTTCATAGTTTGATTCCCAAAGATATTATGTTGAGTTCTAAGAACTCCAAGCTTGACTTTACCTTGTTTGAATGAGTTTGGGTTAAGATTTAAGTTTCTTTAAAGTCTTGTTAAGAGCTCTAGAAAGATAAAATGAACTTGCATAATTTATTTTATGCTTGCATTCATATTTACATTCTTGCTATGCATCTTTATTTTCAAGCTATCACCTAAGAACATAAAGATTAAAATGGAACTTGCATCTTCACTTAATTTAATTCTCGAAGCCTTTCTATTTCGGCCTTAAAGTCGATTGTTGTTGGGCCTAGAGCACTAAAATAAAGAATTGAACTTGCATTATCACCTAATTAATTTCTCGAATGCCTATCTATTTCGGCCTTAAAGTCGATTGTTGTTGGGCCAAGAGCACTAAAATAAAGAATTGAATCTTGCATATTTACTTTCAAGCTTGCACCTTTAAGATTATGCTTCGCATATTTACTTTCAAGCTTGCACGCTTAAATTATGCCTTGCATATTTAATTTCAAGTCATCACTTTACTTTGAAAGCAAGATTAAAAATGAAGAGCATGAGCACGTTTAGTTTATGTCGTAACTTAAGAACCTAGAGCTCAAAGACTTGCCCATTTCATTCCAAGATAAAGTTAAATGTGAATGTATTCCTTGAATGCATAATTTCGGCCAAGTAGTGATGATGGACTTGCAATGAGTTTTCATCTAGCTACTAGGACCAATAGCCTATGTTTTAAGTGCTCCTTAAAGTTTTACAATTCTTTATAAGGTTATGTCATTATAAGTTGTGATTCCAATCTCTTTTAGGGGATGGAATATGTTTTGGTCAGTGACCTAAGGCTTCACTTAGCCTCTTGATGAATCAAAATGTTTTGCAAAGAGTTTTAGAAATTCTAAATTGATTCCAAGAGAAACTAGTTAACTCATGTACCTAGAAATGTCAATTTAATTCTCTTATTGAGGCAAGATGTTTTCGGTTCTGATGTGATGAATGTGATGCTGTATGATGATGTTTTAATGTGTTGGAATGTGTGAAAATATCATATGATGATGTAGAAGCGATCCTATGCATGATAGGTAAGAAACTAGCTAACTAGAAATACCGTAAAGCTAGAATTTAACATAGTTTTGACCCATTTGTTTATGGAACTAATCGAAACTGTTTTAATGGGGACATAATCAGATTTAGAATGTTTAGACATGAAAAACTTGGTATCATTTGAGTTAGAATTGAATTCTAGCACCTATGGGGAAACTAGTAACTAGAAAAAACGTAAAAATGCAAATGTAGAACTCTTAGAACATTTAATTCTCTGAATTCTGTCCAGCACCCTTACAACATGATAAACATGATTAATAATTAGTCCTTAAACATAGGAATGCCTCATAATTGATTTAGATTTAATCCATAGCGCCTTCGGCGAAGACGGAACCAAGAAAGGGACTAAAACGTAAGTTCTAGAATCCCGTATTCACCTGTTAGGATTTCCACCCTATGCTATTCAGATTCAAAAGTAAAATGAGAGGATTATGAATGATGTTTAATTATGAGCCTTAGGTGCTTAAAATGTAACATCCTAATTTTTAACCCAATACTCTAGAACATATTTAGGTTAATCATTAGTCTGTTACTTCATAGTTCTCATTTAGCTTTGAATTACTTAGCGGAAAATACGGGAAATTTTTTTTGAAATAAAAGTGAGAGCCGCGTGATGCGATAAGCGGTAAACCATGCAAAGTAAAACAATTGTCTCACAATCATCACAACATAAGGCACATCATGAACATCACTGAATGTAAGCTCATATATATATAACTTGCCCACTTATAAGTGTGGGACTTAATTCAGTACAAGGGAAATACATGAAAAGAAATACAACATAAAACGTAAACATAATCTACTCCCCTACCCGAGTGCATCTAATAGGATAACCTCTAAACAAAAGAAAGTTTATCCCTATCTATGTGGTGTGTGCTCTAACTCGGGCCATCCTCGACCTCCCATCGCGACCATCTCGTAATCGAGGCAGATATCCGGGAAACTGAGCGAGCTCCTCGGGCGTGAAAAGGCGGAGTGGGGATCGAATATGACTCCCAGGGTATGGCCGCATCTCCGGTCATCGTGCACGCCTCGGCTGAGTCACGGTGGGCTCGCTATCCTCTCCAAAGTCCATAGGTATGGAGGGGGAAGACCCCTCGGAGGGTACCTGGGTGGGCGAGTCTTCGCAAGGATCCATCTCCGAGAAGGACGATGGGCAACGGGGCACATACTCGGGGTAGTCTCGAACGGCGGATGCGGAGGGTGGAGTACGGCGTAGCCTCTCCTCTCGGGGACGTGCGCGCTCGAACACTAGGTCATCACCAAAAGGTGAGACGGGGGAGAAACGATGGGAATGTACAGGGGAGTGAAGGGTCGACCCATGAACATGAATACTCTAAGCGTGCATCGACCCACAAAATGGAATGACCGGTGGTCCGGGTCATGGCGCACCTCCCATGTCGGCGTGTCCACGAACACCACGAACGTCGCCATCTGAAGACGTGACGGAAAGAAAGAGGTAGAGGGAGTGAGAATCTTGCTAAAGAATCTCAGTAGGGCCTCCTACTACCTAGGTGTCATCATCTACCCCCTCCGGAACCTTGGGTTTAATTATACGAAATGACTGAACATGCATTTAGTTCATTTTAAACTTCAAAGATATACTTTAGCCAAGGTCCGTTCATTTTAGGATGATCTTAATGTCATGAGTGCAACATAATGGAAAATGTATGCATGGCACTACCTAATGCACATACATAAAACATAACATCAAGCATCATCATCATTGGTGGCATAAAGTGGCAATAGTAACATTCATATGGGACAAAACTTAGTGACATAATCATAATCATGAACTTTTCTTCCTCATGGGCCACCCTAAAAGACAATCGAACTGGGGGTGCTCGGCCGAACCGGTGTCACCCAGAACGTGTCATACATCTAGGTTATGAGCTCATACCTTAACTAGTCGTCACTAGTTCTTACTTACCACTTAACGATAAGCGTATCATAAATCCCGACTATCTGAGTACAGGTTAGGGGGCAAATCTCTTAGGGGTGCTCGGCCGAACCGGTGTCACCTAAGAGTATAAAATGGTACCGATGTCACATGAGTTCTATGGAGGTGCTCGGCCGAACCGGTGTCATCCTAGAACCCATCTTAGTACCTTAATTTTCAAAATCTCTTTAAGTCCCCAAATTTGCCGTAAATTCGCGGCCAAACGGTCATTACACCGAGTTTCCTTCCAAATTTGTCGGAAATTCGGTGGCCAAAACGGTCATTACACCAAATTTCCTTCCAAATTTGCTTTATGCCACATAAATATATAACCTCATAAATTCCTCATATGAATAACATCGTCATCATTAGCATACTTCATGCATCATCATACATCATTCAAACGCTTACCCTCACGGTAGCTTATGCTTTGACCCTTACGGGTCTTAATCTTGAGATATAGCTCTCTAATATCCGTCGCTCATATTTTTATGCCCCTAAGGCTCATATTAAACATCATTCTTCATTCTCATGTTCATACTTAAATCTGAATAGCATAGGACAGAATCTCTAACTCGTTTTTACGGGGTTCTAGAACTTACGTTTTAGACCCTTTCTCGGTTCCGTCTTCGCCTGAGGCGCTATACATTAAATCTAAATCAATTATGAGACATTCCTATGCTTAAGGACTAATTATTAATCATGTTTATCATGTTGTAAGGGTGCTGGACAGATTCCAGAAAATTAAATGTTCTAAGAGTTCTACATTTGCATTTTTACGGTTTTCTAGCTACTAGTTTCCCCATAGGTGCTAGAATTCGATTCTAACTCAAATGATACCAAGTTTTTCATGTCTAAACAATCTAAATCTGATTATGTTCCCATTAAAACAGTTTGGATTGGTTCCATAAACAAATGGGTCAAAACTATGTTAAATTCTAGCTTTACGGTATTTCTAGTTAGCTAGTTTCTTACCTATCATGCATAGGTTCGCTTCTACATCATCACATGATATTTTCACACATTCCAACACATTAAAACATCATCATACAGCATCACATTCATCACATCAGAACCGAAAACATCTTGCCTCAATAAGAGAATTAAATTGACATTTCTAGGTACATAAGTTAACTAGTTTCTCTTGGAATCAATTTAGAATTTCTAAAACTCTTTGCAAGACATTTTAAATCGTCAAGAGGCTAAGTGAAGCCTTAGGTCACTGACCAAAACATATTCCATCCCCTAAAAGAGGTTGGAATCACAACTTATAACGACATAACCTTATAAAGAATTGTCAAACTTTAAGGAAAACTCAAAACATAGGCTATTGGTCCTAGTAGCTAGATGAAAACTCATTGCAAGTCCATCTTCACTACTTGGCCGAAAAACATACATTCAAAGTGTGGTTTGCATTGAACTTTAACTTGGAATGAAATGGGCAAGTCTTTGAGCTCTAGGTTCTTAAGTTACGACATAAACTAAACGTGCTCATGCTCTTCATTTTTAATCTTGCTTTCAAGGTAAAGTGATGACTTGAAATTAAATATGCAAGGCATAATTTAAACGTGTAAACTTGAAAGTAAATATGCAAGCATAATCTTAAACGTGCAAGCTTGAAAGTAAAGATGCAAGATTCAATTCTTTATTTTAGTGCTCTTGGCCCAACAACAATCGACTTTAAGGCCGAAATAGATAGGCATTCGAGAAATTAATTAGGTGATAATGCAAGTTCAATTCTTTATTTTAGTGCTCTAGGCCCAACAACAATCGACTTTAAGGCCGAAATAGAAAGGCTTTGAGAATTAAGTTAAGTGATGATACAAGTTCCATTTTAATCTTTATGTTCTTAGGTGATGGCTTGAAAGTAAAGATGCATAGCAAGAATGTAAATATGAATGCAAGCATAAAATAAATTATGCAAGTTCATTTTATCTTTCTAGAGCTCTTAACAAGACTTTAAAGGAACTTAAACCTCAACCCAAACTCATCAAACCAAGACAAGGTAAAAGTCTAGAGTTCTTAGAACTCAACATTACATATTTAAAAATCAAACATCTAGCATGAAAAGGAAAAGGTAATGGCCGAAACTTCAAGGAAAGAAAAGAAATGTTTGAAACTCTAGAATCCATGATCTTGGTGATATACAAACTCCAACATCATGAGACCTCATCATTGAGTCATTAGAACCATTTTGAAACAACATCAAAGTTAAGGTTCTCAAAAGTTCAAGAAAGGAAAAAATCTAGAAACACTTTTGCTCAAGAACAAAAATCAAGCTCTAGAGTTTGTCTCAAGTGATGAACATCATCATGAAACTCTCATCATCAAGCTCTCATTCCTTTGTTCTCCAAGGCCCATGGCCGAAAATGAAAAGGTAAAGGGAAGAAAAAGAAGTTCTAAAAAGAATCAAGAGAAACTATGAACTTTAAGCTTAGAACAAGAACTTTAAAGAAAGAACACATGAAAGAAAATCCCTACTTGGTGTGATGAACTTGAAGATGGAAGAAGAAGATGAAGATGATGAAGAACTTGAAGAACTCCAAGAACTTGAAGAACACAAAAACTTTGAGAGAAAAAGAAAGCTTTGAGTGTTTCCTAAACTTAGCAAATGATCTAAAAGTGGTGCAAGCTCCTCAAGGCATTCTATTTATAGAGAAATGAAACAAATGGAGGGAGCTCATGGAGGAGAAGGTTTCGGCCATGAGGGTGCAGATTGGAGGCTCTCCATGAGTTCCATGAGGTGAGATAATGTGTTCTTGAGGTATGGTGAGGTATGGTTCAAAGCATGGTGAGGTATGGCTCAAGGTATGGCTCAAGCATGGCTCTTTGAGTGAGAAAACAATTTAATATGTGTCAAATGGGGAGCATGTGGCCGAAAATGCATCAGCCCATGGGGAGGATTAGTTTGCATTTTAATTGTGGTTTAGAGTTGTGTTTAGGTGTATCTTTGATTATGCTTAAGATTAGGAATTTGTAAGAAGGTGTTTAGGTAAGGTAAATGGGTAATTAAGGTGGTCTAGGCATAATTAAGGAGTGGTCTTGCACCATTAGAGAGTTAAATCCTCAATTTAGAGTTTAAACAACTCTAGACACATTTCCTTGATTTAAGGAATTGGAGAGAGAAAACACTATTCATGATTCCAAGACTAGGAATCTTGAGTTCTAAAAAGGGATTTAAGTTTAATCTAAGCAATTTTAGGTTCTAATTAACTTTAATAAATTATTTTGACTCTAGATTAATTAGGGAAATAAATTAATCTTCGTTTAGAGCCTAATATTGCTTAGGTTTGCTTAATTACGCTATTAAGCTTAAAAACACTATTCCAGGGCAAAATCGTAATTTTGCACTAAAACTGCCAGACCACCGGGACTTGAACAGATACCTCTAGACACATGAAATCATGTTTTTAAACCTCTGGGGAAAGTTAGGGCTCAAACGGCACCTTTACCCGTAAAAACGCTTATAGGGTATTTTGGTCATTTTGACCAAATCATGAACGAAATTTTCGCTTCCGAAAGCATTCAAAGGCCATTCAATCCCCTTCAAACATTGAGTTGACCCTTCGAGGATGACCGAGTTGGTTACCCTCGAGTTCGGGTCAGGAAATGACCTCAGGGGCATTTTGGTCATTTCCCTCGGACAGAAAAATCGGGGTGTTACATAAAATATGAACGACGGATGTAGAGAACTATATCTCAAGATTAAGACCCGTAAGGGTCAAAGCATAAGCTACCGTAAGGGTAAGCGTTTGGATGATTTATGATGATGCATGAAGTATGCTAATGATGATGATGTTATTCATATGAGGAACTTATGAGATTATATGTTAATGTGACATAAAGCAAATTTGGAAGGAAATTCGGTGTAATGACCGTTTTGGCCGCCGAATTTCCGACAAATTTGGGGACTTAAAGAGATTTTGAAAATTAAGGTACTAAGATGGGTTCTAGGATGACACCGGTTCGGCCGAGCACCTCCATAGAACTCATGTGACATCGGTACCATTTTATACTCTTAGGTGACACCGGTTCGGCCGAGCACCCCTAAGAGTTTTGCCCCCTAACGCGTACTCAGATAGTCGGGATTTATGATACGCTTACCGTTAAGTGGTAAGTAAGAACTAGTGACGACTAGTTAAGGTATGAGCTCATAACCTAGATGTATGACACGTTCTGGGTGACACCGGTTCGGCCGAGCACCCCGATTCGATTGTCTTTTAGGGTGGCCCATGAGGAAGAGAAGTTTCATGATTTTGATTATGTCACTAAGTTTTGTCCCATATGAATGTTACTATTGCCACTTTATGCCACCAAGAATGATGATGCTTGATGTTATGTTTTATGTATGTGCATTAGGTAGTGCCATGCATACATTCTCTATTATGTTGCATCCATGACATTAAGATCATCCTAAAATGAATGGACCTTGGCTAAAATATATTTTAAAGTTTAAAATGAACCGAATACATGCTCAGTCATTTTGTATAAATAAACCCAAGGTTCCCGAGGACGTAGATGATGACACGTAGGTAGTAGGAGGCGCTCCTGAGATTCTTTAGCAAGATTCTCACATCCTCTATCTCTTTCTTTCCGTCACGTCTTCAGATGGCGACGTTCGTAGTGTTCGTGGACACCCCGACATGGGAGGTGCACTATGACCCGACTCACGGGTCATACCATTTTGAGGCGGTGCGGTGCGGATTTTCATATTCGTAGGGCGCCTTCGCTCATCCGTGCACACCCATCACTTCTCCCGATCGCACCCTATGGCGACGACGAGCGGGTTTTTGAGCGTCGCGGCGTCGCATGACGAAGAGTACTCCGTAGGCACACCGCCGCCTTAGCCATGCGAGATTATCCCGACTCGTGCCGGACCTACTTCTGAGACCGACCCATCCGAGGACCCGCCTACCCATCCGTATAGCGAGAACTCGCCCTCTCCACCACAGATAAGGGAGCGCAGTGAGGATACCGTGACTCAGCCACGGCTTGCGCGACGACCGGAGATGCGACCATACCGTGGGGGTCACCCTCGATCCCCATTCCGCCTCTTCACGTCCGAGGAGCTCGCCCAGTTTCCCGGATATCTGCCTCGTTCGCGAGATGGACGCCTTGATGGAGGTGACGATCGTCCGATGGAGTACCCGGTTAGAGCACACACACCACTTAGATGGGGATAAACCTTCTTTTGTTTAGAGGTTATCCTATTAGATGCACTCGGGTAGGGGAGTAGATTATGTTTATGTTGATGTTGTATTTTCTTTCATGTATTTCCATGTACTAAACCAAGTCCCACGCTTATAAGTGGGCAATTTATAGTTATATATGAGATGTTATTCAGTGTCTCTCATGATGTGCCCTTATATGCTTTATGCTATGACGTTATGAGATGTATGTTTTGTCCGTCGCAAGTTATATCGCATCACGCGGCTCTCACTTTCATTTCAAAAAAAAAATTACCCGTATTTTCCGCTAAGTAATTCAAAGTTAAATGAGAACTATGAAGTAACAGACTAATGATTAACCTAAATATGTTCTAGAGTATTGGGTTAAAAATTAGGATGTTACAATGAAGAGGCGGAACGGGGATCGAGCGGGATCCCCGCGGTATAGCCGCATCTCCGGTCGTCGTGCACGCCTCGACTGTGTTACGGTGGGCTCGCTATCCTCCCCAAAGTCCATGGGTATAGTGGGGGAAGATCCCTCGGAGGGTACCTGGGTGGCCGAATCCTTGGAAGGATCTGTCTCCGAAAAAGACGACGGACAACGGGGCACACACTGGGGGTAGTCTCGAACGGTGGACGCGGACGGTGGAGTACGGCATAGCCTCTCCTCTCGGGGACGTGCGCGCTTGAACACCAGGTCATCGCCAAAAGGTGAGACGGGGGAGAAACGATGGGAATGTATAGGGGGAGTGAAGGGTCGACCCATGAACATGAATACTCTAACTGTGCATCGACCCACAAAATGGAATGACCCGTGGTCCGGGTCATGGTGCACCTCCCATGTCGGCGTGTCCACGAACACTACGAACGTCGCCATCTGAAGACGTGATGGAAAGAAAGAGATAGAGGGAGTGAGAATCTTGCTAAAGAGTCTCAGTAGGGCCTCCTACTACCTAGGTGTCATCATCTACGTCCTCAGGAACCTTGGGTTTAGTTATACAAAACGGGTGAGCATGCATTATGTCCATTTTAAGTTCTAAAACATAGTTTAGCCAAGGTCCATTCATTTTAGAATGATCTTAATGTCATAAATGCATCATAATAGAAGATGTATGCATGGCACTATGTAACATCCTAATTTTTAACCCAATACTCTAGAACATATTTAGGTTAATCATTAGTCTGTTACTTCATAGTTCTCATTTAACTTTGAAATACTTAGCGGAAAATACGGGTAATTTTTTTTTTGAAATACAAAGTGAGAGCCGCGTGATACGATAAGCGGTAAACCAAGCAAAGTAAAACAATCGTCTCACAATCATCATAACATAGGGCACAACATGAACATCACTGAAAATCATCTTATATATATAACTTGCCCACTTATAAGTGTGGGACTTAATTTAGTACAAGAAAAATACAAGATAGGAAATACGACATAAACATAAACATAATCTACTCCCCTACCCGAGTGCATCTAATAGGATAACCTCTAAACAAAAGAAGGTTTATCCCCATCTAAGTGGTGTGTGCTCTAACCGGGTACTCCATCGGACGATCGTCGCCTCCTACTGGCGTCCATCTCGCGAACGAGGCAGATATCCGGGAAACTGGGCGAGCTCCTCGGACGTGAAGAGGCGGAACGGGGATCGAGGGTGACCCCCACGGTATGGTCGCATCTCCGGTCGTCGTGCAAGCCGTGGCTGAGTCACGGTATCCTCACTGCCCTCCCTTGTCTGTGGTGGAGAGGGGGCAGAGTTCTCGCTATACGGATGGGTAGGCGGGTCCTCGGATGGGTCGGTCTCCGAGAAGTAGGTCCGGGGCACGTAGTCGGGATAATCTCGCATGGCTAAGGCGGCGGTGTGCCTACGGAGTACTCTCTCGTCATGCGTACACGCACGCTCAAAAACCCGCCCGTCGTCGCCATAGGGTGCGGTCGGGGAGAAGTGATGGGTGTGCACGGGATGAGCGAAGGGGCGTCCTACGAACATGAAAATCCGCACCGTGCATCGCCTCAAAATGGTATGACCCGTGAGTCGGGTCATAGTGCACCTCCCATGTCGGGGTGTCCACGAACACTACGAACGTCGCCATCTGAAGACGTGACGGAAAGAAAGAGATAGAGGGAGTGAGAATCTTGCTAAAGAATCTCAGTAGGGCCTCCTACTACCTAGGTGCCATCATCTACGTCCTCAGGAACCTTGGGTTTATTTATACTAAATGACTGAGCATGTATTAGGTTCATTTTAAACTTTAAAATATATTTTAGCCAAGGTCCATTCATTTTAGGATGATCTTAATGTCATGGATGCAACATAATAGAAAATGTATGCATGACACTACCTAATGCACATACATAAAAAAACATAATCATCAAGCATCATCATTCTTGGTGGCATAAAGTGGCAATAGTAACATTCATATGGGACAAAACTTAGTGACATAATCATAATCATGAACTTCTCTTCCTCATGGGCCACCCTAAAAGACAATCGAACTCGGGGTGCTCGGCCGAACCGGTGTCACCCAGAACGTGTCATACATCTAGGTTATGAGCTCATACCTTAACTAGTCGTCACTAGTTCTTACTTACCACTTAACGATAAGCGTATCATAAATCATAAATCCCGACTATCTGAGTACGGGTTAGGGGGCAAATCTCTTAGGGGTGCTCGGCCAAACCGGTGTCACCTAAGAGTATAAAATGGTACCGATGTCACATGAGTTCTATGGAGGTGCTCGGCCGAACCGGTGTCATCCTAGAACCCATCTTAGTACCTTAATTTTCAAAATCTCTTTAAGTCCCTAAATTTGTCGGAAATTCGGCGGCTAAACGGTCATTACACCGAATTTCCTTCCAAATTTGCTTTATGCCACATTAACATATAATCTCATAAATTCCTCATATGAATAACATCATCATCATTAGCATACTTCATGCATCATCATAAATCATCCAAACGCTTACCCTTACGGTAGCTTATGCTTTGACCCTTACGGGTCTTAATCTTAAGATATAGTTCTCTACACCCGTCGTTCATATTTTAAGCACCTAAGGCTCATAATTAAATATCATTCATAATCCTCTCATTTTACTTTTAAATCTGAATAGCATAGGGTGGAAATCCTAACATGTGAATACGGGGTTCTAGAACTTACGTTTTAGACCCTTTCTTGGTTCCATTTTCGCCGAAGGCGCTATATATTAAATCTAAATCAATTATGAGGCATTCCTATACTTAAGGACTAATTATTAATCATATTTACCATGTTGCAAGGGTGCTGGACAGAATCTAGAAAATTAAATGTTCTAAGAGTTCTACATTTGCATTTTTACGGTTTTCTAGTTACTAGTTTCCCCGTAGGTGCTAGAATTCAATTGTAACTCAAATGATACCAAGTTTTTCATGTCTAAACAATCTAAATCTGATTATGTCCCCATTAAAACAGTTTGGAAAAGTTCCATAAACAAATGGGTCAAAACTATGTTAAATTCTAGCTTTACGGTATTTCTAGTTAGCTAGTTTCTTACCTATCATGCATAGGATCGTTTCTACATCATCATACGATATTTTCACACATTCCAACACATCAAAACATCATCATACAGCATCATACTCATCATGTCAGAACCGAAAACATTTAATTTCAATAAGAAAGTTAAATTGACATTTCTAGGTACATAAGTTAACTAGTTTCTCTGGAAATCAATCTAGAACTTCTAAAACTCTTTTCAAGACATTTTAATTCATCAAGAGGCTAGGAGAAGCCTTAGGTCACTGACCAAAACATATTCCATCCCCTAAAAGAGATTGGAATCACAACTTATAATGACATAACCTTATAAAGAATTGTAAAACTTTAAGGAACTCTTAAAACATAGGCTATTGGTCCTAGTAGCTAGATGAAAACTCATTGCAAGTCCATCATCACTACTTGGCCGAAAAACATACATTCAAAGTATGGTTTACATTAAACTTTAACTTGGAATGAAATGGGCAAGTCTTTGAGCTCTAGGTTCTTAAGTTATGACATAAACTAAACGTGCTCATGCTTTTCGTTTTTAATTTTGCTTACAAGGTAAAGTGATGACTTAAAATTAAATATGCAAGGCATAACTTAAATGTGCAAGCTTGAAAGTAAATATGCGAGGCATAAACTTAAACGTGCAAGCTTGAAGGTAAATATGCATGGTTCAATTCTTTATTTTAGTGCTCTAGGCCCAACAACAATCGACTTTAAGGCCGAAATAGATAGGCATTCGAGAGATTAATTAGGTGATAATGCAAGTTCAATTCTTTATTTTAGTGCTCTAGGCCCAACAACAATCGACTTTAAGGCCGAAATAGAAAGGCTTCGAGAATTAAATTAAGTGAAGATGCAAGTTCCATTTTAATCTTTATGTTCTTAGGTGATAGCTTGAAAATAAAGATGCATAGCAAGAATGTAAATATGAATGCAAGCATAAATAAATTATGCAAGTTCATTTTATCTTTCTAGAGCTCTTAACAAGACTTTAAAGGAACTTAACCCTCAACCCAAACTCATCAAACCAAGACAAAGTAAAAGTTTAGAGTTCTTAGAACTCAACATAACATATTTAGAAAATCAAACATCTAGCATGAAAAGGAAAGGTAATGGCCGAAACTTCAAGGAAAGAAAAGAAATGTTTGAAACTCTAGAATCCATGATCTTGGTGATATACTAACACCAACATCATGAGACCTCATCATTGAGTCATTAGAACCATTTTGAAACAACATCAAAGTTAAAGTTCTCAAAGGTTCAAGAAAGGAAAAACTAGAAACACTTTTGCTCAAGAACAAAGATCAAGCTCTAGAGTTTGTTTCAAGTGATGAACATCATCATGAAACTCTCATCATCAAGCTCTCATTTCTTTGAACTCCAAGGCCCATGGCCGAAAATGAGCAAGAACAAGGAAAGGAAAGGAAGTTCTAAAAAGAATCAAGAGAAACTATGAACATAAAGCTTGAAGCAAGAACTCTAAAGAAAGAATACATGAAAGAAAATCCCTACTTGGTGTGATGAACTTGAAGATGGAAGAAGAAGATGAAGAAGATGAAGAACTCCAAGAACTTGAAGAACACAAAGACTTTGAGAGAAAAAGAAAAGCTTTGAGTGTTTCCTAAACTTAGCAAATGATCTAAAAGTGGTGCAAGCTCCTCAAGGCATTCTATTTATAGAGAAATGAAACAAATGGAGGGAGCTCATGGAGGAGGAGGTTTTCGCCATGAGGGTGCAGATTGGAGGCTTTCCATGAGTTCCATGAGGTGAGATAATGTGTTCTTGAGGTATGGTGAGGTATGGTTCAAAGCATGGTGAGGTATGGCTCAAGGTATGGCTCAAGCATGGCTCTTTGAGTGAGAAAACAATTTAATATGTGTGGTAATTAGGGAGTGATGGCCGAATATGCATCAGCCCATGGC
This sequence comes from Dalbergia cochinchinensis, assembly GCA_031216125.1. Taxonomy (NCBI): domain Eukaryota; kingdom Viridiplantae; phylum Streptophyta; class Magnoliopsida; order Fabales; family Fabaceae; genus Dalbergia; species Dalbergia cochinchinensis. Next base: position 4,455,066 of record CM062374.1, read on the forward strand.
GGAGGTTTCTTTGCATTTTAATTGTGGTTTAGAGTTGTGTTTAGGTGTATCTTTGATTATGCTTAAGATTAGAAATTTGTAAGAAAGTGTTTAGGTAAGGTAAATGGGTAATTAAGGTGGTCTAGACATAATTAAGGAGTGGTCTTGCACCATTAGAGAGTTAAATCCTCAATTTAGAGTCTAAACAACTCTAGACACATTTCCTTGATTTAAGGAATTGGAGAGAGAAAACACTATTCAAGATTCCAAGACTAGGAATCTTGAGTTCTAAAAAGGGATTTAAGTTTAATCTAAGCAATTTTAGGTTCTAATTAACTTTAATAAATTATTTTGACTCTAGATTAATTAGGGAAATAAATTAATCTTCGTTTAGAGCCTAATATTGCTTAGGTTTGCTTAATTACGTCATTAAGCTCAAAAACACTATTCTAGGGGCAAAATCGTAATTTTGCACTAAAACTGCCCGGGACCACCGGGACTTGAACAGAGACCTCTAGGCACATGAAAACATGTTTTTAAAAACGCTATAGGGGTATTTTGGTCATTTTGACCCGAAACTGCGGAAAACAAAATTTTCGCTTCCGAAAGCATTCAAAGGCCATTCAATCCCCTTCAAACATTGAGTTGACCCTTCGAGGATGACCGAGTTGGTTACCCTCGAGTTCGGGTCAGGAAATGACCTCAGGGGCATTTTGGTCATTTCCCTCGGACAGAAAAATCGGGGTGTTACACACTACCTAATGCACATAAAATATAACATCAAGCATCATCATACTTAGTGGCATAAAGTGGCAATAGTAACGTTCATATGGGACGAACTTAGTGACATAATCATAATCATGAAACATCTCTTCCTCATGGGCCACCCTAAAAGACAATCGAACTGGGGGTGCTCGGCCGAACCGGTGTCACCCAGAACGTGTCATACATCTAGGTTATGAACTCATACCTTAACTAGTCGTCACTAGTTCTTACTTATCACTTAACGATAAGCGTATCATAAATCATAAATCCCGACTATCTGAGTACGGGTTAGGGGGCAATTCTCTTAGGGGTGCTCAGCCGAACCGGTGTCACCTAAGAGTATAAAATGGTACTGATATCACATGAGTTCTATGGAGGTGCTCGGCCGAACCGGTGTCATCCTAGAACTCATCTTAGTACCTTAATTTCTAGTTACTAGTTTCCCTATAGGTGCTAGAATTCGATTCTAACCCAAATGTTACCAAGTTTTTCATGTCTAAACAATCCTAATCTGATTATGCTCCCATTAAAACAGTTTGGATAAGTTCCAAAAACAAATGGGTCAAAACTATGTTAAATTCTAGCTTTACGGTATTTCTAGTTAGCTAGTTTCTTACCTATTATGCATAGAATCATTTCTACATCATCATATGATATTTTCACACATTCTAACACATCAAAACATCATCATACAGCATCACACTCATCATATCAGAACCGAAAACATTTTGCTTCAGTAAAGGATTTAAATTGACATTTCTAGGTACATAAGTTAACTAGTTTCTCTTGGAATCAATTTAGAATTTCTAAAACTCTTTGCAAATCATTTTAATTCATCAAGAGGCTAAGAGAAGCCTTAGGTCAAAGACCAAAATATATTTCATCTCCTAAAAGGGAATGAAGTCATATCTCATGACAACATAACCTTGAAAAGGTTTGTAAAGCTTTAAGAAAACTTAGAACATAGACTATTGGTCCTTGTAGCTAGATGAAAACTCATTGCAAGTCCATCATCACTACTTGGCCGAAAATATGCATTCAAAGGATGCATTCACACTGAACTTTAACTTGAAATGAAATGGGCAAGTCTTTGAGCTCTAGGTTGTTAAGTTGTGACATAAACTAAACGTGCTCATGCTTTTCATTTTAATCTTGCCTACAAAATAAAGTGATGACTTAAATTAAATATGCAAGGCATAAACTTAAACGTGCAAGCTTGAAAGTAATTATGCGAGGCATAAACTTAAACGTGCAAGCTTGAAAGTAAATATGCAAGATTTAATTCTTTATTTTAGTGCTCTTGGCCCAACAACAATTGACTTTAAGGCCGAAATAGATAGGCATTCGAGAAATTAATTAGGTGATGATGCAAGTTTAATTCTTTATTTTAGTACTCTAGGCCCAACAACAATCGACTTTAAGGCCGAAATAGAAAGGCTTTGAGAATTAAATTAAGTGATGATTCAAGTTCCATTTTAATCTTTATGTTCTTAGGTGATAGCTTGAAATTAAAGGTGCATAACAAGGATGTAAATATGAGTGCAAGCATAAGATGGATTATGCAAGTTCATTTTATCTTTCTAGAGCTCTTAACAGGACTTTAAAGGAACTTAAACCTTAACCCAAACTCATTAAACCAAGATATGATATAGTCTAGAGTTCTTAGAACTCAACATAATATTTTTAGGAATCAAACTATGAAACTTAGAAAAAGAAAGGAAAAGGGCCGAAACTTTAAAGGGAGAAAAGAACATTTTAAAACTCTAGGGTCCATGATCTTGATGATATAATAACACCAACATCATGAGACCTCATTATTGAGTCCTTAAAACCATTTTGAACCACCATCAAAACTAAAGTTCTCAAGAGTTCAAGAAAGGAAAAACTAGAAACATATTTGCTTAAGAACAAAGATCAAGCTCTAGAGTTTGTTTCAAGTGATGAACATCATCATGAAACTCTCATCATCAAGCTCTCATTTCTTTGAACTCTAAGGCCCATGGCCGAAAATGAGAAAGAACAAGGAAAAGAAAAGAAGTTCTAAAAAGAATCAAGAGAAACTATGAACATAAAGCTTAGAACAAGAACTTTAAAGAAAGAAATACTTGAAAGAAAATCCCTACTTGATGTGATGAACTTGAAGATGGAAGGAGAAGATGAAGATGATGAAGAACTTTGAAGAACTTGAAGAACACTAGAACTTTGAGAGAAAAAGAAAAGCTTTGAGTGTTCTTAAACTTAGCAAATGATCTAAAAGTGGTGCAAGCTCCTCAAGGCATTCTATTTATAGAGAAATGAAACAAATGAAGTGTGTGTGTGGGCTGATGTGTTTCGGCCATGAGGGTGCAGAATGGAGGCATCCATGAGTTCCATGAGGTGAGATAATGTAGTCTTGAGGCATGGTGAGGTATGGCTCAAAGCATGGTGAGGTATGGTTCAAGGTATGGCCTCAAGCATGGCTCTTTGAGTGAGAAAACAATTCAACATGTGGCCAATGGGGGAAGAGGATTTCGGCCATGTGCATCAGATTTGGGGGAGGATTAGTTGCATTTTAATTGTGGTTTAGAGTTGTGTTTAGGTGTATCTTTGATTATGCTTAAGATTAGGAAGTTGTAAGAAAGTGTTTAGGTAAGGAAAATGGATAATTAAGGTGGTCTAGACATAATTAAGGAGTGTTCTTGCACCATTAGTGAGTTAGATCATCAATTTAGAGTCTAAACAACTCTAGACACATTTCCTTGATTTAAGGAATTGGAGAGAGAAAATACTATTCAAGATTCCAAGACTAGGAATCTTGAGTTCTAAAAAGGGATTTAAGTTTAATCTAAGCAATTTTAGGTTCTAATTAACTTTAATAAATTATTTTGACTCTAGATTAATTAGGAAAATAAATTAATCTTCGTTTAGAGCCTAATATTGCTTAGGTTTGCTTAATTACGTCATTAAGCTCAAAAACACTATTCTAGGGGTAAAATTGTAATTTTGCATTAAAACTGCCCGGGACCACCGAGGCTTGAACAGAGACCTCTAGACACATGAAAACATGTTTTTAAACCTCTGGGCAAAGTTCTGGGCTCAAACGGCACCTTTACCCGCGTAAAAACGCTATAGGGGTATTTTGGTCATTTTGACCAAATCATGGAAAACGAGATTTTCGCCTCCGGAAGCATTCAAAGGCCATTCAATCCCCTTCAAACATTGAGTTGACCCTTCGAGGACGACCGAGTTGGTTACCCTCGAATTCGGGTCAGGAAATGACCTCAGGGGCATTTTGGTCATTTCCCTCGGACAGAAAAATCGGGGCGTTACAGTTTGGGCGAAAATCAAAGGGAAGAAAAAGAATGAGTAAGAACCAAAAATAAAGTGGAGAAGGAAAGAAACATCAACATTGTATCTTTACAAGTCAAGAGATAAACAACAAAAGAAAAGAATATAACTCCCTACCTTGGATGTGCTTCTTGATTGAGAGGGAGGGCTTGGTCTTGAAAAGAGTAGAGGAAGAAAAAGAAGAACTCTTTGGGATAAGAGAAAGAAAACTTGGGATGTGTAAGAGAAATAAGCAAAGGGGCTTCATGGGGGGTTTCTCCTATTTATAGAGAAATGAAACACATAGGGGTGAAAAGGAGGGAAAGTGGCCAGCCATAATGGAGGGAAAAAGAGGGAAAATATCTCTTGTGTGTGTCATTTCAAGATATGGCTAGGTATGGTTGAAGGTATGGTTCTTTGAGTGTGAAATGTTATTAAAATAAATCAACATGTGATGAATTTAGAGAGGGAGTGGCTGTGTGGTTTAATGGCCAGGGGGAGGAAAATTATTTCATTTCTTTTGTGTTATGATATGGTTTAAGGGATAGGTTTGATTAGGTATTTGATGAGGAGTTTGTGGTTAAGAGTTTGAATGAGAAAGTGGGTAATTAAGGGCTTCTCAAGACAAGTTTAGGAGTGGTCTTAGTCATTAGTGGAGTCAAACACCCTCTAATCAAGATTCTCTGTAACATCCTCCCTACTATAGTGCTATGCTCGAGTCATAACATTACAGTAAGTAGTCGTTAGCCATAACTTACATATTTGCAATTTCTTAACTATATGAAATATACATGTATAAGTTGTAATAAATATGAGCCTTGCACTAAAAACTATACTAACTTGTCTCAAATCAATTTTACTCACAATGTGATAATCAACTTATAGGAATAGCGGAAATGTAATGCACATCCTAAGAAGTCGGTCATACAATAATTTACATCTTATATCACATCCATAGTAAGTTAAGTCACACAGTCATACTATATACATTCATACCTAATTACATATATACTATAAACAACCCTACCCTAGTCCTCGCAATGACCACCTAGTCCGGGTTAGGGCGTATCAAAATACAACTGACTACATACAGATAACTTAACTCCCTCGGTCAGTGGCTCATCAAAAAGTCAGATGTAAGAGCCTATGATAGTTAAACGATATGAGGGAATCTAAGCAAACGTAAGTCTCATAACAGTAGTAGCGGACAGACGAGCAAATAGTACATAACCATGGATACGAGACTCAGCGACCAAGTACACTGACTGTAACACCGGGTCATAATACCACTGCAAGGCATCTCAAGACGGAGCACGATCGAGGCCATCTATATAAAATACATCACATAGCAGGAATGAGAATCAATGATTCCCAGTAGGAAAAATATACCAATCTACCACTCAATGATATTCAGCTTAATACAAGATAAGCAAAGTACTTTAGTTATTTATATGATGGTTTCATTAGTTAGAATCATTATTTCTTATGACTTAATTTTATTAGAAAATTTTGAACTTAATGGTAGAACTCATAGGACTCTTCTGATATACTTCTCTTTGGATAAATCTTGTCAACGATGTAACGCCGTCACGTTACAACCTGATATAGTTCACTAGATGGAGTACGTCTACTACATCTCATCTAGAATAGCCTTGCTATTCTCAGTACATCCCCTTCCTCATAACGATGTAATGCCATCGTGATTACAACCTGATATAGTTCTAAGGGCGTAGCATGCCTACTACTACCCGTGAGTCCATGAGCTTACCACTAAGCAAATTACATTGCATAAGATTTATTTTCTTAAGTTTCCTTTCTTTGTGTGCGTTTTTATCATTTGTACAAAAATTCTCTTAAAATCTCTTGAATATGTATAATGTCTCTCTTTAACTTTTATGAGATATTTCCCATAACATTTGGTATACTATTGCGATGTTTTTCTGCAAAGTCTACTAGGTTTTTAACAGATTTCATACCATCAAATTTTTTTTTGTTACATCCCTTGGTTAGCAATAATTCTTATCAATTCTTCCAACCATTGAACCAAGTTCCCTGTGATGGATCTCAAATTATTTCTACTATAAATTATCATTCCTTGGACAACCATTTCTTCTAAATCTTGAAAATACAAGCCAAGTTCTGCTGCCACTTTTCAAGCTTCGATTAATATGTATCTCAAGATCACATAACCTAAGAACTAATGCTGTAAATATTTCAGCACAAAAAAATTCCAGCACATATCCACTTAGAGCACTGTTATATCACACAAACCAAGAGCTAATGCTGTAAATATTTCGGCACATAAAATTCCAGCACACCAAAATTCCAATAGACAAGATTTCATCATAGTCCAAGCATTATAAATTCTGAAATTCCATAATAAAATTCATGTTCCAATATGCATAATCTTATCACAACTTAATCCATCACAAATTCTAAAATTCTGGTTTCAGATTTTCAGCAACATAATCCAAGCAAAGTTCAAGCACTTATCTTAGCAAAATAGCTAAACATCATGCAGTAAAAGACTAGAATAATTTCCTACCTTTTTCAAAGCTTTTTCTTTGGTTTTTCCTCTCCAACCAAGCCTCAAACCCCCCTTTATTCATCCTTGTTTTGTGCTGGAAAATGGACCAAGTGCAAGGAAAAACAAAGTTTTCAATTGATCTTAATGTAGAGAAGATGTTCTTGAAGTAGTTTGGATGCTTACCTAAGATTATCCTTTATAGATATGGTGGTTTTCATGGAGCTTCCAAAGAGAAAATTTTTCAAAATGGAGAAAGAAAGAAATGAAGAAGAACGGGATTCTAAGTAACCATGAAGAGAATGAATTTTCTTTGCCATTTTTGCTTTTTATAAAGTCAATAACTTGAAGACAAAGTAAGGGAATTGAACTTTCCAGATCAATTTGCCTTCTATCAGTATTGAAAATATCTATATTTATTTAATTATTCTAAGTAAAAATTTATTTAAGATATGGTAATGTTCATTAATTGGGTCAATCTCTATGTTTCGGTATATCGATTATTACCATTTCGGTGTACCGTTTCTTATTATTTCAGTACCCAATTGACATAAAAAAAACTTTATCGGGTAAAATTATCATTTTAACCTCATCCTAATTTTTATTTTATCCTAATATCATTTATAAGATCCCATCCTATATTACTGATTAAAATATTATTATCCTAAATTTTTATTAATATTTAATTAATTTTCATTTTTTTTACAGAATCCTTATGTTGTTCTGATCCTAACTGTGTCAACCGAAATTTTTAAAATCCCTACTGATTACTTACAATTAATTATTTTATCAGAAAAAATATAGATAGACGAGTTATTACATTCTCAATCATATCCATTGGTTCCTTGATCTAAGGAAATTGATAGGAAGAATACTATTCTTTGATTTATGACATAATGTCTTAATTTTGAGAAAAGGATTTTGAGCTTCCCTAGGCAATCCTAGGTTCCAATTAATTGTTTTGATTCTAGATTAATTATGGAAATTAATTAACCTTCGATTAGAGCCTAATATTGCTTAGGTTTGCTTAATCATATGATTAAGCTCATTAGGTGTTCAATCAGGGGCAAAATCGTAATTTTGTTCAAAAACTGCCTGGGGCCACCGGGACTTAAACAGACATGTTCAGACTCATAAAACATCATTCAAACTCTCTGGGGTGGGGTTCGGGCTCAATCGGCTCATCAAACGGTGTTAAATAGCCATAGGGGTGTTTTGGTCATTTAGCGCGTCGAAACTCTAAAACGAGATTCTTCTGCTCTATTAGCATATATACCACACATAGTCCCCTTTGAACATTGAGTTGACCTTTCAAGGACTGTCGAGTCGGTTGTCCTCGAATTATGGGTGAAAAATGACCTCAGGGGTATTTTGGTCATTTTTACTCAAATAGAAAAATCAGGGTGTTACATTTTGAATTTGACCAAAATTTAATTGTCCATAGGGGATCTAAATGCCAAAGTGAGATTGTAATTTTTGTGTTACTTTTACAGCAAATAATCTTGGTACGGCTGTTAAAAATCTTTCTTTCTAAAAGGTTACATTCGCGTCATCTCTTATCATTACTTTTGACATAAATACATCTTTATATCATCAACAATCAGACATGGTTAGACATGTTAAATTAATTAATTGGGTTCCTATTCTTTCTCTAAATATGCTTAGGGCTCCTATAAAGCTTTTAATTATTGAATAGATTAAAGTTATGGTTGCATCTGATACTATATTTTCACCTTCTTGTTTTACACTAGTAAGTATAGTATATTTATCTTCTTAGGTTAGGAAATTATCCCACTATCCTTTTAATTGTGCTATAAATCCCTGCATTATAGTTTTAGCTACATCGGCTTCTGGCATTCTTCTTGACTTATAGGCTGTGGCTGCCATTGCCATTTGACATGTGATATCTAATATAGCTTGTTCGCTCATTCCATCTATATTCCATTCTTCTAAATCTATTCTTGATACTTTCTCTCTTCACAACTTAAATCAACTGGTGTAGGCCTTGGATAATAACTTCTTAATCTTATTCATTTCTAATTCTAAGGTATTTATAGCCTTTTTTCATAAATTTAAATTTTTAATTTTTTTCTTTAATATCTTCTCTATCTATTTCGATTGTTCCTTTTGGCTTAAAGTATTTAGGATTACTTTCTATTTCATATATTGGAGTTTCTATTTGTAACACCGTAATAATTAACTCAATACACCTAGGATGTATTTAAGTTAATTATTAGTTATTACTCTTTTGTTCCAGTTCTTAATGCTAGTCTTTAGAAAATACTTAGTGAAAATATGGGTAAAATTTTTCTTTTTGGAAATGAAAGTGTGAGCCATGTGAGTGCATAAAATAAACCGTATCGTTGACTTGCAAAGGAAAATCATATCATAACGAATGAAATGAAAAGAAACAACATCATGGATCGTTATATATAAATAGTTATACCATACACCAAGTCAAGTAGTAGTAACGTTAATACAGTCATCCGTGCATAACATAAAGAAAATACAACTGAATCCCCTAATTACATAAGTACATCTAAAATGGATAACCTCTAAAAGCAAAAGAAGGCTATCCTAAACATGTACGTGTGTGTGTGCACTATGAGTCAACTGCTAGCTTTTACTCCTACTCATCACAGGGGGACCATACCCAACCCACTGGGCCAACTCGGCCAGGGTGGCTAAGCGGTGATCGGGTCAGACATGCGCTCCACGGCAAGGCACCATCCTTATCCTGCCTCCTCGAAGTGGCTACATTATGGTAGCCTCACTGCCCAACTCCATGGACCTAGTGGGGGAGGAACCCATGGATGGGATGTTTGTCTCAAAGGGGTCGATCTCAGAATGCATCAGGGGTGAGTAGGGAATGTACTCCGGGTAGGCGTGGATGGCGGAGGTAGCATCGGGGGTATAACGGACATGCTTTCCTTGTAACATCCTAATTTTTAACCCAATAGTATAGAACATAATTAGGTTAATCATTAGTCTATTACGTCATAGTTTCCTTTTTTACTTTAAAATACTTAACGAAAAATACTGGTAAATTTTTTTTGAATTATAAAAGAAAAGTGAGAGCTGCGCAACACGATGAGCAATGAAGCACGTAAAGAAATAAGCAAGCATCTCATAAACATCATAACATAAAGCAGGTAAAGGCATATCACGATAAAACTGAACTGCATATATATATGATATGATATGCCCACTTATGAAGAGTAGGACTTAGTTTGGTACAACATGAAACAAATACATCTAAAAAGAAAATACAAAGGAAAGTGCGACGGAAAGCATAAAAGCAAACTCCTCTACCCAAGTGCAACTAAGGGATAACCTCTAAACAAAAGAAGGTTTATCCTCATCTAAGTGGTGTGTGCACTAGCCCGGGTACTCCATCGGTCATCCGCTACCTCCTACTGACGTCCATCCTGCCAACGAGGCACATACCCGGCAAACTGGGCGAGCTCCTCCGATGTGTAAAGGCGAAGTGGGGATCGGGAGTGACCCCCACGACGTGGCGCACCTCCGGTCGTCGTGCTAGCCGAGGCTGAGTCATGGTGTCCTCACTGGCCTTTCTCATCAGTGGTGGAGTGAGGGCAGAGCTCTCGCTGTACAGATGGGTAGGCGGGTCCTCCGACGGGTCGGTCTCTGAGAAGTATGTCCGGGGCACATAGTTGGGGTAGTCACGCATGGCTAAAGCGGCGGTGTGCATGCGGAGCACTCTCTCATTGTGCGTAGGTGCACGCTCGAAAACCCGCTCGTCATCGCCGTAGGGTGTTGTTGGGGAGAAGCGATAGGTATGTACAGGGTGAGCGAAGGGTCGTCTAATGAACATGAAGACACGAACTGTGCACTGACCCTCAAAATGGTATGATTGATGCTCCGGATCATAGTGCACTTCCTATGTCGGGGTGTCCACAAAAACCACAAACGTCCCCATCTGAAGACGTGATGGAAAGAAAAGATAGAGGGAGGGAGAATCTTGCTAAAGAATCTCAGTAGGGCCTCCTACTACCTAGGTGCCATCATCTACATCCTCAGGAACCTTGGGTTTAGTGTATAAAATAAGTGAGCATGCGTTAAGTTCATTTTTAAGCTTTTAAAATATAATTAACCAAGGTCTGTTCATTTTAGAATGAATCTTAATGTCATGAATGCAATATAGTAAAGGATATATGCATGGCACTACTTAATGCAAGGACATTAATGGTGCTCGGCCATCATAATGGTGGCATAAAGTGGCAATTGGAATCTCATGTAGGGAAAACTTTGTGACATAATCATCATACTTTACTTTCTCATGGGGCCACCCTAAAAGACATTCATTCTGGGGGTGCTCGGCCGAACCGGTATCACCGAGAACGTGTCACATCTCTAGGTTATGAGCTCATACCTAACTAGTCGTTACTAGTTCTTACTTATCAATCCCGATAAGCGTATCATAATCATAATCCTGACTATCTAGTACGGGCTAGGGGGCATTTCTTGGGGGGTGCTCGGCCGAACCGGTGTCACCCAAGAATACATCTTGGTACTGATGTCACATGAGTTCTTTGGAGGTGCTCGGCCAAACCGGTGTCATCCAAGAACTCATCTTAGTACCTCATATCTTATAAAGAAAATCTCATAGGCTTTTCAAAAACTTTCTAAGTCCCTAAATTTGTCAGAAATTCGGCAACATAACAGCAGCACGCCGGATTTCTTCCAAATTTACTTTATGCCACATAAACAAATAGAACATGTACCCTCAATCATAAATTCATACGTTAACATGATAATTCTTGAATAGAACATACATTCACATGTAACATTGAAACTCATTATGCTCTTGATCCTACGGTATCTTATGCTTTGACCCTTACGCACCTTAAACTTGAGATGTAATTATTCTATCATTCTTTATCAACCTCTTATGCACCTAAGGATTCTCTTCCAAAAAATCTTACTATCATTTATGTTCTTTAATAAATCTGAGCAGCACCATACTCCAAGGGCAGAGTTATATATCTATGATTACGGGGTTCTAGAACTTACCTTTGAGACCCTTTCTCGGTTCCATCTTCGCCTAAGGCGCTATAAATTAAATCTAAACCAATTATGAGGCATTCCTATGCCTAAGGACTAATCATAAACCATGTTTACCTTATTATGAGGTTGCTGGATAGAATCCAGAAACTAAATGTTCTAAGAGTTCTAGGATTGCACTTTTACGGTTTTCTAGTTACTAGTTTCTCTATAGGTGCTAAAATTCAATCCTACTTCAAATGTAACCAAATTTTTCTTGATTAATCAATCCTAAACTAATTGTTATCATACTAAAACAGTTTTGCCATTGATTAGGATTGAAGGGGTTAAACACACGTTAAATTCCAACTTTACGATTTTTCTATGAAGCTAGTTTCTCTCCTAACATGTATAGAAGTGTTCCTACCTCATCATATATCATTTTCACACATTCTAACACATCAAAACATCATCATACAGCAACAAACACATCAAGGCAGAACCGAACTATTCAAGTCCAAAAAGACACATAATTTGACATTTCTAAAGCATATAAGTTGCTAGTTTCCCTTGGAATCATTTTAAGACTTCTAAAACTCTTTGCAAACCATTTTATTTTATCAAGAGGCTAAAAACAACCTTAGGTCAATAACCAATTTAATTCTTCTTTAGAAGAGGATTAAAATCATAAATCTTGTTGGTCATAACTTTATAAAACTCATCAAGCTTAAAGAGAATCCTAGAACATAGGTTGTTGGCCCTTGTGACTAGGTGGAACTCATTCCAAGCTATTCATTATTACTTGGCCGAAATTATGCATTCAAAGAATTCTTCCATATTAAACTTTAACTTGAGATAAAATGGGCAAGTCTTTGAGCTCTAAGGTCTTTAAGTAATGACAAAATATAAACATTCTATGCACTTCATTTTTATTCTTCATTACAAAGTAAAGTGAGAACTTTAAAGTAAATATGCAAGACTTGGAAGTAAATATGCAAGGCTTGAAATTTAAATATGCAAGACTTGAAGTAAATATGCAATGCATGTTCATTTCTTTATTTTAGTGCTCTAGACCCAGCAACAATCGACTTTAAGGCCGAAATAGAAAGGCTTTGGGAATTAATTAGGTGATATACAAGCTCTCGTTTTAAATCTTTACGTTCTTTAGTGATGAAAAGTAAATATGCTAGACAAGAACTTAAATATGAGATGCACTCCATTCCTTATCTTTTAACTTTAGGTGATGGCTTGGAAAATAAATATGAATGCAAAGCTCAAAGTAAATGTGCAATGCATAAGCTTGAATATAAATATGAATGCGAGTTTATTTTATTTCTTATTAGAGCTCATTCAAGACTTTAGAGGAACTTAAACCTTAACCCAAACTCATCATGACAAGATAAAGTGAGGTCTAGAGTTCTTAGAACTCAAGATAACATTCCTTAAAACTATAACCATAAATGAACTTTGTAACACCTTTATGAAAACTCAAGCTTTAGAGATTTCTTTGTGGTGAACATAAGGTTACCAACTAGAACTCTCATCATCATGCTATCATGAGGGTTCATCCAATCAATTGTTGGCCGAAAATTTTAGAGAAAAGAAAAGGAAAGAAACCGAAACTTAAGAGCAAGAAAGAACCATTTTGAAACTCTAGAGACCATGATCTTGATGATGTATTAACATTGACACCATGGGTCCTCATCATTGAGTTCACGTAACCATTTTACAACATCGTCAAAGTTAAAGATTTCAAGGTTCAAGAAAGAAAGAACTATAAACATTTTTAACTCAAGAACAAAGGTCAAGCTTTAGAGGTTGTTCAAGTGATGAACATCATCATGAAACCCTCATCATCAAGCTCTCATTCCTTTGTTTTCAAGGTCTCAAGGCCGAAAATGGAAAAGGAAGAGAAGAAGAAAAGAAGTTCCAAAAAGATTCAAGAGAAACCATAAAACACATAACTAGATTAAGAACTTAAATAAAAGGAACACTTGAAAGAAAATCCCTACCAAGTGATTGGAGGTTGAGATGAGTGAAGAAGATGAAGAACTTGAAGAACTTGGACACTTGAACTTTGAGAGAAAAAGAAAACTTTGAAGTGCTCTTTGAAAACTTACACTTAGCAAATGAACCCAAAATGATGCAAGTTCACCCAAGCATGCTATTTATAGAGAAATGAAACTAATGAGGGGTGTTTGGGGAAGGAATGGCTTCGGCCATTTACAGCCATAAGGAGGAGAAAAATATCTTCTCCAAGGCATGGTTCAAGGCATAGTGGAAAGCATGGCTAGGTATGGGTTCAAGTATGGGTAAAAGTATGGGTCAAGCATAGTTCTTTGAGTGAGAAATAAATCAACATGTGATGGAATTGGGGGAGGAGGTGGCTGAAATGCATCAGCCATGGGGGAGGATTTATTGCATTTTAATTGTGATTTAGAGTTGTGTTTAGGTGTATCTTTGATTAGGATTAAGATTAGGAATTTGTAAGAAAGTATTTAGGTGAGAAAATGGGTAGTCAAGGTTGTCAAGACATGTTTAAGGAGTGGTCTTGCATCATTAGTGAGTTATAAATTCATTTTAGTTCATAAACAACTCTAGACACAATTCCATGATTTAAGGAATTGGAAAGAGAAAATACTATTCAAGATTCCAAGATTAGAATCTTGAGTTTTAAAAAGAGATTTAAGTTTAATCTAAGTAATTTTAGGTTCTAATTAATTTTAATAGCTTATTTTGACTCTAGATTAATTATGGAAATTAATTAATCTTCGATTAGAACCTAATATTGTTTAGGTTTGTTTAATTATGTCATTAAGCTCAAAAACATTATTCCAGGGGCAAAATCATAATTTTGCACTAAAACTGCCTGAGACCACCCAGACTTAAACAGATACCTTTAAGCACTTGAAATTACCTTTTTAATCCTTTGGGAAAAGTTTTAAGCTCAAACGGCACCTTTACCCGCGTAAAAACGCTATAGGGGTATTTTGGTCATTTTGACCTGAAATTGCAGAAAACGGGATTTCATTTCCAAAATCACTCAAGGATTATCCAATCCCCTTCAAACATTGAGTCGGCCCTTCGAGGATGGCCGGGATGGCTTTCCTTGAATTCCGGACAGAAAATGACCTCAGGGGCATTTTGTTCATTTTCCTCTCAGACAAAAAAATCAGGGCGTTACACTCCTTGGGGGCGTGTTGTAACATTCTAATTTTTAACCCAATACTCTAGAACATACTTAGGTTAAACATTAGTCTGTTACTTCATAGTTCTCAATTTTACTTAGAAATACTTAGCGGAAAATACGGGTAAATTTTTTTTTTTGAAATATAAAGTGAGAGCCGCGTGATGCGATATAACAGGTAACGGGCAAAACATACATTCCATAACATTATAGCACAAAGCACATAAAGGCACATCATGGAAAAATGCTGAATAACATCTTATGTATATATAACATGCCCACTTATAAGTGTGGGACTTAATTTGGTACAAGGGAATACATGAAAGAAAATACAACATAAGCATAAACATAATCTACTCCCCTACCTGAGTGCATCTAATGGGATAACCTCTAAACAAAAGAAGGTTTATCTCTATCTAAGTGGTGTACGCTCTAACTCGGGCCATCCACGGCCTCCTACTGGCGACTATCTCGTGATCGAGGCAGATATCCGGGAAACTGGGCAAGCTCCTCGGGCGTGAAGAGGAGGAACGGGGATCGGGCGTGACCCCCGGGGTATGGCCGCATCTCCGGTCGTCATGCACGCCTCGACTGAGTCACGGTGGGCTCGCTATCCTCTCCAAAGTCCATAGGTATGGTGGGGGAAGATCCCTCGGAGGGTACCTGGGTGGCCGAATCCTCGGAAGGATCCGTCTCCGAGAAGGACGACGGGCAACGGGGCACATACTGGGGGTAGTCTCGGACGGCAGACGCGGACGGTGGGGTACGGCGTAGCCTCTCCTCTCGGGGACGTGCGCGCTTGAACACCAGGTCATCACCAAAAGGTGAGACGGGGGAGAAACGATGGGAATGTACAGGGGGAGTGAAGGGTCGACCCATGAACATGAATACTCTAACTGTGCATCGACCCACAAAATGGAATGACCCGTGGTCCGGGTCATGGTGCACCTCCCATGTCGGCGTGTCCATGAACACTACGAACGTCGCCATCTGAAGACGTGACGGAAAGAAAGAGATAGAGGGAGTGAGAATCTTGCTAAAGAATCTCAGTAGGGCCTCCTACTACCTAGGTGTCATCATCTACGTCCTCAGGAACCTTGGGTTTAATTATACAAAATGACTGAACATGCATTAAGTTCATTTTAAGCTTCAAAATATGCTTTAGCCAAGGTCCATTCATTTTAGGATGATCTTAATGTCATGAGTGCAACATAATAGAAGATGTATGCATGGCACTACCTATTGTACATACATAAAACATAACATCAAGCATCATCATACTTAGTGGCATAAAGTGGCAATAGAAACATTCATATGGGACAAACTTAGTGACATAATCATAATCAAGAAACATCTCTTCCTCATGGGCCACCCTAAAAGACAATCGAACTGGGAGTGCTCGGCCGAACCGGTGTCACCCAGAACGTGTCATACATCTAGGTTATGAGCTCATACCTTAACTAGTCGTCACTAGTTCTTACTTACCACTTAACGATAAGCGTATAATAAATCATAAATCCCGACTATCTGAGTATGGGTTAGGGGGCAATTCTCTTAGGGGTGCTCGGCCGAACCGGTGTCACCTAAGAGTACAAATGGGTACCGATGTCACATGAGTTCTATGGAGGTGCTCGGCCGAACCGGTGTCATCCTAGAACCCATCTTAGTACCTTAATTTTCAAAATCTCTTTAAGTCCCCAAATTCGTTGGAAATTCGGCGGCACGAAGTCATTATGCCGAATTTCTTCCGAATTTGCTTTATGCCACACAAACATATATTCTCATGAAATCTTCATATGAATAACATTAACATCCTTCACATAACATACATCATCATGGAACATTCAACCGTTTATCCTTACGGTAGCTTATGCTTTGACCCTTACGGGTCTTAATCATGAGATATGGTTCTCTAACATCCGTCACTCATATTTTATGCACCTAAGGGCTCATAATTAAACATCATTCACAATCCTCATATTTACATTTTAATCTGAAAAGCATAGGGTAGAATTCCTAACTTGTGATTACGGGGTTCTAGAACTTACGTTTTAGACCCTTTCTTGGTTCCGTCTTCGCCTAAGGTGCTATGGATTAAATCTAAATCAATTATGAGGCATTCCTATGCTTAAGGACTAATTATTAATCATGCTTATCATGTTGTAAGGGTGCTGGACAGAATCCAGAAAAATAAATGTTCTAAGAGTTCTACATTGCATTTTTACAGTTTCCTAGTTACTAGTTTCCCTATAGGTGCTAGAATTCAATTCTAATTCAAATGATACCAAGTTTTTCATGTCTAAACAATCTAAATCTGATTATGTTCCCATTAAAACAGTTTGGACAGAATCCATAAACAAATGGGTTAAAACTATGTCAAATTCCAACTTTACGGTATTTCTAGTTAGCTAGTTTCTTACTTATCATGCATAGGATCGCTTCTACATCATCATATGATATTTTCACACATTCCAACACATCAAAACATCATCATACAGCATCACACTCATCATATCAAAACCGAAAACATTTAACTTTAATAAGAGAGTTAAATTGACATTTCTAGGTACATAAGTTAACTAGTTTCTCTTGGAATCAATCTAGAACTTCTAAAACTCTTTGCAAAACATTTTAATTCATCAAGAGACTAAGAGAAGCCTTAGGTCAGTGACCAAAACATATTCCATCCCCTAAAAGAGAATGAAATCACAACTTGTGATGACACAACCTTATAAAGATTTTAAAGCTTTAAGGAAAACTTAAAACATAAACTATTGGTCCCAGTAGCTAGATGAAAACTCATTGCAAGTCCATCATCACTACTTGGCCGAAATTATGCATTCAAGGAATGCATTCACATTTAACTTTATCTTGGAATGAAATGGGCAAGTCTTTGAGCTCTAGGTTCTTAAGTTACGACATAAAATAAACGTGCTCATGCTTTCCATTTTTAATCTTTGCTTACAAAATAAAGTGATGACGTAAGATAAATATGCAAGGCATAAACTTAAACGTGCAAGCTTGAAAGTAAATATGCGAGGCATAAACTTAAAACGTGCAAGCTTGAAGGTAAATATGCATGGTTCAATTCTTTATTTTAGTGCTCTTGGCCCAACAACAATCGACTTTAAGGCCGAAATAGATAGGCATTCGAGAAATTAATTAGGTGATAATGCAAGTTCAATTTTTTATTTTTGTGCTCTAGGCCCAACAACAATCGACTTTAAGGCCGAAATAGAAAGGCTTTGAGAATTAAATTAAGTGATGATGCAAGTTCCATTTTAATCTTTATGTTCTTAGGTGATAGCTTGAAAGTAAAGATGCATAGCAAGAATGTAAATATGAATGCAAGCATAAAATAAATTATGCAAGTTCATTTTATTTTTCTAGAGCTCTTAACAAGACTTTAAAGGAACTTAAACCATAACCCAAACTCATCCAAACAAGGTAAAGTCAAGCTTAGAGTTCTTTAAAACTTAACATAATATCTTTAGGAAATCAAACCATGAAGCCTAGAAAACTAAGGAAATGGCCGAAATCATCAAGAAGAAAAAGGAACATTTTAAAACTCTAGAGTTCATGATCTTGATGATATATTAACACCAACATCATGAGTCCTCATCATTGAGTTCATAGGGCCATTTTAAAACATCATCAAAGCTAAAGTTCTCAAGAGTTCAAGAAAGGAAGAACTAGAAACATTTTTGTTCAAGAACAAAGATCAAGCTCTAGAGTTTGTTTCAAGTGATGAACATCATCATGAAACTCTCATCATCAAGCTCTCATTTCTTCATTCCCAAAGGCCTATGGCCGAAACATAAAGAGGAAGGAGGAGAAGAAAAGAAGTTCTAAAAGGAATCAAGAGAAACTATGAACATCAAACTTGAAACAAGAACTTTAAAGAAGAAAATACATGAAAGGAAATCCCTACTTGATGTGATGAACTTGAAGATGGAAGAAGAAGATGAAGATGATGAAGAACTTTGAAGAACTTGAAGAACTTGAAGAACATTAGAACTTTGAGAGAAAAGAAAAGCTTTGAGTGTTCCTAAACTTAGCAAATGATCTAAAAGTGGTGCAAGCTCCTCAAGGCATTCTATTTATAGCGAAATGAAACAAATGAAGGGCGTGAATGGGCTGAAGGTGTTTCGGCCATGGGGGTGCAGAATGGAGGCATTCCATGAGTTCCATGAGGTGAGATAATGTGGTCTTGAAGCATGGTGAGGTATGGTTCAAAGCATGGTGAGGTATGGCTCAAGGTATGGCTCAAGCATGGTTCTTTGAGTGAGAAAACAATTTAATATGTGTGGTAATTGGAGAGAGGTGGCTGAAAATTCATCAGCCATGGGGGAGGTTTCTTTGCATTTTAATTGTGGTTTAGAGTTGCGTTTAGGTGTATCTTTGATTATGCTTAAGATTAGGAATTTGTAAGAAAGTGTTTAGGCAAGGGAAATGGATAATTAAGGTGGTCTAGACATAATTAAGGAGTGGTCTTGCACCATTAGTGAGTTAAATCCTCAATTTAGAGTCTAAACAACTCTAGACACATTTCCTTGATTTAAGGAATTGGAGAGAAAAAACACCATTCAAGATTCCAAGACTAGGAGTCTTGAGTTCTAAAAAGGGATTTAAGTTTAATCCAAGCAAGTTTAGGTTCTAATTAACTTTAATAAATTATTTTGACTCTAGATTAATTAGGGAAATAAATTAATCTTCATTTAGAGCCTAATATTGCTTAGGTTTGCTTAATTACGTCATTAAGCTCAAAAATACTATTCTAGGGGCAAAATCGTAATTTTGCACTAAAACTGCCCGGGACCACCGGGACTTGAACAGAGACCTCTAGACACATGAAAACATGTTTTTAAACCTTTGGGGAAAGTTTCGGGCTCAAACGGCACCTTTACCCGCGTAAAACGCTATAGGGGTATTTTGGTCATTTTGACCCGAAACTGCAGAAAACGAGATTTTCGCTCCCGGAAGCATTCAAAGGCCATTCAATCCCCTTCAAATATTGAGTTGACCCTTCGAGGATGATCGAGTTGGTTACCCTCGAGTTCGGGTCAGGAAATGACCTCAGGGGCATTTTGGTCATTTCCCTCGGACAGGAAAATCGGGGTGTTACACGTGTGCGCTCAAAGAGCAGGTCATCGGTGATGGGTGCGGTCGGCGTAAATCGGAAGCTAGTAACTGCTTGGGCAAAAAGGCGATCGAGATATACGAACATGCGCACGGAACAACAGCCCACGAAATGGTATGACTGGTGTGTGGCGTCAAAATGAAGCTCCCACGTCCGTGCGTCAACGTAGATCACGAAGGCTGCCATCATCCTCTAAAAACAGGACAAAAAAAAAGATAGAGGGAGTGAGAAACTTAGTAAAGAATCTCAGTAAGATATACTCCTATCTTTGTGTCATCGTCTACGTCCTTAGGAACCTCGGGTTTCTTTGTAAAAAGGGTGATCATGCATAAGCTTTAGTTTTAAAGTTCTAAAATACTATTTACTGAGGCCCATTCTTTTTAGTATACATCTTGACTATTATGAATGCAACGTATCTTATTATGCCATGCATGTTTATGTGACATAGAATATGAATAATGCATGTAAAACAAGATGGATATAGCATTAATTCTTCATTCTTATTCCTTTGATGACTTAAGCTTATTCTTTCACTCATTGGGGTCACCCTACTACTTTCCCTTTTGAGAGTTCTAGGTTATGAGCTCATACTTCACTAGTCATCACTAGCATAACCTTATCCTATGATAAGTTAACACCCGACTTTTAGAGTACAGGATAGGGGTCAATAGGATCACTTTTCATAACCTTTAATTTTGGGAGTCCAAAGGATCATTTCCTTATTGGATCACCTCTTATAACCTTTAATTCGGGGAGTCAAGAGGATCATTTCCACATATTTTTATGTCACCATTATATTAGCATGGTATGTTAAGATGCAGGAACACAGCTTACCATATAATGTCACATGCTTTCATATTACTTTCATGCATCTTAAAAATTTCAAGTGAAAACATAACATGCTTTAACAATTTTTATGCAAACATAATCATCGCATACACCTTAAGTACATCAATCCATAACACTTTATAAAGCAAGCACTCATAATAATTCTTTAATCGATTAAACTTCTAATCGGGTAAACCAAACTTTTGTATTTATTTATTTGTACACCTAAGGGATCAAACCCAAGAATCCTTATTTATTATTAACCTAAGAGCATCACTAAACAAATCTGGACTGATTTGAAATAAAAAGAAATGAACCACTTCGGTGTTCTTATCGAATATGTTTTTGACCATTTCTCATTACCGACTTTTCCTATAATGCTAGAATTAATTTCTAAGCCAATTATAGGTGATTCCTATATGTTTATTAAGTATTAAAAGTTATTTTTACTTAAGCATCACATGCTGTAACAGAAAGCATAATTTCTTTTTAAAGAGTCCTAAAATTTACATTTTAAGTTCATGCTAGTTATTAGTCTTTCCTTAACCATCAAAATGATCAACATACTCAAAAATAATAATTTTCACATGGTAAGTGCACTCCAATCAGCACATATTAATTCTAGAAAAGTTTGATTCGAAACTAAAATTTAAATTCTTAAGAGCATAGAAAATTGTAAAGCAAACATTTCTAGTAACTAGTTTTTCTTAGAATTCAATTCTAGCTCAAGGAATAATTCTTACCCCTATGGTAACACAATAAATAACCTTAGATCAGTAGCAAAATTAGAGAGCTTAATAAAAAGGAGGTTTACATTAAATAAAATATATTCAATGAGCCAAAGTTCTCATGTAAGTTGAAATGGTAAGTCTTGGGCACTAGGTTAATTAGGTGGTGGCATAAATTTAAATGTGCAATGCAGACTTCATTTTTAATCTTGTCATTATAAGGTGATGGTAAGGGAAACATAAATATGATATGCAAGGCTTGAATATAATTATAAAAATGCAAATTCTAGTTTTAATCTTTAAGTTTTAGGTGAGGGCTTAAAAAGTAAACATGCTAGGCAAGAAATATAAATATAAATGCAAGTTCACTTCTTTATTTTAGTGCTCTAAGCCCCTTAGAGTATTCACTACAATCAACTTTAAGGTTGAAATAGGTAGGCTTTGAGATTAATTATTTAGTGAAGATATGAATGCAAAGGTGCAAATGTAAACTACATTTTTAGTCTTTACTATTATAAGGTGATGGCAAGGAAATATAAATATGGATGCAAAGGTTGAACATAAATATGAGAATGCAAGTTTTATTCTTAATCTTTAAGTTTAGGTGGTGACTTGAAAAGTAAATATGCTAAGTAAGAAATATAAATATAAATACAAGTTCAGTTCTTTATTTTAGTGCTCTAGGCCCCTTAGAGTATTCACTCTAAATCAACAATCAACTTTAAGGTTGAAATAGGTAGGCTTCGAGATTAATTATTAGGTGATAATCATAAATGTAAATATGGAAATGCAAAGCTTAAATATAAATATGAATGTAATCCACTGGTTATTCCTTTGAGACTTAGGGTCAAGGCTACCATTTAACCCATAACATCTTCATTTGCTAAAAACCTTTAAAAGTGAAACCCTCAAGCTTTAAAGGTCAAACAAATGATGATTTTGCAACCAACACCCAAGATCCTCATCATCAAGCCATGGTTCCTTCATTATATAGGCCATCTAGGCCGAAAACAAAGAGAAAGAAAAAGGAAAATAAAGAATAGAAAAAAAAAGAGAAGAAAGAAGAAATAATCAACATTGTAACATTTCAAACCAAGAGTAATATAAAAGAAAAGAATGACAAACTTCAAACAACTCCCTACCTTGGATGTGCTTCTTGATTAAAAGAGCGTTTGATCTTGGGAAAAATAGTAAAGGAAAAAGAATGAGAAGAAGAACTCTTTGAGATGAAAGAAAGAAAGCTTTGGAGGTGTAAGAGAAATGAGCAAAATGATCCTTTGGAGGGCTTCTAGTATTTATAGAAAATCAACATAAGTGGGATAAGGGGAGGAGGAGTGGCTGGCCATGAAGGGAGAAAAAGAAGGAAAAATATCTCTTTGTATGTGTCATTCTAAGGTATGGTTAGGTATGGTTGAAGGTATGGTTCATAGCATGAATCTTTGAGTGTGAATTGTTATTAAAATAAATCAACATGTGATGAAATGGAGGAGGGGTAGCCGTATGGTTTAAAGTGTAACACCCTAATATTTAACTCAATACACCTAGGATGTATTCAAGTTAACTATTACTTATTACTCTTTCGTTTCGGTCCTTCATTTTGGTTTTAGAGAATACTTAGGAAAATATGGATAAAATTTTTCTTTTTGAAAAGAAAGACAAAACGTGAGCCATACGCATGCGTAAGGTAAACTACATCGTCATCTTGTAAGAAATCAAGAGGGAAACACGTCATATCAAAATGAACATAATATCATAAAAGGAACCACATCATGATTTAGATATATAAGTAGTTATACCATACACCAGAATAGTACTAGTAGAGTTAATACAGTCCCCTGTGCATCATAAGGAAAAACATAAAGAAAGTACATCTGGATCTCCTATCTACAACAGTGCATCTAAAAAATAGATAAACTCTAAAACAAAAGAAGGATATTCTAGTTGTAAAGGTGTGTGTGCACTAGAGTCAGCTACCAGCTTTTACTCCTGCTCATCGACAGGGGGTACATATCCAACCCACTGGGCTAACTCGGCTGGGGTGGCCAAACGGTGAAAGGGTCGAGCGTGTGCTCCGCGGTGGGGTACCATCCTCACTCTACCTCCTCAAAGCGGCTACGTCACTGTGTACTCGTTACCCAGTTCCATGGGAATAGTGGGGGAGGAACCCATGGATGGGATGTCCGTCTCAGAGGGGTCGATCTCGAAAAAGGCCGGGGGTGAACAGGGGATGTACTCCAAATAGGCGTGGGTGGCGGAAGCAGCATCGGGGGTACGACGGATGCGCTTTAGTCGGGGGCGTGTGCGCTCGAAGAGTAGGTCATTGGTGAAGGGCGAAGTCGGTGCGAATTGGAAGCTCGTAATTGGCTGAGCAAAAGGGTGATCCAAGAACACGAACATGCAGACTGAACAACGACCTACGAAATGATAGGACTGGTGTGTGGCATCAAAATGCAGCTCCCATGTCGATGCATCAACGTATATCACGAATGATTCCATCGCCCTCTGAAGACGCAATGGAAAGAAAAGATAGAGGGAGTGAGAAACTTTCTAAAAAATCTCAGTGAGGTATTCTCCTATCTTGGTGTTATCATCTACGTCCTTAGGAACCTCAGGCTTCTTAATGAAAAGGGTGAACATGCATACAGTTCGATTTTAAAGTTCGAAAATACTTCTTACCAAGGCCCATTCATTTTAGTATGCGTCTTGGATGTTATGAATGCAACATATCTTATTATGCTATGCATGTCTATGCATCATAGAAATATAAGTAAAGCATATAGAGAAAAAATGGATATAACATGAATTCCTTATTCTTATTTCCTTGGTGACTTAAGCTTATTCTTTCACTTATTGGGGCTACCTTACTACTCTCCCTTTTAAGAGTTCTAGGTTATGAGCTCATACCTCATTAGTCGTCACTAGCGTAAATCTTATCCTTTTTGATAAGTTAAATCCCTAACTCTTAAAGTGCGGAGTAAGGGGCACTAGGATCACCTTTCATAACCTTTAATTCAGGGAGTCCAAAGGATCACTTCCTATTTTTGGATCGCCTTTCATAATCTTTAATTCGGGGAGTCTAGAGGATCATTTCCATGTGTCTTATGTCACCTTAAAACAATTAGGCATGTTACATGTGTAGCGCCCCAATTTTTCCTGCTTAGCAAAAATGACCAAAATACCCCTGGGTCATTTTTATGCGAAAACCAAGGCCGGTCAACCCCGGCCACCCTCAAAGGTCTATTTCTACAATAGGAATAAATTACATGAAGATCAGAAAGCGATCCGTGTAAAAATCACGATCTGTGATTTTCCAGTGTGAAAATGACCAAATGCCCCTGAGGTCATTTTTGCTTAGGATTTGAGGACAGCCGACCCGAGCCATCCTCAAGGGGTTGATTTGTTGATTGAAGAGGATTAAATGCCTTAGAAATAGTAACAGAGGTGAAAATCTCACTTTTTGGTCTTTCGACATAAAATGGCGAAAATGCCCCTGCGGCGTTTTTACGCAGGATTTAGTGCCGTCTAAGCCGAAAAGATTTCCTAGGAGTTTAAAATGTTGTTTTTATGAAATGCTTGATGTTTGGATGAGTCCGGATGGTCCCGGAGAGTTTTGGTGTGAAATGACCTTTTTATCCCCAGATTAATGCATAATGAGCTTAATTAAACGATTAAGGAAGCATAAGCGATATTAGGCTCTAATTAAAGGTAATTTAATTTTAATAATTAATCTATAGTCAAAATAATTAATTGAGAATAATTAGGACCTAAGATTGCTTAAAGAAACTCAAAGAAACACCATACCCATGCCCATACCTAGCCATTCCTACACCATTTCATGTGATGATGCACTTAGAAGAGATATTTTTCCTCCCCCCAAAATTACCATCATATTTATTTTATTTCCAACCCAAAAACTTCATTCTTTACCATTCACTTTTTTTTGGAGAAACATTTGTGTCCAAAAAAGTGATCATAAACTCTCTCAACTTCAAAGCTTTCTTTCTACTCTTCCAACCTCAAGAAACTTCTTCCACCACCTTGAACCACCATACTACCACCTCAAACCACCTCCTAAATACACAACCTTTCCACCCCTAAGCCTAGCCTCACAAGAAAACCATCTCCTTCCTTTCTTTCCCCCTTGGCCGAAACCCTTCCAACCACCAAGAGAAGATTTTGTCTTCCAATTTTAGCTCCAAGAACCAAGCTTTCTTCCTTCCATCAAAGACTATATCCTTGGTAGGGGTTTTTTTTTTCAAAAGCTTTAACTTTTATGTTGATGTTTTGATATGAAAAGTTCTAGTTTCTCTTGGTTCAAACTCTTTTTCTCTCTTTTTATTTTTGGCTATGAAGCTTGGTTTGAAAGGAAAATTTTTAGCTTGATGATGAGGTTTCAAGATAATGGTCTTATGGTTATCATTTGAGAAACCTCTAAAGCTTGAAACTTAGTTTTGATCTAACACATTTCGGTTTTTGCTTTCCTTTTTCATTTGATCATGGTTTCGGTTTCCTTTCTTTTTTCCTTTGAATAAATTTTGGTTCTGTAACATCCTAATTTTTAACCCAATACTCTAGAACATATTTAGGTTAATCATTAGTCAGTTATGTCATAGTCTCCTCTTTACTTTAAAATACTTAGCGGAAATACTAGTAAAATTTTTTTTTGAATTTATAAAAGCAAAGTGAGAGCCGCGCGACATGTTGAACAATAAAGCATGGATGGAAATAAAGCAAGCATCTCATAACATCATATCATAAAGCAAGTAAAGGCACATCACGATAAAACTGAATTGCATATTTATATAATATGATATGCCCACGTATGAAGAGTGGGACTTAGATTAGTACAATAAGTAACGAATACATCAAGAGAAAATACAAGGAAAGTGCGATGGAAAGCATAAAAACAAACTCCCCTACCCAAGTGCAACTAAAGGGATAACCTCTAAACAAAAGAAGGTTTATCCTCATCTAAGTGGTGTGTGCTTTACCTGGGTACTCCATCGGTCATACGTCACCTCCTACTGATGTCCATCTCACCAGCAAGGCACATATCCGGGAAACTGGGCGAGCTCCTCCGGTGTGTAAAGGCAAAACGGGGATCGAGAGTGTAAAGGCGAGCTCCTCCGGTCGTCGTGCTAGCCGTGGCTGAGTTACAGTATCATCACTGTCCTCTCTCATCAGTGGTGGAGTGAGGGCGGAGCTCTCCCTTTACAGATGGGTAAGCGGGTCCTCTGATGGGTCGATCTCCGAGAAATAAGTCCAGGGCACGTAGTTGGGATAGTCACGCATGGCTGAGGCGGCGATGTGCATGCGGAGCACTCTCTCGTTGTGCGTATGCGCGCGCTCAAAAACCCACTCGTCATCGCCATAGGGTGCGGTCGGGGAGAAGCGATGGGTATGTACGGGGTGAGCGAAGGGACGTCCAATGAACATGAAGACTCGCACCGTTCACTGTCCCTCAAAATGGTACGATCCGTGCTCCGGATCATAGTGCACTTCCTACGTCGGGGTGTCCACAAAAACTACGAACGTCGCCATCTGAAGACGTGACGGAAAGAAAAGATAGAGGGAGTGAGAATCTTGCTAAAGAATCTCAGTAGGGCCTCCTACTACCTAGGTGTCATCATCTACATCCTCAGGAACCTTGGGTTTAGTATACAGAATAAGTGAGCATGCATTAAGTCCATTTTTAAGCTTTGAAACATAGTTAGCCAAGGTCCATTCATTTTAGTATGATTCTTAATGTCATGGATGCAACATATTAAAGAATATATGCATGACTCTACTTAATGCAAGAATAATAATCATAACATTAAGAACATCATAATAGTGGCATAAAGTGGCAATTGAATCTCATATGGGAAAACTTTGTGACATAATCATCATACTTTACTTCCTCATAGGCCACTCTAAAAGACAATCGTTCTGGGGGTGCTCGGCCGAACTGGTGTCACCCAGAATGTGTCACATCTCTAGGTTATGAGCTCATACCTTAACTAGTCATCACTAGTTCTTACTTACCAATCCCGATAAGCATATCATAATCATAAACATAATCCCGACTTATCCAGTACAGGCTAAGGGGCATTTATTAGGGGTGCTTGGCCGAACTGGTGTCGCCCAAGAATTCATCTTGGTACCAATGTCACATGAGTTCTCTGGAGGTGCTTGGCCGAACTGGTGTCATCCGAGAACTCATCTTAGTACCTCATAAATAAAAATCTCATGGGTTTCTCAAAAACTTTCTAAGTCCCCAAATTTGTCAGAAATTAGTGACATAACAAAGAAGATGCCGAATTTCTTCCAAATTTTACTTTATGCCACATAAGTCAATTAAACATGCATCCTGTAACGCCCCAATTTTTACTGTAATTTTTACTGTCATTAGAAATTACCGAATTAATGTAGGTAATTATTACATAAGATTTGAGGCCGAACAATCCTCAATAAAGGAATATAACATTAGAAGAGAGGTTAGGAGCGATTCATGCGAGAGTCGCAAATCCCGAATTTCTGTACGTATAAAATAACCAAAATGCCCCTGAAGTTATTTTACTCAGAAAATGAGGATCGTGGGCCCCACCTATTCTCAAGGGGATGTTTTGATGATAATAAGGGATTGTTTGTGTTATGTGTGTTAATAGAGCAGAAGGATCTCAATTTTGAGTTCCGACGCGAAATGACCAAAACGCCTCAAGGTCATTTAACTCCGATGTGCGTGCCGACTGAGCCCGAACCTCACTAAAATGTTTTAAAATTTTTTTTTAAGCCATGATTAACCATTGGTTAAGCTCGGGTGGCCTCAGGCAGTTTTTAAGTGAAAGTATGATTTTGCCCCTGTTTTTGGGCAGTTTTGCGAATTTCGGGATTTTTGATTCTTATACCGAAACCTAAGCAATATTAGGCTCAAATTAAAGCTTATTAAATTCTAAATATTAATCTAGAGTCAAAATTATGTATTTAGATTGATTAGAACCCAAAATTGCTCAAAAACACTCAAATTGCTTACTAATTCACTTAAGCCCTTAACCGTAAATTCTCTAAATTACATGAATACCTTGCCTACACCTAAATAATGCATGGAACACACAAATTTCACTTTGGGCTGTAATGGACGAAATTATTGGTGCCATTATGCAGCTGAATTATTGCCAAAAGTTGCACTAAAACAAAATGCCAAAATGTCACCATAAGAGACATAATTCCTTAATTTCATACAACTTTATCTAAAATGATTTTTTCCTCCCTTATTTCTCCTGCAAAATTCCGCCAACTACCTCCTCATTTTGGCCAATTAGAAGCCTCAAAATCTTCTATAAATAGGCTTGCTTGAGTGGTCTTGGAATGCTTTGTTCATAACTAGTTTTTAGGAGCACCAAAAACTTTCTTTCTTCCTCCTCTTTGGCTGAATTCTTTCTTCAATTTTTCAAAGAGATTTTGTTTCATTTCACTTCAAGAAATCAAGTTCTCTTCCTCTTCTTCAACTCAGATTAGGTACGGCGTAGTTTCTAAATTTATTTCTATGCTTTGAGGAGTTGTGTTTTTAGCTCAAAATAATGAAATTATGAACTTACCTTAGCTTTTCATTTCGGTTTTCCTCTTCATTTTTTTCTTTAACCAATTCGGCCATATGGCCTAGGTGGAACTAAGATAATGGCTTGATGATGAGGACCTTGAGGGTGGGTTGTAAATCCATCACAAGTTAGGCCTCTAAAGCTTGAAAATTCCACTTGATGCAAAACTTTAAAGAATAATGCTTTGTGATGCTAAAACAAAGATTTTTAGTTTAGAACTTGAAAGATGTATTTTCCAAGCTTGTATTTCATGTTTATGTTTCAAGTCATCACTTAATCTTTCAAGATAATAAAGAGGTTGCATCTCATATTTAATTTATGCTCTCACTTTATTTTATAATGGCTAAAAGAATCAACGCATGACATGTTTATTTTATGCCATCACCTAAAGACTTGGCCATGTATCACAAGCAAAGAAATATGATTATTGGAGTTAAAGAATTTATTCTTTAAAAAGTCTTGAGATTGGAGCTTAAAAAGATGTAATAATAATTCTCTTTTCCCTTCACCGGTCCTGTGCGGACTACCGCCGCTCCGGTTTCTTAATATTCTCTTCTCCCTCTACTGGTCCTGTGTGGATTACCGCCACTCCAGTTTCTTGCATCATGTTTAATTTTCAAGTCATCACCTTAAATCCTAAAGATAAAGAAATGGAATTGCATATCATGTTTATAATTCCAAGCTATCACCTTATAAAGATAAGATTAAAATAAGGTTGCATAGCATGTTTACAATTCTAAGATGTCACCTAAATCTCTAAAGCTCAAGACTTACTCCTTTTATCTTAAGTGAGAATTTTAATTGTGAAGATCCTCCCAAATTTGACAAAAGAACTAGTTTCTAAATGAGTTTTAAGACTTTGCAAGGATTTTACGGGGAACTAGTATTTTATATGCACTTAAAATATGATTCTATGTAATTGCATGAGGTTCATGATTCGGCCACTGATCTGAGGTTAGTATCAATGTATGATAATGATTTGATATGTTTGAAGTTGTGATAATTATGGTTTATTGTTAAGAGAATGATTCACTGCATGTTAAAGATAAAACTAGCTCCCCAGAACAACCGAAGAGCTAGAATTTACCTAGTTTTTGACCCCTTTAAGTTTAGCCAATGCCAAATCTGTTTTAGTATGTTATAATTCTATCTAGGATTAGTTAGCCACGAAAAATTTGGTATCAATTAGACTAGGATTGATCCCGAACACTAAAAATGAACTTAGCAACTAGAAAACCGTAAAAACAAGATTTCTAGAACTCTAGGGAATGAAATTTATGCATTCTATCCAGAATCTTTAGCAATGATAAGAACCAGGTTTTATTATGTTTAAATAAGGGAGAATGATTCATAATTGGTTTAGTAACTAATTTCAGCATCATAGGGAAAGCTGGTAACAAGAAAGGATTTAAAGAATATTTCATGCATAAGCATTCTCATTATTTGCAATAGCAACTATAACATGCAAGCCAGGAAATCATTCAATGATATCAAGTACTTAATAAGCATCCAATATTTACATAGAATTATCAATTATAGAACTAATTAGTTATGCACCTAAGGGATTTATTACCATCCTTACGATTATTTATAGGCCTTAAGAATACTATTAAATCAAATGGGGTAGCATAGGTAGTAAGTTGTTCCTAAGGTTTTACGGTATACGAATAAAAAATCAGGCCCCACCTATTCTCAAGGGGATGTTTTGATGATAATAAGGGATTGTTTGTGTGATGTGTGTTAATAGAGCAGAAGGATCTCAATTTTGAGTTCCGACGCGCGAAATGACCAAAACGGCCCTGCGACTGTTTTAACTCCGATGTGCGTGCTGACTGAGCTCGAACCTCACTAAAATGTTTTAAAATTTGTTTTTAAGCCATGATTAACCATTGGTTAAGCTTGGGTGGCCTCGGGCAGTTTTTAAGTGAAAGTATGATTTTGCCCCTATTTTTGGGCAGTTTTGCGAATTTCGAGATTTTTTATTCGTATACCGTAAAACCTTAGGAACAACTTACTACCTATGCTACCCCATTTGATTTAATAGTGTTCTTAAGGCCTATAAATAATCGTAAGGATGGTAATAAATCCCTTAGGTGCATAACTAATTAGTTTTATAATTGATAATTCTATGTAAGTATTGGATGCTTATTAAGTACTTGATATCATTGAATGATTTCCTGGCTTGCATGTTATAGTTGCTGTTGCAAATAATGAGAATGCTTATGCATGAAATATTCTTTATTATGTAAAATTTATCTTTGTTGCTAGAAGAAAGTGTATCATTGTAAAAGTGTAATTTGGAAAGGTTCTGGCTAAGGAAAGACTTGGTATTTAAGCGTGTCCATTGTGACCCACCTCTCTTTCTTGGGAATCTCCCAGATGCATGATTATAGTTGATATATATTATTCTAGCTTAAGACTATAAATGAGAAAATGCTATGATGTTTATGAATTGTATTGCGATATAACATGCAAAGATTTAATGGTGACTTAAACTTATAAGAAAATGATCATTTGGAACCATCAGACTATAGGTGGTGAAAAGGTGATTTTAGCCCCCTAACCCGTTCTCTCAAAAGGGTAGAGTCGGGACTTTAGCTTATCAAAAGGGATAAGTATATGCTAGTGACGACTAGTAAAGTATGAGCTCATAACCTAAATTACTCCCAAAAGGGTGGAGTATAGGGTGGCCCAAGGAAAATAATGATAATGATAAGATTTTAAGTCACCTAAGGCACTAAAGAAATGAAATATGTGCACTGTGTTCATGTGTAGCTAATATTATATGACGTTCTTTTATGCATGTTATTTTGATAATGATGATGAGGAATATGATGTAATGATAAAGGAAAAGTTCATTGTAAATATGACATGTTAAGATTATGATGCATTATAAGACGCATGATTAAAAATTGACGAACCTCGGTTAAGTATTTGTCCGAACTTAAAATGAATCTTTGCATGCTCACTATTTTAGAATAATCCCGAGGTTCCTGGGGACTTTGATGATGACACTGTAGAAGGAGGTACCCTACTGAGAATTCTTTAGCAAGATTCTCACTCCCTTTTCTTTATTTCTGTCAT
This sequence comes from Dalbergia cochinchinensis, assembly GCA_031216125.1. Taxonomy (NCBI): domain Eukaryota; kingdom Viridiplantae; phylum Streptophyta; class Magnoliopsida; order Fabales; family Fabaceae; genus Dalbergia; species Dalbergia cochinchinensis. The sequence continues at coordinate 4,487,188 of CM062374.1, forward strand.
TGTCTCCAAATTCAAATGGCGACATTCATCCTGTTCGTTGATACCCCTACTTGGGAATTCCACAATGATCCGGTGCATTGCTCGTATCATTTTGAAGGGAGGTGCACAGTTCATGTTTTTATTTACATAGGTCATCCATTTGCACATCCTGTCCCTAGTTATCGATTTTCTCCTACTTCTCCCTATGGCGATGAAATGGTTTTCGAACATGCACGTCCACTTGATGAAAGGATGTTACATTCTTATCCCGTTTCATCTGCTGTCCATGGATTTCCAGAGTATGTTCCCGAGACGAGATATTTTGAAACTGATCCTTCAGAGGACACTCCTACTCATGTATATTCTGAGAGCTCTGCTCCTACTCCCTGCGTGTAAGAGAGGGTAGTGAGGAAACAGTTGTTCAGCCGAGGTTAGCAAGAAGGCCGTCCATGCGACCCCAGCCTGGTGCATCTCGTGTGTCCCCTCCTGAGGGAGCTCATCAGTGGATCGGATTTATTCCCCCATTTCCAGGACAGTGGCCATAGTAGGTTCTTAGTAGATTTATGTGTGTTCATGCACCCTAGTTTTAGGATAACCTTCCCGGCTTATGGAGTTATCTAGTTTAGGGGCATGTATTTCCTTATGTATATTTTCTTTTATGTGTTTGCATAAGACAATGATGTATGATCATAACCCACCCTTTGAGTGAGGTTATTGTATGTAAATTTATGTTATAATGTGCTTATGGATGTTATATGATGGAGCCAAAGTGATATGATGTGATATATTCTTAAACGTCTTATTATACTCCGCTTACTCGTTCACGTTGTACTCGGCTCACGTTTTCAATTATGTTTTTTTTTTAAAAAAAATGGCTCGTAATTTCACTAAATATTTTCAAATTATGAAGAAAGAACCAAAGCAAGGAGTAAAGTCTAGTCATTAATCAGATTCAACCTAGGTGTATTTGGTTAATTACTAGGGTATTACACATCCTCCATCATAATTCCATGCATTCACATAATCATTCTCATATGTTCACAAGCCACATTGAAAATTCATTATGCTCTTGGTCCTACGGTATCTTATGCTTTGACCCTTACAGGCCTTAAACTTGTGATGTAATTAATCTATCATTTTCTATCAACCTCTTATGCACCTAAGGATTCTTTTCTAACAAATCTTACTTTTATTTATTCTCTTTAATAAATCTGGGCAACACCATTCTTTAGGGGTAGAATTATAAACTTATAATTACGGGGTTCTAGAACTTACGTTTTAGACCATTTCCTAGTTTCGTTTTCGCCTAAGGCGCTATAAATTAAATCTAAACCAATTATGAGGCATTCCTATGTCTAAGAACTACTTATAAACCATGTTTACAATATTATGAGGTTGCTGGACAGATTCTAAAAGTTAAATGTTCTAAGAGTTCTAGAATTGTATTTTATGATTTTCTAGTTACTAATTTCTCTATAGGTGCTAAAAATTCAATCCTACTTCAACTGTAACCAAATCTTTCATGATTAAACAATCCTAATCTGATTATATTCCCATTGAAACATTTTGGGCAGTATCCAAAAATAAATGGGTTAAAACCATGCTAAGTCTTGACTTTACGGTTTTTCTAGAAAGCTAGTTTCTCTCCTATCATGCATAGAAATGTTCCTACCTCATCATATATAATTTTCACACATTCTAACACATCAAAACATCATCACATAGCAACAAACTCATCATGGCAGAACCGAAACATTAAGTCCCAAAAAGATGCATAACTTGATATTTCTAAAGCATATAAGTTGCTAGTTTCTCTTGGCATCATTTTTAGGACTTCTAAAACTCTTTTGCAAACCATTTTATTTTGTCAAAGAGGCTAAAACACCTTTAGGTCAGTAACCAACTTGATCCCTCTTTAAAAGAGGATTAAATTGATAACCTTGTTGGTCTTAACTTCATAAAATTTATGAGGCTTGAAGAAAATCTCAAAACTTAGATTTGTTGGCCCGTATAGCTAGATGAATCTCTTTCCAAGTTCATCATCACTACTTGACCGAAATTATGCATCCAAGGAATGCTCCCACATTAAACTTTAACTTGAGATAAAATGGGCGAGTCTTTGAGCTCTAAGGTCTTTAAGTGATGACCTAATTTAAACATGCTATGCACCTCATTTTTATTCTTCATTACAAAGTAAAGTGAGAGCTTAAAGTAAATATGCAAGACTTGAAATATAAATATGCAAGGCTTGAAACAAATATGCAAGACTTAAAATAAATATGCCATGCAAGTTCATTTCTTTATTTTAGTGTTCTAGGCCTAGTAACAATCGACTTTAAGGCCGAAATAGAAAGGCTTTGAGATTTAGTTAGGTGATAGTGCAAGCTCCCATTTTAAATCTTTATGTTCTTTAGTGATGAAAAGTAAATATTCTAGACAAGAATGTAAATATGAGGGGCACTCCATTCTTTATCCTTTAACTTTAAGTGATGACTTGGAAAATAAATATGAATGCAAAGCTCAAAGTAAATATGTAATGCATAAGCTTGAATTTAAATATGCATGCTAGTCCATTTTATTCCTTATTAGAGCTCATACAAGACTTTAAAGGAACTTAAACCTCAACCCAAACTTATCATGACAAGATAAGGTAAAGACAAGAGTGAACCTCAAGGGTTCTTTAGAACACAAAGTTTCTTTTCTTGAAATGAGGTCATAAATAACATTTTTATTAAAACTCAAGCTCTAGAGGCCTTATTGTGATGAACACATAGTCATCATCTAGAAGCTCTCATCATCAAGCCATTATGAATCTCATTGGCCAACATGGCCGAAAATTTGGAGAAAGAAAAGGAAAAGGAACTGAAACTCTTTAAGAAGAAAAGGAAACATTTGAAACTCTAGAGACCATGATCTTGATGATGCATTAACACCAACATCATGAGTCCTCATCATTGAGTTCATGTAACCATTTTAAAACATCATCAAAGTTAAAGATTTCAAGGTTCAAGAAAAAAAAACTAAAAACATCTTTAACTTAAGAACAAAGATCAAGCTTTAGAGATTGTTCAAGTGATGGACATCATCATCATGAAACCTCATCATCAAGCTCTCATTCCCTTGTCCTCAAAGGCCCATGGCCGAAAATGAAGAAGAAAAAGGAGAGGGAAAGAAGTTCTAAAAAGACTCAAGAGAAACCATAAACACATAACTAGAGTAAGAACTTAAATAAAGGAAACACTTGAAAGAAAATCCCTACCAAGTGATTGAAGGTTGGGATGAGAGAAGGGGATGAAGAACTTGAAGAACTTGAACACTTGAACTTGAGAGAAAAAGAAAACTTTGAAGTGCTCTTTGAAAACTTACACTTAGCAAATGAACCCAAAATGATGCAAGTTCACCCAAGTATGCTATTTATAGAGAAATGAAACAAATGCAAGGTACAAGAGGGAGGGGGAGGTTTTGGCCAAGCAAGGGCAGCCCCATGAGGTCCATGAGGTGAGATGTTGTGATCTTGAGGCATGGTGAGGTATGGTTCAAAGTATGGTGAGGTATGGTTCAAAGTATGGCTCAAGCATGGTTCTTTGACTGAGAACAAATGGGGGAGGGGATGGCCGAAACTTGCATCAGCCATGGGGAGGATTTTCTTGCATTTTAATTGTGGTTTAGAGTTGTGTTTAGGTGTATCTTTGATTAGGATTAAAATTAGGAATTTGTAAGAAAGTGTTTAGGTGAGAAAATGGGTAATCAAGGTTGTCAAGACATGTTTAAAGAGTGGTCTTGCATCATTAGTGAGTTATAAACTCATTTTAGTGCATAAACAATTCTAGACACAATTCCTTGATTTAAGGAATTGGAGAGAGAAAACACTATTCAAGATTCCAAAAGTGAAATCTTGAGTTTTAAAAAGAGACTTAAATCTAATCTAAGCAATTTTAGGTTCTAATTAATTTTAATAGTTTATTTTTACTCTAGATTCATTATAGAAATTAATTAATTTTCGATTAGAGCCTAATATTGCTTAGGTTTGCTTAAATACATCATTAAGCTCAAAAACACTATTCTAGGGGCAAAATCATAATTTTACACTAAAACTGCCCGGGACCACCGGGACTTGAACAAACGCTTCTAAACTCGTAAAAATATTGTTTTAAACCTTTGGGGAAAGTTTCGGGTTCAAACGACACCTTTACCCGCGTAAAAACGCTATAGGGGTATTCGATCCGACACCACTCAAGGGCCATTCGATCCCCTTCAAACATTGAGTTGACCCTTTGAGGACTGCCGAGCCGGCCATCCCCGAATTCTGGGCCGAAAATGACTTCAGGGGCATTTTGGTCATTTTCTTCTCAGACAGAAAACCGGGGCGTTACAAGTTCCTTGTTCCTTGCTTTGCTTTTGATTCTCAAGAAAGGTTGTTATTTATTTTGATCTCTTGATCCATTTCCTTGAGCTTGATGATGATATTCAAACCATAAGGTTTCTTTAAAACCTTGGTACAAAGGACTCTAAAGCTTACTTTGTCTAGCTAAGATATGTGTTGGGTTGAGATTTATATTCCTTTAAAGTCTTATATGAGCTCTAGTAAAGAATAAAATGAACTTGCATCCATGTTTAAATTTATGCTATGCATATCATGTTTACTTTTCCTTGTCATCACTAAGATCTCAAGAATAAAGAAATGAGCTTGCATTCTCATGTTTATATTCCAAGCTTTGCATTTCATGTTTGTATTTCAAGTTGTCACCTAAACTTTAAAGATAATAATGAGCTTATATCTCATATTTATTTTCATGCTCTCATTTTACTTTTATAATGAAAAGTAAAAACAAAGTGCATAGCATGTTTAAAGTTTATGTCATCACCTAAAGATCCTAGAGCTCAAAGACTTGCCCTTTTTATCTCAAGTAAAGTTTGGAAAATGGAAGCATTTTAAGAATGCTATTTTTGGCCACGTGATGAGGATGGGCTTTGCATAAGCTTCATCTAGTTGCAAGGACCAAGAAACTATGTCTTAAGATTTTCTTAAGCATAGAAAAGCTCAAAGAATACATTGAGTGTGATTTTACGCTTTAAAACTCATTTAAGAGAGATTTAAAATAGCTACTACCCTAGCCTTATATTTTTATGATTTTAATGAAATAAATTAGTTTCTAAAAGAGTTTTGAGGCTCTAAAATGATTCCAAGGGAAACTAGTAACTTATATGCACTTGAAATGTGATTTTATGTGATTATGTGAGATATATGTTTCGGTCAGTGCCCTAGATTTATGACCACTATATGATGCTGTGTTAATGTGCTAGAATGTGTAAAAATTATATTTGAGTGAAGGAAAAATTATTTGGTGAGTGTTAGGATGTAAAATGCGAGTTTTAGATCCCTTAGAATTTAAGATATAGCTACTATTTTAGGATGAGTAAGATTAGAGATAAAATTGTTTTAGAAGTGTTTAGAAGTGTGGGATTAATTCCTAAAGGTAGTAACAATTAGTCTTACCACCTTAGGAAAAGCCGAAACTTAGAAAGGGTCAAGGACGTGACTTCTAGAACCCCGCAATTGAAGTTTAATATTTCTGTCCAAACTGTTTAATGCTGTTTGGTACTGTTCATGAGCATAAAAATTAGTGAGAATTATTAGTTATGATCCCTTAGGTGCATAAAAGAACTAACTTGGATGCGAGGTTAATTAGATTGTAAGTTTAAGACCCGTAAGGATCAAAAGCATAAAATACTATAAGATAGGGGAGGCAATGAAAGTTAGTATTTCAAGTGTATGATTGTTTATTTACATGACATGCTAAGCATAGCATTTGCATTAGCTGAGCCTGATCCTTCACTCCGACATTCTGGGTAGGAGCATGTTTATCGCTTTGCAAAAGTGCTGGTGATGTGTGCATAAGAATATATGAATATGAGACGAAAGTATTGTGTAAATTGTGGCATGCTATGATGATAATGAATTGATAAGCATGAAGTACTGAGTGATATGTCATGTTGATATTTAAGAACACGTGTTTATGTTGCATTCATGCATAGCATGCCGAGATGCATTTCTCCTGCTATGGTAAGGAGAAAGCAAAACTGTGGGGGGTATGGACATCGAGCCTGCCGAAGCAAACAATATTACTATGCACTAGATGCCAGTAGATGCGTTTCGAAGAAGAAATGATCCAATAAGTAAGTGATGTGTTACCCCATCTATTACCTCATATTAAATTTAGCAACAGCTAGTTAGGTTGAGCTCATCCTAGGAGATCGGTGAGGTGGAGTTTTGGTGGCTATTATAAAATTGCCGGGGAAGGCGAGATGATTGGTTTAGGATAGTTACTTAAAAGGGTGTTATTATGAAAAAGAACTTAAGACTTCAGTTATGACAAAGTAAAGCAAAGGTGCATGTGCATATTTTGTCTTATTTTCCCATCAGTGCATTTAATCATGTGATATGTGCTAAGTGACTCTAGTCCTCTAACTTTTCCCCTGCTTATATACTTAGCATTATGTTGAGTTATAAATTTGTATGCTTGTGTTACTTATGCCCCTAAGATATTGTCATGCATACATGAGATAATTGTTGTATTCATGACATTAAGACCTATGCTAAAGACATCTACTTCAGATAAATAGATTTGAGAAGTTTACAACTGAACCTTATGCATACACACTGTAATACCTCGATCTTTCTATCTGAGTGAAAATGATAAAAATGCCCTTGAGGTCATTTTTCACCCGGAATTCAAGGATGGCTGACCCGGCAGTCCTCGAAGGATCAACTCAATGTTCGAAGGGGATTGTATGTGAATGGATGTTAATAGAGCAGAAAAAATCTCTTGTTCTGAGCTTTCGGGTAAAAATGACCAAAATACCCCTACAACATTTTTGCGCGGGTATAAGTGTCATTTGAGCCCAGAATTTTCTTAAAAGGTTTGAAATGATGTTTTTATGAGTTTGGCCATGTCTGTTTAAGTCTCGGTGGTCTCGGACAGTTTGGTGCAAAATTATGATTTTGTCTCTAGAATAGTGATTTTGAGCTTAATGATGTAATTAGGCAAATCTAAGCAATATTAGGCTCTAATCGAAGATTAATTAATTTCCGTAATTAATCTAAAGTCAAAATGATTTATTAAAGTTAATTAGAACTAAAAATTGCTTAGATTAAACTTAGATCTCTTTTAAACTCAAGATTCTAAGCCATGGAATCTTGAATAGTATTTTTCCTATTCCAATCCCATGATTTAAGGAACCTAGGATGTGATTGAAAACTTGATTGAATATGGTTTGACTCCACTAATGGGCAAGAATACTCATTAATCATGCTTAAATAGCCTTAATTACTCATCCTTTCACTCAAACACTCAACTACACACTCTTAATCTTAAGCCTAATCAAAGATACACCTAAACACATCCTAACCCACAATTAAGAAGCAACTTGTCCCCCAAGTTCTTCTAGAAAGGCATGGCCACCCATACCTTTCTCATGGCCACCTATACCTCACCATGCCTTGAGCCATGCCGAGGGCCATGCCTTGAACCATATCCACACCATGCCATGATTTGATGCCTTTGAAAGAGATATTCCCCCCTCTTTTCCTCCAAATGGCGCCACCCCCCCTCCCCTCACTCCTCTCATGTTGAAAATCCTCTATAAAAAAGAGAAGCTTCCCCAAAGAATCCCTTTGCTCATTTCTCTTACACCTCCAAAAGCTTTTTTTCTCTCAACTTCAAAGAGCTCTTCTCCTTCCTCTCCATTCTCCCAAGAGCAAACTCCTTCTCTTAATCAAGAAAACACATCCAAGGTAGGGATTCTATGTTGAGTTTTCTTCCTCTCCTTATTCCTTCTCTTTTTCGGTTTTGAGCTTCTTCTACTTGTTCTTGTTTTGTTAAATGTTTGAAAACTATAACTTGATGATAGGATCTTTGATGTTGGTTGTAAAACCATCATTTACTTGACCTCTAGAGCTCAAGGTTTCACTTCTAAGAGTTTTTAACAAATAAAGTTGTTGTGGTTTTTAAGAGTTAAGATGGGATCTTGAGCCTAGGTCTTAAGGGATTAATAAATGGATTGCATCCATGTTTATATTTCAAGTCCTTGCATTGCATATTTACATTTGACCCTTATATTCATATTTATATTTCTTTGCTATCACCTAATAATTAATCTCGAAGCTCGCCTATTTCGGCCTTAAAGTCGATTGTTGTGGATCCTAGAGCACTAAAATAAAGAATTGGACTTACATTACATGTTTACATCCAAGCTTTGCATCTCATATTTACTTTTCCATTGCTGTCACTTTATAATAACAAGATTAAAATAAGGTTTGCATTTGCATGTTTAAATTTACGCCATCACCTAAATAATCTTAGAGCTCAAGATGTACTCCTGTTAACTCACAAATGAATTTTGGTCCCATACCTTCATAAATGGGTGTTTCCGTTTAAGGAGTTCGAGATTTTGAAAAAGGCCTTGTTGATGATGAATCTTGTTTTTGTGATATGTAAGAAGTTTTGAAAGATTGTAGGCCCCAAAAGGATTAAATGTGTGGTTGATTTTAAGAAAGATGATGGAATGATGTTAAAAGGTTTTTAAAATGAATGGGCAGTTTTTAAAATGTCAAAACCTGAGTTTTTCACCATTTTGGGTTACTGGTAATCGATTACAGGGCTTATGTAATCGATTACCAGAGTGCCTTGCACACCTGGATATAAGTTTTTGGCCTGTGTAATCGATTACAAGATGATGTAATTGATTACACGATGTTCTGGGAAACCCAAAACATGTTTCTAGACTCTAGTAATCGATTACCTCTCCATGTAATCAATTACTCAGGTGTTCTTGAGGCCGAGAATGCATCTTCAACTGAGTTAATCGATTACAAGGCTCATGTAATCAATTACCAGAACCTCAAACTTCCCTGTTTTAGAAAATTAAGCCAAGTAATTGATTACAAGGCCCATGTAATCGATTACCAGTATCTAAAATGTGTAGATAAGTGTTCCTTCCTTCATGTGGATATGTGTAACACCCCGATTTTTCTATCCGAGGGAAATGACCAAAATGCCCCTGAGGTCATTTCCTGACCCGAACTCGAGGGTAACCAACTCGGTCATCCTCGAAGGGTCAACTCAATGTTTGAAGGGGATTGAATGGCCTTTGAATGCTTTCGGAAGCGAAAATTTCGTTTTCAGCTTTGGTCAAAATGACCAAAATACCCCTATAGCGTTTTTACGCGGGTAAAGGTGCCGTTTGAGCCCGGAACTTTCCCCAGAGGTTTAAAACATGATTTCATGTGTCTAGAGGTATCTGTTCAAGTCCCGGTGGTCCCGGGCAGTTTTAGTGCAAAATTACGATTTTGCCCCTAGAATAGTGTTTTTAAGCTTAATGACGTAATTAAGCAAACCTAAGCAATATTAGGCTCTAAACGAAGATTAATTTATTTCCCTAATTAATCTAGAGTCAAAATAATTTATTAAAGTTAATTAGAACCTAAAATTGCTTAGATTAAACTTAAATCCTTTTTAGAACTCAAGATTCCTAGTCTTGGAATCATGAATAGTGTTTTCTCTCTCCAATTCCTTAAATCAAGGAAATGTGTCTAGAGTTGTTTAAACTCTAAATTGAGGATTTAACTCTCTAATGGTGCAAGACCACTCCTTAATTATGTCTAGACCACCTTAATTACCCATTTACCTTACCTAAACACCTTCTTACAAATTCCTAATCTTAAGCATAATCAAAGATACACCTAAACACAACTCTAAACCACAATTAAAATGCAAACTAATCCTCCCCATGGGCTGATGCATTTTCGGCCACATGCTCCCCATTTGACACATATTAAATTGTTTTCTCACTCAAAGAGCCATGCTTGAGCCATACCTTGAGCCATACCTCACCATGCTTTGAACCATACCTCACCATACCTCAAGAACACATTATCTCACCTCATGGAACTCATGGAGAGCCTCCATTCTGCACCTCATCGCCGAAGCCATCCTCACCCATGAGCATCCTCCATTTGTTTCATTTCTCTATAAATAGAATGCCTTGAGGAGCTTGCACCACTTTTAGATCATTTGCTAAGTTTAGGAAACACTCAAAGCTTTCTTTTTCTCTCAAAGTTTTTGTGTTCTTCAAGTTCTTGGAGTTCTTCAAGTTCTTCATCTTCTTCATTTTCTTCTTCCATCTTCAAGTTCATCACACCAAGGAGGGATTTTCTTTCATGTGTTCTTTCTTTAAAGTTCTTGTTCTAAGCTTAAAGTTCATAGTTTCTCTTGATTCTTTTTAGAACTTCTTTTTCTTCCCTTTACCTTTTCATTTTCGGCCATGGGCCTTGGAGAACAAAGGAATGAGAGCTTGATGATGAGAGTTTCATGATGATGTTCATCACTTGAGACAAACTCTAGAGCTTGATTTTTGTTCTTGAGCAAAAGTGTTTCTAGATTTTTCCTTTCTTGAACTTTTGAGAACCTTAACTTTGATGTTGTTTCAAAATGGTTCTAATGACTCAATGATGAGGTCTCATGATGTTGGAGTTTGTATATCACCAAGATCATGGATTCTAGAGTTTCAAACATTTCTTTTCTTTCCTTGAAGTTTCGCCATTACCTTTTCCTTTTCATGCTAGATGTTTGATTTTCTAAATATGGTATGTTGAGTTCTAAGAACTCTAGACTTTTACTTTGTCTTGGTTTGATGAGTTTGGGTTAAGGTTTAAGTTCCTTTAAAGTCTTGTTAAGAGCTCTAGAAAGATAAAATGAACTTGCATAATTTATTTTATGCTTGCATTCATATTTACATTCTTGCTATGCATCTTTACTTTCAAGCCATCACCTAAGAACATAAAGATTAAAATGGAACTTGTATCATCACTTAACTTAATTCTCAAAGCCTTTCTATTTCGGCCTTAAAGTCGATTGTTGTTGGGCCTAGAGCACTAAAATAAAGAATTGAACTTGCATTATCACCTAATTAATTTCTCGAATGCCTATCTATTTCGGCCTTAAAGTCGATTGTTGTTGGGCCAAGAGCACTAAAATAAAGAATTGAATCTTGCATCTTTACTTTCAAGCTTGCACGTTTAAGATTATGCTTCGGATATTTACTTTCAAGTTTACACGTTTAAATTATGCCTTGCATATTTAATTTCAAGACATCACTTTACCTTGAAAGCAAGATTAAAAATGAAGAGCATGAGCACGTTTAGTTTATGTCGTAACTTAAGAACCTAGAGCTCAAAGACTTGCCCATTTCATTCCAAGTTAAAGTTTAATGCAAACCACACTTTGAATGTACGTTTTTCGGCCAAGTAGTGAAGATGGACTTGCAATGAGTTTTCATCTAGCTACTAGGGCCAATAGCCTATGTTTTGAGTTTTCCTTAAAGTTTGACAATTCTTTATAAGGTTATGTCGTTATAAGTTGTGATTCCAATCTCTTTTAGGGGATGGAATATGTTTTGGTCAGTGACCTAAGGCTTCACTTAGCCTCTTGATGAATTAAAATGTTTTGCAAAGAGTTTTAGAAATTCTAGATTGATTCCAAGAGAAACTAGTTAACTTACGCACCTAGAAATGTCAATTTAATTCTCTTATTGAGGCAAGATGTTTTCGGCTCTGATGTGATGAATGTGATGCTGTATGATGATGTTTTAATGTGTTGGAATGTGTGAAAATATCATGTGATGATGTAGAAGCAAACCTATGCATGATAGGTAAGAAACTAGCTAACTAGAAATACCGTAAAGCTAGAATTTAACATAGTTTTGACCCATTTGTTTATGGAACCAATCCAAACTGTTTTAATGGGAACATAATCAGATTTAGAATGATTAGACATGAAAAACTTGGTATCATTTGAGTTAGAATCGAATTCTAGCACCTACGGGGAAACTAGTAACTAGAAAACCGTAAAAATGCAAATGTAGAACTCTTAGAACATTTAATTTTCTGGAATCTGTCCAGCACCCTTACAACATGATAAACATGATTAATAATTAGTCCTTAAACATAGGAATGTCTCATAATTGATTTAGATTTAATGTATAGCGCCCCAGGGAAAGACGGAACCGAGAAAGGGTCTAAAACGTAAGTTCTAGAACCCCGTAAAAACAAGTTAGAGATTCTGTCCTATGCTATTCAGATTTAAGTATGAACATGAGAATGAAGAATGATGTTTAATATGAGCCTTAGGGGCATAAAATATGAGCGACGGATATTAGAGAGCTATATCTCAAGATTAAGACCCGTAAGGGTCAAAGCATAAGCTACCGTGAGGGTAGCGTTTGAATGATGTATGATGATGCATGAAGTATGCTAATGATGATGATGTTATTCATATGAGGAATTTATGAGGTTATATGTTTATGTGGCATAAAGCAAATTTGGAAGGAAATTCGCTGTAATGACCGCTGTGCCGCCGAATTTCCGACAAATTTGGAAGGAAACTCGGTGTAATGACCGTTTTGGCCGAATTTCTGGCAAATTTGGGGACTTAAAGAGATTTTGAAAATTAAGGTACTAAGTTGGGTTCTACGATGACACTCGTTCGGCCGAGCACCTCCATAGAACTCATGTGACATCGGTACCATTTTATACTCTTAGGTGACACCGGTTGGCCGAGCACCCCTAAGTGTTTTGGCCCCTAACCCGTACTCAGATAGTCGGGATTTATGATACGCTTATCGTTAAGTGGTAAGTAAGAACTAGTGACGACTAGTTAAGGTATGAGCTCATAACCTAGATGTATGACACGTTCTGGGTGACACCGGTTCGGCCGAGCACCCCGATTCGATTGTCTTTTAGGGTGGCCCATGAGGAAGAAAAGTTCATGATTATGATTATGTCACTAAGTTTTGTCCCATATGAATGTTACTATTGCCACTTTATGCCACCAATGATGATGATGCTTGATGTTATGTTTTATGTATGTGCATTAGGTAGTGCCATGCATACATTTTCCATTATGTTGCACTCATGACATTAAGATCATCCTAAAATGAACGGACCTTGGCTAAAGTATATTTTTGAAGTTTAAAATGAACTAAATGCATGTTCAGTCATTTCGTATAATTAAACCCAAGGTTCCTGAGGACGTAGATGATGACACCTAGGTAGTAGGAGGCCCTACTGAGATTCTTTAGCAAGATTCTCACTCCCTCTACCTCTTTCTTTCCGTCACGTCTTCAGATGGCGACGTTCGTGGTGTTCGTGGACACGCCCACATGGGAGGTGCGCCATGACCGGACCACGGGTCATTCCATTTTGTGGGTCGATGCACGCTAGAGTATTCATGTTCATGGGTCGACCCTTCACTCCCCCTGTACATTCCCATCGTTTCTCCCCCGTCTCACCTTTTGGTGATGACCTAGTGTTCGAGCGCCCACGTCCCCGAGAGGAGAGGCTACGCCGTACTCCACCTTCCGCATCCGCCGTTCGAGACTACCCCGAGTATGTGCCCCGTTGCCCATCGTCCTTCTCGGAGATGGATCCTTCCGAAGACTCGGCCACCCAGATACCCTCCGAGGGGTCTTCCCCCTCCATACCTATGGACTTTGGAGAGGATAGCGAGCCCACCGTGACTCAGCCGAGGCGTGCACGACGACCGGAGATGCGGCCATACCCTGGGAGTCATATTCGATCCCCACTCCGGCTTTTCACGCCCGAGGAGCTCGCTCAGTTTCCCGGATATCTGCCTCGATTACGAGATGGTCGCCAGTAGGAGGTCGAGGATGGCCCGAGTTAGAGCACACACCACATAGATAGGGATAAACTTTCTTTTGTTTAGAGGTTATCCTATTAGATGCACTCGGGTAGGGGAGTAGATTATGTTTACGCTTTATGTTGTATTTCTTTTCATGTATTTCCCTTGTACTGAATTAAGTCCCACACTTATAAGTGGGCAAGTTATATATATATGAGCTTACATTCAGTGATGTTCATGATGTGCCTTATGTTGTGATGATTGTGAGACGATTGTTTTACTTTGCATGGTTTACCGCTTATCGCATCACGCGGCTCTCACTTTTATTTCAAAAAAAATTTCTCGTATTTTCCGCTAAGTAATTCAAAGTTAAATGAGAACTATGAAGTAACAGACTAATGATTAACCTAAATATGTTCTAGAGTATTGGGTTAAAAATTAGGATGTTACATTATGGTATCAGAGCAGTTCGATTCTCATGGAGCCTGAGGATTGGACTGACTATGCTTTCTAAAGCGTAGTACGATAGCTAGGTCATGCGTAGAGCTTAACTAGAGATAAGCTATAGGGTAGAAGTTCATGACCCTTGTCTACTTGCGTGTGCCATGGTAACTAGCTCATTTTACATGGAATATTGAGCCTGATCACCTCAGTGTTTATTGTCTCATGTGTTTAGGGACCAATGGCACCAAGGAGACAACCTAGGACCCCGACCGAGGGAGACCAAAGCGATGCCACTGCTGCTGCTGTTCGTGACATGGCTAGAGCCATGGAACGAATGTTCGAGAGGATGAACCAACAAGGGGACACCGGACGTGCTCCCCCTACTGCTGAAATGGTCGAGCAAGCGAGGTTTGGTGAGTTTCGCAAGGCGAACCCACCAACCTTCCGAGGAGCCATGGACCCCGACAAAGCTGATGAGTGGATCAAAAACATGGAGAAGATCTACTCCGTGGTGGCTTGCTCAGAGGAGCAAAAGGTCACCTTCGCTGCTTATATGATGGAGTCGGATGCCGAAGTTACGGTGGATCGCACCGAAGACTGCTAGAAGCTTCTGGTACCGCTGTCAACTGGGAGCTATACAAGACCTACTTCTATGAGAAGTACTTCCTGAGTCCGTGAGGAACGCGAAGATATTGAGTTCATGCAATCGACTCAAGGAGGGTCTCATCGTCGCCCGATGACACGGCGAAATTCGAGGAGCTGATCAAGTTCTCTAGGGTGTTTCAAGGGAACCCCGACGAGGTGTGGAAGTGCGTCAGAAATGCAGAGGCGGACTAACGGCAGAGCTCAACTATCTTTGTAGCGCACATGGAGATTAGGGACTTTCCAACCCTAGTCAACAAGTGCCGGATCATGGAAGAGGGACAGAAGAAAATCAATGCTGCAAGGGCAGCACGGAACAAGGGGCTAGCGCCTCAAGCCCCAAAATTCAAGCCCCAATATCCAAACCAATCCCGAAATCACTATAATCCCTACCAAACCAACCAGTTCAGACCACAACAACAACAAAGAACCCCCTTCCACCAACAACCCAAGCAGCCATACCGACCACAATTCCAGAACAACAACAACAACCGCAACAACCACAACAACAACCGACAAGGAGGGTCAAGTGGGACTAAGAACAGGACGCCTCAAGGAACCCCCGCCCAAGCTATCCCAGCCGTGCTATGTCCCAAGTGCGGGAAGGATCATGGCAACCGTCCCTGCCTAGCGGGCGTAATATCCGCCTCGATGCGGAAAGCCTGGCCACTACGCCAAAGAATCGCACTAATGGTAGGCGACAAGCGAGAATTCGGCCGCAACACCAAGGAGGGTCTTCACCCTCAATGTAGACGAGGCGGACACATCGCACGGTCTCATAGAAGGTTAGTGCGAAAAAGAAGTTAGAAGCCTAAGTGTGCTATATGACTCGGTGCAACACATTCTTTTATTTCATATGCTAGTGTCGAGGCTCTAAATTTGAAAACTTCCAAACTTCCTTTTGATCTTATTGTCTCTACCCCCACAAATCATCCTGTGAATACTTGTTATTGTTGCCTAAATTGTCACCTCACCACAGAAAATAGATCATATGTTGTGGATTTAATTTGTTTACCCATGAAAGGTATAGGAATAGTTCTTGGCATGGATTGGCTTCACGCCAACCGTGTATTGTTAGACTGTGACACCAAAACAGTCGTCTTTCCTTCTCCCCCTAGTGAAATAAGTCAACCTTTGAAACTCTATCTCAATGCCGTAGAGGTCCACTGTAGTGGGAAAGAGACTAAGGGATATGTTCTCCTAGCCGCTAGCGAGGTACACTTTGAGCGATTTAGAGAATATACCTATAGTGAGAAACTATCCCGAGGTGTTTCCGGAAAATATACCCGAGTTCCCTCCCGAGCGAGAAGTGGAGTTCTCCATTGAGTTGGTTCCTGGAGCGGGACCAATCTCCATTGCCCCCTATAGAATGTCACCCCTAGAACTAGCCGAGCTTAAAACCCAACTTGAGGAACTTTTAGAGAAAAGCTTCATAAGACCTAGTGCTTCACCATGGGGAGCCCGGTCTTGTTTGTGAAAAAGAAGGACGGGAGTATGAGGTTGTGCATAGATTATAGGCAATTAAATCGTGTGACAGTGAAAAACAAATACCCTTTGCCTAGGATTGATGATCTCATGGACCAATTGAGAGGAGCGGTAGTGTTTTCCAAGATCGACCTAAGGTCAGGATACCACCAAATTAGAGTGAGAGATCAAGATATACCAAAGACCGCCTTTAGAACTCGGTATGGACACTTTGAGTTCGCGGTGATGTCTTTTGGGTTGACAAATGCTCCTGCAGTGTTTATGGATTACATGAATAGGATCTTTAGACCCTATTTAGATCAATTCGTGGTCGTTTTTATAGATGATATACTCATCTATTCGAAGACCCACGAGGAGCATGAGCGTCATTTAAGGATAGTTTTGGAGATTTTGAAGGAGAAAAAGCTATATGCAAAACTCTCTAAGTGTGAATTTTGGTTGGAGGAGGTCAAGTTTTTAGGGCACGTTGTGTCAAAAGGAGGTATAGCCGTTGATCCTAGTAAGGTAGAAGCCGTAATGAATTGGGATAGACCAACCACCGTAACAGAAATACGGAGCTTTTTGGGTTTAGCAGGCTACTACCGTAGGTTTATCAAAGGATTTTCCCAGTTAGCCCTACCCTTGACCAAGCTCACTAGGAAGAATGCCCCGTTTGAGTGGAGCCCCGAATGTGAGAAGAGTTTCCAAGAGCTTAAGGAAAGGTTAACCACGAGCCCAGTCTTAGTCTTACGTAGGCCCAATGTACGTTTCGAGCTATATTGTGATGCTTCGGCAAAGGACTAGGGTGTGTGTTGATGCAAAATAGGCAAGTGGTAGCCTATGCATCCCGACAACTCAAGCCTCACGAGGCTAACTACCCCACCCATGACCTAGAGTTACCTGCCGTAGTGTTTGCCTTAAAGATGTGGAGACACCATTTGTATGGTGTAAGGTTTGAGGTTTTCTCCGATCATAAGAGTCTCAAGTACCTCTTTGATCAAAAGGAGTTAAATATGAGGCAAAGAAGGTGGATGGAATTCCTCAAGGACTACGATTTCGGTTTAAGTTACCACCCCGGCAAGGCTAATGTAGTCGCCGATGCCTTGAGCCGAAAGTCGTTACACCTGTCCCACATGATGATCAAAGAAGTTGAGTTGATAGAGAAGTTTAGAGATATGAATCTAGGGATGTCAGCGACCGATAAAGGAATAAAAATGTGCTATCTTAGTGTGACAAGTGGATTTAAGCAGAGAATCATGTTAGCACAACGAGAGAATGAGGAGTTCGAAGAGATCATAGATGCTGTTAAGGCGGGAAAGTTGAAAGGTTTGAAAGAGGTGAGGATTGGATATGGAGATTTGAGGAAGGACCTGCGTACCCCAAGATGGTGACCTCCGAGAGAAGATCTTGGAGGAGGCTCACAAAGGCTATTTCACCATTCATGCCGGTGTTACCAAGATGTACCAAGATTTGAAGAAGATGTTTTGGTGGCCGGAATGAAAAAGGATGTAGTCGCTGGGTTAGTAAGTGCTTGGTATGTCGAGAAAGTGAAAATCGAGCACCAAAACCTTCAGGTTTGTTGCAACCTATCAATCCCGAATGGAAGTGGGAATGCATATCTATGGATTTCGTGACGGGATTGCCTAAGGCATAAGCTGGCCATAATGCTATATGGGTGATAGTGGATCGACTAACCAAGTCGGCACACTTTCTACCTATTAGAGTGACGTACTCTTTAGATAAATTGGCTCGGTTATACATCCAAGAGATCGTAAGATTGCATGGAGTACCGTCGACGATAATCTCGGATAGAGATCCGCGGTTTACGTCGCGTTTTTGGGGAGCCTTCCAAAAGGCGTTTGGTTCAAAGCTATGCTTGAGCACTGCTTACCACCCACAAACAGACGGACAATCTGAAAGGACGATCCAAACCCTAGAGGATATGCTAAGAGCCTGTGTGTTAGACCAAAGGGGAAGTTGGGATAGGTACTTGCCTTTGATCGAGTTTGCGTATAACAATAGTTATCACGCAAGCATCGGTATGGCACCGTACGAGGCATTGTATGGAAGGAAGTGCCAATCACCTTTGTGTTGGTACGAGCCTGGGGAGCAAAGTGTCTTAGGACCCGATGTAGTGAGGGAAACAACGGAACAAATCAAGAGGATCCGGGATAGGATGCTCACTGCTCAAAGTAGACAAAAGAGCTATGCGGACAAGCGGCGCAAGCCCTTGGAGTTCGAGGAGGGAGAACATGTGTTCCTTAGGATTACCCCCACTACAGGCATAGGAAGAGCCATGAAAGTCAAAAAGTTGAGCCCCCGATTCCTTGGTCCCTTCCAAATTCTTCAAAGGATAGGAACAGTTGCCTACAAAATAGCCTTACCCCCTAATCTTTCTAATCTTCATGACGTCTTTCACGTCTCTCAGTTAAGGAAGTATGAGTCCGACCCTAGCCACGTTTTAGAGCCAGAGCATGTTCAGTTAAGGGACGACCTAACTTTCAATCTTCCCCCTACGAGAATCGTGGACCGCGGAGTCAAGCAGCTGAGGAACAAGTCTGTTCCATTGGTAAAGGTAGCATGGGGACGCGACAAATCCGAAGAGTTTACATGGGAGCTAGAGTCAGAAATGCAAGACAAGTATCCCGAGCTTTTCTAAGGTAACGAATTTCGAGGGCGAAATTCTTTTTAAGGAGGGGAGTAATGTAACACCGCGATTTTTACATCTCGAGAAATGACCAAAATGCCCCTGAGGTCATTTCCTGACCCGAACTCGAGGGTAACCAACTCGGTCATCCTCGAAGGGTCAACTCAATGTTTGAAGGGGATTGAATGGCCTTTGAATGCTTTCGGAGGCGAAAATTTCGTTTCAGCTTTGGTCAAAATGACCAAAATACCCCTATAGCGTTTTTACGGGTAAAGGTGCCGTTTGAGCCCGGAACTTTCCCCAGAGGTTTAAAAACATGATTTCATGTGTCTAGAGGTATCTG
Source organism: Dalbergia cochinchinensis (assembly GCA_031216125.1). NCBI lineage: Eukaryota > Viridiplantae > Streptophyta > Magnoliopsida > Fabales > Fabaceae > Dalbergia > Dalbergia cochinchinensis. The sequence goes on from CM062374.1 coordinate 4,506,404, forward strand.
TTCAAGTCCCGGTGGTCCGAGGGAGTTTTAGTGCAAAATTACGATTTTGCCCTGGAATAGTGTTTTTAAGCTTAATGACGTAATTAAGCAAACCTAAGCAATATTAGGCTCTAAACGAAGATTAATTTATTTCCCTAATTAATCTAGAGTCAAAATAATTTATTAAAGTTAATTAGAACCTAAAATTGCTTAGATTAAACTTAAATCCCTTTTTAGAACTCAAGATTCCTAGTCTTGGAATCATGAATAGTGTTTTCTCTCTCCAATTCCTTAAATCAAGGAAATGTGTCTAGAGTTGTTTAAACTCTAAATTGAGGATTTAACTCTCTAATGGTGCAAGACCACTCCTTAATTATGTCTAGACCACCTTAATTACCCATTTACCTTACCTAAACACCTTCTTACAAATTCCTAATCTTAAGCATAATCAAAGATACACCTAAACACAACTCTAAACCACAATTAAAATGCAAACTAATCCTCCCCATGGGCTGATGCATTTTCGCCCACATGCTCCCCATTTGACACATATTAAATTGTTTTCTCACTCAAAGAGCCATGCTTGAGCCATACCTTGAGCCATACCTCACCATGCTTTGAACCATACCTCACCATACCTCAAGAACACATTATCTCACCTCATGGAACTCATGGAGAGCCTCCATTCTGCACCTCATGGCCGAAGCCATCCTCACCCATGAGCATCCTCCATTTGTTTCATTTCTCTATAAATAGAATGCCTTGAGGAGCTTGCACCACTTTTAGATCATTTGCTAAGTTTAGGAAACACTCAAAGCTTTCTTTTTCTCTCAAAGTTTTTGTGTTCTTCAAGTTCTTGGAGTTCTTCAAGTTCTTCATCTTCTTCATTTTCTTCTTCCATCTTCAAGTTCATCACACCAAGTAGGGATTTTCTTTCATGTGTTCTTTCTTTAAAGTTCTTGTTCTAAGCTTAAAGTTCATAGTTTCTCTTGATTCTTTTTAGAACTTCTTTTTCTTCCCTTTACCTTTTCATTTTCGGCCATGGGCCTTGGAGAACAAAGGAATGAGAGCTTGATGATGAGAGTTTCATGATGATGTTCATCACTTGAGACAAACTCTAGAGCTTGATTTTTGTTCTTGAGCAAAAGTGTTTCTAGATTTTTCCTTTCTTGAACTTTTGAGAACCTTAACTTTGATGTTGTTTCAAAATGGTTCTAATGACTCAATGATGAGGTCTCATGATGTTGGAGTTTGTATATCACCAAGATCATGGATTCTAGAGTTTCAAACATTTCTTTTCTTTCCTTGAAGTTTCGGCCATTACCTTTTCCTTTTCATGCTAGATGTTTGATTTTCTAAATATGGTATGTTGAGTTCTAAGAACTCTAGACTTTTACTTTGTCTTGGTTTGATGAGTTTGGGTTAAGGTTTAAGTTCCTTTAAAGTCTTGTTAAGAGCTCTAGAAAGATAAAATGAACTTGCATAATTTATTTTATGCTTGCATTCATATTTACATTCTTGCTATGCATCTTTACTTTCAAGCCATCACCTAAGAACATAAAGATTAAAATGGAACTTGTATCATCACTTAACTTAATTCTCAAAGCCTTTCTATTTCGGCCTTAAAGTCGATTGTTGTTGGGCCTAGAGCACTAAAATAAAGAATTGAACTTGCATTATCACCTAATTAATTTCTCGAATGCCTATCTATTTCGGCCTTAAAGTCGATTGTTGTTGGGCCAAGAGCACTAAAATAAAGAATTGAATCTTGCATCTTTACTTTCAAGCTTGCACGTTTAAGATTATGCTTCGGATATTTACTTTCAAGTTTACACGTTTAAATTATGCCTTGCATATTTAATTTCAAGACATCACTTTACCTTGAAAGCAAGATTAAAAATGAAGAGCATGAGCACGTTTAGTTTATGTCGTAACTTAAGAACCTAGAGCTCAAAGACTTGCCCATTTCATTCCAAGTTAAAGTTTAATGCAAACCACACTTTGAATGTACGTTTTTAAACCAAGTAGTGAAGATGGACTTGCAATGAGTTTTCATCTAGCTACTAGGGCCAATAGCCTATGTTTTGAGTTTTCCTTAAAGTTTGACAATTCTTTATAAGGTTATGTCGTTATAAGTTGTGATTCCAATCTCTTTTAGGGGATGGAATATGTTTTGGTCAGTGACCTAAGGCTTCACTTAGCCTCTTGATGAATTAAAATGTTTTGCAAAGAGTTTTAGAAATTCTAGATTGATTCCAAGAGAAACTAGTTAACTTACGCACCTAGAAATGTCAATTTAATTCTCTTATTGAGGCAAGATGTTTTCGGCTCTGATGTGATGAATGTGATGCTGTATGATGATGTTTTAATGTGTTGGAATGTGTGAAAATATCATGTGATGATGTAGAAGCAAACCTATGCATGATAGGTAAGAAACTAGCTAACTAGAAATACCGTAAAGCTAGAATTTAACATAGTTTTGACCCATTTGTTTATGGAACCAATCCAAACTGTTTTAATGGGAACATAATCAGATTTAGAATGATTAGACATGAAAAACTTGGTATCATTTGAGTTAGAATCGAATTCTAGCACCTACGGGGAAACTAGTAACTAGAAAACCGTAAAAATGCAAATGTAGAACTCTTAGAACATTTAATTTTCTGGAATCTGTCCAGCACCCTTACAACATGATAAACATGATTAATAATTAGTCCTTAAACATAGGAATGTCTCATAATTGATTTAGATTTAATGTATAGCGCCTCAGGCGAAGACGGAACCGAGAAAGGGTCTAAAACGTAAGTTCTAGAACCCCGTAAAAACAAGTTAGAGATTCTGTCCTATGCTATTCAGATTTAAGTATGAACATGAGAATGAAGAATGATGTTTAATATGAGCCTTAGGGGCATAAAATATGAGCGACGGATATTAGAGAGCTATATCTCAAGATTAAGACCCGTAAGGGTCAAAGCATAAGCTACCGTGAGGGTAAGCGTTTGAATGATGTATGATGATGCATGAAGTATGCTAATGATGATGATGTTATTCATATGAGGAATTTATGAGGTTATATGTTTATGTGGCATAAAGCAAATTTGGAAGGAAATTGATTGTAATGACCGTTTTGGCGCCAATTTCCGACAAATTTGGAAGAAACTCGGTGTAATGACCGTTTTGCCCGCTGAATTTCTGGCAAATTTGGGGACTTAAAGAGATTTTGAAAATTAAGGTACTAAGATGGGTTCTAGGATGACACCGGTTCGGCCGAGCACCTCCATAGAACTCATGTGACATCGGTACCATTTTATACTCTTAGGTGACACGGGTTCGGCCGAGCACCCCTAAGAGTTTTGCCCCCTAACCCGTACTCAGATAGTCGGGATTTATGATACGCTTATCGTTAAGTGGTAAGTAAGAACTAGTGACGACTAGTTAAGGTATGAGCTCATAACCTAGATGTATGACACGTTCTGGGTGACACCGGTTCCGCCGAGCACCCCCAGTTCGATTGTCTTTTAGGGTGGCCCATGAGGAAGAAAAGTTCATGATTATGATTATGTCACTAAGTTTTGTCCCATATGAATGTTACTATTGCCACTTTATGCCACCAATGATGATGATGCTTGATGTTATGTTTTATGTATGTGCATTAGGTAGTGCCATGCATACATTTTCCATTATGTTGCACTCATGACATTAAGATCATCCTAAAATGAACGGACCTTGGCTAAAGTATATTTTTGAAGTTTAAAATGAACTAAATGCATGTTCAGTCATTTCGTATAATTAAACCCAAGGTTCCTGAGGACGTAGATGATGACACCTAGGTAGTAGGAGGCCCTACTGAGATTCTTTAGCAAGATTCTCACTCCCTCTACCTCTTTCTTTCCGTCACGTCTTCAGATGGCGACGTTCGTGGTGTTCGTGGACACGCCGACATGGGAGGTGCGCCATGACCCGGACCACGGGTCATTCCATTTTGTGGGTCGATGCACAGTTAGAGTATTCATGTTCATGGGTCGACCCTTCACTCCCCCTGTACATTCCCATCGTTTCTCCCCGTCTCACCTTTTGGTGATGACCTAGTGTTCGAGCGCCAAGACGTCCCGAGAGGAGAGGCTACGCCAGACTCCACCTTCCGCATCCGCCGTTCGAGACTACCCAGTATGTGCCCGTTGCCCATCGTCCTTCTCGGAGATGGATCCTTCCGAAGACTTCGGCCACCCAGATACCCTCCGAGGGTCTTCCTCCATACCTATGGACTTTGGAGAGGGTAGCGAGCCCACCGTGACTCAGCCGGGGCGTCCACGACGACCGGAGATGCGGCCATACCCTGGGAGTCATATTCGATCCCCACTCCGCCTTTTCACGCCCGAGGAGCTCGCTCAGTTTCCCGGATATCTGCCTCGATTACGAGATGGTCGCCATGGGAGGTCGAGGAAGGGCGGAGTTAGAGCACACACCACATAGATAGGGATAAACTTTCTTTTGTTTAGAGGTTATCCTATTAGATGCACTCGGGTAGGGGAGTAGATTATGTTTACGTTTTATGTTGTATTTCTTTTCATGTATTTCCCTTGTACTGAATTAAGTCCCACACTTATAAGTGGGCAAGTTATATATATATGAGCTTACATTCAGTGATGTTCATGATGTGCCTTATGTTGTGATGATTGTGAGACGATTGTTTTACTTTGCATGGTTTACCGCTTATCGCATCACGTGGCTCTCACTTTTATTTCAAAAAAAAATTTCTCGTATTTTCCGCTAAGTAATTCAAAGTTAAATGAGAACTATGAAGTAACAGACTAATGATTAACCTAAATATGTTCTAGAGTATTGGGTTAAAAATTAGGATGTTACAATATGAGTCGATGATCTTGCATGCTTATTCTCGGATTATGAACATGATGGTTAGTTTGGTGAATGTATATATATATGAAATAAATGTGAAGGCATGCTTGCATGATAAATTGCATGAATGATTATCATTGATTGAGATGCATGATTTATAACCTTATGAGCATGATAAGTTCAATGATGATTTATGATTATATTGCATCTCTGAAGAAGACATGTGTTTATGTTGCATTCATGCATAGCACGCTGAGATATGTTCTGGGTGACACCGATTTAGCCGAGCACGCCCAAGAACAAATGTGACATAGTATTGAGCACCCCTAAAAACAAAACCGTGAGGGTATTGACATTGAGCTTGGCCAAGCGGACAATATTACTGTGCAATGGATGCCAGTAGTTGCGTTTCGAAGAAAAAATGATATGTTACCCCCTCTATTACCCTATATGAAATCTAGCGACGGCTAGTTAGGTTGACCTTATCTTAGGTGATCGGTTAGGGCGGTTGGTTCTAGTGGCAATTATAAAATCACCAGGGCTGGCATGTTGGTTGGGTTTTTGGTGATGATGAAAGAGGATGGAACAATATGAAAGAGATATGAGAACTCATTACATTCCTCTATCACGTATTCATCTATGAGCCCCTGTTTTCGTTTTATAGATTATCCCCTGCTCCTGTGTTTAGCCCTGCCTTGTGTTTTGAATTTATATGTTGTTGATTTATGTCACATGCACTAAGGTATTGCCATGCATACATGAGTTACTTGTTGCATTTATGCATTCAGATTCGTGCTAAAAGATATGAGCCTCGGCTAATGGTATTTGAAAACTTAATAAATGAATCATATTTATGCCCACTATTTTCAAAGATAAACCTGAGGTTCCTGAGGACGATGATGATGACACGTGTGTGAATAAAGAAGCCCTACTGAGATTCTTGTATAAGTTTCCCACTCCCCCTATCTTTCTTTTCCATCTTCGTCTTCAGACAAGGTTGACAACGATGTTCGTGGATCGCCTTAAGGTGCCAACATGGAAGTAGCTTGATTGTCAAGATCAGAGTAGCGCAGCAGAAGTGGGGACATAGTCTTAGCCTTTTCACATTGTAGTTGTGTGTAGCTTTGAATTATTGTATGCTCAACCTTCTCGGGTGGCCCAATATATTTGATGTGATGTTCCTATATCATTAATACTATTACTATTTGATTTGAGATTTGATGTTGATGTTATATGATGATGTGCTGATAGATGTCCTTTCTTTGGAGCCTATCTGCTAATTCTGTTTATGTTATTCTTTTTTATGTTTACGCTTTACGTTAATGACCTTTTATGTTATGCATGGCTCATGTTTTGTCTATGTTTTCAAAAAGAAAACCATATTTTCCGCTAAGTATTTTACAAAAGGGTTCTAAAGAATGAGACTAAAAGAGTAATAGACTAATGGTTAACCTAAATACGTTCTAGGAGTATTGGGTTAAAAATTAGGATTTTATATTTTGGTGTCAGAGCAGTTCGGTTCTCACGGAGCCTGAGGATTGGACTGACTATGCTTCTTAAGCATGATGCGGTAGTTGTGTCATGTGTAATGTCTTATGAATAGGATAATACTTAGGATAGAGATGCATGACTCCTGTATGTGTGTGTGCCATGGTAACTAGCTCACTTTGCATAGAGTATTGAGCCTGATCACCTCAGTGTTTGTTGCTCTGTGTGCTTAGAAACCAATGGCAAAACCACGACAGACTAGGGCGTCGGGAGGAGGCGAGCAGAATAATGAGACTACTGAAGTCCTTAAGGACATGGCGAGGGCTATGTAGATGATGTTTGAGAGGATGGATCGTCAGCGCAATACTGGCCACGGTCCTAATGCTGTTGAGGATCTCGAGTATGCCCAATTTGGGGAGTTCCACAAACTGAACCTGCCATCATTTAGAGGAGCTTTGAACTCCGACCAAGCTGATGAGTGGATCAAGAGCATGGAGAAGATCTTCTTGGTGATCGCTTGCATCGAGGAACGGAAGGTGACCTTCGCTACCTACATGCTAGAGGCTGATGCGGAGTTTTGGTGGACTGGTGTGCAAAGAATGTTAAAGGCAGTAAAAACCCCAATCAATTGGGAGTTGTTCAAGGCCTACTTCTACGAGAAGTACTTCCCAGAATCGGTGAGGAATGCTAAGGACATAGAATTCATGGAGCTGACCCAAGGCGAGATAAGTGTTGCACAATACACTGTGAAGTTCAAAGAGCTGATCAAATTTTCAAAGGTCTTCCAAAGGAATCCCAATGAAGTTTGGAAATGTGTCAAGTATGAAGCCGGACTAGAGGCAGAGCTTAATGTTGCCATTGCACACATGGAGATTAGGGACTTCCCTACCCTAGTCAACAAGTGTTGCATTCTTGAGGAAGGCCACAAGAATCTGAGTGTATCGAGAAGTGAGAATTTCACTAAGAAGCTGGCGCTGCAAGCTTCAAGGTTTAAGCCACAACTCAAGCCATAGTTCAGGCCACAAGGCCCCAAGAATGGTTTTCAGTATGGCGGATTAAGTGGTCAAAAAGGAGGAGGTGCCTCGGAAGGACCCTGATTTCGAATGTCCAAAGTATGGGAAGAACCATGGTGACCGCCCCTATTTAGCTGGACAAAAAGTGTGCTTTAGGTGTGGTAAGCCTGGCCACATGATTCAAGATTGCAATGTGATGCCCGCACGTTCAAATGCCACATCTAGGCCACAACGTCAAGGAAGGGTCTTCACCCTCAATGCCAGAGGAACAACGGAGTCAGACACGCAAGCACAGTATCCCGAGCTCTTCTCAGGTAACAAATTTTGAGGATGAAATTCTTTTTAAGGAAGGGAGTAATGTAACACCCGATCTTTCTGTCTGAACAAAAATGACTAAAATGCCCCTGAGGTCATTTTTCACTCGGAATTTGAGGATGGCCGACTCAACAATCCTTGAAGGGTCAACTCAATGTTCAAAAGGGATTGTATGTGAATGGATGTTAATAGAGCAGAAAAAATCTTTTTTTCTAAGCTTTCGAGTCAAAATGACCAAAATATCCCTACAGCATTTTTGCGCAGGTATAAGTGTCATTTGAGCCCGGGATTTTCCTAAAAGGTTTAAAATGATGTTTTTATGAGTCTGGGCATGTCTATTTAAGTCCCAGTAGTCTCGGGAAATTTTCATACAAAATTATGATTTTGCCCCTAGAATAGTGATTTTGAGCTTAATGATGTAACTAGGCAAACCTAAGCAATATTAGGCTCTAATCAAAGATTAATTAATTTCCATAATTAATCTAAAGTCAAAATGATTTATTAAAGTTAACTAGAACAAAAAATTGCTTAGATTAAACTTAGATCTCTTTTAAACTCAAGATTCCAAGCTATGGTATCTTAAATAGTGTTTTCCCTATTTCAATCCCATGATTTAAGGAACCTAGGATGTGATTGAAAATCTTGATTAAATATGGTTTGACTCTACTAATGGGCAAGAATGCTCATTAATCATGCCTTAAATAGCCTTAATTACTCATCCTTTCACTCAAACACTCAACTACAAACTCCTAATCTTAAGCCTAATCAAAGTTACACCTAAACACATCCTAACACACAATTAAGAAGCAACTTGTCCCCCAAGTTCTTCTAGAAAGGCATGGCCACCCATACCTCACCATGCCTTGCACCATGCCTAGGACCATGTCTTGAGCCATGCCTAGGGTTATGCCTTGAACCATACCCATACCATGCCATGATATGATGCCTTTGAAATAGATATTTCCCTCCTCTCTTCCTCCAAATGGCGCCACCTCCCCCTCCCTTCACTCCCCTCATGTTGAAAATCCACTATAAAAAGGAGAAGCTTCCCCAAAGAATCCCTTTGCTCATTTCTCTTACACCTCTAAAAGCTTTCTTTCTCTCAACTTCAAAGAGCTCTTCTCCTTCCTCTCCATTCTCCCAAGAGCAAACTCCTTCTCTCAATTAAGAAAACATATCCAAGGTAGGGATTCTATGTTGAGTTTTCTTCCTCTCCTTATTCCTTCTCTTTTTCAGTTTTGAGTTTCTTCTACTTGTTCTTGTTTTGTTAAATGTTTGAAAACCATGGCTTGATGATGAGGATCTTTGATGTTAGTTGTAAAACCATCATTTTCTTGACTTCTAGAGCTCAAGGTTTCACTTCTAAGAGTTTTTAACGAATAAAGTTGTTATGTGATTTTTAAGAGTTAAAATGGGATCTTGAGCCTAGGTCTTAAGGGATTAATAAATGGATTGCATCCATGTTTATATTTCAAGTCCTTGCATTGCATATTTACATTTGGGCCTTGCATTCATATTTATATTTCTTTGCTATCACCTAATAATTAATCTCGAAGCTCGCCTATTTTCGACCTTAAAGTCGATTGTTATGGAGCCTAGAGCACTAAAATAAAGAATTGGACTTGCATTACAAGTTTACATCCAAGCTTCATATCTCATATTTACTTTTCCATTGCCATCACTTCATAATAACAAGATTAAAATAAGGTTTTCATTTGCACATTTAAATTTATGCCATCACCTAAATAATCCTAGAGCTCAAGATGTACTCCTCTTAACTCACAAATGAATTTCGGTCCCATACCTTCTTAAATGGGTGTTTCCATTTAAGGAGTTAGAGATTTTGAAAAAGGCCTTATTGATGATGAATCTTGTTTTTGTGATGTGTAAAAATTTTTGAAAGATTGTAGGCCCCAAAAGGATTAAATATGTGGTTAATTTTAAGAAAGATGATGGAATGATGTCAAAAGGCTTTTAGAATGAATGGGCAATTTTAAGAATGTCAAAAATTGAGTTTTTTGCCATTTTAGGTTATTGGTAATCGATTACAAGGCTTATGTAATCGATTACCAGAGTGCCTTGTACACCCAGATCTAAGTTTTTGGCCTATGTAATCAATTACAAGATGATGTAATCGATTACATGATGTTCTGGGAAACCCAGAACATGTTTCTGGACTTTAATAATCGATTACTCAGGTGTTCTTAAGGCCTAGAATGCATCTTCAACCGAGGTAATCGATTACAAGGCTCATGTAATCAATTACCAAGACCTTAAACTTCCCTATTTTAGAAAATTGAGCCAAATAATCGATTACAAGGCCCATGTAATCAATTACTAGTATCTAAAATGTGAAGATAAGTGTTCCTTCCTTCATGTGAATATGAGTCAATGATCTTGCATGCTTATTCTCAAATTATGAACATGATGGTTAGTTTGGGGAATGTATATATGTAACATCCTAATTTTTAACTCAATACTCTAGAACATATTTGGGTTAATCATTAGTCTATTACGTCATAGTTTTCTTTCTACTTTAAAATACTTAGCGAAAAATAATAGTAAATTTTTTTTTTGAATTATAAAAGCAAAGTGAGAGCCGCGCGACTTGACAAACAATGAAGCATGGAGGGGATGAAACGCAATCCAAATAAACACACCATAAACATTGGATCATAAAACATGTAAATACACAGAATAATATAGCAAAATGCATAAGTAGATATATATATATATATATATATCATGCCCACCCAAGAAAGGCGGGACTTAGTTTGGTACAACATGAAGCGAATACATCTAAAAAGAAAATACAGAGGAAAGTGTGACAGAAAGCATAAAAGAAAACTCCCCTACCCAAGTGCAACTAAGGGATAACCTCTAAACAAAAGAAGGTTTATCCCCATCTAAGTGGTGTGTGCACTAGCCCCGGTACTCCATCGGTCATCCGTTACCTCCGACTGACGTCCATCCCGTGAGAGAGGCACATACCCGGCAAACTGGGTGAGCTCCTCCGACGTGTAAAGATGAAGCGGGGATCGGGAGTGACCCCCACGACGTGGCCGCATCTCCGGTCGTCGTGCTAGCTGAGGCTGAGTCACGGTGTCCTCACTGCTCTCTCTCATTAGTGGTGGAGTGAGGGAAGAGCTCTCGCTGTACAGATGGGTAGGCGGGTCCTCTGACGGGTCAGTCTCCGAGAAGTATGTCCGAGGCACATAGTCGGGGTAGTCGCGCATGGCTAAAGTGGCGGTGTGCATACGGAGCACTCTCTCATTGTGCATACGTGCGCACTCGAAAACCCGCTCGTCATCGCTGTAGGGTGCTGTCGGGGAGAAGCGATGGGTATGTACAGGGTGAGCGAAGGGTTGTCCAATGAACATGAAGACACGAACTGTGCACTGACCCTCAAAATGGTATGATCCATGCTCCAGATCATAATGCACCTCCCACATCGGGGTGTCCACAAAAACCACGAACGTCGCCATCTAAAGACGTGATTGAAAGAAAAGATAGAGGGAGTGAGAATCTTGCTAAAGAATCTCAGTAGGGCCTCCTACTACCTAAGTGTCATCATCTACGTTCTCAGTAACCTTGGGTTTAGTGCATAAAATAAGTGAGCATGCGTTAAGTTCATTTTTAAGCTTTTAAAAATATAATTAACCAAGGTCCGTTCATTTTAGAATGATTCTTAATGTCATGAATACACTATAGTAAAGGATGTATGCATGGCACTACTTAATGTAAGGACATCAATCATAACATCAAGAAGCATCATAATGGTGGCATAAAGTGGCAATTGAAATCTCATATGGGGAAAACTTTATGACATAATCATCATCTTTACTTTCTCATGGGACCACCCTAAAAGACATTCGTTCTGGGGGTGCTCGGCCGAACCGATGTCACCCAGAACGTGTCACATCTCTAGATTATGAGCTCATACCTAACTAGTCGTCACTAGTTCTTACTTATCAATGCCGATAAGCGCATCATAATCATAATCCTAACTATCTAGTACGGGCTAGGGGGCATTTCTTAGGGGTCCTCGGCCGAACAGATGTCACCCAAGAATACATCTTGGTACCGATGTCACGTGAGTTCTCTGGAGGTGCTCGGCTGAACCGATGTCATCCAAGAACTCATCTTAGTACCTCATATCTTATAAAGAAAATCTCATAGGTTTTTTCAAAAATTTTCTAAGTCCCCAAATTTGTTAGAAATTCAGCAGCATAACGTCGGCACATCGAATTCCTTCCAAATTTACTTTATGTCACATAAACAAGTAGAGCAGGTATCCTCAATCATAATTTCATATGTTTACATAATCATTCTCAAATAAAACATACATTCACATGTAACATTGAAACTCATTATGCTCTTGATCCTATGGTATCTTATGCTTTGACCCTTACGGGCCTTAAACTTGAGATGTAATTATTCTATCATTCTTTATCAACCTCTTATGTACCTAAGGATTCTCTTTTAAAAAATCTTACTATCATTTATGTTTTTTAATAAATCTGGGCAGCATCATACTCCAAGGGCAGAGTTATATATCTATGATTACGGGGTTCTAGAACTTACGTTTTAGACCCTTTCTCGATTCCGTCTTCGCCTAAGGCGCTATAAATTAAATCTAAACCAATTATGAAGCATTCCCATGCCTAATAACTAATTATAAACCATGTTTGCCATATTATGAGGTTGCTGGACAGAATCCAGAAATTAAATGTTCTAAGAGTTCTAGGATTGCACTTTTACAGTTTTCTAGTTACTTGTTTCTCTATAGGTGCTAAAATTCAATCCTACTTCAAATGTAACCAATTTTTTCATGATTAATCAATCCTAAACTGATTGTTATCATACTAAAATAGTTTTGGCATTGATTAGGATTGAAGGGGTCAAACACACGTTAAATTCCAACTTTACGATTTTTTTATGAAGCTAATTTCTCTCTTAACATGCATAGAAGTGTTCCTACCTCATCGTATATTATTTCCACACATTCTAACACATCAAAACATCATCATATAGAAACAAACAAATCAAGGCAGAACCGAACTGTTCAAGTCCAAAAAGACACATAATTTGACATTTCTAAAGCACATAAGTTGCTAGTTTCCCCTTGAAATCATTTTAGGACTTCTAAAACTCTTTGCAAACCATTTTATTTTATCAAGAGGATAAAAACAACCTTAGGTCAGTAACCAATTTAATTCTTCTTTAGAAGAAGATTAAAATCATAAATCTTGTTGGTCGTAATTTATAAAACTTATCAAGCTTAAAGAAAATCCTATAACATAGGTTGTTGGCCCTTGTAACTAGATGGAACTCATTCCGAGCTCATCATTATTACTTGGCTGAAATTATACATTCAAAGAATGCTTCCATATTAAACTTTAACTTGAGATAAAATGGGCAAGTCTTTGAGCTCCAAGGTCTTTAAGTGATGATAAAATATAAACATGCTATGCTCTTCATTTTTATTCTTCATTACAAAGTAAAGTGAGAACTTTAAAGTAAATATGCACGACTTGGAAATAAATGTGCAAGGTTTGAAATTTAAATATGCAAGACTTGAAGTAAATATGCAAGGCTTGAAATAAATATGCAATGCAAATTCATTTCTTTATTTTAGTGCTCTAGGCCCAGCAACAATCGACTTTAAAGCCGAAATAGAAAGGCTTTGAGAATTAATTAGGTGACAATTCAAGTCTTGTTTTAATCTTTACGTTCTTTAGTGATGAAAAGTAAATATGCTAAACAAGAACTTAAATATGAGATGCACTCTATTCCTTATCTTTTAACTTTAGGTGATGGCTTGGAAAATAAATATGAATGCAAAGCTCAAAGTAAATATGCAATGCATAAGCTTGAATATAAATATGAATGTGGGTTCATTTTACTTCTTATTAGAGCTCATTCAAGACTTTAGAGGAACTTAAACCATAACCCAAAATCATCATGACAAGACAAAGTGAGGTCTAGAGTTCTTAGAACTCAAGATAACATTCCTTAAAAATATAACCATAAATGAACTTTATGACACCTTTATGAAAACTCAAGCTTTAGAGATTTCTTTGTGGTGAACATAGAGTTACCAACTAGAACTCTCATCATCAAGCTATCATGAGGGCTCATCCAACAATTGTTGGCCGAAAATCTTAGAGAAAAAGAAAAGGAAAGAAACTGAAACTTAAGAGCAAGAAAGAACCATTTTGAAACTCTACAGACCATGATCTTGATGATGTATTAGCATTGACACCATTGGGTCCTCTTCATTGAGTTCACATAACCATTTTAAAACATCATCAAAGTTAAAGATTTCAAGGTTCAAGAAAGAAAGAACTATAAACATTTTTAACTCAAGAACAAATATCAAGTTTCAGAGGTTGTTCAAGTGATGAACATCATCATGTAACCCTCATCATCAAGCTCTCATTCCTTCGTTTTCAAGGGCTCAAGGCTGAAAATGGAAAAGGAAGAGAAGAAGAAAAGAAGTTCCAAAAGATTCAAGAGAAACCATAAAACATATAACTAGATTAAGAACTTAAATGAAAGAAACACTTGAAAGAAAATCCCTACCAAGTGATTGGAGGTTGAGATGAGTGAAGAGGATGAAGAACTTGGACACTTGAACTTTGAGAGAAAAAGAAAACTTTGAAGTGCTCTTTGAAAACTTACACTTAGCAAATGAACCCAAAATGATGCAAGTTCACCCAAGCATGCTATTTATAGAGAAATGAAACAAATGAAGGGTGTTTGGGGAGGGAATGGCTTCGGCCATTATAGCCACAAGGAGGAGAAAAATATCTTCTCCAAGGCATGGTGGAAAGCATTGCTAGGTATGGGTTCAAGTATGGGTGCAAGTATGGGTCAAGCATAGTTCTTTGAGTGAGAAATAAATCAACATGTGATGGATTTGGGGGAAGGATGGCCAAAACATACATCAGCCATGGGAGAGGATTTCTTGCATTTTAATTGTGGTTTAGAGTTGTATTTGGGTGTATCTTTGATTAGGATTAAGATTAGGAATTTGTAAGAAAGTGTTTAGGTGAGAAAATGGGTAATCAATGTTGTCAAGACATGTTTAAGGAGTGGTCTTGCATCATTAGTGAGTTATAAATTTATTTTAGTTCATAAACAACTGACACAATTCCATGATTTAAGGAATTGGAAAGAGAAAATACTATTCAAGATTCCAAAATTAGAATCTTGGGTTTTAAAGAGAGATTTAAGTTTAATCTAAGCAATTTTAGGTTCTAATTAATTTTAATAGCTTATTTTGACTCTAGATTAATTATGGAAATTAATTAATCTTTGATTAGAGCCTAATATTGCTTAGGTTTGTTTAATTACGACATTAAGCTCAAAAACACTATTCTAGGGGCAAAATCGTAAGTTTGCACAAAAACTACCCGGGACCACCAAGACTTGAACAAATGCTTTTAAACATGTAAAAACACTGTTTAAAACCTTCGGGGAAAGTTTCGGGCTTAAACGGCACCTTTATCCGCTCATAAATGCTATAAGGGTATTTTGGTCATTTTGACTTAAAACTGCAGAAAATGAGATTTCGTTTCTGAAATCACTCAAGGACCATCCAATCCCTTTCAAACATTGAGTTGGCCCTTCGAGGATGGTCGGGATGACTTTCCTCGAATCCCGGGCAGAAAATGACCTCATGGGCATTTTGCTCATTTTCCTTTTAGACAGAAAAATCAGGGTGTTACAATATATATATATATGAAATGAATGTGAAGGCATGCTTGCATGATAAATTGCATGAATGATTATCATTGATCAAGATGCATGATTTATGACCTTATGAGCATGATAAGTTAAATGATGATTTATGATTGTATTGTATCTCTAAAGAAGACATGTGTTTATGTTGCATTCATGCATAGCACACTGAGATATGTTTTGGGTGACACCGGTTTAGCCAAGCATGCCCAAGAACAAATGTGACATAGTATCGAGACACGTTTTGGGTGACACCGGTTTAGCTGAGCACTCCCAGAAACAAAACCGTGAGGGTATTGACATTGAGCTTGCCAAAGCGGATAATATTACTTTGCACTGGATGCCAGTACTTGTGTTTTGAAGAAGAAATGATATGTTACCCCCTCTATTACCCCATATGAAATCTAGGGACGGCTAGTTCGGTTGAGCTCATCCTAGGTGATCGGTTTGGGTGGTTGGTTCTAGTGGCAATTATAAAATCGTTGGGGCTAACATGTTGGTTGGGTTTTTGGTGATGTTGAAAGAGGGTGGAACAATATGAAAAAGATATGAGAACTCATTACATTACTCTATCACGCATTCATCTATGTGCCCCTGTTTTCGTTTTATAGATTATCCCCTACTCCTATGCTTAGCCCTAGCTTGTGTTTTGAATTTATACGTTGTTGATTTATGTTGCATGCACTAAGGTATTGCCATGCATACGAGTTACATGTTGCATTCATGCATTCAGATTCGTGCTAAAAGATACGGGCCTCGGCTGATGGTATTTGAAAACTTAATAAATGAATCATATTTATGCCCACTATTTTTAAAGTCAAACCCGAGGTTTCTGAGGACAACGATGATGACACGTGTGTGAATAGGGAAGCCCTACTGAGATTCTTGTATAAGTTTCCCACTCCCCCTATCTTTCTTTTCCATCTTCGTCTTCAAACAAGGTTGACAACGACGTTCGTGGATCGCCCTGAGGTGCCGACATGGAAGTAGCTTGATGGTTGAGATCAGAGTAACGCAGCGGAAGCGGGGACATAGTCTTAGCCTTTTCACATTGAGTTATGTGTAGCTTTGAATTGTTGTATGCTCAATCTTCATGGGTGGGCCCAATATATTTGATGTGATGTTCCTGTATCATTAATATTATTAATATTTGATTACCATTAATATTTGATTTGAGATTTGATGTTAATGTTATATGATGATGTGCTGATGGATGTCCTTTCTATGGAGCCTATCTGCTGGTGCTGTTTATGTTATTCTTTTTTATGTTTACGCTTTACATTAATGACCTTTTACGTTACGCACAGCTCACGTTTTGTCTATGTTTTCAAAAAGAAAAATTCTATCCATATTTTCCGCTTAGTATTTTAAAGAAGGGTTCTAAAGAATAAGACTAAAAGAGTAATAGATTAATGGTTAACCTAAATACGTTCTAGGAGTATTAGGTTAAAAATTAGGATGTTACACATACCCTTTTCATAATGAAAATCGAAGTGGCTTGGGACGAGGACGATAACGATGACACTTGTGTTAGAGTTAGGAAGCCCTACTGAGAATCTTAAATAAGTTTCTCATCCCTATCTTTTCTTCCAT
Organism: Dalbergia cochinchinensis; assembly: GCA_031216125.1. Classification (NCBI taxonomy): domain Eukaryota; kingdom Viridiplantae; phylum Streptophyta; class Magnoliopsida; order Fabales; family Fabaceae; genus Dalbergia; species Dalbergia cochinchinensis. The sequence goes on from CM062374.1 coordinate 4,523,395, forward strand.
GTCATCGCCAGATAAGGGTTATGGCATTGTTCGTGATCTTCCATGAGGCATGGACGTGGGAGATACGCTACGAACAGGATCAGAGGGTCACAATGGAAGCATGGAGATAGCTTTTCTTTGTCATCCTCTTATACTTTTGTGTAGCCTAGTCCCTCAATAAACCTGTAGCTTGTCTTTGGATGCCCTTTATGTATATAGGACGTCACTATTATGTTATAGAAATGATACGATAATTTGGTATGTGACTTGTTATGCTATGGCTTTTATATATATCGTGATGAGGTTTATGTGATTTGCTATTATTATGCAAGCATTAATCGATATCTATATACCCACGTGGCTCACATTTTGGTTTTAAAGTTCAAAAAAAAATTAGTCGTATTTTTATTACTCGTGTTTTAAAAATGAATAAGTCAATTTCTGAAACAAAGGTCTAGCAAATAATAATTAACTGAAAATGCGACTCGAGTGTATTAGGTTAAGAGTTAGGGTGTTACAACATGAAGATGCAAAGTAGTTCATAACTTGTTTCTTATCATGGCATTCTCAAAATCATGCATCCTAATTACTCATATGAGCATGTTCACATTGTAACACCCCGATTTTTCTATCTGAGGGAAATGACCAAAATGCATCTGAGGTCATTTCCTGACCCGAACTCGAGGGTAACCAACTCGGTCATCCTCGAAGGGTCAACTCAATGTTTGAAGGGGATTGAATGGCCTTTGAATGCTTCCGGAGGCGAAAATCTCATTTTCCGCAGTTTCAGGTCAAAATGACCAAAATACCCCTATAGCGTTTTACGCGGGTAAAGGTGTCGTTTAAGCCCGAAACTTTCCCCAGAGGTTTAAAAACACGTTTTCATGTGTCTAGAGGCCTCTGTTCAAGTCCCGGTGGTCCCGGGCAGTTTTAGTGCAAAATTACGATTTTGCCCCTAGAATAGTGTTTTTGAGCCTAATGGCGTAATTAAGCAAACCTAAGCAATATTAGGCTCTAAACGAAGATTAATTAATTTCCCTAATTAATCTAGAGTCAAAATAATTTATTAAAGTTAATTAGAACCTAAAATTGCTTAGATTAAACTTAAATCCCTTTTTAGAACTCAAGATTCCTAGTCTTGGAATCTTGAATAGTATTTTCTCTCTCAAATTCCTTAAATCAAGGAATTGTGTCTAGAATTGTTTAAACACTAAAATGAACTTATAACTCACTAATGATGCAAGAACACTCTTTAATTATGTCTTGACAACCTTAATTACCCATTTTCTCACCTAAACACTTTCTTACAAACTCCTAATCTCAATCCTAATCAAAGATACACCTAAACACAACTCTAAACCACAATTAAAATGCAAGAAATCCTTCCCCCATGGCTGATGCATTTCGGCCACCTCATCCCCCTTTGACCACATGTTAAATTGTTTTCTCACTCAAAGAACCATGCTTGAGGCCATACCTTGAACCATACCTCACCATACTTTGAACCATACCTCACCATGCCTCAAGACCACATTATCTCACCTCATGGAACTCATGGGTTCCCTCCCCATCTGATGGCCGAAACTCCTCCCCCTCCATGCACCTTCCATTTGCTTCATTTCTCTATAAATAGAATGCCTTGAGGAGCTTGCACCACTTTTAGATCGTTTGCTAAGTTTAGGAACACTCAAAGCTTTTCTTTTCTCTCAAAGCTCTTGTGTTCTTCAAGTTCTTGGAGTTCTTCATCATCTTCATCTTCTTCTTCCATCTTCAAGTTCATCACACCAAGTAGGGATTTTCTTTCATGTATTCTTTTCTTTAAAGTTCTTGTTCTAAACTTTATGTTTATAGTTTCTCTTGATTCTCTTTAGAACTTCTCTTTCATTCTTTTCCCTTTTCATTTTCGGCCATAGGCCTTGAAGGTCAAAGAAATGAGAGCTTGATGATGAGAGTTTCATGATGATGTTCATCACTTGAAACAAACTCTAGAGCTTGATCTTTGTTCTTAAGCAAAAATGTTTCTAGTTCTTTCTTTCTTGAACTCTTGAGAACTCTAGTTTTGATGGTGTTTCAAATTGGTTCTAAGGACTCAATGATGAGGTCTCATGATGTTGGTGTTAATATATCACCAAGATCATGGATTCTAGAGTTTCAAATATTTCTTTTCTTTCCTTGAAGTTTCGGCCATTACCTTTTCTTTTACATGCAAAATGTTTGATTTTCTAAATATGTTATGTTGAGTTCTAAGAACTCTAGACTTTACTTTGTCTTGGTTTGATGAGTTTGGGTTGAGGTTTAAGTTCCTTTAAAGTCTTGTTAAGAGCTCTAGAAAGATAAAATGAACTTGCATAATTTATTTTATCCTTGCATTCATATTTACATTCTTGCTATGCATCTTTACTTTCAAGCTATCACCTAAGAACATAAAGATTAAAATGGAGCTTGTATCATCACTTAATTTAATTCTCAAAGCCTTTCTATTTCGGCCTTAAAGTCGATTGTTGTTGGGCCTAGAGCACTAAAATAAAGAATTGAACTCGCATTATCACCTAATTACTTTCTCGAATGCCTATCTATTTCGGCCTTAAAGTCGATTGTTGTTGGGCCAAGAGCACTAAAATAAAGAATTGAATCTTGCATATTTACTTTCAAGCTTGCACGTTTAAGTTTATGCCTCGCATATTTAATTTATGTCATCACTTTATTTTGTAAGCAAGATTAAAAATGAAAAGCATGAGCACGTTTATTTTATGTCATAACTTAAGAACCTAGAGCTCAAAGACTTGCCCATTTCATTCCAAGTTAAAGTTTAATGTGAAACCATTCTTTGAATGCATGTTTTCGGCCAAGTAGTGATGATGGACTTGCAATGAGGTTTCATCTAGCTACAAGGACCAATAATCTATGTTCTAAGTTTTTCTTAAAAGCTTTACAAACCTTTTCAAGGGTACGTTATCAAGATATATGACTTTATTCCCTTTTAGGAGATGAAATATATCTTGTTCATTGACCTAAGGCTTTTCTTAGCCTCTTGATGAATTAAAATGATTTGCAAAGAGTTTTAGAAATTCTAGATTGATTCCAAGAGAAACTAGTTAACTTATGTACCTAGAAATGTCAATTTAACTCTCTTGTTAAAGTTAAATGTTTTCGGTTCTGATATGATGAGTGTGATGCTGTATGATGATGTTTTGATGTGTTGGAATGTGTGAAAATATCATATGATGATGTAGAAGCGATCTTATGCATGATAGGTAAGAAACTAGCTAACTAGAAATACCGTAAAGTTGGAATTTAACATAGTTTTGACCTATTTGTTTTTGGAACTTATCCAAACTGTTTTAATGGGAGCACAATCAGATTAGGATTGTTTAGACATGAAAAACTTGGTAACATTTGGATTAGAATTGAATTTTAGCACCTATAGGGAAACTAGTAACTAGAAAACCGTAAAAATGCAAATGTAGAACTCTTAGAACATTTAGTTTTCTGGATTCTGTCCAGCAACATTACAACATGATAAATGTGAATTATAATTAGTTCTTAAGAATGGGAATGTCTCATAACTGATTTAGATTTAATTTATAGCGCCTTAAGCGAAGACGGAACTGAGAAAAGGTTTAAAACGTAAGTTCTAGAACCCCTAACCACAAGTTATAAATTCTGCCCTATGCCTTTCGAATTTGAGTATGAATATGAGAATTAGGAATGATGATTAATTATGAGCCCTTAGGTGCATAACTTATGAGCGATGGATGTTAGAGAACTATATCTCAAGATTTAGACCCGTAAGGGTCAAAGCATAAGCTACCGTAAGGGTAAACGTTTGAATGTTCTATGATGATGCATGTGGTATGTAAATGATGATGATGTTATTCATATAAGGAATTCATGAGATTGTATGTTTATGAGAGTATATAGTGTTGATATGTTGATGCTCACGCCATGATGCGTTATGCAAAATTATGATATTATGATGCTTATGATGCACACGATGATTATGATGCCTTATGTTGGTATTGAATGGCTATGCATGCTCTATATGTTTGGTGGCATAAAGCAAGTTTGATGGAAATCCGGTGTACGCCGTTACGCTGCCGAATTTCCCATCAAAACTTGAGTACTTGAGAAAAAGCTTGCGAAAACTCCTGGGTGACACCGGTTCGGCCGAGCACCCCCAGGAAAGGTTCTGGGTGACACCGGTTCGGCCGAGCACCCCCAAAACAGATGTGACATAAAACTGAGACGCATTTCTCCCGCTACGGTGGGGAGGAAACAAATTTGTGAGGGTATTGACATTGAGCTTGCCAAAGCGGACAATTCGCTGTGTACTAGATACCAGTAGAGCGTTTCAAAGAAGGAAATGATCCTAAGATAGCTGATCCAAGAAAGTTATGTATACCCCCTCTATTAGCCCATATTAAATCTAGTGGTGACTAGTTAGGATTGAGCTCATTCCTAGGCGATAGGTGAGACGTAGTTTGGTGACCAGATTATCGTCGGGCCGGTGAATCGGTTGGACTTTTGGTGGATATGTTAAGAGGGTGGTCTTCAAGAAAAAGAACTTAAGAGCTTTATTGATAAGAAAGATATCACATGAAAATTACTATGCCTCTTTATGCCACATATATGATTCTTGTTTCTTTATGATGTGCCCAAGTATTACGATTTTCGTGTTAATGTGCATATGGTATTGTCATGCATTCATCAAATATCTGTTGCATACATGTCATTAAGACACATACTAAAAGACACCAACTTCGGATGAATAGATTTGTAAAGGCTAAAACCAATCCTTATGCATGTACACCTTTTTCATAATTAAAACCGAGGTGGCTGGGGACGACGACGATGACACTAGTGTTAGAGTCGGGAATCCCTACTGAGAATCTCGAATGAGTTTCTCATCCCTTCCTTTTCTTCCGTGTCGTCTCTAGACGAGGATTACAACGAGGTTCGTGACTTCTTCTGAGGCTCGCGCTTAAGGGACACACTAGCAGACGGAGCAGAGGGTCGCTGCGGAGGCATAGATAGCTTAGCTTTTGGGTTGACACTTATCTAACCTCATAGGTGGATAAGGATGACTTCACATATATGGGCATGTTTTGATGTAAATGATGGTACAATGATGTTAGTAGTCTATGTATCTATGAAGATGTGATGATATTATGGTTGTTATGTATAATACTATGTTTCATGATTATCAATGGCGTGGTTACTTTTTCTTGCATGTGATGGTTATGACGAACGTTAGGTTAGTGCGCGGCTCGCGTTTTGCTGTCAAGTTTCAAAAAGAAAAATTTATTCATATTTTCCGCTAAGTATTTTAATGAAAGGTTGGTAAGGAATGAGACTAAAAGAGTAATAGACTAATGATTAACCTAAATATGTTCTGGAGTATTGGGTTAAAAATTAGGATGTTACACACATTTATTGCAAATGCCTTCTAATAAATTTCTAAACTCAAAGAAATATGCTCTTGGTTCAAGAACAGTTAGGTAATGTTGTAAATTCATATCATACAAGGTCATAGATGTATGGCATTCAAGATTATAGTTTCATATTATACAAGATCATAGATTCACATTATGCAAGATCATAGATTCATGTTATACAAGTAGAGAAAATACTTATTTGCACATTTTGGCTTTTGGTAATCAATTTCATGAGCCTTATAATTGATTACACAGCTTCGAGTTTTTGAAATAGGAGAGTTAGGGGCTCTGGTAATCGATTACATGAGCTTTGTAATTGATTACTTCTGACTTGGGCTCCAAGAACATCTGAGTAATCAATTACATGAAATGGCGATTACTAGTAATCGATTACATGATGTTGTTATCGATTACTCAAGCCAAAAGTTCATGTCTGAGTGTGGCAAAGCTCCCTGGTAATCGATTACATGGGCCTTGTAATCAATTACCAGCACCTTTAAAATATAAAAATTTAATTTTAAAACATCTTCTTTAGCTATTCCTTCCTTCTCAAACTATTTTGAAACTTATTCCAATACTTACTTTGAAATCAAAACATTTTTGTGGAAGTAAATGCCCATAGATTCAAGATTACTTGTGTAAATTAAAAGAGTTAGGTCTTGAGCCTTAGATATTTAGGTGATGACATAAATATAAATATGCTAATGCAAGTTTCATTTTAATCTTAGCATTATAAAGTGATGGCAAGGAAAAGTAAATGTGCAAAGCTTGAAAATAAACATGAGAATGCAAGTTCATTCTTAATTTTTAAGTTTAGGTGATGGCTTGAAACGTAAACATGCAAGACAAGAAATCTAAACATGAAATGCAAGTTCATTTCTTATCTTTGAGCTTTAGGTGATGTCTTGAGAACAAATATAATATGTAAGTCCAATTCTTTATTTTGGTGCTCTAAATCAACAATCAACTTTAAGGTTGAAATAGGCAAGCTTTGAGATTAATTATTTAGGTGATGACAAGGAAATATAAATATGAATGCAATCCATTTATTATTTCTTTGAGTTCTAGGCTAAAGATGATTCTTTACAACAACATAGTTTCTTTGCTTGCTAAAAACCTTTTTAAAAGTGAAACCTTCAAGCTTTAAAGGTCAAATAAATAATGGTTTTGCAACCAACACCCAAGATCCTCATCATCAAACCATGGTTTCTTCCAATTGTAGGCCATTTGGCGGAAAACAAAGAAAAGGAAAAGGAAGAGTAAGAACCGAAAAAGAAAATGGAGAAGGAAAGAAGAATCAACATTGTACCATTTCAAACCAAGAGTTTAAACAAAAGAAAAGAAAAGTATTCTTCACACAACTCCCTACCTTGGATGTGCTTCTTGATTGAGAAAGAGTTTGGTCTTTGAAAAGAGTAGAGGAAGAAAAAGAAGAAGAAGAAGAAGAACTCTTTGAGATGAGAGAAAAAAAGCTTTGGAGGTATAAGAGAAATGAGCAAAGGGATTTTATGGAAGCTTTCTCCTATTTATAGAAAATTTCATCATGAGGAAAGTGAGGGGGTGGAGGTGGCCAACCATTATGGAGGGAAAAGGAGGAAAAATATCTCTTGTGTGTGTCATTCCAAGGTGTAGCTAGGTATGGTTGATGTAATGCCCCAATTTTTACTGCTATGTGAAAATTACCAAAATGCCCCTAGGTAATTTTTACACGTAATTCGAGGTCAAATAAACCTCAATAAAGGAATATGACATTAGAGAAATACCATAGGAGACTTGATTAGCGATTCATGCGAAAGTCGCAAACCCCGATTTTTCTGTATGTGTAAAATGATCGAAATGCCCCTGAGGTCATTTTTACCTAGAAATCAAGGATAACCAATCTAAATTATCTTTGAGGGGTTAATTTTATGCTGATGGGGAATATATGTGCCTTTCAAAATGACTATTTTAAGTATGATTTGAGATTTTCCAATATTTACAGGGAGTTTTTACGTGAAATTACCTTTTTACCCCTAGTTATACCAAATAAGTTTACTTACGTAATTAAGGTAATGTTAAAGCTCCAATTGAACCCAAATTGATTTTATTCATCAACCTTGAGTTTAAAATTAATTACCCAAGGTTAAAAATAATTACCGAGGTAATTAGAGTCTAAATTACCTAAGGTAAAAATAAAAATTATCTTTCCTTAAATATGAAAGCTCATAAAATTAGTGATATTAGAGATCAAAGTTAAGATTTCGGTTTAGGTAAAATCTTGTACATTTACATTTTCTTATCCTAAGTTTAGAACCTATGTTACAAGTGATTTTTACTCATTTGAAATTAACCTCATTTACTAGTATGTGGTTTCTCTTTTTACCTTGTCTTGATTTGTCCTAAACACTTAACCTTTTACTATTTTCACTAATCTATCAATTCCTAATCTTTTACCTAAGTAAATACACATCTAATACATGATTTACCACTTGCAAAATAACATAAATCTGATCATAAAAGGACCAGAAACCAGCGGCCATCACACTCTCAATGGTGGCCATATTTCATTTTTTATTTCAAAGATTATTGCACTACATCATTAGGCACTACCATGATACCAATACTTTATTGTTTTTCTTCAAGATACACCTCAAATACATGTCCTACCATGAATGAAAGAATAAAACTTGTCCCCCATTATTCCCTAAAGTAGCCGTGTCCTCCATGTTCTCATGTTGCACAAATTTTAAAATTCATTCAAGAATAATGCACACAAACACATCATAACATAACCATGTGTTCTTTTTAGTTGTCTTGCACATTTTTGGATCAAAAATTCTGATCACATTTCAGCCTAGGAGCAGCAGCCATACACCCCTCATAATGCCCCCATTTTATTTTATTATCAAAGAATTAAGCACTCAAACAACACCATGACCATACCATGTGATCTTTGAGTTGTTTTGCATTATTTTTGAGCAAGAATTCTGATCACATTTCAGCCCATGTGCAGCGTACATATAGCCTTCCTTGGCCTATAAATATGAGCTCTTCCATTGCCAAAATGCACACACAAACATTCCTAGCCTTACCATTTTCTTACTCAAAGTTTGCTCAAAATTCTCTAATTCTCTCAATACTTCAAGCTCTCTTCTTCTTCCTCATTCACACTCAAGAGACTCCATTCCCAACCTCTAACCAAGCTCTAAACCTCAAGCATACACATTCCAACCATAAATCAACTCCTAAACACATAACCTTTCCATTATCAAACACAAAAACACAAGAGAAATCCTCCCTCTATTTGCTCTAATCTTGACCGAAGTTCAAAGGACATATCAAGGACATACTTTCTTCTTCTAACTTCTCTAAAGATCAAGCATTTCCTTTTGATAACAAGAAACAACTTGGTAGGGATTTTATTTCATGTTCTTTCTCTTATTCTTTCTTTATATTTTCGATTTTTATGATTTGATTATGACCATGGCTTGATGATGAGGAATCATGGTGGTGGTTGTGAATCCATCATTTAAATGACCTCTAAAGCTCAAGGTTTAATTCTTGATGTTAAAAGATTAACAAAGGAATTACTAAGTTTTGAGTTTTAAGCTTAACAAGATATAAAAAATGAACTAGCATCCATATTTATGTTTCAAGTTCTTACACATCACATTTATATTTCAAGCTTTGCATAATCATATTTATATTCCAAGTTATCTCTTTAATTCTTGAAGATAATAATATGGACTTGCATATTCATAATTACATTTCAAGTTATTACTTAAATCATAAGGATCTAAGAATGAATTTGCATCTTTATATTTATATTTCAAGCCTTGCATTTCATATTCATATTTCCAAGTTGTTACCTTATAATGATAATAATAAGGTTATAAGACAAGTTTATGATTCTAGTCATCACCTAAATCCTAAAGTTCAAGATTTACTTCTTTTATCATAAATGGTAATTTTGATCATGGACACTTCTCATCTATCTTATTTGGCCCTTGTATGATTCTGATTTGAAACTTGTTGTATTTTATTTTTAGGTATAATCTTGTCTTTAAGGTTGTACAAAGAAATTTTGAAAGACTTAGAATTGCAAAGAATTAAGAATATGATTTTTCTCATGATTTTTAAAATGCTGAAGTTTTATTATTCTGATCTAATCTTTTAGAACTAGAATGGTTACTGATTTAGGATGTTTAGATGAGTTTAAATCACTAATAGTTGTTGTAAAAATTGTTTTTTCGTGTTTTAGGAAAAACTAGTAACTAAAAATGATCAAAATTGTGCTTTTATGAAGCTTTTAGAATGCTAATTTTTCTGATTACTGTTCAGCCTTGTTCACTACTGTTTATAGCTGTTCACACACTTGAGGATCACTAATAATTGTTATAAAAATTGTTCTTAGCATTTTAGGAAAGTCTAGTAATTAGAAAGGATTAAAATTCTGTTTTTGTAAAGCTTTAAGGAGATTAATTTTCTGATTTTGTTCAAGGGTTGTTCAAGGCTGTTCATGTAACACCCCGATTTTTCTGTCAGAGGGAAATGACCAAAATGCCCCTGAGGTCATTTCCTGACCCGAACTCGAGGGTAACCAACTCGGTCATCCTCGAAGGGTCAACTCAATGTTTGAAGGGGATTGAATGGCCTTTGAATGCTTTCGGAAGCGAAAATTTCGTTTTCCGCAGTTTCGGGTCAAAATGACCAAAATACCCCTATAGCGTTTTTACGCGGGTAATGGTGCCGTTTGAGCCCGGAACTTTCCCCAGAGGTTTAAAAACATGTTTTCATGTGTCTAGAGGTCTCTGTTCAAGTCCCGGAGGTCCCGGGCAGTTTTAGTGCAAAATTACGATTTTGCCCCTAGAATAGTGTTTTTGAGCTTAATGACGTAATTAAGCAAACCTAAGCAATTTTAGGCTCTAAACGAAGATTAATTTATTTCCCTAATTAATCTAGAGTCAAAATAATTTATTAAAGTTAATTAGAACCTAAAATTGCTTAGATTAAACTTAAATCCTTTTTTAGAACTCAAGATTCCTAGTCTTGGAATCTTGAATAGTGTTTTCTCTCTCCAATTCCTTAAATCAAGGAAATGTGTCTAGAGTTGTTTAGACTCTAAATTGAGGATTTAACTCTCTAATGGTGCAAGACCACTCTTTAATTATGTCTAGACCACCTTAATTACCCATTTCCCTTACCTAAACACTTTCTTACAAATTCCTAATCTTAAGCATAATCAAAGATACACCTAAACACAACTCTAAACCACAATTAAAATGCAAACTAATCCTCCCCATGCATGATGAAGTTTCGGCCAGCACCTTTCCCCATTGACCACATGTTTAATTATTTTCTCACTCAAAGAACCATGCTTGAGCCATACCTTGAGCCATACCTCACCATGCTTTGAACCATACCTCACCATACCTCAAGAACACATTATCTCACCTCATGGAACTCATGGAAAGCCTCCAATCTGCACCCTCATTGTAACATCCTAATTTTTAACCCAATACTCTAGAACATATTTAGGTTAATCATTAGTCTGTTACTTCATAGTTCTCATTTAGCTTTGAATTACTTAGCGGAAAATACGGGAAATTTTTTTTTTGAAATAAAAGTGAGAGCCGCGTGATGCGATAAGCGGTAAACCATGCAAAGTAAAACAATTGTCTCACAATCATCATAACATAAGGCACATCATGAACATCACTGAATATAATCTCATATATATATAACTTGCCCACTTATAAGTGTGGGACTTAATTCAGTACAAGGGAAATACAACCTAAAACATAAACATAATCTACTCCCCTACCCGAGTGCATCTAATAGGATAACCTCTAAACAAAAGAAGGTTTATCCCCATCTAAGTGGTGTGTGTGCTCTAACCGGGTACTCCATCGGACGATCGTCACCTCTCATCAAGCGTCCATCTCGCGAACGCAGGCGTATATCCGAAATTGGGCGAGCTCCTCGGACGTGAAGAGGCGGAATGGGGATCGAGGGTGACCCCCACGGTATGGTCGCATCTCCGGTCGTCGCGTGGCCGTGGGTGAGTCACGGTATCCTCACCGCCTCCCTTATCCGTGGTGGAGAAGGGCGAGTCCTCGCTATACGGATGGGTAGGCGGGTCCTCGGATGGGTCGGTCTCCGAGAAATAGGTCCGGGGCACGTAGTCGGGATAATCTCGCATGGCTAAGGCGGCGGTGGGCCTACGGAGTACTCTCTCGTCATGCGTCTGCACGCCGCGCTCAATAACCCGCTCGCCGCCGCCATAGGTGCGATCGGGGAGAAGTGATGGGTGTGCACGGATGAGCGAAGGCGCCCTACAAACATGAAAATCCGCACCGCACCGCCTCAAAATGGTATGACCCGTGAGTCGGGTCATAGTGCACCTCCCATGTCGGGGTGTCCATGAATGCTACGAACGTCGCCATCTGAAGACGTGACGGAAGGAAAGAGATAGAGGGAGTGAGAATCTTACTAAAGAATCTCAGTAGGGCCTCCTACTACCTAGGTGTCATCATCTACGTCCTCAGGAACCTTGGGTTTAATTATACGAAATGACTGAACATGCATTTAGTTCATTTTAAACTTCAAAGATATACTTTAGCCAAGGTCCGTTCATTTTAGGATGATCTTAATGTCATGAGTGCAACATAATGGAAAATGTATGCATGGCACTACCTAATGCACATACATAAAACATAACATCAAGCATCATCATCATTGGTGGCATAAAGTGGCAATAGTAACATTCATATGGGACAAAACTTAGTGACATAATCATAATCATGAACTTTTCTTCCTCATGGGCCACCCTAAAAGACAATCGAATCGGGGTGCTCGGCCGAGCCGGTGTCACCCTGAACGTGTCATACATCTAGGTTATGAGCTCATACCTTAGCTAGTCGTCACTAGTTCCTACTTACCACTTAACGATAAGCGTATCATAAATCCCGACTATCCGAGTACGGGTTGGGGGCAAATCTCTTAGGGGTGCTCGGCGAACCGGTGTCACCTAAGAGTATAAAATGGTACCGATGTCACATGAGTTCTATGGAGGTGCTCGCCCGAACCGGTGTCATCCTTGAACCCATCTTAGTACCTTAATTTTCAAAATCTCTTTAAGTCCCCAAATTTGCCGAAATTCGGCCAAAGCGGTCATTACACCGAAGTTTCCTTCCAAATTTGTCGGAAATTGGCACCAAACGGTCATTACAATCAATTTCCTTCCAAATTTGCTTTATGCCACATAAACATATAACCTCATAAATTCCTCATATGAATAACATCATCATCATTAGCATACTTCATGCATCATCATACATCATTCAAACGCTTACCCTCACGGTAGCTTATGCTTTGACCTTACGGGTCTTAATCTTGAGATATAGCTCTCTAATATCCGTCGCTCATATTTTATGCCCCTAAGGCTCATATTAAACATCATTCTTCATTCTCATGTTCATACTTAAATCTGAATAGCATAGGACAGAATCTCTAACTTGTTTTTACGGGGTTCTAGAACTTACGCTTTAGACCCTTTCTCGGTTCCGTCTTACTTTGAGGCGCTATACATTAAATCTAAATCAATTATGAGACATTCCTATGCTTAAGGACTAATTATTAATCATGTTTATCATGTTGTAAGGGTGCTGGACAGATTCCAGAAAATTAAATGTTCTAAGAGTTCTACATTTGCATTTTTACGGTTTTCTAGCTACTAGTTTCCCCATAGGTGCTAGAATTCGATTCTAACTCAAATGATACCAAGTTTTTCATGTCTAAACAATCTAAATCTGATTATGTTCCCATTAAAACAGTTTGGATTGGTTCCATAAACAAATGGGTCAAAACTATGTTAAATTCTAGCTTTACGGTATTTCTAGTTAGCTAGTTTCTTACCTATCATGCATAAGTTCGCTTCTACATCATCACATGATATTTTCACACATTCCAACACATTAAAACATCATCATACAGCATCACATTCATCACATCAGAACCGAAAACATCTTGCCTCAATAAGAGAATTAAATTGACATTTCTAGGTACATAAGTTAACTAGTTTCTCTTGGAATCAATTTAGAATTTCTAAAACTCTTTGCAAAACATTTTAATTCATCAAGAGGCTAAGTGAAGCCTTAGGTCACTGACCAAAACATATTCCATCCCCTAAAAGAGATTGGAATCACAACTTATAACGACATAACCTTATAAAGAATTGTCAAACTTTAAGGAAAACTCAAAACATAGGCTATTGGTCCTAGTAGCTAGATGAAAACTCATTGCAAGTCCATCTTCACTACTTGGCCGAAAAACATACATTCAAAGTATGGTTTACATTAAACTTTAACTTGGAATGAAATGGGCAAGTCTTTGAGCTCTAGGTTCTTAAGTTACGACATAAACTAAACGTGCTCATGCTCTTCATTTTTAATCTTGCTTTCAAGGTAAAGTGATGACTTGAAATTAAATATGCAAGGCATAATTTAAACGTGTAAACTCGAAAGTAAATATGCGAAGCATAATCTTAAACGTGCAAGCTTGAAAGTAAAGATGCAAGATTCAATTCCTTATTTTAGTGCTCTTGGCCCAACAACAATCGACTTTAAGGCCGAAATAGATAGGCATTCGAGAAATTAATTAGGTGATAATGCAAGTTCAATTCTTTATTTTAGTGCTCTAGGCCCAACAACAATCGACTTTAAGGCCGAAATAGAAAGGCTTTGAGAATTAAGTTAAGTGATGATACAAGTTCCATTTTAATCTTTATGTTCTTAGGTGATAGCTTGTAAATAAAGATGCATAGCAAGAATGTAAATATGAATGCAAGCATAAAATAAATTATGCAAGTTCATTTTATCTTTCTAGAGCTCTTAACAAGACTTTAAAGGAACTTAAACCTCAACCCAAACTCATCAAACCAAGACAAAGTAAAAGTCTAGAGTTCTTAGAACTCAACATAACATATTTGGAAAATCAAACATCTAGCATGAAAAGGAAAAGGTAATGGCCAAACTTCAAGGAAAGAAAAGAAATGTTTGAAACTCTAGAATCCATGATCTTGGTGATATACAAACTCCAACATCATGAGACCTCATCATTGAGTCATTAGAACCATTTTGAAACAACATCAAAGTTAAGGTTCTCAAAAGTTCAAGAAAGGAAAAATCTAGAAACACTTTTGCTCAAGAACAAAAATCAAGCTCTAGAGTTTGTTTCAAGTGATGAACATCATCATGAAACTCTCATCATCAAGCTCTCATTCCTTTGTTCTCCAAGGCCCATGGCCGAAAATGAAAAGGTAAAGGGAAGAAAAAGAAGTTCTAAAAAGAATCAAGAGAAACTATGAACTTTAAGCTTAGAACAAGAACTTTAAAGAAAGAACACATGAAAGAAAATCCCTACTTGGTGTGATGAACTTGAAGATGGAAGAAGAAGATGAAGATGATGAAGAACTTGAAGAACTCCAAGAACTTGAAGAACACAAAAACTTTGAGAGAAAAAGAAAGCTTTGAGTGTTTCCTAAACTTAGCAAATGATCTAAAAGTGGTGCAAGCTCCTCAAGGCATTCTATTTATAGAGAAATGAAACAAATGAAGTGTGTATGTGGGCTGATGTGTTTCGGCCATGAGGTGCAGAATTAGGGACATCCATGAGTTCCATGAGGTGAGATAATGTGTTCTTGAGGCATGGTGAGGTATGGCTTAAGGTATGGTGAGGTATGGTTCAAGGTATGGCCTCAAGCATGGTTCTTTGAGTGAGAAAATAATTAAACATGTGGTTTAGAGTTGTGTTTAGGTGTATCTTTGGTTATGCTTAAGATTAGGAATTTGTAAGAAAGTGTTTAGGTAAGGTAAATGGGTAATTAAGGTAGTCTAGACATAATTAAGGAGTGGTCTTGCACCATTAGAGGGTTAAATCCTCAATTTAGAGTTTAAACAACTCTAGACTCATTTCCTTGATTTAAGGAATTGGAGAGAGAAAACACTATTCATGATTCCAAGACTAGGAATCTTGAGTTCTAAAAAGGGATTTAAGTTTAATCTAAGCAATTTTAGGTTCTAATTAACTTTAATAAATTATTTTGACTCTAGATTAATTAGGGAAATAAATTAATCTTCGTTTAGAGCCTAATATTGCTTAGGTTTGCTTAATTACGTCATTAAGCTTAAAAACACTATTCCAGGGGCAAAATCGTAATTTTGCACTAAAACTGCCCGGGATCACCGGGGCTTGAACAGAGACCTCTAGACACATGAAAACATGTTTTTAAACCTCTGGGGAAAGTTCCGGGCTCAAACGGCACCTTTACCCGCGTAAAAACGCTATAGGGGTATTTTGGTCATTTTGACCCGAAACTGCGGAAAACGAAATTTTCGCTTCCGAAAGCATTCAAAGGCCATTCAATCCCCTTCAAACATTGAGTTGACCCTTCGAGGATGACCGAGTTGGTTACCCTCGAGTTCGGGTCAGGAAATGACCTCAGGGGCATTTTGGTCATTTCCCTCGGACAGAAAAATCGGGGTGTTACACTCATGGCCGAAACCTCCTCCTCCATGAGCTCCCTCCATTTGTTTCATTTCTCTATAAATAGAATGCCTTGAGGAGCTTGCACCACTTTTAGATCATTTGCTAAGTTTAGGAAACACTCAAAGCTTTTCTTTTTCTCTCAAAGTCTTTGTGTTCTTCAAGTTCTTGGAGTTCTTCAAGTTCTTCATCTTCTTCATCTTCTTCTTCCATCTTCAAGTTCATCACACCAAGTAGGGATTTTCTTTCATGAATTCTTTCTTTAGAGTTCTTGCTTCAAGCTTTATGTTCATAGTTTCTCTTGATTCTTTTTAGAACTTCTTTTCCTTTCCTTGTTCTTGCTCATTTTCGGCCATGGGCCTTGGAGTTCAAAGAAATGAGAGCTTGATGATGAGAGTTTCATGATGATGTTCATCACTTGAAACAAACTCTAGAGCTTGATTTTTGTTCTTGAGCAAAAGTGTTTCTAGATTTTCCTTTCTTGAACTTTTGAGAACTTTAACTTTGATGGTGTTTTAAAATGGCTCTATGAACTCAATGATGAGGACTCATGATGTTGGTGTTAATATATCATCAAGGTCATGAACTCTAGAGTTTTAAAATGCACTTTTCTCTTCTTGGAGATTTCGCCCATTTCCTTGAGATTTTCTAAGTTTCATAGTTTGATTCCCAAAGATATTATGTTGAGTTCTAAGAACTCCAAGCTTGACTTTACCTTGTTTGAATGAGTTTGGGTTAAGATTTAAGTTCCTTTAAAGTCTTGTTAAGAGCTCTAGAAAGATAAAATGAACTTGCATAATTTATTTTATGCTTGCATTCATATTTACATTCTTGCTATGCATCTTTATTTTCAAGCTATCACCTAAGAACATAAAGATTAAAATGGAACTTGCATCTTCACTTAATTTAATTCTCAAGCCTTTCTATTTCGGCCTTAAAGTCGATTGTTGTTGGGCCTAGAGCACTAAAATAAAGAATTGAACTTGCATTATCACCTAATTAATTTCTCGAATGCCTATCTATTTTGGCCTTAAAGTCGATTGTTGTTGGGCCAAGAGCACTAAAATAAAGAATTGAATCTTGCATATTTACTTTCAAGCTTGCACGTTTAAGATTATGCTTCGCATATTTACTTTCAAGTTTGCACGTTTAAATTATGCCTTGCATATTTAATTTCAAGTCATCACTTTACTTTGAAAGCAAGATTAAAAATGAAGAGCATGAGCACGTTTAGTTTATGTCGTAACTTAAGAACCTAGAGCTCAAAGACTTGCCCATTTCATTCCAAGATAAAGTTAAATGTGAATGTATTCCTTGAATGCATAATTTCGGCCAAGTAGTGATGATGGACTTGCAATGAGTTTTCATCTAGCTACTAGGACCAATAGCCTATGTTTTAAGTGCTCCTTAAAGTTTTACAATTCTTTATAAGGTTATGTCATTATAAGTTGTGATTCCAATCTCTTTTAGGGGATGGAGTATGTTTTGGTCAGTGACCTAAGGCTTCACTTAGCCTCTTGATGAATTAAAATGTTTTGCAAAGAGTTTTAGAAATTCTAAATTGATTCCAAGAGAAACTAGTTAACTTATGTACCTAGAAATGTCAATTTAATTCTCTTATTGAGGCAAGATGTTTTCGGTTCTGATGTGATGAATGTGATGCTGTATGATGATGTTTTAATGTGTTGGAATGTGTGAAAATATCATATGATGATGTAGAAGCGATCCTATGCATGATAGGTAAGAAACTAGCTAACTAGAAATACCGTAAAGCTAGAATTTAACATAGTTTTGACCCATTTGTTTATGGAACTAATCCAAACTGTTTTAATGGGGACATAATCAGATTTAGAATGTTTAGACATGAAAAACTTGGTATCATTTGAGTTAGAATTGAATTCTAGCACCTATGGGGAAACTAGTAACTAGAAAAACGTAAAAATGCAAATGTAGAACTCTTAGAACATTTAATTCTCTGAATTCTGTCCAGCACCCTTACAACATGATAAACATGATTAATAATTAGTCCTTAAACATAGGAATGCCTCATAATTGATTTAGATTTAATCCATAGCCTTCAAGTAAGACGGAACCAAGAAAGGGACTAAAACGTAAGTTCTAGAATCCCGTATTCACCTGTTAGGATTTCCACCCTATGCTATTCAGATTCAAAAGTAAAATGAGAGGATTATGAATGATGTTTAATTATGAGCCTTAGGTGCTTAAAATATGAACAACGGATGTAGAGAACTATATCTCAAGATTAAGACCCGTAAGGGTCAAAGCATAAGCTACCGTAAGGGTAAGCATTTGGATGATTTATGATGATGCATGAAGTATGCTAATGATGATGATGTTATTCATATGAGGAACTTATGAGATTATATGTTAATGTGGCATAAAGCAAATTTGGAAGGAAATTCGGTGTAATGACTGTTTTGGCCGCCGAATTTTTGACAAATTTGGGGACTTAAAGAGATTTTGAAAATTAAGGTACTAAGATGGGTTCTAGGATGACATCGGTTCGGCCGAGCACCTCCATAGAACTCATGTGACATCGGTACCATTTTATACTCTTAGGTGACACCGGTTCGGCCGAGCACCCCTAAGAGTTTTGCCCCCTAACCCGTACTCAGATAGTCGGGATTTATGATACGCTTATCGTTAAGTGGTAAGTAAGAACTAGTGACGACTAGTTAAGGTATGAGCTCATAACCTAGATGTATGACACGTTCTGGGTGACACCGGTTCGGCCGAGCACCCCCAGTTCGATTGTCTTTTAGGGTGGCCCATGAGGAAGAGAAGTTCATGATTATGATTATGTCACTCAGTTTTGTCCCATATGAATGTTACTATTGCCACTTTATGCCACCAAGAATGATGATGCTTGATGTTATGTTTTATGTATGTGCATTAGGTAGTGCCATGCATACATTCTCTATTATGTTGCATCCATGACATTAAGATCATCCTAAAATGAATGGACCTTGGCTAAAATATATTTTAAAGTTTAAAATGAACCGAATACATGCTCAGTCATTTTGTATAAATAAACCCAAGGTTCCTGAGGACGTAGATGATGACACCTAGGTAGTAGGAGGCCCTACTGAGATTCTTTAGCAAGATTCTCACTCCCTCTACTTCTTTCTTTCCGTCACGTCTTCAGATGGCGACGTTCGTAGTGTTCGTGGACACGCCGACATGGGAGGTGCACCATGACCCGGACCACGGGTCATTCCATTTTGTGGGTCGATGCACAGTTAGAGTATTCATGTTCATGGGTCGACCCTTCACTCCCCCTGTACATTCCCATCGTTTCTCCCCCGTCTCACCTTTTGGCGATGACCTAGTGTTCGAGCGCGCACGTCCCCGAGAGGAGAGGCTACGCCGTACTCCACCTTCCGCATCCGCCGTTCGAGACTACCCAGAGTATGTGCCCCGTTGCCCATCGTCCTTCTCGGAGATGGATCCTTCCGAGGATTCGGCCACCCAGGTACCCTCCGAGGGATCTTCCCCCACCATACCTATGGACTTCGGAGAGCATAGCGAGCCCACCGTGACTCGGCCGAGGCGTGCACGACGACCGGAGATGCGGCCATACCCTGGGAGTCATATTCGATCCCCATTCCGCCTCTTCACGTCCGAGGAGCTCGCCCAGTTTCCCGGATATCTGCCTCGTTCGCGAGATGGACGCCAGTAGGAGGTGACGATCGTCCGATGGAGTGCCCGGTTAGAGCACACACACCACTTAGATGGGGATAAACCTTCTTTTGTTTAGAGGTTATCCTATTAGATGCACTCGGGTAGGGGAGTAGATTATGTTTATGTTGATGTTGTATTTTCTTTCATGTATTTCCATGTACTAAACCAAGTCCCACGCTTATAAGTGGGCAATTTATAATTATATATGAGATGTTATTCAGTGTCTCTCATGATGTGCCCTTATATGCTTTATGCTATGACGTTATGAGATGTATGTTTTATCCGTCGCAAGTTATATTGCATCACGCGGCTCTCACTTTCATTTCAAAAAAAAATTACCCGTATTTTCCGCTAAGTAATTCAAAGTTAAATGAGAACTATGAAGTAACAGACTAATGATTAACCTAAATATGTTCTAGAGTATTGGGTTAAAAATTAGGATGTTATAGTTCACATTGTTCACATACTTTAGAATTACTTACATTTGTTGTAAGAATTGTTTTTGGTACCATAGATGCATAAAAGGGTAATTATAAATGTTAGTTTGGGCTGTTTTGCAAAATGCGGAAAGTTATGTTTTGAACTATTAACTATATTATTTCAGCCAAATGTTTTTAATTAAACCAACTAATGATGTTGAATGTGTCCATGTGTTCAAAACACCATATATAATGTTTAGAAATTTTTTTATAATTTTCGGTTGCTATTAAGTGTCAAAAATTGTGTTACTTTGCACTTTGACCCCTAAAACATGTTAAATTTAGTCTATGGCCCTAAAAGGTTTTTTTTATGATAAGTTTGAATGGTTACTAATAGTTATATGTCTCTTGAAATGTACTGGTTAATGTTAAAGGCCTTTAATTTATGAGTAGATGTTAAAAAGGGGTAATTACATTTTGACCCGTAACCTTTGAGAAATTGTGATTTAACCCTTTGGGGTTTAAACGTAAATATTGATAATATGATGAGATGAATGTGAATGATGTTTTGTGAAGGGTATGTTCATGTATGGAAACTTATATGGCTTATGGATATATGGAATGAAATATGATGCATGTTTATGTGATTTAAATTATGGCATGTTATAAGTATGTTTGATTCATTGAGATGCACATGAAATGTTGAATTGATGAGTTATAATTGTGATATTCATGCTTGCATCCTCATATAATATACCAAGATTAAAGTTGACATAAGATACATGGAAATGATCCTCTAGACTCCCCGAATTAAGGGTTATGAGAGGTGATTCGAATAGGAAGTGATCCTTTGGACTCCCCGAATTAAAGGTTATGAAAGGTGATCCTAATGCCCCCTATCCCGTACCTTAAGAGTCGGGAATTTAACTTATCAAAAGGGATAAGATTACGCTAGTGACGACTAGTGAGGTATGAGCTCATAACCTAGAACTCTCGAGAAAAGAGAGAATTATAGGGCGGCCCCCAAGGAAAAGAGAATGAAGAAGTTTAAAGTCACCTGTAAGAATGATGATCATGATGTTCTTTATATCATATGCATTGTTTTATGGATTTTATGATATTACGTATATTGATATTGACATGCATTCATGACTAATATGTTGTATTCATGACATTAAGATTCATGCTAAAAGACACGGGCCTCGGCTAATGATATTTAGAACTTAATAAATGAACCTTATATATATGTTCACCATTTTCATAATTAAACCCGAGGTTCCTGGGGACGATGACGATGACATTTGTGTTATAGTCGGGAAGCCCTACTGAGATTCTTGTATAAGTTTCTCATCCCTTTTCTTTTCCGTGTTGTCTCCAGACATGAATGAAGGTGTAGTTCGTGATTTGTCTTGAGAGTGGACGAGGAGCTACGGAGATAACTTCCTTTTGGATATTTGCCTTTAGAGTGATCGTATCTCAGTTATCAGTTTGTATACTATTGATGGATATATATTGATGTCCTTAAGATTACAAAACATCACTATTATGATACAGTTATTGATATGTCATTATTATTTGAGTTATGTTATGTTATGGTTGTATTATGTATTTACCTGTTATTTGTTTCTAACATCTCTCTTACGCAGGCAAGGTAATGACATTAGATATTTAGTATGCGCGGCTCACGATTTGGTATTTAAGTTCAAAAAAAAATTTACCCATATTTTCACTACAGTATTTTAAAGAAGGTTTGAGTTAAAAACTGGAACAAAAGAGTAATGACTAATAATTAACTTAAATGCGTCCTAGGCGTGATGAGTTAAATATTAGGGTGTTACAGTTGAAGGTATGGTTGGAGGTATGGTTCTTTGAGTGTAAATTGTTATTAAAATAAATCAACATGTGATGAAATAGAGCAGAGGGAGACTGTGGGGTTTAAGGCCATCGAGGAGGAGGATTATCTCATTTCTTTTGTGTTATGACATGGTTTAGGGAATAGGTTTGGTTAGGAAATTGATTAGGAGTTGTGATTAAGTGTTTGGGTAAGAAAGAGGGTGATTAAGGCTTTCCAAGATAAGGTTTAGGAGTGGTCTTGGTCATTAATGGGGTCAAACATCTTCTAATCAAGATTCTCAATCACATCCATTGGTTCCTTAATTTAAGGAAATTGATAGGAAGAATACTATTCAATGATACATGACATAATGTCTTGATTTTAAGAAGGGAATTTTGGGTTTCTCTAAGCAATCTTAGGTTCTAATTAATCTCAATTAATTATTTTGACTTTAGATTAGAAATTAGAATTTGCTAATCTTTAATTAGACCATAATATTGCTTAGGTTTCATTAATCGCGTGATTAAGCTCATTATGTGCTTAATCAAGGGCAAAACGGTAATTTTTTGCAAAAGCCTCCCGAGGCTATCCTGGCTTAACCCGATGTTAAACAGTACTTTCAAAACATCATTTCAAACCTTCGGGTGAAGTCCGGGCTCAATCGGCACTTAAACCGATGTTAAATAGTCACAGGGGCATTTTTGTCATTTTATGCATCGAAACTCAAAAGTGAGATTCTTCTACTCTATTAGCACACATACCACACACAATCCCCATTTAACATCAAAATATCCACTCGAGGTTTGCCTAGACCGGCTTTCCTCGATTCCCGGGTAAAATGACCTCAAGGGCATTTTGGTCATTTTGCATACAGGGGAAAATCAGGGCGTTACATAAAGGCCATGGGGGAGGAGATTATCTCATTTCTTTTGTGTTATGACATGGTTTAGGAAATAGGTTTAATTAGGTAATTGATTAAGAGTTGTAATTTAGGTGTTTGGGTGAAAAAGTGAGTAATTAAGGTTATCTAAGGCAAGGTTTAAAGAGTGGTCTTGCTCATTAGAGGAGTCAAACTCTATTCAAACCAAGATTCCCAATCACATCCATTGGTTCTTTAATTTAAGGAAATTGAAAGGAAGAACACTATTCAATGATTCATGACACAATGTCTTGATTTTAAGAAAGGGATTTTGAGTTTCTCTAAGCAATCTTAGGTTCTAATGAATCTCATTAATTATTTTGACTCTAGATTAGTAATTAGAACTTACTAATCTTTAATTAGAGCCTAATATTGTTTAGGTTTCGTTAATTATATCATTAGGCCCAAAATGCACTAGCTAGGGGCAAAATGGTAATTTTTTGCAAACACCTCCCGGGACTACCCGGGCTCGACCGGAGGCCAAACATCACTTAAAAACATCATTTCAGACTTTTGGGTGAAGTCCAGGCTCAATTGGAGATTAATTCTGTGTTAACTAGACATGGGCGTTTTGGTCATTTTGCATATCAAAACTCAAAAAATGAGATTCTTCTGCTCTATTAGCACACATAACATACATAATTGGTATAAGGACATAGATAAAATAAGGACAAGGGTAAATAGATATTTTAACCTGGTAAAGTTTCTTTTATATCAATCGGGTACCGAAATAGTAATAATTAGAACACTGAAATGGTAACAGATGGTACACCGAAACACTAAAACAAGTACAAATAATGTATATTATCATATCTCATATAATTTTTACTCAAGACAGTCATATATATGTATATAAATATTTCTAATACTGTTACAAGGCAAATTGATATGCAAATAGTAATACTTATTACTTTGTCTCCAAGTAAGTTTTATTATATAAAGGAAAAACAAAAACAAGTGGCTTTTCTTCTCTGTTAAGCACAGCTTCACATTGCTTTCTTCTTCCTTCACCATTTTCATATTTTCATATTTTTCCTTTCAAGGACTTGAAGGTTATGCATAGATAAATACACAAACTAGTTCAAGAACACTTCCTCTATATTAGACTCAAGCCGAAATTTTGTTTTTCCCCTTTAAATTTATCCAAACAGCAGCATATATGTGTGCTAGAAAATGGGTTTGAAGCTTGTGTTAGAGGAGAAAAAACTAGAGAAAATTTAGCAAAAAGCTTGGAAGAAAGGTAGGAAAAATCTATATCTATTACTTGGCGATTGTTTGGCTATTTTTGCTAGATAAACTCTTGAAATATGTTTCAAATTATGTGTATGAAATCTAAAATTTAATTTCATGATGCATATATATGAGTTTGATAGATGTGAAAGATGTCATGGATAAAAGTCTCGTGAATTGATTGAGTTGATGAAAGAGATTTAACTATGTAATCGAAGAGATTTTTGGTTCTTTAAAAAGAATGAGATATTTGGAAATTTTACCAAAATATAACCAGAAATAATTTATAACTTCTAAAAGATTGGTATTTTGAAGTATGCTGATAAAGCTTCATGAAAAAGGATGAGATTTTGATTCACAGAAGAAAAAGCTTTGAAATTTATAAAAAGCACTTAGTTTATTTTCTAAAAAGTTCTAAGAATTTACTAAGTAAGGAGTCCTATAAGTTTCTGTAGTGAAGAAATCTCATAAAAGTTTAGCAGACTTTGAAGAAAAATCTCATAACAGTCTAACAGCTTTTATAGAAATATCTCATCACAGTTTAACAGACTTGATAGCAAAATCTCGTAATAGTTTAGTTGTTTTCTTTCAGAAAAATATCATAAGACTTTAGTAGATTTTTGAATCAGGATATCTCATAAGACTTCAGGAGATTTTAAAGAGAAGAGCCTCACAGTAATTCAGGAAACTTAGCAGAGAAAACCTCATAAGATTTTAAGTAGATTTTAAGGAGATCTTAAAGCAAAAGTATGAGAAATAAAGTTATTGAGAAGAGATCTTACTTAATAATCATGAGATTTTCCAAACAAATATTAAAGATTCTTATGAAAAGAGAAAGCTTAAGAAAATAAACCCTATGCAATGTAAATTGCTTAGTGGTAAGCTCATGGATTCATGGGTAGTAGTAGACGTGCTACGCCCTTAGAACTATATCAAGTTGTAATAACGACGGCATTACATCGTTATGAGGAAAGGGATGTACCGAGAATAACGAGGCTATTGAGATGAGATGTAGTAGCCATACTCCATTTAGTGAACTATATTAGGTTGTAATGCGACGATGTTACATCGTTGACTATTGTAACACCCTAGTAATTAACCAAATACACCTAGGTTGAATCTGATTAATGACTAGACTTTACTCCTTGCTTTGGTTCTTTCTTCATAATTTGAAAATACTTAGTGAAATTACGAGCCATTTTTTTTAAAAAAAAAACATAATTGAAAACGTGAGCCGAGTACAACGTGAATGAGTAAGCGGAGTATAATAAGACGTTTAAGAATATATCACATCATATCACTTTGGCTCCATCATATAACATCCATAAGCATATTATAACATATATTTACATACAATAACTCACTCAAAGGGTGGGTTATGATCTTACATCATTGTCTTATGCAAACCCATAAAAGAAAATATACATAAGGAAATACATGCCCCTAAACTAGATAACTCCATAAGCCAGGAAGGTTATCCTAAAACTAGGGTGCATGAACACACATAAATCTACTATGAACCTTCTATAGCCACTGTCCTGGAAATGAGGGAATAAATCCGATCCACTGATGAGCTCCCTCGGGAGGGGACACACGAGATGCACTAGGCTGGGGTCGCATGGATGGCCTTCTTGCTAACCTCGGCTGAACAACTATTTCCTCACTACCCTCTCTTACACGTGTGGGAGTAGGAGTAGAGCTCTCAGAATATACATGAGTAGGAGTGTCCTCTGAAGGATCAGTTTCAGAATATCTCGTCTCGGGAACATACTCTGGAAATCCATGGACAACAGATGAAACGGGATAAGAACGTAACATCCTTTCATCAAGTGGACGTGCATGTTCAAAAACCATTTCATCGCCATAGGGAGAAGTAGGAGAAAATCGATAACTAGGGACAGGATGTGCAAATGGACGACCTATGTAAATAAAAACACGAACTGCGCACCTCCCTTCTAGATGATACGAGCGATGCACCGGATCATAGTGGAATTCCCAAGTAGGGGTATCAACGAACAGGACGAATATCGCCATTTGAATCTGGAGACAATGACAGAAATAAAGAAAAGGGAGTGAGAATCTTGCTAAAGAATTCTCAGTAGGGTACCTCCTTCTACAGTGTCATCATCAAAGTCCCCAGGAACCTCGGGATTATTCTAAAATAGTGAGCATGCAAAGATTCATTTTAAGTTTGGACAAATACTTAACCGAGGTTCGTCAATTTTTAATCATGCGTCTTATAATGCATCATAATCTTAACATGTCATATTTACAATGAACTTTTCCTTTATCATTACATCATATTCCTCATCATCATTATCAAAATAACATGCATAAAAGAACGTCATATAATATTAGCTACACATGGACACAGTGCACATATTTCATTTCTTTAGTGCGTTAGGTGACTTAAAATCTTATCATCATCATTATTTTCCTTGGGCCACCCTATACTCCACCCTTTTGGGAGTAATTTAGGTTATGAGCTCATACTTTACTAGTCGTCACTAGCATATACTTATCCCTTTTGATAAGCTAAAGTCCCGACTCTACCCTTTTGAGAGAACGGATTAGGGGGCTAAAATCATCTTTTCACCACCTATAGTCTGATGGTTCCAAAGGATCATTTTCTTATAAGTTTAAGTCACCATTAAATCTTTGCATGTTATATCACAATACAATTCATAAACATCATAGCATTTTCTCATTTATAGTCTTAAGCTAGAATAATATATATCAACTATAATCATGCATCTGGGAGATTCCCAGGAAAGAGAGGTGGGTCACAATGGACACGCTTAAATACCAAGTCTTTTCTTAGCCAGAACCTTTCCAAATTACACTTTTACAATGATACACTTTCTTCTAGCAACAAAGGTAAATTTTACATAATAAAGAATATTTCATGCATAAGCATTCTCATTATTTGCAACAAAGAACTATAACATGCAAGCAGAAATCATTCAATGATATCAAGTACTTAATAAGCATCCAATACTTACATAGAATTATCAATTATAGAACTAATTAGTTATGCACCTAAGGGATTTATTACCATCCTTACGATTATTTATAGGCCTTAAGAACACTATTAAATCAAATGGGGTAGCATAGGTAGTAAGTTGTTCCTAAGGTTTTACGGTATGCTAGAAGTTATGTTTTAAATCCTTTCTTGTTACCAGCTTTCCCTATGATGCTGAAATTAGTTACTAAACCAATTATGAATCATTCTCCCTTATTTAAACATAATAAAACTTGGCGTTGCTAAAGATTCTGGATAGAATGCATAAATTTCATTCCCTAGAGTTCTAGAAATCTTGTTTTTACGGTTTTCTAGTTGCTAAGTTCATTTTTAGTGTTCGGGATTAATCCTAGTCTAATTGATACCAAATTTTTCATGGCTAACTAATCCTAGACAGAATTATAACATACTAAAACAGATTTGGCATTGGCTAAACTTAAAGGGGTCAAAAACTAGGTAAATTCTAGCTCTTCGGTTGTTCTAGGGAGCTAGTTTTATCTCTAACATGCAGTGAATCATTCTCTTAACAATAAATCATAATTATCACAACTTCAAACATATCAAATCATTATCATACATTGATACTAAACTCAGATCAGTGGCCGAATCATGAACCTCATGCAATTACATAGAATCATATTTTAAGTGCATATAAAATACTAGTTCCCCGTAAAATCCTTGCAAAGTCTTAAAACTCATTTAGAAACTAGTTCTTTTGTCAAACTTGGGAGGATCTTCACAATTAAAATTCTCACTTAAGATAAAAGGAGTAAGTCTTGAGCTTTAGAGATTTAGGTGAGATCTAAGAATTATAAACATGCTATGCAACCTTATTTTAATCTTATCTTTATAAGGTGATAGCTTGGAATTATAAACATGATATGCAATTCCATTTCTTTATCTTTAAGATTTAAGGTCATGACTTGAAAATTAAACATGATGCAAGAACTTGAAATATAAACATGATGCAAGAAACTGGAGCGGCGGTAATCCGCACAGGACCAGTAGAAGGAGAAGAGAATATTAAGAAATCGGAGCGGCGGTAGTCCTCACAAGACCGGTGAAGGGAGAAGAGAATTATTATTACATCTTTTTAAGCTCCAATCTCAAGACTTTTTAAAGAATAAATTCTTTAACTCCAATAATCACATTTCTTTGCTTGTGATACATGGCCAAGTCTTTGACCTCTAGGATCTTTAGGTGATGGCATAAAATAAACATGTCATGCGTTGATTCTTTTAGCCATTATAAAATAAAGTGAGAGCATAAATTAAATATGAGATGCAAACTCTTTATTATCTTGAAAGATTAAGTGATGACTTGAAACTTAAACATGAAATACAAGCTTGGAAAATACATCTTTCAAGTTCTAAACTAAAAATCTTTGTTTTAGCATCATAAAGCATTATTCTTTAAAGTTTTGCATCAAGTGGAATTTTCAAGCTTTAGAGGCCTAACTTGTGATGGATTTACAACCCACCCTCAAGGTCCTCATTATCAAGCCATCATCTTAGTTCCACCTAGGCCATATGGCCTAATTGGTTAAAGAAAAATGAAGAGGAAAACCGAAATGAAAAGCTAAGGTAAGTTCATAATTTCATCATTTTGAACTAAAAACACAACTCCTCAAAGCATAGAAATAAATTTAGAAACTACTCCCTACCTAATCTAAGTTGAAGAAGAGGAAGAGAACTTGATTTCTTGAAGTGAAATGAAACAAAATCTCTTTGAAAAAATTGAAGAGAGAATTCAGCCAAAGAGGAGGAAGAAAGAAAGTTTTTGGTGCTCCTAAAAACTAGTTATGAACAAAGCATTCCAAGACCACTCAAGCAAGCCTATTTATAGAAGATTTTGAGGCTTCTAATTGGCCAAAATGAGGAGGTAGTTGGCGGAATTTTGCAGGAGAAATAAGGGAGGAAAAATCATTTTAGACAAAGTTGTATGAAATTAAGGAATTATATCTCTTATGGTGACATTTTGGCATTTTGTTTTAGTGCAACTTTTGGCAATAATTCAGCTGTATAATGGCATCAATAATTTCGTCCATTACAGCCCAAAGAAGTGAAATTTGTGTGTTCCATGCATTATTTAGGTGTAGGCAAGATATTCATGTAATTTAGAGAATTTACGGTTAAGGGCTTAAGTGAATTAGTAAGCAATTTGGGTGTTTTTGAGCAATTTTGGGTTCTAATCAATCTAAATACATAATTTCGACTCTAGATTAATATTTAGAATTTAATAATCTTTAATTTGAGCCTAATATTGCTTAGGTTTTGGTATACGAATCAAAAATCCCAAAATTCGCAAAACTGCCCAAAAACAGGGGCAAAATCGTACTTTCACTTAAAAACTGCCCGAGGCCACCCGAGCTTAACCAATGGTTAATCATGGCTTAAAAACAAATTTTAAAAAATTTTAGTGAGGCTCGGGCTCAGTCAGCATGCACATCGGAGTTAAAAGCATTGCGAGGCGTTTTGGTCATTTTCGCATCTAACTCAAAATTGAGATCCTTCTGCTCTATTAACACACATAACACAAACAATCCCTTATTATCATCAAAACATCCCCTTGAGAATAGGTGGGGCCCACGATCCTCATGTTCTGAGTAAAATAATTTCAGGGGCATTTTGGTCATTTTATACGTATAGAAATTCGGGATTTGCGACTCTCGTATGAATCGCTCCTAACCTCTCTTCTAATGTTATATTCCTTTATTGAGGATTGTTCGGCCTCAAATCTTATGTAATAATTACCTACAGTAATTCGGTAATTTCTAATGACAATAAAAATTACAGTAAAAATTGGGGCGTTACAACTATACGATCTAATAAGAAGTATATCAGAAGAGTCCTATGAGTTCTACCATTAAGTTTAAAATTATCTAATAAAATTAAGTCATAAGAAATAATGACACTAATTAATGAGACCATTATATAAATAACCAAAGATACATTGCTAATTTTTGCATTAATGTTGAATATCATTGAGTAATAGACTGGTGTTTTTCCTACTGGGATTCTTTGATTCTCATTCCTGCTGTTATTATATTTTTATATAGATTACAATGATGGCAATTATTTTGTGGAGATTCTTGGCTAGTATTGGCACTATGGTCCAGACCTTTTGATGGACCGATGATAGAGAATTTAATTAGTTCTTTTTATTTTCTTGTAATGACTTTTGATTAGTACCCTACCTAGACTAGAAGGATCCTGCGTGAACTAGGGTAAGGGTTTGATATAGTTATGGATACTGTTGACTAGTCATCGGTTACTACAATTATGTATTTTATTTGAAATATATATATATATATGTGCTCAAATTTAGTGACTCAAAGAGAGAGCGTTCTATGTATATCATGAAAAGTAGGCTCATATATATATATTCTCCTCTAAGATCAAGTAGAGTTTACAAGTAACAACTACTCACTATAAGGTTATGGCTTAAGCATAGCTTTGTAGTGTGAAGTATGTTACATTTAATGGTATTAGAGCAGTTCATCCTGTTAGAGCGTAGGAATAGTCTGACTTGCTTCTAAAGCGTACTCTGAAATCTTAGTGTCATGTAGTAGGATTTTATCTGCTAAGATAAGAAGTAGAATTTTATATGCATGATTGCTTAGTTTTGAAGTAGTTGGTAGTTATCATGCTTAGCATTATATTGAGCCTAATCAACTCAATGCCTTTTGCTTTGTGTGATAGGAAACTAATGACTTCGGGTAGGCATAGTAGAACTAACAATAATGATGATAAAGTGCCTAAGAAAGAAGTTACAAACATTATGCATGATTTTCGGAATATGACCTAGGCAATTAGGGAGCAAGCTATAACTGCAAACTAGATGATGAGCACCATTTGGAGGTAAGCTCATCAGAGATACCGAAAAAGTCCTATTGTTTATGGTATTCCAAGGAGCAAAAACCACTCAAAATCCAAGGAACCTAAACCCAAATAAGGCTGAAGAATGGACTGAGTAATGGAGAAGAACCCTTGAAGTATCAAGTGATCGGACTCATAGAAAGTGGGTTATGTTGCCTAGGAGTTTGACACAGATGCTGATTTCTTATGGATAGATATGAAAATGCTAGTTAGGAAGGTGGATATTGAAATAACTTGGGGAATGTGTAATGCCCCGATTTTTCTGTCTGAGAGGAAAATGACCAAAATGCTCCTGAGGTCATTTTCTGCCCGAAATTCGAGGGTGGCCGGCCCGGCAGCCCTCGAAAGGCTAACTCAATGTTTGAAGGGGATTAGATGGCCCTTGAATGGTTTCGGAGGCGAAAATCTCATTTTCTGCAACCCTATAGCATTTCTACGCGGGTAAAGGTGCTGTTTGAGCCCAAAACTTTCTCTGAAGGTCTAAAATAATATTTTTACATGTTTAAAAGCATCTGATTAAGTCCCGGTGGTCCTGGGCAGTTTTTATGCAAAAATACGATTTTGCCCCTTGAATAGTGTTTTTGAGCTTAATGATGTAATTAAGCAAACCTAAGCAATATTAGGCTCTAATCGAAATTAATTAATTTTCATAATTAATCTAGAGTCAAAATAAGCTATTAAAATTAATTAGAACCTAAAATTGCTTAGATTAAACTTAAATCTCTTTTTAAAACTCAAGATTCCAATCTTGGAATCTTGAATAGTATTTTCTCTTTCCAATTCCTTGAATCATGGAATTGTGTCTAGAGTTGTTTATGAACTAAAATGAATTTATAACTCACTAATGATGCAAGACCACTCCTTGAACATCTCTTGACAACCTTGATTACCCATTTTCTCACCTAAACACTTTCTTACAAATTCCTAATCTTAATCCTAATCAAAGATATACCTAAGCACAACTCTAAACTACAATTAAAATGCAAGAAATCCTCCCCATGGCTGATGCATGTTTTGGCCACCTCCTCCCCCATTTGTGTAACATCCTAATTTTTAACCCAATACTCTAGAACATATTTAGGTTAATCATTAGTTTGTTACTTCATAGTTCTCATTTTTACTTTGAAATACATAGCGGAAAGTACGGGTAATTTTTTTTGAAATCTAAAGTGAGAGCCGCGTGATACGTTAAACGGTAAACCATGTATAGTAAAACAAATGTCTCACAACATCATAACATAAGGCACACCATGAATAACACTGACTATCATCTCATAAATATATAATTTGCCCATTTATAAGTGTGGGACTTAGTTTAGTACAAGGAAAATACAGGAAAGGAAATACAACATAAACATAAACATGATCTACTCCCCTACTCGAGTGCACCTAATGGGATAACCTCTAAGCAAAAGAAGGTTTATCCCCATCTAAGTGGTGTGTGCTCTAACCGGGTACTCCATCGGTCGATCGTCACCTCCTACTGACGTCTGTCTCGCGAACGAGGCAAGTATCCGGGAAACTGGGTGAGCTCCTCGGGCGTGAAGAGACGGAACGGGGATCGAGCGGGACCCCCGCGGTATGGCCGCATCTCCGGTCGTCGTGCACGTCTCGGCTGAGTCACGGTGGGCTCGCTATCCTCGCCAAAGTCCATGGGTATCGTGGGGGATGATCCCTCGGAGGGTACCTGGGTGGCCGAATCCTCGGAAGGATCCGTCTCCGAGAAAGACGACGGGCAACGGGGCACGTACTGGGGGTAGTCTTGAGCGGCAGACGCGGACGGTGGGGTATGGCGTAGCCTCTCCTCTCGGGGACGTGCACGCTCGAACACCAGGTCATCGCCAAAAGGTGAGACGGGGGAGAAACGATGGGAATGTACAGGGGGAGTGAAGGGTCGACCCATGAACATGAATACTCTAACTGTGCATCGACCCACAAAATGGAATGACCCGTGGTCCGGGTCATGGTGCACCTCCCATGTCGGCGTGTCCACGAACACTACGAACGTCGCCATTTGAAGACGTGACGGAAAGAAAGAGATAGAGGGAGTGAGAATCTTGCTAAAGAATCTCAGTAGGGCCTCCTACTACCTAGGTGTCATCATCTACGTCCTCAGGAACCTTGGGTTTATTTATACAAAATGACTGAGCATGTATTAAGTTCATTTTAAACTTTAAAATATATTTTAGCCAAGGCCCATTCATTTTAGGATGATCTTAATGTCATGAATGCAACATAATAGAAAATGTATGCATGGCACTACCTAATGCACATACATAAAATGTAACACCCTAATTTTAACCCAACTTTCTAGAACACATTAGGTTAAACATTAGGCTATTACCTCATAGTCTCATCTTTTTCTTGAAAATATTTAGCGGAAATTACAGTAAATTTTTTTTTGAAAGTATAAAACAAAGTGAGAGCCGCGAACTTAACTATTCGAATAACAGAAATGTGAGACATGATTAACACTCATAGAGAGAACTCAAAAAGGAAAACATATAATAGTGGAGCAGAAATCATCATAACAAGAGAAACATTTCATTAATAATATATTTAGAGTACATAGGTAGTCATACCCGCATAGGTACAGGCAGAGCTTGTGATAAAGAAGAAATAAAATACAACAAGAAACACAAGTGTAGGGCGCGACTACAATAAAAATCCAAAATGCTACCCTTCTAGTAAGCTACGAGTATAAATCCACCACCCCTCCCAAAAGATACAGGCCAAAGGAATATCCTTGCAACGCTTGTGTACTCTAAAGCTCCACCGGGGTGTAGTGCACCTCCCTGGCTGGCGTGTCAATGAAGTCAACGAACATCGCCATCGCTCTCTGAAGATGTGACGGGAGAAGAGAGAGAGAAGTGAGAATTCTTAGTAAAGAATCTCAGTAGGAGTCTCCTATCCTAGGGTTACATCGTTCACATCCCCAGGAACCTTGGGTTTATTTCATAAAGACAAGTGAGCATATATCAAGTTCATTTTAAGTTCTAAAGTGTATTTTAGCCAAGGTCCATTCATTTTAGGATGATCTTAATGTCATGAATGCAACATAATAAAGAATGTATGCGTGGCGCTACTTAATGCACATACATCAATCATCATCATACTTAGTGGTATTAAGTGGCAATTAGAACACATTCATATGGGACAAACTTAGTGACATAATCATAATCATAAAACTTCTCTCCCTTATGGACCACCCTAAAAGACAATCGAACTGGGGGTGCTCGGCCGAACCGGTGTCACCCAGAACGTGTCACATCTCTAGGTTATGAGCTCATACCTTAACTAGTCGTCACTAGTTCTTACTTACCATTTAATGATAAGCGTATCATAAATCATAAATCCCGACTATCTGAGTATAGGTTAGGGGGCAAATCTCTTAGGGGTGCTCGGCCGAACCGGTGTCACCTAAGAGTAAAAAAGATGGGTACCGATGTCACATGAGTTCTATGGAGGTGCTCGGCCAAACCGGTGTCATCCTAGAACCCATCTTAGTACCTTAATTTTCAAAATCTTTAAGTCCCCAAATTTGTCGGAAATTCGGCGGCACGATGGCATCACGCCGAATTTCTTCCAAATTTGTTTTATGCCACATAAACATATATCCTCATGAATTCCTCATATGAATAACGTCATCATCCTTCACATAACATATGCATCATCGTAAAACATCTTAACATACCTTAGTATCATATAAATATCATTCTCATATTCTTAATGTCTTATGCATTGACCGCTATGGTCTTTAACTCACAGTCTAAGTTATGAATCATTCAAAGCTAACCTCTCGGGTACTTAGGAGGTTATGACTAAGTATATCTCTCTTCATACTATGGTCAAGAATATCTCTCAATCTCAAAGGTGCAGAATTTATAATTTCAACTTTACGGGTACCTAGGAGTCACGACAATGACCCTTTCTAAGTTCGGTTTGCTCCTAAGGCACCAAGATCAAGTCCTAAACCAATTATGAGTCATTTCTACACATTTAAACTAATTTAGAACCATGATTATCATTACTAAACCTTGCTGGACAGAATCCAGAAAATTCTAACATTAAAGGATCTAGAACTCTCAAATTAATTCTTTTCTAGTTTCTAACCTTTCTTATCTTTTACTTATGAGTTTTTCCATTGATCATACTTAAACATAAGCATGTTATCATCGTTAAAACAGCTCATACAGTGGCCAAACATAGCAAGGCGGAACCGAAACAACACTCTCCATACAAAGGCATAAAACATACTTTTTAAAGCACATAGGATACTAGTTTCTCTTGGAACCTTTTTAAAACCTTCAAAACTCTTTTGTAAACATTTTTAACATCTAAAATCATCAAGATATTTATAAGGGCAGTAGCTAAGTTGAATTTATTTCAAGAGGTACTAAATCCATAAAACTTAGTTCTATATGTTCTTTGAATCCACATAGACTTAGAAAAATTATAAAGCATAACTTACGGGCATTTGTGATCAAATGAAACTTATCCTAAGTTCATTCATCTCACATAGCCGAAGTGGGCATTCTAAGAGAATGCTTTCCATGTCTAACTCTCATTTGAGACCTTGGGACAAATCTTTGAGCTCTAGAGCTTTAGGTGATGACAAAACATAAACATGCCATGCACTTCATTTTTATTGTTCATTAGGGAAATAAAGTGAGAACTTGAAAAGTAAATAGCTCAAAATAAATATGAGATGCAACTTGTTATTATCTTGGATTTTAAGTGATGACTTGAATAATAAACGTGAAATGCAATGCTTGGAAATTAAATATGAATATGCAAGTTCATTTTTAGTCTTAGAGCATTAGTGATGACATAAAAATAAATCATGCTATGCAAGGCATAAACTAAATATGAATGCAAGTTCATTTTGGTTTAATAACTAGAGCTCGTCCAAGACTTTAAAGAACCAATATTCACAACCCCAACATAGTCTCATCAAGTCAAGAGAATGGAACTAAAAGAAATCTCCATACTTTCAAGAAAAGGAATTATGGCGGAAATCATGAGGCCAAGAGAAAGTAATCCATATTCCTTTTTGAAATCATTCTTATTTTCTTAAGTTGAAAACTTTAGTG
Source organism: Dalbergia cochinchinensis (assembly GCA_031216125.1). Taxonomy (NCBI): domain Eukaryota; kingdom Viridiplantae; phylum Streptophyta; class Magnoliopsida; order Fabales; family Fabaceae; genus Dalbergia; species Dalbergia cochinchinensis. Next base: position 4,559,430 of record CM062374.1, read on the forward strand.
AACTTTATAGCATAATAATAAAAACTAAAGAAAACTCAAGCTTTAGGGGTCTCATTATGATGAACACATAGTCATCATCTAGAGGTCCCCATCATCAAGCCATCATGTATGAGTTTAAAGGTCATGAAGGCCAAAAACTCAAGAAGGAAACCATGAGAGTTTTAAAAAGAAATTCCAAGAGGTAGCTAGAGAAAAACTCATTTTTCATGGAAATGAGATGCAAAGAAACACTCCTACCTAGAGTGAAGACAAAGGGCTTGAACTTTGAGAGAAGAAAACAAGATGATGAGCTCCTCCAAAAGGCTTGATGTTTTCGGCCAAGGGGAGATAAGGAGGTTAGAGTTGTGTTTGAGGTGAGGTTGTGTTTGAGATGAAATATTTGAGAGGTTTGATGGTGATTCAAGGTTATGGGGTGATGTGTGAAGGTTATGAGATGATGATGATGAAGTAAAGAGATGAAAAAGATGAAGATGAAAAAGAAGGGAACTCTTTGGGACTAGAGAGAAAGAAAGAAACTAGCAAGACTACTCTAAGCTTTAGCAAATGCTCAATGTGCATCCAATGCTAACACAAGCTCCTATTTATAGAAAAACAAAGTGATAGGTGAGAGAATGGAAAGCATGGCTGATGGTAAGAAAGAGAAAATATCTCTTTGATGGTGTCATACAAGCATGGTTTGAAGCATGGAGCTCATGACACAAGGTATGGCTTCAAGCATGGGTTTTTGAGTGATCTTTTCTTTAAATTGTGGATGAAATTAGGCTTCTAGAAGACCAACATGGCTGGAAGTTTTTCAGCCACAAATAATTGAAGGGAATGATTTATTTTACTTGGTTATTCATTTGGAAAAGCAAGCTTGATTGAAATTATGACAAGGCATGACAAGTAAGGTGATTTGAGGTGATTTTCCTTTAAGTTTGAAATGAAATAATTCATGAAAATGGGGGATGATTTTTGGTCAGATTTGGGCAGCAAGGAGAGAGGAAAAATCTTCCATGTAATTGGGTGTTAATGATAGGATTAAGTGTAGGTTAGTTTAGGTACAAGGTTAGGAGTAATTAAGCTTAAGTTTAGGTAACTAAGCATGTGTATTAGGAATTTTATGACAAGGTTAGGAGTGCTCTTACATCATTAGAGAATTTAAAACTCATTTGTGAATAAACAATGTGTATCACAATCCCATGATTTAAGGAAAAGGAGAGAAAACACTATTTGTGCACTATTTGCACACTATTCATTGATTCCTACACTCAAAGTCCTTGAATTTAAAGATAGGGTTTTAAGTTTATCTAAACAATTTTAGGTTCTAATCATCCTTATTAAATTATTTTGACCTTAGATTAATTATGGAAATTAATTAATCTTCGATTAGAGCCTAATATTGCTTAGGTTTCGCTTAATCATGTGATTAGGTGTAAACATACGAAACTATGGGCAAAACCGTAATTTTGCACTTATTTTGCCCGGGACCTCCGGGACCAAAACTTAGACCACAAAAAACATAAAAACATCTTTTAAAACCATCTGGAGAGGTTTCGGGTTCATCCGGCACTTGCAAAAGGGTAAAACGCCACAGGCGCATTTTGGTCATTTCGACCCGAAAACTCGAAAAATGAGATTTTCGATCCCGGAAAGAAACACAAGTCATCCAATCCCCTTCCAACATTGAGTTTTCCCTTCGAGTACTGCCGGACCTGGCTTTCCTCGAATTCCGGGCTGATAATGACCTCAGGGGCATTTTAGTCATTTTCACTCTAGCAGAAATCGGGGCGTTACATAAAACATAACATCAAGCATCATCATACTTGGTGGCATAAAGTGGCAATAGTAACATTCATATGGGACAAAACTTAGTGACATAATCATAATCATGAAACATCTCTTCCTCATGGACCACCCTAAAAGACAATCGAACTGGGGGTGCTCGGCCGAACCGGTGTCACCCAGAACGTGTCATACATCTAGGTTATGAGCTCATACCTTAACTAGTCGTCACTAGTTCTTACTTACCACTTAACGATAAGCGTATCATAAATCATAAATCATAAATCCCGACTATCTGAGTACGGGTTAGGGGGCAAAACTCTTAGGGGTGCTCGGCCGAACCGGTGTCACCTAAGAGTATAAAATGGTACCGATGTCACATGAGTTCTATGGAGGTGCTCGGCCGAACCGGTGTCATCCTAGAACCCATCTTAGTACCTTAATTTTCAAAATCTCTTTAAGTCCCCAAATTTGTTGGGAATTCGTGCAAGACGATGGCATTACACCGAATTCCTTCCAAATTTGCTTTATGCCACATAAACATATATCCTCATGAATTCATCATATGAATAACATCATCATCATTTACATAACATACATCATCATGGAACATTCAACCGTTTATCCTTACGGTAGCTTATGCTTTGACCCTTACAGGTCTTAATCATGAGATTTGGTTCTCTAACATCCGTCGCTCATATTTTATGCACCTAAGGGCTCATAATTAAACATCACTCATAATCCTCATATCTACATTTAAATCTGAAAAGCATAGGGTAGAATTCTTAACTTGTGATCACGGGGTTCTAGAACTTACGTTTTAGACCCTTTCTTGGTTCCGTCTTCACCTAAGGCGCTATGGATTAAATCTAAATCAATTATGAGGCGTTCCCATGCTTAAGGACTAATTATTAATCATGTTTATCATGTTGTAAGGGTGCTGGACAGCATCCAGAAAAATAAATGTTCCAAGAGTTCTACATTGCATTTTTACGGTTTTCTAGTTACTAGTTTCCCTATAGGTGCTAGAATTCAATTCTAATTCAAATGATACCAAGTTTTTCATGTCTAAACAATCTAAATCTGATTATGTTCCTATTAAAACAGTTTGGATTAGTTCCATAAACAAATGGGTCAAAACTATGTTAAATTCTAGCTTTACGGTATTTCTAGTTAGCTAGTTTCTTACCTATCATGCATAGGATCGCTTCTACATCATCACATGATATTTTCACACATTCCAACACATCAAACATCATCATGCAACATCACACTCATCACATCAGAACCGAAAATATTTAACTTAAATGAGAGAGTTAAATTGACATTTCTAGGTACATAAGTTAACTAGTTTCTCTTGGAATCAATTTAGAATTTCTAAAAACTCTTTGCAAATCATTTTAATTCATCAAAAGGCTAAGAGAAGCCTTAGGTCAATGACCAAAATATATTTCATCTCCTAAAAGGGAGTAAAGTCATATCTCATGACAACATAACCTTGAAAAGGTTTGTAAAGCTTTAAGGAAAACTTAGAACATAGACTATTGGTCCTTGTAGCTAGATGAAAACTCATTGCAAGTCCATCATCACTACTTGGCCGAAAATATGCATTCAAAGAATGGTTTCACATTAAACTTTAACTTGGAATGAAATGGGCAAGTCTTTGAGCTCTAGGTTCTTAAGTTACGACATAAAATAAACATGCTCATGCTTTTCATTTTTTAATCTTTCTTACAAAATAAAGTGATGACATAAATTAAATATGCAAGGCATAAACTTAAACGTTCAAGCTTGAAAGTAAATATGCGAGGCATAAACTTAAACGTGCAAGCTTGAAAGTAAATATGCAAGATTCAATTCTTCATTTTAGTGCTCTTGGCCCAACAACAATCGACTTTAAGGCCGAAATAGAAAGGCATTCGAGAAATTAATTAGGTGATAATGTAAGTTCAATTCTTTATTTTAGTGCTCTAGGCCCAACAACAATCGACTTTAAGGACGAAATAGAAAGGCTTCGAGAATTAAATTAAGTGATGCTACAAGTTCCATTTTAATCTTTATGTTCTTAGGTGATAGCTAGAAAGTAAAGATGCATAGCAAGAATGTAAATATGAATGCAAGCATAAAATAAATTATGCAAGTTCATTTTATCTTTCTAGAGCTCTTAACAAGACTTTAAAGGAATTTAAACCATAACCCAAACTCATCCAAACAAGGTAAAGTCAAGCTTAGAGTTCTTAAAACTTAACATAATATTTTTAGGAAATCAAACCATGAAGCCTAGAAAATTAATGGAAATGGCCGAAATCATCAAGGAGAAAAAGGAACATTTTAGAACTCTAGAGTTCATGATCTTGATGATATATCAACACCAACATCATGAGTCGTCATCATTGAGTTCATAGAGCCATTTTAAAACATCATTAAAGCTAAAGTTCTCAAGAGTTCAAGAAAGGAAAAACTAAAAACATTTTTGCTCAAGAACAAAGATCAAGCTCTAGAGTTTGTTTCAAGTGATGAACATCATCATGAAACTCTCATCATCAAGCTCTCATTCCTTCATTCCCAAAGGCCCATGGCCGAAACATAAAGAGGAAGAAGGAGAAGAAAATAAGTTCTAAAAGGAACCAAGAGAAACTATGAACATCAAGCTTGAAACAAGAACTTTAAAGAAAAGAATACATGAAAGAAAATCCCTACCTGATGTGATGAACTTGAAGATGGAAGAAGAAGATGAAGATGGTGAAGAACTCCAAGAACTTGAAGAACACAAGAACTTTGAGAGAAAAAGAAAAGCTTTGAGTGTTCCTAAACTTAGCAAATGATCTAAAAGTGGTGCAAGCTCCTCAAGGCATTCTATTTATAGAGAAATGAAACAAATGGAGTATGTGTGTGGGCTGAAGGTGTTCGGCCATGAGGGTGCAGAATGGAGGCATCCATGAGTTCCATGAGGTGAGATAATGTGTTCTTGAGGCATGGTGAGGTATGGCTTAAGGTATGGTGAGGTATGGTTCAAGGTATGACCTCAAGCATGGTTCTTTGAGTGAGAAAATAATTAAACATGTGGTCAATGGGGAAGAGAATTTCGGCCATGTGCATCAGATTTGGGAGAGGTTTAGTTGCATTTTAATTGTGGTTTAGAGTTGTGTTTAGGTGTATCTTTGATTATGCTTAAGATTAGGAATTTGTAAGAAAGTGTTTAGGTAAGGGAAATGGATAATTAAGGTGGTCTAGACATAATTAAGGAGTGGTCTTGCACCATTAGTGAGTTAAATCCTCAATTTAGAGTCTAAACAACTCTAGACACATTTCCTTGATTTAAGGAATTGGAGAGAGAAAACACTATTCAAGATTCCAAGACTAGGAGTCTTGAGTTCTAAAAAGGGATTTAAGTTTAATTTAAGCAATTTTAGATTTTAATTAACTTTAATAAATTATTTTGACTCTAGATTAATTAGGGAAATAAATTAATCTTCGTTTAGAGCCTAATATTGCTTAGGTTTGCTTAATTACGTCATTAAGCTCAAAAACACTATTCTAGGGGCAAAATCGTAATTTTGCACTAAAACAGCCCGGGACCACCGGGACTTGAACAGAGACCTCTAGACACATGAAAACATGTTTTTAAACCTCTGGGGAAAGTTCCGGGCTCAAACGGCACCTTTACCCGCGTAAAAACGCTATAGGGGTATTTTGGTCATTTTGACCCGAAACTGCGGAAAACTAGATTTTCGCTTCCGGGAGCATTCAAAGGCCATGCAACCCCCCTTCAAACATTGAGTTGACCCTTCGAGGACGACCGAGTTGGTTACCCTCGAACTCGGGTCAGGAAATGACCTCAGGGGTATTTTGGTTATTTCCCTCGAACAGAAAAATCAGGGTGTTACAATTTGCATCACATGTTGATTTATTTCTCACTCAAAGAACCATGTTTGACCCATACTTGCACCCATACTTGAACCCATACCTAGCCATGCTTTCCACCATGCCTTGAACCATACCTTGGAGAAGATATTTTCTCCTCCTTGTGGCTATAATGGCCGAAGCTTTCCCTCCCCTAAACACCTCTCATTTTTTTCATTTCTCTATAAATAGCATGCTTGGGTGAACTTGCATCATTTTGGGTTCATTTGCTAAGTGTAAGTTTTCAAAGAGCACTTCAAAGTTTTCTTTTTCTCTCAAAGTTCAAGTGTCCAAGTTCTTCAAGTTCTTCATCCTCTTCACTCATCTCAACCTTCAATCACTTGGTAGGGATTTTCTATCAAGTGTTTCTTTCATTTAAGTTCTTAATCTAGTTATATGTTCATGGTTTCTCTTGAATCTTTTTGGAACTTCTTTTCTTCTTCTCTTCCTTTTTCATTTCGGCCATGAGCCTTTGAAAACAAAGGAATGAGAACTTGATGATGTTCATCACTTGAACAATCTCTAAAGCTTAATCTTTGTTCTTGAGTTAGAAGTGTTTATAGTTCTTTCTTTCTTGAACCTTGAAATCTTTAACTTTGATTACGATTTAAAATGGTTACATGAACTCAATGATGAGGACCCATGGTGTCAATGTTAATACATCATCAAGATCATGGTTTCTAGAGTTTCAAAATGGTTCTTTCTTACTCTTAAGTTTCGGTTTCTTTCCTTTCCTTTTTCTCTAAAATTTCAGCCAACCAACTTGGGTGGTCCAACACGATAGCTTGATGATGAGAGTTTTAGTTGGTAACTTTATGTTCACCACAAAGAAATCTCTAAAGCTTGAGTTTTATAAAGTTCATTTGTGGTTATATTTTTAAGGAATGTTATCTTGAGTTCTAAGAACTCTATACCTCACTTTATCTTGTCATGATGCGTTTGGGTTAAGGTTTAAGTTCCTCTAAAGTCTTGGATGAGCTCTAATAAGATATAAATGAACTTACATATTTACTTTAAGGTTGCACTCATGTTTATATTCTTGCTTTGCATCTTTATTTTCAAGTCATCACCTAAGGACTCAGATTAAAACAAGACTTGCATTATCACCTAATTAATTCTCAAAGCCTTTCTATTTCGGCCTTAAAGTCGATTGTTGCTGAGCCTAGGGCATTAAAATAAAGAAATGAACTTGCATTGCATATTTACTTCAAGTCTTGCATATTTAAATTTCAAGCCTTGCATATTTATTTCCAAGTCTTGCATATTTACTTTAAAGTTCTCACTTTACTTTGTAATAAAGGATAAAAAGAAAGTGCATAGCATGTTTATATTTTGTCATCACTTAAAGACCTTAGAGCTCGAAGACTTGCCCATTTTGTCTCAAGTTAAAGTTTAATATGGAAGCATTCTTTGAAGGTATAATTTCGGCCAAGTAATAATGGTGAGCTTGGAATAAGTTCCATCCAGTTAGAAGGGCCAACAACCTATGTTCTAGAATTTTCTTTAAGCTTGATGAGTTTATAAAGTTATGACCAACAAGATTTATGATTTTATTCCTCTTCTAAAGAAGAATTAAATTGGTTACTGACCTAAGGTTGTTTTTAGCCCCTTGATAAAATAAAATGGTTTGCAAAGATTTTTAGAAGTCCTAAAATGATTCCAAGGGAAACTAGCAACTTATATGTTTTAGAAATGTCAAATTATGTGTCTTTTTGGACTTGAATAATTCGGTTCTGCCCTGATATGTTTGTTGCTGTATGATGATATTTTGATGTGTTAGAATGTGTGAAAATGATATATGATGAGGTAGGAATACTTCTATGCATGTTAGGGGAGAAACTAGCTTTATAGAAAAAAATTGTAAAGTTGGAAGTTAACATGTGTTTAACCCCTTCAATCTTAATCAATGCCAAAACTGTTTTAGTATGATAACAATCAGTTTAGGATTGATTAATCATGAAAAATTTGGTTACATTTGAAGAAGGATTGAATTTTAGCACCTATAGAGAAACTAGAAACTAGAAAACCGTAAAAGTGCAATCCTAGAACTCCTAGAACATTTAATTTCTGGATTCTGTCCAGCAACCTCATAATATGGAAAACATGGTTTATAATTAGTTCGTAGGCATAGGAATGCCTCATAATTAGTTTAGATTTAATTTATAGCACCTTAGGGGAAGACAGAACCGAGAAAGGGTCTAAAACGTAAGTTCTAGAACCCCGTAATCATAGATATATAACTCTGCCCTTGGGGTATGGTGCTGCCCAGAATTATTAAAGAACATAAATGATAGTAAGATTTATTAGAAGAAAATCCTTAGGTGCATAAGAGGTTGATAGAGAATGATAGAATAATTACATCTCAAGTTTAAGGCCCGTAAAGGTCAAAGCATGAGATACCGTTGGATCAAGAGCATAATGAGTTTCAATGTTACATGTGAAAGTATGTTCTATTTGAGAATGATTATGTCAACATATGAATTTATGATTAAGGATGCATGTTCTATTTGTTTATGTGGCATGAAGTAAATTTGGAAGAAATCCGGCGTGCTGCTGTTATGTTGCCGTATTTCTGACAAATTTGGGGACTTAGAAAGTTTTTGAAAAACCTATGAGATTTTCTTTATAAGATATGAAGTACTAAGATGGGTTCTTGGATGACACCAGTTTGGCCGAGCACCTCCAAAGAACTCATGTGACATCGGTACCAAGATGCATTCTTGGGTGACACCGGTTTGGCCAAGCACCCCCAAGAAATGCCCCCTAGCCCATACTAGATAATCGGGATTATGATTATGATACGCTTATCGGGATTGATAAGTATGAACTAGTAACGACTAATTAGGTATGAGCTCATAACCTAGAGATGTGACACGTTCTGGGTGACACCGGTTCGGCTGAGCACCCCCAGAAATGAATGTCTTTTAGGGTGGCCCCATGAGGAAGTAAAGTATGATGATTATGTCACAAAGTTTTCCCACATGAGATTTCAATTGCCACTTTATGCCACTGTTATGATATTCTTAATGTTATCATTAATATTCTTACATTAAATAGAGTCATGCATACATTCTTTACTATGTTGCATCCATGACATTAAGAATCATACTAAAATGAATGGACCTTGGCTAACTATGTTTTAAAAGCTTAAAAATGAACTTAATGCATGATCACTTATTTTGTACACTAAACCCAAGGTTCTTGAGAACGTAGATGATGACACTTAGGTAGTAGGAGCCCCTACAGAGATTCTTTAGCAAGATTCTCACTCCCTCTATCTTTTCCTTCTGTCACGTCTTCAGATAGCGACGTTCATGGTTTTTGTGGACACCCCGACGTGGGAGGTACACTATGATCCGGAGCACGGATCATACCATTTTGAGGGTCAGTGCACGGTTCATGTCTTCATGTTCATTGGACGACCCTTCGCCTACCCTGTGCATTCCCATTGCTTCTCCCCGACAGCACCCTACGACGACGATGAACGGGTTTTTGAGCGAGCGCGTACGCACAATGAGAGATTGCTCCACATGCATACTGCCGCTTCAGCCATGCGCTACTACCCTGACTATGTGCCCCGAACATACTTCTCGGAGACCGATCTGTCGGAGGACCTGCCTACCCATCTGTACAACGAGAGCTCTGCCCTCACTCCACCATTGATGAGAGAGGGCAGTCAGGACACCGTGACTCAGCCTCGGCCAGCACGACGACCGGAGATGCGGCCACGTCGTGGGGATCACTCCCGATCCCCGCTTCACCTTTACACGCCGGAGAGCTCGCCCAGTTTTCCGGGTATGTGCCTTGCTCGCGAGATGGACGTCAATAGGAGGTAGCGGATGACCGATGGAGTACCCATGGTAGTGCACACACACCACTTAGATGAGGATAAACTTTCTTTTGTTTAGAAGTTATCCCTTTAGTTGCACTTGGGTAGGGGAGTTTGCTTTTATGCTTTTCGTCACACTTTCCTTTGTATTTTCTTTTTAGATGTATTCATTTCATGTTGTACTAAACTAAGTCTCACTCTCCATGAGTGGGCATATCATATTATATAAATATGCAGTTCAGTTTTATCGTGATGTGCCTTTACTTGCTTTATGTTATGATGTTTATGAGATTCTTGCTTTATTTCCTTATGTGCTTCATTGCTTATCATGTCGCGCGGCTCTCACTTTGCTTTTATAATTCAAAAAAATTTACCAGTATTTTTCGCTAAGTATTTTAAAGTAAAAAAGGAAACTATGACGTAATAGACTAATGATTAACCTAAATATGTTCTGGAGTATTATGTTAAAAATTAGGATGTTACTGAATGGTTAAGGATGCTTTCTACGAGAAATATGTTCACCCTTCTAAAATGTTAAGGGATTGGAAATTCATAAAACTGCAATAGGGGCACATGACGGTGTTAGAATACACTAGAAAGTTTGATGAGTGCTCCATAATTTGTCAGCATAATCCTAATAAGTATTGGAAATGTTTGAGAGAGGACCTTTTGGCAAACATAGGATTAATAGAATTTAGGGACTTCATTGTATTGGTGAAATGAGAATGCTCTAGTAGGAGAATACAACCGGAAGCTATCAATGGTTTGAGGAAAGCTATCACCACATGGCATAAGGTTCAAGCCTACTCTACTACCACAAAAAAAAAGGATTTTCCTTATGGAAATGGAAAAGGGCAGCGGTCACAAAAACCAGTTGATAATAAGGAATGCCTAGAATATGGAAAGAATCATGGAAATAAACCATGTTTAGTTGGACAGTATATTGGTTATCAATGTTGAAAGTCGGCTCACAATATTAGGAAGTCTCTAACTAGAGATATACCACCTCTGTCTAGACCATAACAATAAGGACGTGTTATACCATGAATGCTGAAGGTGCTATACCATCAAAATGACTCATTCAAGAGGTAGGATGTGGAAAGTCTAGTAGGTAAGGATAAATATTGTTATTGGCTATGTGATGGAAGGTAAATAAGAATTGAAGAAATAGATTGAGGAGCTATTAAGTAAACATTTTATACAGTCAAGTGCCTTACATAGGGAGCTCCTGTACTCTTGGTGAAATGAAGGAGGAAGGTATAAGACTATGTGTTGATTACAGACAACTGAATAAGGTGATGATTAAGAACAAGTATCCTTTTCCAAGATTGATGATCTCATAGATCATTTAAAGGAAGCGATAGTGTTCTTCAGGATTGATTTGAGATCGGGATACAAACAGATCCAAGTTTAGGAGAAAGATATTCCAAAGTATGCTATGGGGATTACAAATATATAGTGGTATCTTTGGAGAAAATGAATTCCTCAATAATATTCATAGATTGTATGAATCGAATCTTCCACATTTTCTCAACAAGTTCGTAATTGTTTTATAGCTGATATTCTCATCTATCCGAGTGTTGAGGAAGAACACGGAAGAACACGAATAGCATCTTAGGACAATGCTACAGATTCTTCATGCCAATCTATCCAAGTATGAGTTATGGCCATAGGAAATAAGATTTCTAGGTCATGTAGTATCACAGGTAGGAATCATAGTTGACCCAACAAAGATTGAAATAGTGCTAATGTGGGAAAGATCGACCACTACCATGGGGATTTAAAGTTTTAAGATTAGCTCATTTCTACCGAAGGTGTATCAAGGGATTTACTTAGATGACCATACCCTTAACCAATCTGAGCAGAAAAAAGTATACCTTTCACATGGACAATAAGATATAATAGGAGTTTTTAGGACCTCAGTTAGAAGTTAACCATTGCATCTGTAGTAGTCTTGTCAAACCCACATAGTTTATTTGTTGAACTAAATCAGGAAAAGGCTTAGTGCACATTTTGATGCAGAATAGAAAGGTCATGGCTTAGACTTCAAGACAGCTAAAGCTGCATCTCAAGTTAGCAGTAGTAGTGTTCATGTTGAAAATCTCGAGATGCTAACTACATGGAGTAAAGTCTAAGGTGTTTTCTATTCATAAGAATCCCAAGTATTTTTCCGATTAGAAAGATGAAAACATGAGGCAATGGAGAAGGGTAGAGTTCATTAAAGACTAGGAGCTCAACTTGAACTACCATCCTGAAAGAAACAAATGTGATAACAAATGCCTTCAGCAGAAAAACTTTAGGTATTTCTTGGATGATGATTAAGGAGATAGAGTTGGAAGCGTTCTTTTTCCGAAGTCTTAAGTTGGGGATATAAGAGAGGTCTAGTAGTGTATATTTGGGTCAGATTAGGATCACAAGTGAAATTAAGAGTGAGATTTCACAAGCTCAGCAAGGAGATCTAGAATTTCAGAAAAATCATAGCTTCAGCTTAAGTTGGGGAGCAGAATGGTTTTGCATGGAGTGAAAATAGGATATGGAAGTATCAAGGTCAAATATGTGTCAAAAATAGGAAATTTTCATCATAATATCCTAGAAGAGACTCACAAAGGTAATTTCTCTGTATACCTAGGAGTTATGGAAATGTATAGAGATCTTGAGAAGATGTTCTGGTGACCAAAGATGAAGATGGATGTAGCAGGAGCAATTTCAAATGTTTGACTTCCAAAAGATGAAGATAGAATATTAGAAGCCACTAAGTACACTGCCACCCTCGGAGATTCCCAATGGAAAAAGGGAAACTATTTCAACGGACTTTGTGATGGGATTGCCAAAGACACCATCAGGATATGGTGCTAATTAGGTTATAGTGGAAAGACTAACTAAGTTTGCACATCTTCTACCAGTCAAAGTTACTTCGTCTCTTAAGAAATTGGTTAAGCTTTATATAGAAGGATTAGTGAGATTACATAGCATTCTTTCAATTATAATCTCAAACCGAGATTCGCTTTCCACTACAAGATTTTTGAAAGATTTTTTGAAAGCTTTTGGAAGAAAACCTTGTCTAAGCATGATTTAATATTCTGCAACTGATAGGCGAGCTAGATGGACTATTCAAATATTGGAAGATATGCTAAGAACATTGGAACATTGTGGGAATTGGGACAATTGTCTACCATTAATTGAATTCTCCTACAGCAATAGCTATCACACAAGTATTAGAATGGCTCCTTATGAAGCTCTATATGGAAAGAAGTATCAATCATCTCTATATTGGTAGGAATCAGATGAGAGTAGTCTTATGGGATTAGACCTCGTCCAGCAGAGTATCGAGTAGACAAAGAAAATCCAAAGTAAGATTTTGATTGCTCGCGGTCGGCAGAGGAGCTATGTCAATAAAAAGGGAAGATCGTTAGAATTCCTAGAAGGAGAGCGCGTGTTATTAAAAGTTATCTCCATGCCTGGGATAGGTAGAGCCATTAAGGTGTAGAAACTAAATCCTTATTCCATAGGACCTTTTCAGATCTAAGGTTATGTAGGTTCAGTAGCATATCGGATAGCTTTACCTCCACGCCTGTCAAAGATTCATGACGTTTTCCATAAGCCACAACTTCGGAAATACAACTCTGATTCTAGCCATATACTAGAATCTGATTCCTTATGGCTACAAGTGACTTGACGTTCGAGTTACCACCAGCACAAATAGTAGAGAAAAAAAAGCATGGAACAACTTCGAGAAAGATCCGTCTTTTTTGAAAAAGTTGCATCGGGTAGAGAATGATCCAAGGAGTATATGTGAGAATTGGAGTAAAGTATGCAAGAGGGCTAAAATGTAATGAACCTTTTTTTTTTTTAGTATTGTTTATGGTAAAATAATTAACTGTGAATAATCTATAGAGATTTTGAAAATTCCGACAGGCACGATTATGATCATAACAATATGAGAATTTTGTAAAAAAAAATGAAAATTAATTTAATATTATTAAAAATTTAATATAATAATATTTTAATCAGGTATATGGATTGAAACCCTATAATTGGTATAAGGACATAGATAAAATAAGGACAAGGGTAAATAGATATTTTAACTAGGTAAAGTTCCTTTTATGTCAATTAGATACCGAAATCGTAATAATCGATACACCAAAATGGTAATAGCTGGTACATCAAAACACCGAAACAGGTATAAATAATGCATATTATCATATCTCATATAAGTTTTACTTAGGATAGTCATATATATATATATATATATATATATATATATATATAGACATTTCTAATACTGTTACAAAGCAAATTGATCTGCAAATAGTAACACTTATTACTTTGTCTCCAAGTAAGTTTTATTATATAAAGGAAAAAGGAAAACAAGTGGCTTTTCTTCTGTGTCAGGCACAGCTTCACATTGCTTTCTTCTTCCTTCACCATTTTCATATTTTCCTTTCTTGAAACTCCATGAAACTTTCAAGAACTTGAAGGTTATGCGTAGATAAATACACAAACTAGTTCAAGAACACTTCCTCTACATCAAACTCAAGCCAAAACCTGATTTTTCCCCTTTAAATTTATCCAAATAGTAGCATATACGGATGCTAGAAAATGGGTTTGAGACTTGAGTTAAAGGAGAAAAAGCTAGAGAAAAGTTTAGAAAAAAGCTTAGAAAAAAGGTAGGAAAAATCTATGTTTATTGCTTGGTGATTGTTTGGCTATTTTTGCTAGATAAACTCTTGAAATATGTTTGAAATTATGTGTATGAAATCTAAAATTCATTTTCAAGATGCATATATATGAGTTTGATATATGTAAAAGATGTCATAGATAAAAGTCTTGGGAATTGATTGAGTTGATGAAAGATTTAACTACGTAATCGAAGAGATTTTTGGTTCTTTAAAAAGAATGAAATATTTAGAAATTTTACCAAAATATAATCAGAAATAATTTTATAACCTCTAAAAGATTGGTATTTTGAAGTATGATGATAAAGCTTCATGAAAAAGCATGAGATTTTGATTCATAGAAGAAAAAGCTTTGAAATTTATAAAAGACGCTTGGTTTATTTTCCTGAAAGTTTCAGAATTCACTAAGTAAGGATTCCTATAAGTTTCTGTAGTGAAGAAATCTCATAAAATTTTAGTAAACTTTGCAGAAAAATCCTATAACTATCTAACAGCTTTTATAGAAATATCTCATCACAGTTTAACAGACTTGATAGCAAAATCTCATAACAGTTTACTTGTTTTCTTTCAGAAAAATCTCATAAGACTTTAGTAGATTTTTAAAATAGGATATCTCATAAGACTTCAAGAGATTTTGATTAGAATATCTCATAAGAATCCAAGAGATTTTAAAGAGAAGAGTCTCACAATAATTCAGGACACTTAACAGAGAAAATCTCATAAGTGTTTAAGTAGATTTCAAGGAAATCTCAAAGCAAAAGTATAAGAAATAAAGTTATTGAAAAGAGATTTTACTTAATAATAATGAGATTTTCTAGACAAATATTAAAGATTTTTATGAAAAGAGAAAGCTTAAGAAAATAAACCTTATGCAATATAAATTGCTTAGTGGTAAGCTCATGGATTCACGGGTAGTAGTAGACGTGCTACGCCCTTAGAACTATACCAGGTTGTAATCGTGACAGTGTTACATCGTTATGAGGAAAGTGATGTACTAAGAATAGCGAGGATATTGAGATGAGATATAGTAGATGTACTCCATCTAGTGAATTATATCAGATTGTAACGCGACGTTACATTGTTGACAGTATAATCCAATGAGAAGTACATCAGAAAAGTCCTATGAGTTCTACCATTAAGTTTAAAATTATCTAATAAAATTAAATCATGAGAAATAATGACATTAATTAATGAGACAATTATATAAACAACCAAAGATACATTACTTATTTTTGCAATGTTGAATATCATTGAGTACTAGACAGGTGTTTTTTCTACTGGGAATCTTTGATTCTCATTCCTGTTGTTATCATATTTTTATATAGATTACGATGATGGCAATTATTTTGTGGAGATTCCTAGCTAGTATTGGCACTATGATCCAGACCTTTTGATGGACCAATGATAGAGAATTTAATCAGTTCTTTTTATTTTCTTTTAATGACTTTTGATTAGTACTCTACCTAGAGGGTTCCCGTGTGAACCAGGGTAAGGGTTTGATATAGTTATGGATACTGTTGACTGGTCATCGATTATTGCAATTATGTATTTTATTTGAAATATATATATGTTCAAATATAGTGACTCAAAGAGAGAGTGTTCTATGTATATCATGAAAAGCAAGCTCATATGTAATAATATATATATTCTTCTCTAAGATCAAGCAGAGTTTATAAGTAACAACCACTCAGTATAAGGCTATGGCTTAAGCATAGGTTTATTGTAACGCCCCGATTTTCTGTCTGAGTGGAAAATGACTAAAATGCCCCTGAGGTCATTTTAGAATTCGAGGATGGCCAACCCGGCAGTCCTCGAAGGGCCAACTAAATGTTTGAGGGGATTGAATGACCCTTGAGTGGTTCCGGAGGCGAAAGTCTCATTTTCTGCAGTTTCGAGTCAAAATGACCAACATACCCCTATAGCGTTTTTACGCGGGTAAAGGTTCCGTTTGAGCCCGAAACTTTCCCCATAGGTTTAAAACCATGTTTTTACATGTTTCAAAGCATCTGTTTGAGTCCCGGCGGTCCCGAGCAGTTTTAGTACAAAATTACGATTTTGCCCATAGAATAGTGTTTTTGAGCTTAATGATGTGATTAAGCAAACCTAAGCAATATTATGCTCTAATTGAAGATTAATTAATTTCCATAATTAATCTAGAGTCAAAATAAATTATTAAAATTAATTAGAACCTAAGATTGCTTAGATTAGATTTAAATCTCTTTTCTAAAACTCAAGATTTCACTCTTGGAATCTTAAATAGTGTTTTCTCTCTCCAATTCCTTAAATCAAGGAATTGTGTCTAGAATTGTTTATACACTAAAATGAATTTATAACTCACTAATGATGTAAGAACACTCTTTAATTATGTCTTGACAACCTTGATTACCCATTTTCTCACCTAAACACTTTCTTACAAATTCCTAATCTTAATCCTAATCAAAGATACATCTAAACACAACTTTAAACCACAATTAAAATGCAAAGAGAACCCTTGTAACATCCTAATTTTTAACCCAATACTCTAGAACATATTTAGGTTAATCATTAGTCTGTTACTTCATAGTTCTCATTTAACTTTGAATTACTTAGCGGAAAATACGGGTAAATTTTTTTTGAAATGAAAGTGAGAGCCGCGTGATGCGATATAACTTGCAACGGACAAAACATACATCTCATAACGTCATAGCATAAAGCATATAAGGGCACATCATGAGAGACACTGAATAATATCTCATATATAATTATAATTTGCCCACTTATAAGCGTGGGACTTGATTTAGTACATGGAAATACATGAAAGAAAATACAACATAAACATAAACATAATCTACTCCCCTACCCGAGTGCACCTAATAGGATAACCTCTAAACAAAAGAAGGTTTATCCCTATCTGTGTGGTGTGTGCTCTAACTCGGGCCATCCTCGACCTCCTACTGGCGACCATCTCGTGATCGAGGCAGATATCCGGGAAACTGAGCGAGCTCCTCGGGTGTGAAAAGGCGGAGTGGGGATCGAATATGACTCCCAGGGTATGGCCGCATCTCCGGTCGTCGTGCACGCCTCGGCCGAGTCACGGTGGGCTCGCTATCCTCTCCGAAGTCCATAGGTATGGTGGGGGAAGATCCCTCGGAGGGTACCTGGGTGGCCGAATCCTCGGAAGGATCCATCTCCGAGAAGGACGATGGGCAATGGGGCACATACTCGGGGTAGTCTCGAACGGCGGATGAGGAAGGTGGAGTACGGCGTAGCCTCTCCTCTCGGGGACGTGCGCGCTCGAACACTAGGTCATCGCCAAAAGGTGAGACGGGGGAGAAACGATGGGAATGTACAGGGGGAGTGAAGGGTCGACCCATGAACATGAATACTCTAACTGTGCATCGACCCACAAAATGGAATGACCCGTGGTCCGGGTCATGGTGCACCTCCCATGTCGGCGTGTCCATGAACACTACGAACGTCGCCATCTGAAGACGTGACGGAAAGAAAGAAGTAGAGGGAGTGAGAATCTTACTAAAGAATCTCAGTAGGGCCTCCTACTACCTAGGTGTCATCATCTACGTCCTCAGGAACCTTGGGTTTAATTATACGAAATGTCTGAACATGCATTTAGTTCATTTTAAACTTCAAAATATACGTTAGCCAAGGTCCATTCATTTTAAGATGATCTTAATGTTATGAATGCAACATAATAGAAAATGTATGCATGGCACTACCTAATGCACATACATAAAACATAACATCAAGCATCATCATCATTGGTGGCATAAGGTGGCAATAGTAACATTCATATGGGACAAAACTGAGTGACATAATCATAATCATGAACTTCTCTTCCTCATGGGCCACCCTAAAAGACAATCGAACTGGGGGTGCTCGGCCGAACCGGTGTCACCCAGAACGTGTCATACATCTAGGTTATGAGCTCATACCTTAACTAGTCGTCACTAGTTCTTACTTACCACTTAACGATAAGCGTATCATAAATCCCGACTATCTGAGTACGGGTTAGGGGCAAAACTCTTAGGGTGCTCGGCCGAACGGGTGTCACCTAAGAGTATAAAATGGTACCGATGTCACATGAGTTCTATGGAGGTGCTCGGCCGAACCGGTGTCATCCTAGAACCCATCTTAGTACCTTAATTTTCAAAATCTCTTTAAGTCCCCAAATTTGTCAGAAATTCGGCGGCCAAAACAGTCATTACACCGAATTTCCTTCCAAATTTGCTTTATGCCACATTAACATATAATCTCATAAGTTCCTCATATGAATAACATCATCATCATTAGCATACTTCATGCATCATCATAAATCATCCAAACGCTTACCCTTACGGTAGCTTATGCTTTGACCCTTACGGGTCTTAATCTTGAGATATAGTTCTCTACATCCGTCGTTCATATTTTAAGCACCTAAGGCTCATAATTAACATCATTCATAATCCTCTCATTTTACTTTTAAAATCTGAATAGCATAGGACAAGTTCTCTAACTTGTATTTACGGGATTCTAGAACTTACGTTTTAGATCCTTTCTCGGTTCCGTTTTACTTGAAAGCTATGTATTAAATCTAACTCAATTATGAGGCATTCCTATGCTTAAGGACTAATTATTAACCATGTTTACCATGTTGTAAGGGTGCTGGACCGAATCCAGAAAATTAAATGTTCTAAGAGTTCTACATTTGTGTTTTTACGGTTTTCTAGTTACTAGTTTCCCCATAGGTGCTAGAATTCAATTCTAACTCAAATGATACCAAGTTTTTCATGTCTAAACAATCTAAATCCGATTATGTCCCCATTAAAACAGTTTGGATTAGTTCCATAAACAAATGGGTCAAAACTATGTTAAATTCTAGCTTTACGGTATTTCTAGTTAGCTAGTTTCTTACCTATCATGCATAGGATCGCTTCTACATCATCATATGATATTTTCACACATTCCAACACATTAAAACATCATCATACAGCATCACATTCATCACATCAGAACCGAAAACATCTTGCCTCAATAAGAGAATTAAATTGACATTTCTAGGTACATAAGTTAACTAGTTTCTCTTGGAATCAATTTAGAATTTCTAACACTCTTTGCAAAATATTTTAATTCATCAAGAGGCTAAGTGAAGCCTTAGGTCACTGACCAAAACATATTCCATCCCCTAAAAGAGATCGGAATCACAACTTATAATGACATAACCTTATAAAGAATTGTAAAACTTTAAGGAGCACTTAAAACATAGGCTATTGGTCCTAGTAGCTAGATGAAAACTCATTGCAAGTCCATCATCACTACTTGGCCGAAATTATGCATTCAAGGAATACATTCACATTTAACTTTATCTTGGAATGAAATGGGCAAGTCTTTGAGCTCTAGGTTCTTAAGTTACGACATAAACTAAACGTGCTCATGCTTTTCATTTTTAATCTTGCTTTCAAAGTAAAGTGATGACTTGAGGTTAAATATGCAAGGCGTAATTTAAACGTGCAGCTTGAAAGTAAATATGCGAAGCATAATTTTAAACGTGCAAGCTTGAAAGTAAATATGCAAGATTCAATTCTTTATTTTAGTGCTCTTGGCCCAACAACAATCGACTTTAAGGCCGAAATAGATAGGCATTCGAGAAATTAATTAGGTGATAATGCAAGTTCAATTCTTTATTTTAGTGCTCTAGGCCCAACAACAATCGACTTTAAGGCCGAAATAGAAAGGCTTCGAGAATTAAATTAAGTGAAGATGCAAGTTCCATTTTAATCTTTATGTTCTTAGGTGATAGCTTGAAAATAAAGATGCATAGCAAGAATGTAAATATGAATGCAAGCATAAAATAAATTATGCAAGTTCATTTTATCTTTCTAGAGCTCTTAACAAGACTTTAAAGGAATTTAAACCTTAACCCAAACTCATTCAAACAAGGTAAAGTCAAGCTTGGAGTTCTTAGAACTCAACATAATATCTTTGGGAATCAAACTATGAAACTTAGAAAATCTCAAGGAAATGGCCGAAATCTCCAAGAAGAGAAAAGTGCATTTTAAAACTCTAGAGTTCATGACCTTGATGATATATTAACACCAACATCATGAGTCCCCATCATTGAGTTCATAGAGCCATTTTAAAACACCATCAAAGTTAAAGTTCTCAAAAGTTCAAGAAAGGAAAATCTAGAAACACTTTTGCTCAAGAACAAAAATCAAGCTCTAGAGTTTGTTTCAAGTGATGAACATCATCATGAAACTCTCATCATCAAGCTCTCATTCCTTTGTTCTCCAAGGCCCATGGCCGAAAATGAAAAGGTAAAGGAAAGAAAAAGAAGTTCTAAAAAGAATCAAGAGAAACTATGAACATTAAGCTTAGAACAAGAACTTTAAAGAAAGAATACATGAAAGAAAATCCCTACTTGGTGTGATGAACTTGAAGATGGAAGAAGAAGATGAAGAAGATGAAGAACTTGAAGAACTCCAAGAACTTGAAGAACACAAAGACTTTGAGAGAAAAAGAAAAGCTTTGAGTGTTTCCTAAACTTAGCAAATGATCTAAAAGTGGTGCAAGCTCCTCAAGGCATTCTATTTATAGAGAAATGAAACAAATGGAGGGAGCTCATGGAGGAGGAGGTTTCGGCCATGAGGGTGCAGATTGGAGGCTTTCCATGAGTTCCATGAGGTGAGATAATGTGTTCTTGAGGTATGGTGAGGTATGGTTCAAAGCATGGTGAGGTATGGCTCAAGGTATGGCTCAAGCATGGTTCTTTGAGTGAGAAAATAATTAAACATGTGGTCAATGGGGAAAGGTGCTGGCCGAAACTTCATCATGCATGGGGAGGATTAGTTTGCATTTTAATTGTGGTTTAGAGTTGTGTTTAGGTGTATCTTTGATTATGCTTAAGATTAGGAATTTGTAAGAAAGTGTTTAGGTAAGGGAAATGGGTAATTAAGGTGGTCTAGACATAATTAAAGAGTGATCTTGCACCATTAGAGAGTTAAATCCTCAATTTAGAGTCTAAACAACTCTAGACACATTTCCTTGATTTAAGGAATTGGAGAGAGAAAACACTATTCAAGATTCCAAGACTAGGAATCTTGAGTTCTAAAAAGGGATTTAAGTTTAATCTAAGCAATTTTAGGTTCTAATTAACTTTAATAAATTATTTTGACTCTAGATTAATTAGGGAAATAAATTAATCTTCGTTTAGAGCCTAATATTGCTTAGGTTTGCTTAATTACGTCATTAAGCTCAAAAACACTATTCTAGGGGCAAAATCGTAATTTTGCATTAAAACTGCCCGGGACCTCCGGGACTTGAACAGAGACCTCTAGACACATGAAAACATGTTTTTAAACCTCTGGGGAAAGTTCCGGGCTCAAACGGCACCATTACCCGCGTAAAAACGCTATAGGGGTATTTTGGTCATTTTGACCAAAGCTGAAACGAAATTTTCGCTTCCGAAAGCATTCAAAGGCCATTCAATCCCCTTCAAACATTGAGTTGACCCTTCGAGGATGACCGAGTTGGTTACCCTCGAGTTCGGGTCAGGAAATGACCTCAGGGACATTTTGGTCATTTCCCTCGGACAGAAAAATCGGGGTGTTACAACCCTCCCCATGGCTGATGCATTTTGGCCCTCTCTCTCTCTTTTACCACACATGTTGAATTGTTTTTCACTCAAAGAACCATGCTTGAAGCCATACCTTGAACCATACCTCACCATACTTTGAACCATACCTCACCATGCCTCAAGTGTAACGCCCCGATTTTTCTGTTTAAGAGAAAATGACCAAAATGCCCCTGAGGTCATTTTCTGCCCGGAATTCGAGGATAGCCGACCCGGCAGTCCTCAAAGGGTCAACTCAATGTTTCAAGGGGATTGGATGGTCTTTGTGTGCTTTCGAAACAAAAATCGTGTTTTCTGCAGTTTCGGGTCAAAATGACCAAAATACCCCTATAGCATACTACGTGGGTAGAAATGCCATTCGAACCCGAAACTTTCCCTAAAGGTTTAAAATAACGTTTTCAACTATTTTAAAGTGTCTGTTTAAGTTCCGATGGTCTCGGGCAGTTTTTGTACAAAATTACGATTTTGCCCCCGGGATAGTGCTGTTTGAGTTTAATGATATAATTAAGCAAACCTAAGCAATATTAGGCTCTAATTAAAGGTTAATTAATTTCCATAATTAATCTAGAGCCAAAATCATTATTTAAAATTAATTGGAACCTAGAATTGTTTAAAGAAATTTAAAAACCCTTTTCTAAATTCTTTTCTTTCTTTAAAGAAAAAGTATCCATGAATAGTGTTTTCACTATTCATGCCCCCATTTCCAAGAAAAGTTGTCACACTCACATCACTAGTCATAAAAGTTTTTGACTCCACTAAACCTACATGATCACTTCTAACCTATGGGATTATAGCCTTAATTAGCTAACTAGTTTACTTAAAGTACCTACATAACAACCCTTAATCCTAAGTCTAATCCATAACACACCTAAACACACCTTTAAACCATGATTAGAGGAGATGATTTTGCCCCCATGGTTGCCCAAAAAATGGCTCCACTTTTCCCTCCACTTTGCATCACATGTTGTTTGAATGTGTGGCACACAATTGGCCATGTCTCCAAGACAACTTCTCATTCATTCTCCTCCACATACTTCCCTTATTCTAGAAGACAACTACATGGCCTCTTCCTCTCCACTCATTCATGACTCAAGGCTCTATATATAGCTTGCCTTGGTGAACATTTTACTACTTTAGTTCATTTGTAAAGTTTAGATCTCTCCGAAGCTTTTCTTTTTCTCTCAAAAACTCTTGTGTTCTTCAAGTTCTTGAAGCTCTTCATCTTCTTCCATCTTCAAGATCATCACACCAAGTAGGGATTTTCTTTCATGTATTCTTTCTTTAAAAGTTCTTATTCTAAGTTTGATGTTCATAGTTTCTCTTGATTCTTTTTAGAACTTCTTTTCTTTTCTTTGGTCTTTCTCATTTCGGCCATGAGCCTTGGAGTTCAAAGAAATGAGAGCTTGATGATGAGAGTTTCATGATGATGTTCATCACTTGAAACAAACTCTAGAGCTTGATCTTTGTTCTTGAGTAAAAATGTTTCTAGTTCTTCTTTTCTTGAACTTTTGAGAACTCTAACTTTGATGATGTTTCAAAAATGGTTCTAAGGACTCAATGATGAGGACTCATGATGTTGGTGTTAATATATCATCAAGATCATGGACTCTAGAGTTATAAAATGTTCCTTTTTCCTTCTTGAAGTTTCGGCCTTTTTCCTTGTTTTTCCAAGTTTTATGTTTTGGTTTTCTAGAAATATTATGTTGAGTTCTAAGAACTCTTAGCTTTACTTTACCTTGGTTGGATGAGTTTGGGTTAAGCATTGAGTTCCTCTAAAGTCTTGTTAAGAGCTCTAGAAAGATAAAATGAACTTGCATAATTTATTTTATGCTTGCACTCATATTTACATTCTTGCTATGCATCTTTACTTTTCAAGTCATCACCTAAGAACATAAAGATTAAAATGGAACTTGCATCATCACTTAATTTAATTCCCACAGCTTTTCTATTTCGCCCTTAAAGTCGATTGTTGCTGGGCCTAGAGCACTAAAATAAAGAATTGAACTTGCATTATCACTTAATTAATTTCTCGAATGCCTTTCTATTTCGGCCTTAAAGTCGATTGTTGCTGGGCCAAGAGCACTAAAATAAAGAATTGAACCTTGCATGTTTACCTTCAAGCTTGCACGTTTAAGTTTATGTCTTGCATATTTATTTTCAAGCTTGCACGTTTAAGTTTATGCCTTGCATATTTACCTTTCAAGTCTTGCATATTTATGTTAAGTCATCACTTTATTTTGTAAGCAAGATTAAAAATGAAAAGCATAGCACGTTTACTTTATGTCATAACTTAAGGACCTAGAGCTCAAAGACTTGCCCATTTTATCTCAAGTTAAAGTCTACTATGGAAGCATTCTTTGAATGCATAATCTCGGCCATGTAGTGATGATGAGATTGGAGTGAGTTTCATCTAGTTACAAGGGCCAACAACCTAGGTTCTAGGATTTTCTTTAAGCTTGATGAGTTTTATAAAGTCATGACCAACAAAATTTATGATGTTAATCATCTTCTAAAGGATAATTTAATTGGTTGCTGACCTAAGGTTATTTTTAGCCTCTTGATGAAGTAAAATGGTTTGCAAAGAGTTTTAGAAGTCCTAAAATGATTCCAAGAGAAACTAGCAATTTAGATGCTTTAGAAATATCAATTTATACATCTTTTTGGGGCTTGATATTTCGGTTCTTTCATGATGAGTTTGCTATTGAATGATGATGTTTTGATGTGTTAGAATGTGTGAAAATTACTTATGATGAGGTAGGAACCTTTCTATGTATGTTAGGAAAGAAACTAGCTTTATAGAAAAACCGTAAAGTTGTGTTTCAACCTAGTTTTGACCCATTCATTCATACCTAATACCAAAACTGTTTTAGTATGATAACAATCAGTTTAGGATTGATTATTCATGAAAAATTTGGTTACATTTGGAATAGGATTGAATTTTTAGCACCCATAGAGAAACTAGTAACTAGAAATACCGTAAAGTTAGAATTTAACATAGTTTCAACCCATTTCTTTATGGATTCTGCCCAAACTGTTTTAATGGGAACATAATCAGATTAGGATTGTTTAGGCATGAAAAACTTGGTGACATTTGGATTAGAATTGAATTTTTAGCGCCTACAGAGAAACTAGTAACTAGAAAACCGTGAAAAAAACGTAATTCTAGAACTCTTAGAACATTGAATTTTCTGATTCTGTACAGCACCCTTATAATGGAGTAAATATGATTTATAATTAGTTCAATGGCTTAGGAATACCTCACAATTGGTTTAGATTTAATTTATAGCGCCTTAGGCGAAGACGGAACCAAAAAGGGTCTAAGGAGTAGCTTCTAGAACCCCGTAATCCCAAGATGTAATTTTGCCCTTAAGAAAGATGCTGTCCAGATTCATCATTGAACATAAACATTAGTAAAAATCATTAGTTGTGAACCTATAGGTGCATAAAAGGTTAATAGAGAATGTCAGAATAATTATACCTCAAGTTTAAGGCTCGTAAGGGTCAAAGCATAAGACACCATAGGCGTAAGGGCATAATAAACTTTAGTGTTTTACGTGATCGCATGTTTTATTATGAGAATATCTTGGGCATATGATTTCTTATGAGGATATGCAATGTTAATTTATTGATGCTCACGTTATGATGCGTGCGATGTTTTACAATGCCTATGATGCATATGATGATGATGCTTATGACACACATGATTATAAATGATTGTGTAAAGATATGAATGTGGCATAAAGAAAGTTTGGAAGAAATTCGGTGTGCTGCTGTTAGGCTGCCAAATTTCTGATAAACTTGAGAACCTTGAAAGTTTTGAAAGTACATGAGTTTTTAATGTGACATAGTACTGTGAAAACGCGTTACGGGACGGCGATACATGCGCCCGAAACAAATCCTTGAGGGGACGGCGATACGTAACGCCCCGAAGAGGACAATATTCACCGTGTACTTGATGCCGGTGGGACGCGTTTTGTTATGATTATGATTATTATTATGATTACGCTTATCGGGATTGATAAGTAAGAACTAGTGACGACTAGTTAGGTATGAGCTCATAACCTAGAGATGTGACACGTTCTGGGTGACACCGTTCGCCGAGCACCCCGGATCGATTGTCTTTTAGGGTGATCCCTATGTTCTGATACAATGCTTGGAATGTCACACAAGTTATAGAAAAATGTTTTACATGAGAAGTATATGCCACTTTATGCCACTTACGTGATATTGATTCTTCTATGATGATTAAATGATTTATGCTTGATGCATCTTCATGCATTCATGCTTTATTATGCTGCATCCGTAACATCAAGACTCATTCTAAAATAGGCGGACCTTGGCTAATTACGTTTAGTAACTTAAAAATGAATTTGATGCATGCTCACTCATTTTATACAATAAACCCAAGGTTCCTGAGGACGTAGATGATGACACCTAGATAGGAGGTTACCCTATTGAGATTCTTTAGCAAGATTCTCACTCCCTCTATCTCTTCTTTCCGTCACGTCTTCAGATGACGACGCTCGTGGATTTTGTGGATTCCCCGACGTGGGAAGTGCACCATGATTCGGAGCATGGGCTATACCTTTTTGAGGGCCGATGCACTGTTCGTGATTTCGCGTTTGATAGGCGACCCGACATCACCATACGGCGACGAGGATCAAGTTTTGAGCGTGCCCAATTCCAGATGTGCCTCGCCCTTGGATTGGATACGCCCTATCCTTTACGGGATCCTAGCAGTTGAGGCTCGCGGGTAGAAATAGTGCACACACCACATAGGAGAGGATAAACCTTCTCTTGTATAGAGGTTATCCGTTTTAGATGCACTTGGGTAGGGGAGTTTTCCCTTCTCACTTTCTGTAGTAATTTCCTTTCTAATGTACCTTCTTTTCAGTTGTATTTGTTCTATGTTGTACCAAACTAAGTCCCGCTTCTTATAAGTGGGCATATCGTGTTATATATATATATATATGCAGTTCGGTTTTCTTGATGATGTGCCATTATCTGCCTTATGTTGTGATGCTTATGAGATATTTGTTATATTTCTTTATGTGCTTCATCATTCACCCTTCTGTGACTCTCACTTTGCTTTTATTATTCAAAAAAAAATTTACCCATATTTTCGCTAAGTAATTTTAAAGTAAAAAGGAGACTATGAAGTAATAGACTAATGATTAACCTAAATATGTTCTAGAGTATTGGGTTAAAAATTAGGATGTTACATCAAGACCACATTATCTTACCTCATGGTACTCATGGGCTGCCTCCATGCTGCATGGCCGAAGCTCTTCCCCCTCCTTGCACCTTTCATTTGCTTCATTTCTCTATAAATAGCTTGCTTGGGTGAACTTGTATCATTTTGGGTTCATTTGCTAAGTGTAAGTTTTCAAAGAGCACTTCAAAGTTTCCTTTTCCTCTCAAGTTCAAGTCTTCAAGTTCTTCATCCTCTTCTCTCATTCCAACCTCCTAATCACTAGGAAGGGATTTTCTTTCAAGATTTCTTTCATTTAAAGTTCTTAATTTCTTTATGTGTTCATAGTTTCTCTTGAATCCTTTTTAGAACTTCTTTTCTTCTTCCACTCCTCTTTGTTTTTCAGCCATGAGGCTTGAGAATCAAAGGAATGAGAGCTTGATAATGAGAGTTTCATGATGATGTTCATTACTTGAATAATCTCTAAAGTTTGATCCTTATTCTTAAGTTAAAGATGTTTTTAGCTTTCTTCTTGAATCTTTGAAACCTTTCACTTTGATGATGTTTTAAAATGGTTAACATGAACTTAATGATGAGAGCTCATGATGTTGGTGTTAATGCATCATCAAGATCATGGTCTCTAGAGTTCCAAATGTTTCTTTTCTTCTCCAACAATTTCGGTTCTTCTTCCTTTTCTTTCTTTAAGGTTTTGGCCATATTGGCCAAGGGAGTTCACAATGGCTTGATGATGAGAGCTTCTAGATGATGACTATGTATTCATCACAATGAGGCCTCTAGAGCTTGAGTTTTAATAAAAATGTTATTTATGTTTACGTTCCAAGAAAAGAAACCTTGTGTTTCAAAGAAACCTTGAGGTTCACTCTTGTTTTACTTTATCTTGTCATGATAAGTTTGGGTTGAGGTTTGAGTTCCTTTAAAGTCTTGTATGAGCTCTAATAAGAAATAAAATGAACTAGCATTCATATTTAAATTTAAGCTTATGCATTGCATGCTTAATTTGAGTTTTGCATTCATATTTAATTTCCAAGCCATCACTCAAAGTTAAAACCTAAAGAATGGAGTGCATCTCATATTTATATTCTTGTCTAGCATATTTGCTCTTCATCA
This sequence comes from Dalbergia cochinchinensis, assembly GCA_031216125.1. Taxonomy (NCBI): domain Eukaryota; kingdom Viridiplantae; phylum Streptophyta; class Magnoliopsida; order Fabales; family Fabaceae; genus Dalbergia; species Dalbergia cochinchinensis. Next base: position 4,587,527 of record CM062374.1, read on the forward strand.
CTAAAGAACGTAAAGATTTAAAATGAGGTTTGCACTATCACCTAACTAAATCTCAAAGCCTTTCTATTTCGGCCTTAAAGTCGATTGTTGCTGGGCCTAAAGCACTAAAATAAAGAAATGAACTTGCATATTTATATTTCAAGCCTTGCATATTTATATTCCAAGTCTTGCATATTTATTTTAAGCCTTGCATTTTTATATTCAAGTCTTGCACGTTTACTTTAAGCTCTCACTTTATTTTGTAATGAAGACTAAAAATGAAGTGCATAGCATGTTTAAATTATGTCATCACTTAAAAGATCTTAAAGCTCAAAGACTTGCCCATTTTATCTCAAGTTAAATTTAATGAGGGAGCATTCTTTGAATGCATGATTTCGGCCTTGTAGTGATGATGAACTTGGAATGAGTTTCATCTAGCTTCAAGGACCAATAAGTCAAGTTTTAAGAATCCTCTAAAGTCTCATGAATTTGTTTGAGTTTAAAACCAACAAGGTTCTATGAATTTAATTCTCTTTTAAGGAGGGATTAAGCGATCACTGACCTAAGGATGTTTTTAGTCTCTTTGACAAGATAAAATGGTTTGCAAAAGAGTTTTAGAAGTCTTGAAAATGATTCCAAGAGAAACTAGCAACTTATGTGTTTTAAAAACATCATGTATCTTTTTGGGACTTAATGTTTCGGTCCTTCCATGATGGGTTTACTACTGTATGATGATGTTTTGATGTGTTATGATGTGTGGAAATTATGTATGATGAGGTAGGAACACTTTTATGCATGTTAAAAGAGAAACTAGCTTTCTAGAAAAACCGTAAAGTCAAGATTAAGCATAGTTTTATCCCATTTAGTTATGGACACTGCCCAAACTGTTTCAATGGGGATATAATCAGATTAGGATTGATTAATCATGAAAAATTAGGTTACATTTGAAGTAGGAATGAATTTTGGCACCTATAGAGAAACTAGTAACTAGAAAACCGTAAAACCGCAATTCTAGAACTCTTAGAATATTTAATTCTTAGAATCTGTCCAGCAACGTTATAATGTAGAGAACATGGTTTATAATTAGTTCTTTGATATAGGAATGACTCATAATTTGTTTAGGTTTAACTTATAGCGCCTTAGGCGAAGACAGAACCAAGAAAGGGTCTAAAACGCAAGTTCTAGAACCCCGTAATCATAAGTTTATAACGCTGCCCCTAAGGAATGATGTTGTTCAGATTTAATAGAGAGCACAAATAAATAATAAGATTTGTTAGAAGAGAACCCTTAGGTGCCTAAGAGTTTGATAGGAGATGATAGGTTAACTACATCACAAGTTTAAGACCCATAAAGGTCAGAGCATAAAATACCGTAGGACCAAGTGCATAACAAACTTTTAATGTTGCTTGTGAAAGTATGAGGATGATTATGTGAATGCATGAAATTATGATAAAGGATGCATGTTTGATTGACTCATGTGGCAAAAAGAAGAATTTGGAAGAAATTCGGTATGCCGCAGATATGCCGCCGAATTTCTGACAAATTCAAGACTCAGAAAGTTTTTGAAAACCTATGAAATTTTTATGAGGTACTAAGATGAGTTCTCGGATGACAACGGTTTGGCCAAGCACCTCCAGAGTACTCATGTGACATCGGTACCAAGATTAATTCTTAGGTGACACCGGTTCGGCCGAGCACCCCCTAGAAATGCCCCCTAGCCCGTACTGGATAAGTCGGGATTATGTTTATGATTATGTTACGCTTATCGAGATTGATAAGTAAGAACTAGTGAGACTAGTTGAGGTATGAGCTCATAACCTAGAGATGTGACACGTTCTGGGTGACACCGGTTCGGCCAAGCACCCCCAGAGCGCCTGTCTTTTAGGGTGGCCTATGAGAAAGTTATGATGATTATGTCACAAAGAGAATTTAATTGCCACTTTATGCCACTATTATGATGTTCTTAAAGATATGATGATTATTCTTTTATTAAGTAAAGCTATGCATACATCCTTTAATATGTTTGTATCCATGACATTAAGAATCATGCTAAAATGAACGGACCTTGGCTAAACTATGTTTTAGAACCTAAAAATGGACTTAATGCATGCTCACTTATTTTGTATAACTAAACCCAAGGTTCCTGAGGATGTAGATGATGACACCTAGGTAGTAGGAGGCCCTACTGAGATTCTTTAGCAAGATTCTCACTCCCTCTATCTCTTTCTTTCCGTCACGTCTTCAAATGGCGACGTTCGTGGTTTTCGTGGACACCCCGATGTGGGAGGTGCACTATGACCCAGATCATGGGTCATACCATTTTGAGGGACAATGCACGGTGTGAGTCTTCATGTTCGTAGGACGTCCCTTCGCTCACCCCGTGCATACCCATCGCTTCTCCCCAACAGCACCCTACGGCGATGATGAGCGGGTTTTTGAGCACGCGCGTACGCATAACGAGAGAGTACTCTGCATGCACACTGCCGCCTCAGCCATGCGTTGTAACACTCTGATTTTCTCTAAGCGTAAAAATGACCAAAATGCCCCTGAGGTCATTTTTATCTGAAAATCTAGGACGGCCGACCTCGGCTATCCTCATAGGGCTATTGTAATGTTTGAAGGGGATTATATATGATGGCGTGTTTAATAGAGTAGAAGAATCTCATTTTTGAGGTTTCTGCATGTAAATGACCAAAATACCCTTATAGTAATTTAAGGCAGTTTTAAGTTCCGTTCTGACCCGGACTTTGCCCGGAGGTTCAAAACAATGATTTTAAGGCATGAACTATGTTTGTTTAAGGTTTGTTTAAGTCCCGGTGGTCCCGGGCAGTTTTTGAGTAAAATTACGATTTTGCCCATGCTTAGTGCATTTTGGGCTTAATGAGTTATCTAACTCAGAACCTAGGCAATATTAGGCTCTAATTAAAGGTTAATTAATTTCCATAATTAATTTAGATCCAAAATCATTATTTAAAACTAATTGGAACCTAGAATTGCTTAAGGAAATTCAAACTTAATTATAGTCTCTTCCTTTAAAGAGAGAAAGTATCTATGAATAGTGTTTTTACTATTCACGCTCCCATTTCCAAGAAAGGTTGTCACACTCACATCACTAGTCATAGAGGTTTTGACTCCATTAAACCCACAAGACCACTTCTAACCTAAGGAATTATAGCTTTAATTAACTAATTAGTTTACTTAAAGTACCTACTTAACAACCCTTAATCCTAAGTCTAATCCATAACACACCTAAACACACCTTTAAACCATGATTAGCGGAGATGAATTTTGCCCCCATGGCTGCCCAAAAATGGCGCCACTTTTCCCTCTACTTTGCATCACATGTTGTTTGAATGTGTGGCACACAAATGGCCATGTCTCCAAGACAACTTCTCATTCATTCTCCTCCACACACTTCCCTTATTCTAGAAGAAAACCACATGGCCTCTTCCCCTCCACTCATTCATGACTCAAGGCTCTATATATAGCTTTCCTTGGTGAACATTTTGCTACTTTAGTTCATTTGCAAAGTTTAAACTTCCAAGAGCAAGTTCTAGTTTCTCCAAGTTCTCTCAAATTTCCTTTCTTCCTCCTTGTCCAAGCCAAAACCGCCACCTTCTCTACCTCCAATCTTCATCTCTTTTTCTTCTAAACACACATCCAAGTCCAACCACAAGCCAACAACACATCCTTCCTCCATTTCCTTGTTTGGCCGAAAATACATACCTTAGTTCAAAGGAGATTTCTTCTTCTTGTTTTTCAAGATCAAACCTTTCTCCATCTTCAAGAGCACAAGTACTAGGTAGGGAGTTTTTCTAAAAATGCTTTCCTTATTCTCTATGTCTTGATCTTGTTGGAAAAATGTTGTTTGGATGAACATCCATGAAGTTTTATTTTCGGTTTCATCCTTTTCCTTTTCTTTTATTTTCGGCCTCAAGGCCAAGATGATGATGGCTTGATGATGAGTGCTCTCCAAGATGTAACTATGAGTTCATCTCAACATAAGGCCTCTAAAGCTTGAATCTTTTTGAAGAAAAGCCTCACCTTTTTTCAAGTTTTAATCAAGTATGAGCTATGTTTCTCTTGAATCTCTTTGAACCCCACTTTCTTTTCCTTGAATGTTGCGGCCATGTAGGCCTTGGATGCTTGGAAAAATGGAAGCTTGATGATGAGGGTTTCATGTTGATGCTTGTCACATGAACAACCTCTAAAGCTTGAGTTTTTAAAAAGAAAAGTTTCATCTTTTTCAAGATTTATTCAAGAATGGGTTATGTTTTCTTTGAACCCTTAAAAACCTCATTTCTTTCTCTCAAGGTTTCGGCCATGAAGGCCTTTGAAACTTGGAAAAATGTAAGCTTGATGATGAGGGTTTCATGATGGTTCTTAGCACTTGAACAACCTCTAGAGCTTGATCTATGTTTCAAACAAACATGGTTTTCGGTTTTCTCCTTTCCTTAACTTGTCATGAACTTTGTTTTGATGATGGTTTAGATTGATGTTAAGTACTCAATGATGAGGACTCATGATGTTGGTGTTAACACATCACCAAGGTCTTGGTCCCTAGAGTTTAAAAATGGTCCATTATTCCTTGCTAGGATTTGGCCATTTCCATTCTTTTGAGGTTACCACCTCTATGAGTTCATTCTCTTTATGTTTTGCTTAACTCACCATGGTTTTATCCAAGAAAAAAAAAGAAATTAATAAGGTTTTCAAAAAGTCCATAACCTACCCTCCGGCACGTTCTAGAGTTCTCTCTAGATAGGGGTTATTGGGCATTAATAAAGAATATGACATAGGTCCCTTTATGTTTATATCTATAAGGCTTAGTAAAGCTTCTTATCTTTTCTTGCGAGGATGAGTTTTGGGTTGGAACTTAGTTCTTTTTAAAGTCTTAAAAGAGCTCTAGTCAAGATGTAAAAGTAACCTGCATTCACGTTTATTTCACGCTTTGCATAGCACGTTTATTTTCTATGCCATCACTAAATCCCAAGATAAAGAATGAACTTGTGTAACATCCTAATTTTTAACCCAATACTCTAGAACATATTTAGGTTAATCATTAGTCTGTTACTTCATAGTTCTCATTTAACTTTGAATTACTTAGCGGAAAATACGGGTAATTTTTTTTGAAATGAAAGTGAGAGCCGCGTGATGCGATATAACTTGCGACGGACAAAACATACATCTCATAACGTCATAGCATAAAGCATATAAGGGCACATCAAGAGAGACACTGAATAACATCTCATATATAATTATAATTTGCCCACTTATAAGCGTGGGACTTGATTTAGTACATGGAAATACATGAAAGAAAATACAACATAAACATAAACATAATCTACTCCCCTACCCGAGTGCATCTAATAGGATAACCTCTAAACAAAAGAAGGTTTATCCCCATCTAAGTGGTGTGTGCTCTAACCTGCACTCCATCTGACGATCGTCACCTCCTCTCAAGGCGTCCATCTCGCGAACGAGGCAGATATCCGGGAAACTGGGCGAGCTCCTCGGACGTGAAGAGGCGGAACGGGGATCGAGGGTGACCCCTGTAACGCCCCGATTTTCGCTAAACTTTCATAATGACCAAATTGCCCCTGAGGTCATTTTTACCCGAAACACGAGGACGGCCGGCTTTGGCCATCCTCATAGGGTTCATATGTTATATGAAGGGGATTGTATGAGCATGAGTGCCTAACAAAGCGGGAAAACCTCATTTCTGAGATTTCTGCGCGTAAATGACCAAAATACGCCCGTAATGTAATTAAAGCGATATTAAGTTCCGTTTGACCCGGACTTTGTTCTGAGGTCCAAAACCTTGATTTCAAGGCATAAACTATGTTGGTTTTAGTCCCGCAGATCCGGGCAACTTTTGGTAAAATTACGGTTTTGCCCCTGCATATTGCATTTTCGGCTTAATGAGCCGTTTAACTCCAAACCTAAGCAATATTAGGCTCTAATTAAAGGTTAATTAATTTTCATAATTAATCTAGAGCCAAAACCATCATTTAGAATTAATTGGAACCTAAAATTGCTTAGGGAAAATTCAAATCTCATCATAGTCTTATTCTTTAAAAAGGAAAAAGAATATGTGAATAGTGTCGAATAGTGTTTCCACTATTCACATCAACTTTTCATTTTGAGACAAGTTGTCACACTCACATCACTAGTCCTAGAGGTGTTGACTCTCTAATCCTTCTAGACCACCTCTAAACCTAGGGATTTATGGTTTTAATTAACCTATTAGTGCACCTAAGTACCTACTTAGCAATTTTTAATCCTAAGCCTAATCTATGTCACACCAAAACACACTTCTAGAACATGGTTTAAGGAGATATTTCTCCTCCCCAAGGCTGCCAAGAATGGCACCATTTTCTCTAGAAATCATCAAAAAAATTAGTCTATGTGTTCAAGCTATCTTGTGACATGTGTCTTGAACACTTTCAATCAATGATCAACTTTCAAGAAAAATTGTCACTCAAGACTCAAAGAATATTTTATATGGTCAATCAAGGCTTTCAATTCATTTCTAAAATGAAAATAATTATGTCTTTCAAACTCAAAAAGAATGATTTGTTTTTGTGGTCATTCAAGCTTTCTATCAAACTTTTTCAAGACAACATGTCTTACAACACATTACCTATGCCTTGGAATTTAAGTCTAGAAAATTTTCTCTTCTTTTTGGGCATGAGAAGCATGGTTTCTCTTCAGATTTTGCAGCCCAAAATTTTAAGTTTTTATGCATTTTTAAAGGTTGGAAAATAAGGTACATTCTAGCCATACTTTAGGACATGCATAGCTAGACTTTTCACCATGCTTTGAATGACTTTACACCATGCTTTGAACAAGATTTTTCCTCCCTCATGTGGCTGAAAAGGTGGCCGAAATTCTCCCCCCAAAAGGCCTCCAATATTCAATTCATTTCACTTCTCTATAAATAGGTAGCTTAGGGAACTTGAAGCACCTTTGTTCATTTCACTAAAGCTTTGAGTTAAAGCACTTTGAGTTCCTTTCTCCCAAGTTCAAGAGCTCATCCTCTCCAACCTCTTCATCTTCTTCACTTCCTCTCAAATCTCAAACTCTAAGGTAGGGAGCTCTTCAAGAATGCTTTCTTTTACTTTCATGATCAATGTTTATCTTGTTTGAAAGTTGTGTTGTTAGCAAGTTTTTCTCTCAAACATTTTCGGTTTCTTCTTTTCTCTTCCTTTTCATTTTCGGCCTTAAGGCCATGGTAGTGAGAGCTTGATGATGAGTGCTCTCAAAGATGAAACCATGAGTTCATCTTAAAGTGAGGCCTTTAAAGCTTGAACCTTTCTTAAGAAAAAGTTCCATCCTTTCTCCTTTTTCTTTCATTTTCGGCCTCTAGACCAAAATGAGGAGAGCTTGATGATGAGTGCTCTTTTGAGATGACCATGTGTTCATCCTAACATGAGACCTCTAAAGCTTGAGTTTTGTTTGAGAAAAGTTTCATCTTTTTCATGTCTTGGTTAAGACAAGGCTATGTTTTTCATGAAAACTCTTTTTGAGCTTTTGTTCCTTGATGTTTTCGGCCATGAAGGCTTAAAGAGCTTGGAAAAATGGTAGCTTTGTAATGAGCACTTCATGTTGGCCTTTGTCACATGATCAAACTCTAAAGTTTGAGTTTTTCCAAGAAAGGTTTCTCTCTTCAAGTCTTGGTCAAAGAATGAGTTATGTTTCTTTGATGCCTTGAAACTTTCCTTTTCTTTTTGTTAGTTTTCGGCCATGAAGGCCTCTTGGACTTGAAATATGAGGAGCTTGATGATGAGAGTTGTGTGATGATGTTTGTCACATGAACAACCTCTAAAGCTTGAGTTTTCTAAAAATAAGTTTATTATTTTCAAGTTTTGCTCAAGACATAGTTATGTTTCTCTTGGATCTTTGAAAACCCCATTTCTTTCCCTTGAGTATTCGGCCATGAAAGGCTTTGGGACTTAGAAAAATGGTAGCTTGATGATGAGGGCTTCATGTTGATGTATGTCACATGAACAAAGCTCTAGAGCATAGACTTGGTCCGTAGGCCAAGCATATTTCGGTTACTTTCTTCCATGTTGGTCATGAGTTTAGTTTTCTTTTCTTGTGAGGATGAGTTATGGGTTGAAACCTTGTTTCCCTTAAAGTCTTGCAAGAGCTCTAAACAAGATATAAAAGAAGTTGCATCCACGTTTACATTTATGCTTCGCATTAGCACGTTTATTTCCTATGCCATCACTAAGACCCAAGATAATGAATGAACTTGCACAATGCACGTTTATGTTTCAAGCTTTGCATCTCATTTTATATTTCAAGTCATCACTAAACTCTAAGAATAAGAATGAAGATGCATTTCATCTTTACTTTGTGCTATCACTTTATTTTCTAAAGGACTATAAAATGAAATGCATAGCACGTTTATTCTATGTCACCACTTGAAACTTTAGAGCTCAAAGACTTGCCCATTTCATCTTAAGAAAAGAATTTAATCAAGGAGATATCTCCTTGAACATCATTCGGCCATGTGGTGTAAATGGCTCTAGGATGAGTTTCATTTAACTACAAGGGCCCATAATGCATGTCTTAGAATTTTTCTAAGCTTTGATGCACTTAACCAAGGTTTTAAACATGTTTTTAAGTTTTAAATCCTTGCCAAGAGCAAGCCGAAATGGCTGCTGCCCTTGGTGTTCCATGATGAGTTTTGGCAAAATAAACTTTGATCTTACATAGTCTTGAAGTCCCAAAAAGGTTCCAAGAGAAACTAGCAAGTTATATGGTTGAAATAAAGGTTTTTCTCATGATTATATGCCTTAAGGATTTCGGTTCTGCCTTAGTAAATTCCAGCACCTTAAATTCTGTTTTGGGTGGTCTAAATATGTTGTAATACCTTGCCAAGTATGTGATAATTGTTCTAGACTCTTTAAAGCATTATTAGTGACTTTGTTTGCTTAATATGTGAATTCTAGAACTATAAAGAATGGCAAAATGAGTTTTTGCCCAGCCTTGATAAAATATTTAGAATCACATTAGATTATGTCTAGATGTGTGGGAGTGACTCATAATTGGCTTAGGTATTAATTATTGCACCATAGAAAAAGTCGGATGCGAGAAAGGGCTTAAAACGCATTTTCTAGAACACGTAATTCATCAAATATGAACAACTACATAAGGCTGTCCAACCATAATTAATTAGGAATTAGAACCTAATGGATTATGGTAATGAGGTTAATCAATCCCATAAATATACTAGAAAGTAATGGGAAAGTTTGAGGTTACCCGATTTAGGGATTTTTACCTTAAGGGATGATTATGCGCCTCTAAGTTTGATGATGAATTGATGTGTTAGCTCATGCCGTGTATGGTGCCATGTTAACTATTATCCCTATGTGATAGCGTGTATTAACATGTTATTATTATTCTTTAAAAAGGACTTAAAGATGCCGAGGTAGTAATTATGTGTTATGCATTAATTATGTGGCATCTTAAAGAAACATGTTAAACTTAGGATGACTTAGAACATCAGAATGCAATCCTTTGAAACCACCGAATTAAGGGTGGGGACAATGTGATTCTAGCCCCCTAAACCCGTACTTAAAGTCGGGAAGTTGACTTATCCAAATGGATAAAGTCTAGATGCTAGTGACGACTAGCGTGGTATGAGCTCATAACCTAGAGATTTCTCAAAAGGGAGAAATATTAGGCGGCCCAGTTAAGTAAAGGTTCTTATGTCACCTAAGTAACCCAGTTATATGATTTATGTTTCATGTACCAGTTATATGATTTATATTCCATGTACCAGTTATACGATTTATGTTTCATGTACCAGTTATATGATTTATATTCCATGTACCAGTTATATGATTTATGTTCCATGTACCAGTTATATGATTTATGTTCTACGTACCAAGATACATGATTTATGTCTATGATTTTAGCATATAGCCTATGTAACACAAGTGCCATGTTAAAAAGAACGGATTCTCGGAAAGTGAGATTTTTGGAAAACTCATAATTGAACCTATGTATGTCCATTATTTTATAAATAACCCGAGATTCACGGAGACGTATATGATGACACCTAGGATAGAAGGAAAACCCTCGAGTTTCTTTAGTAAGAATCTCACTCCCTCTATCTTTTCCTTTCCATTACGTCCTCAGAGCGAGATGGCGACCTTCGTCCTATTCATTGACACGCCACGGTGGGAGATCCACCATGACCCGGAGCATGGGTCATTTCATTTTGAGGGCCGGTGTACAGTGCGCATCTTCATGTTTTTAGGACGGCCATTCGTACACCCCTTGTACGATTATCGCTTCTCCCGACATCCCCTATGGTGACCCCGCGATCTTTGAGCATGCACGGCCCACGACATGAGAGGAACTGCGGACCCACTCTGCCGGTTCAGCGGATGCGCGCGTCACGTGCCATCATCGCAGCACTCAGAGGAGGACTCTTCAGAGGATTCCCCCATGGACCATGAGGGCTCTGCCCCCACTCCGCCTCGGCGACAGATAGGCAGCGAGGGGACAGTCACTCAGCGTCGGAGGGCTTGATTGCGGACCACGACCCGGCGTGGGCGACACGTTGATCCACAGGGCATGCCTACACCGCCGAGCTCCGCCCGTGGATTGGCTACGTTCCTCCGTACTCGTGAGTCTGCTATGGAGATTGGAGGGTAGTCCTTAGTGCACACACGTCACATAGTATGGATGATACCTCTTTTGTGTTGAGGTTATCCACCTTAGGTTGCACATGGGTAGGGATGCTTCTTTCCAGTTCTTTTCCATGTATTCTGTTTTTCTGCCGTATTCATGTCACTATGTACTTGAAGAGTCCTGCCCCGTAGGGTAGGCATATTTTATCTATGAGGTATTTCAGTTATGATTGATGTTATGTTCGATGTTATGGTTTGGAGCCATTCGTATGTTATCGTTCCGTATACTATGATACTGACTCATAAAGTTACGCGCGGATTCTATTTTAAGTAACGATTTCAAAAAAAAGTTGGCTCGTATTTTCGTTAAGTCTATTTTCTCAAGAAGATGAACCATGCCAGTAAGTAACGACTAATATTTGGCCTAAGTACGTACTAGTAGTATTGGGTTGAATATTAGGGTGTTACAACCCCCACGGTATGGTCGCATCTCCGGTCGTCGCGCAAGCCGTGGCTGAGTCACGATATCCTCACTGCCCTCCCTTATCTGTGGTGGAGAGGGGGCATAGTTCTCGCTATACGGATGGGTAGGCGGGTCCTCGGATGGGTCGGTCTCCGAGAAGTAGGTCCGGGGCACGTAGTCGGGATAATCTCGCATGGCTAAGGCGGCGGTGTGCCTACGGAGTACTCTCTCGTCATGCGTACGCGCACGCTCAAAAACCCGCTCGTCGTCGCCATAGGGTGCAGTCGGGGAGAAGTGATGGGTGTGCACGGGATGAGCGAAGAGGCGTCCTACGAACATGAAAATCCGCACCGTGCACTGCCCCTCAAAATGGTATGACCCGTGAGTCGGGTCATAGTGCACCTCCCATGTCGGGGTGTCCACGGACACTACGAACGTCGCCATCTGAAGACGTGACGGAAAGAAAGAGATAGGGGGAGTGAGAATCTTGCTAAAGAATCTCGGTAGGGCCTTCTACTACCTAGGTGCCATCATCTACGTCCTCAGGAACCTTGGGTTTAATTACGCGAAAAGTCTGAACATGCATTTAGTTCATTTTAAACTTCAAAATATCGTTAGCCAAGGTCCATTCATTTTAAGATGATCTTAATGTCATGAATGCAACATAATAGAAAATGTATGCATGGCACTACCTAATGCACATACATAAAACATAACATCAAGCATCATCATCATTGGTGGCATAAAGTGGCAATAGTAACATTCATATGGGACAGAACTGAGTGACATAATCATAATCATGAACTTCTCTTCCTCATGGGCCACCCTAAAAGACAATCGAACCGGGGTGCTCGGCCGAACCGGTGTCACCCGAGCGTGTCATACATCTAGGTTATGAGCTCATACCTTAACTAGTCGTCACTAGTTCTTACTTACCACTTAACGATAAGCGTATCATAAATCCCGACTATCCGAGTGCGGGTTAGGGGTAAAACTCTTAGGGTGCTCGGCGAACCGGTGTCACCTAAGAGTATAAAATGGTACCGATGTCACATGAGTTCTATGGAGGTGCTCGGCCGAACCGGTGTCATCCTAGAACCCATCTTAGTACCTTAATTTTCAAAATCTCCTTAAGTCCCCAAATTTGTCGGAATTCGGCCTAAACGGTCATTACACGAATTTCCTTCCAAATTTGCTTTATGCCACATTAACATATAATCTCATAAATTCCTCATATGAATAACATCATCATCATTAGCATACTTCATGCATCATCATAAATCATCCAAGCGCTTACCCTTACGGTAGCTTATGCTTTGACCCTTACGGGTCTTAATCTTGAGATATAGTTCTCTACATCCGTCGTTCATATTTTAAGCACCTAAGGCTCACAATTAAACATCATTCATAATCCTCTCATTTTACTTTTAAATCTGAATAGCATAGGGTGGAAATCCTAACATGTGAATACGGGGTTCTAGAACTTACGTTTTAGACCCTTTCTTGGTTCGTTTTTACTTGAAAGCTATGGATTAAATCTAAATCAATTATGAGGCATTCCTATGCTTAAGGACTAATTATTAATCATGTTTATCATGTTGTAAGGGTGCTGGACAGAATCCAGAAAATTAAATGTTCTAAGAGTTCTACATTTGCATTTTTACGGTTTTCTAGTTACTAGTTTCCCCATAGGTGCTAGAATTCAATTCTAACTCAAATGATACCAAGTTTTTCATGTCTAAACAATCTAAATCCGATTATGTCCCCATTAAAACAGTTTGGATTAGTTCCATAAACAAATGGGTCAAAACTATGTTAAATTCTAGCTTTACGGTATTCCTAGTTAGCTAGTTTCTCACCTATCATGCATAGGATCGCTTCTACATCATCATACGATATTTTCACACATTCCAACACATTAAAACATCATCATACAGCATCACATTCACCACATCAGAACCGAAAACATCTTGCCTCAATAAGAGAAGTAAATTGACATTTCTAGGTACATAAGTTAACTAGTTTCTCTTGGAATCAGTTTAGAATTTCTAAAACTCTTTGCAAGACATTTTAAATCATCAAGAGGCTAAGTGAAGCCTTAGGTCAGTGACCAAAACATATTCCATCCCCTAAAGGAGATTGGAATCACATCTTATAATGACATAACCTTATCAAGATTTGTAAAACTTTAAGGAACACTTAAAACATAGACTATTGGTCCTAGTAGCTAGATGAAAACTCATTGGAAGTCCATCATCACTACTTGGCCGAAAAACATACATTCAATGTATGGTTTACATTAAACTTTAACTTGGAATGAAATGGGCAAGTCTTTGAGCTCTAGGTTCTTAAGTTACGACATAAACTAAACGTGCTCATGCTTTTCATTTTTAATCTTGCTTTCAAAGTAAAGTGATGACTTGAAATTAAATATGCAAGGCATAATTTAAACGTGCAAACTTGAAAGTAAATATCTGACATAATCTTAAACGTGCAAGCTTGAAAGTAAATATGCAAGATTCAATTCTTTATTTTAGTGCTCTTGGCCCAACAACAATCGACTTTAAGGCCGAAATAGATAGGCATTCGAGAAATTAATTAGGTGATAATGCAAGTTCAATTCTTTATTTTAGTGCTCTAGGCCCAACAACAATCGACTTTAAGGCCGAAATAGAAAGGCTCCGAGAATTAAATTAAGTGATGATACAAGTTCCATTTTAATCTTTATGTTCTTAGGTGATAGCTTGAAAGTAAAGATGCATAGCAAGAATGTAAATACGAATGCAAGCATAAAATAAATTATGCAAGTTCATTTTATCTTTCTAGAGCTCTTAACAAGACTTTAAAGGAATTTAAACCTTAACCCAAACTCATTCAAACAAGGTAAAGTCAAGCTTGGAGTTCTTAGAACTCAACATAATATCTTTGGGAATCAAGCTATGAAACTTAGAAAATCTCAAGGAAATGGCCGAAATCTCCAAGAAGAGAAAAGTGCATTTTAAAACTCTAGAGTTCATGACCTTGATGATATATTAACACCAATATCATGAGTCCTCATCATTGAGTTCATAGAGCCATTTTAAAACACCATCAAAGTTAAAGTTCTCAAAAGTTCAAGAAAGGAAAATCTAGAAACACTTTTGCTCAAGAACAAAAATCAAGCTCTAGAGTTTGTTTCAAGTGATGAACATCATCATGAAACTCTCATCATCAAGCTCTCATTCCTTTGTTCTCCAAGGCCCATGGCCGAAAATGAAAAGGTAAAGGAAAGAAAAAGAAGTTCTAAAAAGAATCAAGAGAAACTATGAACATTAAGCTTAGAACAAGAACTTTAAAGAAAGAATACATGAAAGAAAATCCCTACTTGGTGTGATGAACTTGAAGATGGAAGAAGAAGATGAAGAAGATGAAGAACTTGAAGAACTCCAAGAACTTGAAGAACACAAAGACTTTGAGAGAAAAAGAAAAGCTTTGAGTGTTTCCTAAACTTAACAAATGATCTAAAAGTGGTGCAAGCTCCTCAAGGCATTCTATTTATAGAGAAATGAAACAAATGGAGGGAGCTCATGGAGGAGGAGGTTTCGGCCATGAGGGTGCAGATTGGAGGCTTTCCATGAGTTCCATGAGGTGAGATAATGTGTTTTTGAGGTATGGTGAGGTATTGGTCAAAGCATGGTGAGGTATGGCTCAAGGTATGGCTCTTTGAGTGAGAAAACAATTTAATATGTGTGGTAATTAGGGAGTGATGGCCGAATATGCATCAGCCCATGGGGGAGGTTTCTTTGCATTTTAATTGTGGTTTAGAGTTGTGTTTAGGTGTATCTTTGATTATGCTTAAGATTAGAAATTTGTAAGAAAGTGTTTAGGTAAGGTAAATGGGTAATTAAGGTAGTCTAGACATAATTAAGGAGTGGTCTTGCACCATTAGAGAGTTAAATCCTCAATTTAGAGTCTAAACAACTCTAGACACATTTCCTTGATTTAAGGAATTGGAGAGAAAACACTATTCAAGATTCCAAGACTAGGAATCTTGAGTTCTAAAAAGGGATTTAAGTTTAATCTAAGCAATTTTAGGTTCTAATTAACTTTAATAAATTATTTTGACTCTAGATTAATTAGGAAAATAAATTAATCTTCGTTTAGAGCCTAATATTGCTTAGGTTTGCTTAATTACGTCATTAAGCTCAAAAATACTATTCTAGGGGCAAAATCGTAATTTTGCACTAAAACTGCCCGGGACCACCGGGACTTGAACAGAGACCTCTAGACACATGAAATCATGTTTTTAAACCTCTGGGGAAAGTTCCGGGCTCAAACGGCACCTTTACCCGCGTAAAAACGCTATAGGGGTATTTTGGTCATTTTGACCCGAAACTGCGGAAAACGAAATTTTCGCTTCCGAAAGCATTCAAAGGCCATTCAATCCCCTTCAAACATTGAGTTGACCCTTCGAGGATGACCAAGTCGGTTACCCTCGAGTTCGGGTCAGGAAATGACCTCAGGGGCATTTTGGTCACTTCCCTCGGACAGAAAAATCGGGGTGTTACAACTTGCATTATGCATGTTTAAATTCCAAGCTTTGCATCTCATTTTATATTTCAAGTCCTCACTAAACTCAAAGAATGAAAATGAATATGCACTTCATATTTACTTTGAGCTATCACTTTACTTTCTAAAGGACTCTAAAATGAAATGCATAGCACGTTTATTTTATGTCATCACCTAAGATACTAGAGCTCAAAGACTTGCCCATTTCATCTTGAGAAAAGATCTATCAAGGAGGTATTTCTTGGATATGCATTCGGCCATGTGATGATAATGGCTCAAGCATGAGTTTCATTTAGTTACAAGGGCCTATAACCTATGTTTTAGGATTTTCTTAAGCATAGGTAGTCTTGAAGAATGCTTCAAGCATGTTTTTATGATTTAAATCCTAACCATGAAAGAAAATAGATAGGTACTTCCCTATGTCTTTTGTAAAGGTTTTTGACAAGATAAATTGATTTCCAAAGAGTTTTAGAAGTTTCAAAAGTGTTCCAAGAGAAACTAGCAAACTATGTGAACTAGAAATGTTTTATTTTGAGCATTTACATGCCTTCAAGTTTCGATTCTGCCCTTTTATTTTCCAGCACCTTAAATTCTGTTTTGGGTGGTCTATATGTGTTTAAATACCTTGCCTTATGTATGATAAAGGTTCTAGAAATCTTAGGCATGCCTAGTAACTAGAAATGCTTGAAAATGTGAATTCTAGAACACTTAGAATCAAAAGTAAAATCAAGTTTCTCGAGAAACCCTTAGGTGCAGAAATCATGTTTTATAATTAGTTTATATGTATAGGAATCCCTTACAATTGGTTTAGGGATGATTTATAGCGCCTTAGGCGAAGATAGAACTTAAAAAGGGTCTGAAACGTAGTTTCTAGAACCCCTGCGGAACTGAACTTATACATTATGTTCCAGCCTTGTTTAAGTGTATAGAATCACATTATATGATGTCTAGATGAGTGAGAGTGACTCATAATTGGCTTAGGTATTAATTCTTGCATCATAGGAAAATTCAGTAAAGAGAAAGGATCTAAAATGCAACTTCTAGAACACCGTAATCCATCAAAACTATGCTTACTGCTGTAACACTCCGATTTTTCTGTCTGAGGGAAATGACCAAAATGCCCCTGAGGTCATTTCCTGACCCAAATTCGAGGGTAACCAACTCGGTCATCCTCGAAGGGTCAACTCAATGTTTGAAGGGGATTGAATGGCCTTTGAATGCTTCCGGAAGCGAAAATCTCACTTTCTACAGTTTCGGGTCAAAATGACCAAAATACCCCTATAGCGTTTTTACGCGGGTAGAAGTGCCGTTTGAGCCCGAAACTTTCCCCAGAGGTTTAAAAACATGTTTTCATGTGTCTAGAGGTCTCTGTTCAAGTCTCGGTGGTCCCGGGCAGTTTTGTGCAAAATTACGATTTTACCCGTAGAATAGTATTTTTACGCCTAATGACGTAATTAAGCTAACCTAAGCAATATTAGGTTCTAATCAAAGATTAATTAATTTTCCTAATTAATCTAGAGTCAAAATAATTTATTAAAGTTAATTAGAATCTAAAATTGCTTAGATTAAATATAAATCTCTTTTTAGAATTCAAGATTCCTAGTCTTGGAATCTTGAATAGTGTTTTCTCTCACCAATTCCCTAAATCAAGGAATGGTGTTGGCATTGGATTCTTTGTTAATGGAGTTTGACTCCATTAATCTAGCAAGACCACCCCCCTAAATCTAGTCTTACAAGTCCCTAATTAACCATTACCTCACCTAAACACTTTCTTACAAATTCCTAATCTTAAGCATAATCAAAGATACACCTAAACACAACTCTAAACCACAATTAAAATGCAAACTAATCCTCCCCCAAATCTGATGCACATGGCCGAAACTCTCCCCCCATTTGACCACATGTTGAATTGTTTTCTCACTCAAAAAACCATGCCTTGAACCATACCTCACCATACTTGAGCCCATGCTTGACCATGCTTCCACCATGCTTTGAACCATGCCTTGTAAGAGATATTTTTCTCTCCCATTCTGCACTCCTCATGGCCGAAGCTTCATCTGTAACATCCCCTGCTGCTTTATGGATTGACGACTGTCCCCACAAACCAACACGGGTCTTTTCAGCGTGCTTTGTCCTCACTCACACGCTTCCTAGGAAAACTTCCCAGGAGGTCACCCATCCCAAAATTGCTCCAAGTCAAGCACGCTTAACTGTGGAGTTCTTTCAGTTTGGGCTACCGAAAAGAAGATGCATCTTGTTGGTATAGGTAGTACAAATCAATTCATATAAGCCCTCCTCAATCAGATAGTCCCATACCTATACGATCTTAGGATCCCTCTCATACGGGTGTGTAATGGGTTCATTCATGTACCCCTCCGCTTTCGAAGTCTGCCAGGAGCCGCTCCTTGTCCGTGCCTCTTTGCACCGGCGATCACTCCCCGACTTCGCGATCCCCGGGCGTTACATGCCCACCAGCTTCCGCTGGTTAGTCCCGAACCACACCGTCTTGGGAGGTGCAGGCTCTGATACCATTTGTAACATCCCCTGCTGCTTTATGGATTGACGACTGTCCCCACAAACCAACACGGGTCTTTTCAGCGTGCTTTGTCCTCACTCACACGCTTCCTAGGAAAACTTCCCAGGAGGTCACCCATCCCAAAATTGCTCCAAGTCAAGCACGCTTAACTGTGGAGTTCTTTCAGTTTGGGCTACCGAAAAGAAGATGCATCTTGTTGGTATAGGTAGTACAAATCAATTCATATAAGCCCTCCTCAACTGTATAGTCCCATACCTATACAGTCTTAGGATCCCTCTCATTCGGGTGTGTAATCGGTTCATTCATGTACCCCTCCGCTTTCGAAGTCTGCCAGGAGCCGCTCCTTGTCCGTGCCTCTTTGCACCGGCGATCACTCCCCGACTTTGCGATCCCCGGGCGTTACATCATCAGCCTATTCACACCCTCTATTTGCTTCATTTCTCTATAAATAGATGGCCTTGGGAAGCTTGCACCACTTTTAGATCATTTGCTAAGTTTAGGAGCACTCAAGCTTTTCTTTTTCTCTCAAAGTTCTAGTGTTCTTCAAGTTCTTCACCTTCTTCATCTTCTTCTTCCATCTTCAAGATCATCACACCAAGTAGGGATTTCCTTTCATGTATTCTTTTCTTTAAAGTTCTTGTTTCAAGTTTGATGTTCATAGTTTCTCTTGTTTCTTTTTAGAACTTCTCTTCTACTCCTTTTTCCTTTTCATTTTCGGCCATAGACCTTGGAGAACAAAGGAATGAGATCTTGATGATGAGAGTTTCATGATGATGTTCATCACTTGAAACAAACTCTAGAGCTTGATCTTTGTTCTTGAGTCTAGTTCTTCCTTTCTTTAACTTTTGGAATCTTTAACTTTGATGATGTTTTAAAATGGTTCTAAGGACTCAATGATGAGGTCTCATGATGTTGGTGTTAATATATCATCAAGATCATGGACTCTAGAGTTTCAAAATGTTCTTTTTTTTCTTGAAGTTTCGGCCATTTCCTTTTCTTTTACATGCAAAATGTTTTGATTTTCTAAAAATGTTATGTTGAGTTCTAAGAACTCTAGACTTTACTTTATCTTGGTTTGATAAGTTTGGGTTGAGGTTTAAGTTCCTTTAAAGTCTTGTTAAGAGCTCTAGAAAAATAAAATGAACTTGTATAATTTATTTTATGTTTGCATTTACATTTATATTCTTGTTATGCACCTTTACTTTCAAGCTATCACCTAAGAACATAAAGATTAAAATGGAACTTGCATCATCACTTAATTTAATTCTCAAAGCCTTTCTATTTCGGCCTTAAAGTCGATTGTTGCTGGGCCTAGAGCGCTAAAATAAAGAATTGAACTTGCATTATCACCTAATTAACACGCCTAGAACGCATTTAAGTTAATTATTAGTCATTACTCTTTTGTTCCAGTTTTTAACTCAAACTTCTTTAAAATACTTTAGTAAAAATATGGGTAAAATTTTTTTGAACTTAAATACCAAATCGTGAGCCGCGCATACTAAATACCTAACGTCATTACCTTACCTGCGTAAGAGAGATGTTAGAAACGAATATCAGGTAAATACAGAATACAACCATAACATAACATAACTCAAATAATGATGACATATCAATAACTGTATCATAATAGTGATGTCTTGTAATTTTAAGGACATCAATATATATCCATCAATAATATACAAACTGATAACTGAGATACAATTACTCTAAGGAAAAATATCCAAAAGGAAGTTATCTCCGTAGCTCCTCGTCCACTCTCAAGACAAATCACGAACTACACCTTCATTCATGTCTGGAGACGACACGGAAAAGAAAAGGGATGAGAAACTTATACAAGAATCTCAGTAGGGCTTCCCGACTATAACACAAGTGTCATCGTCATCGTCGCCAGGAATCTCGGGTTTAATTATGAAAATGGTGAACATATATATAAGGTTCATTTATTAAGTTCTAAATATCATTAGCGAGACCCGTATCTTTTAGCATGAATCTTAATGTCATGAATGCAACATATTAATCATGGATGCATGTCAATATCATATACATAATATCATAAAATTCATAAAACAATGCATATGATATAAAGAACATCATGATCATCATTCTTACAAGTGACTTAAACTTCTTTATTCTTTTTTCCTTGGGGCGCCTATAATTC
Organism: Dalbergia cochinchinensis; assembly: GCA_031216125.1. Taxonomy (NCBI): domain Eukaryota; kingdom Viridiplantae; phylum Streptophyta; class Magnoliopsida; order Fabales; family Fabaceae; genus Dalbergia; species Dalbergia cochinchinensis. The sequence continues at coordinate 4,607,857 of CM062374.1, forward strand.
TCTCTTTTCTCGAGAGTTCTAGGTTATGAGCTCATACCTCACTAGTCGTCACTAGCGTATTCTTATCCCTTTTGATAAGATAAATTCCCGACTCTTAAGGTACGGGGTAGGGCGCATTAGGATCACCTTTCATAACCTTTAATTCGGGGAGTCTAAAGGATCATTTCCTATTTGAATCACCTCTCATAACCTTTAATTCGGGGAGTCTAGAGGATCATTTCCATGTGTCTTATGTCACCTTTAACCTTGGCATGTTATATAGAGATGTAAATATGAATAACTCATCATTTCAACATTTCATGCTCATAAACTTCATGGAATCATGCATCTCAATTTATCAAGCATAATTATAACATACCATAACTTAAACTACATAAACATGCATCATACTTCATTGCATATATCCATAAGCCATATAAGTTTCAACACATGAATATAGCCTTCACAAGATATCAACCGTATTCATGCCATCAAATTTATCAACATTTACGCTTAAGCCCCAAAGGGTCAAATCACAATTTCTCAAAGGTTACGGGTCAAAATGCAAATACCCTTTTGTAACACCTTCTCACAAACTAGAGATCTTTAACATTAACCAATACTTTTAATAGACATATAACTATTAGAAACCGTTATAAACTCATCGTAAAAACCTTTTAAGGCCATAAACCAAATTTCAATACATTTTAGGGGTCAAAGTGCAAAATCACTTGTTTTTAATATTTAACGACGACCGAATTTCTAAATCTTTATATAAACTTCATAAATGGTATTTTGGACTCATGGACACATTCAACATCATTAGTAGCTTTAAATAAAATCATTTGGCTGAAATAACATAATTGATAGTTCAAAACACAACTTTCTGCATTTTGCAAAACGGCCCAAACTAACACTTGTAACTACCCTTTTATGCATCTATGGTACCAAAAATAATTTTTACAATAACTATTAGCGATTTAAACTCATCTAAACATCCTAAATCAGTAACCTTTTCAGTTCTAAAGGATTAGATCAGAATACTAAAATTTTAGCATTTAAAATCATGAGAAAAACCGTATTCTTAATCCTTTATAATTTGTAGGTCTTTCAAAATTTCTTTGTACAAATTTAAAGACAAGATCATACCTAAAAATAAAGTATATCAAGATTTAAATCAGAATTATATAAGTGCCAAAAATAAATAGATGAGAAGTGTCCATGATCAAAGTTGTCATTTAAAATAAAACAAGTAAATCTTGAACTTTAGGATTTAAATGATAACTAGAATCATAAACTTGTCTTGTAACCTTATTATTATCATTATAAGGTGATAACTTGGAAAGATAAATATGAAATGCAAGGCTTGAGATATAAATATAAAGATACAAATTCATTCTTAGGTATTTATGATTTAGGTGACAACTTGAAAGTAAATATGAATATGCAAGTTCATATTATTATCTTCAAGAATTAAAGTGATAACTTGGAATATAAATATGATTATGAAAAGCTTGAAATATAATTATGATATGCAAGAACTTATAACATAAATATGGATGCAAGTTCATTTTTATGTCTTATTAAGCTTAAAACTCAAGACTTAGTAACACCTTTAGAAATCTTTTGTCATCAAGAATTAAATCTTGGGCTTTAGAGGACATTTAAATGATGGATTCACAACCACCACCATGATTCCTCATCATCAAGCCATGGTCATTATCAAATCATAAAAATCAAAAATATAAAGGAAGAACAAAAGAAAGTACATGAAATAAAATCCCTACCAAGTTGTTTCTTTGTTAATTAGAGTAAGAGCTTGATCTTGTATGAGATATCAATGACAAAAATCTGATCTTAGTGATGGTATATATTTGGCCAAGTGAAGATGAAATGGTGGGAGGATTTTTGTTGTGTTCTTGTGTTTGGATATGGAAAGTTTAGGTGCTTAGGGGTTGGTTTACGGTATGTATGTGTTTGTTTGAGCTTGGGAACTTGGATGGATATCAAGAATGGAGTGTCTTGGAGGTGGAGAAGGAAGAAGAAGAGAGCTTTGTAGAGAAGAGAGGATTTTTGGCTAATTTTTGTGAGCAAGACTACAACCAAAAATACAAATGGTAAGAATGAATGTTTGTGTGTGAATTAGGCTTGGAAAACACATATTTATAGGGATTTTGGGGGGTGAGGCAGCTGCATTAATGGCTATAATGGGGAGTATTTTTTTTCAATTTTTGTGAGTGGTAGGACATATATTTGATGGGTATTTAATTTGTAATGGTTTAGAAATGATAAATTAGTGTAAGTGGCTTAACCATCAAGAGTTTAAAATTCCTCAAGACAAGATTAAATGGCCAACATTTATAGTGGAAATTTTAGTGCTAATAATCTGAAGTAATAAAATAAAAATAAATTTAAAATATATTTTATTTTTGAGAAAAGAAATTGTTAGTGGAAAAGAAATTGATAAACTAAAGTAAGTGCTTAATAATCAAATATTTAAGGTGCTCCATTACAAAATTAAATGGCCAACATATGTAGTGGAATTTTTAGTGCAAATAATCTGAAGTAATAAAAAATAAATAAATCTAAAATATATTTTATTTTTAAGAAAAAGAAATTTAATACACTAATTTCCTATTATGTGTCTTAAGAACCCCTTTTTAATTAAGAAATAAAAACAATATTTTCTAAAATAATTTTATGCTTTAAAATTATCTCAAATAATTATTTTGACTCAAGATAAATAAATAAAATTAATTTATCTTTAATTAGAGCCTAATATTGCCTATATTTACTTAATTACGTAAATAAGCTCATTTATTGTTAATTAGGGGCAAAATGGTAATTTCGCGTAAAAATTCCCCGAAACCACCCGAACATTTTCAAATATCAAATTACACATGTAATAAACATTTTGAACTCCCGGGCGATGACTAGGTTCAGAAATTACTGAATCTCGTGTTAAATTACCACAGGGGTATTTTGGTAATTTCACTTGCGGTAAAAATTTGAAGTTGATATTTTCACATCTACAATATCCATAACACACATAATCCCCTTCAAGCATAAAACTAACCCCTTGAGGATAGCCTGGACTGGCCGTCCTTGATTTCGGGGCAAAAATGACCTTAGGGGCATTTTGGTCATTTGCACACTGAAAAATTGAAAATCACGATTTTTGCACATATTGCTATTTAATCATCATATAATGTTATTCTAATATCAAAATATCCTATTGAAGATGGCCTGGACTATTTTGGCCTCAAATCTTGTGTAGAAATGACCTAGGGGTATTTTGGTCATTTTGTATAGCAGTAAAAATCGAGACGTTACAACCGTGACTCAGCCACGGCTTGCACGACGACCGGAGATGCAGCCACACCGCGGGGGTCACTCTCGATCCTCGTTCCGCCTCTTTACGCCTGAGGAGCTTGCCCAGTTTCCCGGATATTTGCCTCGTTCGCGAGATGGACGTCAGTAGGAGGTGACGATCGACCGATGGAGTACCCGGGTAGAGCACACACCACTTAGATGGAGATAAACCTTCTTTTGTTTAGAGGTTACCCCATTTGATGCACTCGGGTAGGGGAGTAGTTTATGTTTATGTTTATGTTGTATTTTCTTTCATGTATTCCCTTGTACCAAATTAAGTCCCACACTTGTAAGTGGGCAAGTTATATATATATATATATATATGAGATGATATTCAGTGTTTCCCATGATGTGCCTTTATGTGCCTTATTCTATGACGATATGAGATGCATGTTTTGTCCTTTACGTGTTATATCGCATCACGCGGCTCTCACTTTGTATTTCAAAAAAAAATTACCCATATTTTCCACTAAGTATTTCAAACTAAAAATGAGAACTATGAAGTAATAGACTAATGATTAACCTAAGTATGTTCTAGAGTATTGGGTTAAAAATTAGGATGTTACAACTGCCTATGCTGCCCAGCCATAATAAATTAGGTTCTAGGACTTAATAAATTATGGTAATGAGATTAATCAATCCCTTAGAGGCATAAGGAAATAATTTGGAAGTTTGAGGTTACCCGATTTAGGGGTTTATTCTTAAGGGAATGATTTATATGTTCTATGTGAATGATGATGGATTATTGTGTTGTCTCATGACCACTATGATGCTATGCGAGTTATTGCTCTTAAATGATGATTGTATCATTTGCATGTTATGGTTCCCTTTAGAACTTTAAAGATGCCTATGTTAGAATTACACGATATATGTGACATACATGAAATATGTAACATCTTGCTATGACTAAACTATGAGAAAATGATCCTTTGGAACCATCAAACCATAGGTGGGGATGAGGTGATTCATATGTAACATGCATGAACTATGGGGCATCTTGTCATAACATGCTAAGACTTAAGGTGACATTAAACTATGAGAAAATGATCCTTTGGAACCATCAAACTATAGGTGGGGATGAGGTGATTCTATGCCCCCTAGACTCGTACTTTAAGTCGGGATTTTTAACTTATCACAATGTAATAAGTCCAGATGCTAGTGACGACTAGCTGGGTATGAGCTTATAACCTAGAGATTTCTCACAAGGGAGAAATATTAGGGTGGCCCCCAGGAAGAAAAGAATAATATGTCAACGTCACCTAAGTAACCAAGTTAAGCTACCATGCACCATGTTTTAAGTACCAAGTTCTACGTTCCACAATCATGTTTTATGTACCATGTACTATGTATCAAGTTCCATGTTCTATGTTTTATGATCTATGTTTTTATGACCCATGTATTATGCACTATGTCTATGAATGCTATACTTGCTAAAAAGCTAGTACTGTTTGCATATGGTATTGACATGCATTCATTCAATATCTATTGCATTCATATCATTAAGACTCATGTTAAAAGACACCCACTTCGGATAAATAGATTTAAGAAGTTTAAAATCGATCCTTATGTATGCACACCCTTTTTATAATGAAAACCGGAGTGGTTGGGGACGATGACGATGACATTTGTGTTAGAGTCGGAAATCCCTACTGAGAATCTTGAATAAGTTTCTCATCCCTCTCTTTTTTTCCGTGTCGTCTCCAAACAAGGATAGTAACGAGGTTCGTGACTTCTTCTGAGGTTCGTGCTTAAAGGTCACTTCAGCAAACGGATGCCAAGGGTCGTTGCGGAAGAATAGATAGGATAGTCTCTAGGTTGTTACTTATCCAACCTCGTAGGTGGATAAGAAGTATTTCATATATATATGCATATTTTGGTGTGAACACTGATGCTAGTACTATGTAACTATAATAATGTGGTTATGATATGTGGTTAATATAATGTTGTATTTCATGTTTATATGTGATTTCTTTTCCTTGTAAGTTATGTTTATGACGAACAAAAGGTTTTATATTAATGCGAGGCTCACGTTTTTGTTTTCAAGTTCAAAAAGAAAAATTTATTCGTATTTTCCGCTAAGTAATTTAAAGAAAAGATGAAACTAAGAAGTAATAGACTAATGGTTAACCTAAATACATTCTAGGAGTATTGGGTTAAAAATTAGGATGTTACATGCGTGACTATCCCAATCACGTGCCCCAGACCTACTTCTCAGAGACCGACCCGTCCGAGGACCCGCCTACCCATCCATATAGCGAGAACTCCGCCCCCACTCCACCACTGATGAGGGAGGGCAGTGAGGATACTGTGACTTAGCCACGGCTTGCACGGCGACCGGAGATGCGGCCACATCGCAGGGGTCACTCTCGATCCCCGTTCCGCCTCTTTACGCCCGAGGAGCTTGCCCAGTTTCCCGGATATGTGCCTCGCTCGCGAGATGGACATTAGTAGGAGGAGACGTACGACCGACAGAGTACCCAGGTAGAGCACACACCACTTAGATGAGGATAGACCTCCTTTTGTTTAGAGGTTATCCCTTTAGTTGCACTTGGGTAGGGGAGTTGCTTTTACGTTTCCAAGTATTTTCCTTTGTATTCTCTTTTAGTTGTATCTATTTATGATGTATCAAACTAAGTCTTACTCTTTATGAGTGAGCATATCTTATGTTATATAATTATGCAGTTCAATGTTATTGTGATGTGTCTTTACTTGCCTTATGATATGATGAGATGTTTGCTTTACTTTCAATCACGTTTTATCATTTATCGTGTCGCGCGGCTCTCACTTTGCTTTTATAATTCAAAAAAAAAATTTACCAGTATTTTCCGCTAAGTATTTTAAAGTAACAAGGAAGCTATGACGTAACAGACTAATGATTAACCCAATTATGTTCTAGAGTATTGGGTTAAAAAATTGGAATGTTACATTTATAATGTGAAGGGTGTTACAATGTACCTTTTTAATGTCCTTTTCTATATTTCCTTCTAGGCTAGTATCTTTATAGCGAGCTATTTCCACTTCATTGTTATCTGAAACTTTTAGTATCGCATTTTCTCTTGGAGGGTATTCTGACTTTGTTATTTTTTAGAAGGTTGTTTTCTTGGTAGATGTGATTTTTACTAGAGGACGAATTTCTTTTACTTTGGTATCTTCATAGTTATTTTTTAACCAATCAAAGAAATATAATTTAATCTCATTATCTTCCATATATTGATAAAATACTTTCCTAATTTCTTCTATCTTATTTTTATTAAAGGTTCCAAAAAACCATTCTCTTAATTCTTTATTATATTTAGCTTTAAATCTACTCTTATCCAATCTTTGTCGATTTTAAAAGGTTCTTTCTTAGTTAATACATTTAATATTTGTGATGCTGTTAAAGAATACTGGGTATCTTCATAGACCGGGGTTGATATTCTAGCTTTACTATTATTAGTTCCTCTTATATCTATGTTAATTGTTGAACCATCTACTGAATGCCTAGATATTTCAAGTTTATATACATGAGGTTCTTGTATTTTAACAAATGCGGATCTATTCATCCTTAACCTTATATTATTTCCTTCTTGAATTATTTCTCTTACCTAGGTATTCTCAATTTTTGTTCATTCTACTACATCTTCTAATAACCATTTTTTGGAACATGTTTTATTACTTTTGAATGTTTTAGTTTCTTAGGGACTTCTACAATGGTTTTTCTTAGATTTGCTTGTACCAATATGGTTTCATCTCTAGGAGAGTGTCTTAATGCTCTAAAGTTATAATCTTTCTTAGTTACCTTATAATATATCCTATATATTATCTGAAAAAGATCATATTTCTCATCTATTATATCATTAGGGGTGTTTACATACAATTTTATAGCTTTTAAAGTATACTCATTGTTTATATTCATTGCAAAGTTAAGATGACAATTAAAGAAAACTGGACCATCATAACAATTACTATCGAAGGTAGTTTTTAATAAGTCTTCAAACTTTTTAAACCATATGTCTATTAATATTATTAGTATGAGAATATTTGCTCCTGGGTTAAAGTTTGGTTTGTTGCCACTTGTATTAATTCTATATGTATAAAATTAAATCCTTGCTCTTTATGCTCTCTTAATTTTTTAGCTTCTAATATATTTATTATATTATTATTACTTGTTCCTGGGTAACTATATTCTAACATATGTACTTCTTCATCTCTTTGTTGCCAAAAGTATTGACTTTTGTATACTTCATTTTTTCTAATTATTAGTATAGACCAATTATGTAACCTTTATTCTATCTTTGCTACTTGTAATTCTGACGAGGAACTATTATTGCTATTATTGGAGGGTGAAGTTTCTTCATTATTTGTTCTTACTACTATTTCATTATTTCTTCCTAAGTTCAAATTACTTAAAGTTCTAAGAAAAGCTGCCATTATTCCTATCAAAGTTTTATGCTATCGAACCACCCTGGTTGATCAATGACTTTACTACCTCACCTGGGACTTACTACTAGGACCACATCTAGGCTAACCAATGTACAAATGGCTCTCACCGCTACAGTAGACTATGAATTAGACTAACAAGCAAAACTTACACGGAATAATAAGAAACAAAACTTAAACGAAGAAATAACTGAATAGTATAAAGAACAACAGAAAAAAGCTTATATCTCTAGAACAAAACCTAAGCCTCTCCCGTGACTTAGGCTCTGATACAAGAGCTAGGGATCATTACGGAGAGATTGATGGACATGTAAAATATAACAACAAAATACAGAGTGCTCAGAAAATACAAAGTGCTCATGTAGCTAAGCCTCTCCCATGACTTAGGCACTGATACCGGAGTTGCAGATCATTATGGAGAGATTGGTAGACATGAAAAATATAATAAGAAAATATAGAGTGCTCAGAAAATACAGAGTGCTCATGCAGCTAAGACATGTAAATTTCATTGTTAAATTTAAATATAACTCAAGTTGTTTAATCTTTTCTCTATACGCTTTAAATTATTATCTAGATATAAAAACATATCGTATAGTTGATTTAATAAAACTTGATCTCCTGGAAAAGGATGTGCTTCAAATTCTTCAATTGTTTCTAATACTCTATTTTGATGATTTTTCAATCTTCTTTTTGCAATTCTGAGTATATATAAAGGAATCATATTATAGCAAACTTTTAAGTATAAAACTTATAAGTATAGAACACTTACAAATACTTTGCTTGAAAACTTAGAGATTTTACTGAATGCTTGGATTTTTACGAGTAGCTAGAGTGTGAAACAAGGTTTTTCTGATATTGTTTTTTACGCCAATGTATGCTTGCTCTTACAAAACTTATAGACTTCTGCTTCTAACATTCCTTTTATACAGGACCTTAGGCTACTATTCTAATAATTGCTCTTATCTTACTATTACAATAATAATGGCCCATGACTTGAATAATGATAACTGGAAGACATGCCTATCACCTTTTCTTTTAGGGGCTTCAATAATGCTATGTAGGTCTTGACTTTGGTGCTACGTACTTCCTTAATGATCATCTTCTTTTACTATTACGAGATACTGGTAGTTTTTTCTTTATTCTCTTTTACTATGTAGAGATACTGCCGACACTTACTCTTAGTATTACAATTCTTCTTTTCTTCAATAATTGTATTGGTCTTCAGTATCTTCAAAATAATGACCCGGGCTTGAACTGACATCTTCGTCTTCTTCTGATTTGGCTGATATGGCTTTTAATTATTCTTGTATTTCTTTTTCTGATGTAGCTACTATTAGTGCTGCTAATAATTACTTTTTCTAAGCCAAAAATTGAGTTTCTTTTTCAAATTCTTTCTTACTAGATAAACTTGGGGATGCACCACCCTAGTTTTTCTTTCCCGTGTACAAATGATCAAAATACCCCTAAGGTTATTTTACCAAGAAAATGAAGGTAGCCGGGTCCGGCCATCCTCAAAGGGATGTTTTGATGTTGAACGGGGACTATGTGTTCTATGTGTGTTAATAGAGCAGAAGAATCTCATTTTTTGAGTTCCTGTACACAAATTACCAAAATACCCCTATAGCTAATTAACAAAGAATTAATTTCTGACTGGACCCAGACTTTGCCCAGGAGTTTGAAATGTCATTTTTAAGGGATGTCTAATATCTGTCTAAGCCCGGGTGTTCCCAGAAAGTTTTTATGAAAAATTACCGTTTTACCCCTAATTAAGGACATAACGAGCTTAATCGCATAATTAACAAAACCTAAGCAATATTAGGCTCTAATTAAAGATTAATTGATTTTAATAATCAATCTAGAATCAAAATAATTAATTGAGATTAATTAGGGCCTAAGATTGCTTAAAGAACTCGAAATCCCTTTCTTAATTTAAAACTTTATGTCATATTTTATTGAATAATATTTTCTCTCTCCAATTCCCTAATTTAAGGAAACCATAGATGTGATTGAGAATCTTGATTTGAAGAGGTTTGACTCCATTAAATAAGCAAGAACACTCATTAACCATGCCTTGAGTGTACTTAATTACTCACTTTCTTACCTAAACACTTATTTACAATCTCCTAATCAAAGATCCAATCAAAGATACTCCTAAACCCACATTAAAGTGAGATATTTTTCCTCCCTATTCCCTTAATGAAACTGGTGCCTTACCCCTCCATTTAATCCATCACATGTTGAATTTATCTCTTACACATTCAAAGGAAACCATACCCAAACCCATACCTAGCCATTCCTCTACCACTCCATGACATGATGCATACAAAGGAGATATTCCCCCCCTTTTCTCTCCATGGGCTATGGCCACTCCTCCTCTTCTCACCTTCTCATTTTGTATTTTCTCTATAAATAGGCACCCAATAAGGCTTGCAAGAACCTTTGCTCATTCTTGTAACTTTAAGCTTTCTTTCTTTGCTCCCAAGAGTTCTTTTTCTTCTTCTTCTTCTTCTTCATTCTTCAAGAAACCACCATCAACCACCACATCTCAATCCTAAACCACCACATAACTACCATCAACTTTCCCTAAAACACTTAACCTTCCCACTTCCAAGATCAAAACTCAAGACACATCTTCCTTCCTTTTCTTTTTCTTCTTGGCCGAACCCCCATTTGATCTCCAAGGAAGAATTTTTCTTCTCATCTCTTTTAAAGACCAAGTTCTTTTCATTCATCAAGAAAAACATCTTTGGTAGGGAGTTATTTTACAGTTTTCATTCTTTTCTTTTGTATCATTCTTGGATTAGAATGTTGAAATGTTGGTTCTCTCCTTCTCCCCTTTATTTTCAATTTCATGTTTTCCTTTTTCTTTCCTTTCTTTTTTGGCCATGATGGCTTTATGAATCAAGAGTCATGGCTTGATGATGAGGATATTTGATATTGGTTGCAAAACCATCATTTTCTTGACCTCTAAAGCTTAAGATTTCACTTCTAAGAGTTCTTAGCAAATGAAAATATTATTTGGTTTTCTTTGATGAGTTTTGCTTTGAGAAAAATGGAATAATATGTTTATGTTATCACTTAACTATTTAAAGTTCAAGACTTACCCTATTCGACCTTAAAGTTGATCGGTGTTTTAGAGTGGTTACTCTAAATAGGAGTCCTGAACATAAAACTTAAAAGGAATAAATGCACATGCAGTCATGCTTATTTTCCAAGTTATCACTTAAGTCTTAGAGGCTAAAAATAAGCTTTCGTTCTCATATGTATGTTATGTTATCACTTAACTATTTAAAATTCAAGACTTACCCCTTACAACCTTAAAGTTGATCAGTGTTTTATAGTTGTTACTCTGAATAGGAGTCTTGAGCCTAGGACTTGAAAAAATAACAAATGGAAATGCATTCATATTTATATTTCAAGTCTTTCCATTTCATATTTATATTTGAGCCTTGCATATCCTATTTACTTTCAAGTTATCACCTAAAGCTTGAAGATAAGAAAATAAACTTGCATTTCATGTTTATATTTCTTGTTTAGCATGTTTATATTTTAAGCCATCACCTAAACTTTAAAGATTCAAAATGAGCTTGCATTCTCATATTTATATTCAAGCTTTGCATATCATATTTGTATTTCCATTGTCATCCCCTTATAATACCAAGATTAAAATGAGACTTGCATTTGCACGTTTAAGTTTATGCTATCACCTAAATAATCTAGAGCTCAAGACTTACCCCTTTCAACTTACATAGGAATTTCGGTTCCATGGACATAAATCTGTACAAATATGATTGGTTTGTCAAGGAACAAGGTTCTAAGAATTGGTATAATTGTCGTCTTGAGATTTTGAAGTTTGTGTCTTACAACTTTTCCTTGAGAAAAATGTTAGTTCCTAAAGTGTTAAAACATAATTTATATAACCAAAATCATTTCTTTAAGTTCTCTAATTTTGCTACTAATCTAAGGATATTACATGTGTTTCTAAAGGGATAAATAAATTTTAGGAGTGTTCCTTGACTTAGAATCAATTTTAGAGAGACTAGTATGCTAGAAATGCTTATTATTGCTCTTGGCAAATTAAATTTTAGTTTCTGTTCTAACATCTCCAGATCTAATGTTTGCTGTTTGAGGTTGCTTAAATATGTAGAACTTGTTAATAATTAGTGTTATAATTATTTTTAGCACTTAAGTAAAGACTAGTAACTAGAAAGAATAAAAAATATGAATTCTAGAACCCTTAAAGGTGAAAAATATGGTTTCTATCCAACATGTAATAATTGCATAAAAAGGATGTTTAACATCTAGTAAAGGAATAGGAATCACTAATAATTGGTTTAGGAATTTATTCTAGTATCATAGGAAAAGTCGGTAATGAGAAAAGGTAAAAAACGTAACTTCTAGAACACTGAAATGGTTAAATTTCCATTTCTGTTCAAATCTGTCCAACATGGTTAAATGATGTTCTTAAGGTTCATAATTAATGAGAATCATTGGAATTAATCCCTTAGATGTATAAAAGAATAAATACAAAAATTAGGTTTACCCGATTTAGAGATTTAATCGACTAAGAGTTAATGAAAGTGCTTATTTTATGAGATAATGTGATTTAATGTACTTGAGGATTTATGTGATGATTATGTTTGCATACTTGATTACTAGTTACAAGTGTTATTGTGGCATGTTATGATTACACTTGGAATGTTTAAGATGCATATGTTGAAGTGATATGATAGCATGTGACATTATATGATATGTTTGTGTTCTTGCATCTTAATATAACATGCTAATGTTAAGGTGACATAAAACATATAGAAATGATCATCTAGACTCCTCGAATTAAAGGTTATGAGAGGAGATCCAATAAGGAAGTGATCCTTTGGATTCTCTGAATTAAAGGTTATGAAAGGTCCTAGCTCCCTATCCCGTACTTAAGAGTCGGGTGTTAACTTATCAAAAGGGATAAGATTACGTTAGTGACGACTAGCGAAGTATGAGCTCATAACCTAGAACTCTCAAGAAGAGAGAGTAATAGGGTGGCCCCTAGTGAGAGAAAGAATAGTTTAAGTCACCTAAAGAATAAAATAAAGTAGTTCATGCTATGTTTACCATGTTCTATATGCATCACTTATGTTTCTATATAGTAATGTTGCACCTTGTATTGACATGCATTTCATGATGAGGAATGTTGCATTCATAGCATCCAAGATGCATCTTAAAAAATAATAGGCCTTGAAAATTGGTATTTTAGAACATAATAATTGAACTTTATGCATGCTACTATTTCATAATGAAACCCGAGGTTCCTGAGGATGTAGATGATGACACTAGGATAGGAGGATGCCCTACTAAGATCCTTTATCAAGTTTCTTACTCTCTCTATCTTTTCTTTCCATCATGTCTTCAGAGGACGATGGTGGCATTCGTGATCTACGTTGATGCGCCTACTTAGGAGCTTTATTTTGACGCCACACATCAGTCATACCACTTCATGGGCCACTATTCCATCTGCATGTTCGTGTTTTTGGACTGCCCGTTTGATCATCCGGTTACCAGTTTCCGTTTCACCCCCACTTTGCCCTTCGCCGATAAGCTTCTCTTTAAGCGTACGCGCCCCCGTCGAGAGCAGAATCGACCACCCCTGCTGCTACCTCAGCTGTATGAGATTACCCAAAATATGTTCCCCGCTCTCGCCTAGCTCATTCAGAGACTGCCTTTCTGAGGACTCAGCCACCGAGATCCTATCCATCGGTTCTTCGTCACCATGCCCGTGGACATCGGTGGAGGTAGTAAGGCTACAGTGACGCAACCGATTTGAGGAGGCAAAGTGAGGATGATACCCCACTGTGGAGCACACGCCTAATCCTCTCACCGTTTGGCCACTCTGGCTGAACTGGCCTAGTGGATTGGTTATGTTCCTCCCCATTAGGACTGGCAGCAATAGTGGATGGGCAGTCGGCGTGATAGTGCTAGTGCACATATCTTGCATAGGATAGCTTTCTTTTGCTTTAAAAGTTATCTACTTTAGATGCACTTAAGTAGGCGAGGTTTCTAATTTATGTATTTTATGTTGCTCTGTGTATTCACATGGATAACTGTACTAATGCTACTATGTGATCTTGATGTATGGCAAAACTTCTATTATATATATATATATATATATGATGGTTGGTTATGTTTGAGATCTTGTACCCCTTGTTTATATGAATGTCTACTCTTTGTTATATGTAACGCTCCGATTATCTATCTGAGTGGAAAATGACCAAAATGCCCCTAAGGTCATTTTCGGCCCGGAATTCGAGGATGGCTGACCCGACAGTCCTCGAAGGGCCAACTCAATGTTTGAAGGGGATTGAATGACCCTTGAGTGGTTCTGGAGGCGAAAGTCTCATTTTTCGCAGTTTCGGGTCAAAATGACCAAAATACCCCTATAGCGTTTTACGCGGGTAAAGGTGCCGTTTGAGCTCGAAATTTTCCCCAGAGGTTTAAAACCATGCTTTTACATGTTTCAAAACATCTGTTTGAGTCCCGGTGGTTCCGGGCAGTTTTAGTGCAAAATTACGATTTTGCCCCTAGAATAGTGTTTTTGAGCTTAACGATGTGATTAAGCAAACCTAAGCAATATTAGGCTCTAAACGAAGATTAATTAATTTCCATAATTAATCTAGAGTCAAAATAAATTATTAAAATTAATTAGAACCTAAGATTGCTTAGATTAGATTTAAATCTCTTTTCTAAAACTCAAGATTTCACTCTTGGAATCTTGAATAGTGTTTTCTCTCTCCAATTCCTTAAATCAAGGAATTGTGTCTAGAATTGTTTATACACTAAAATGAATTTATAACTCACTAATGATGCAAGAACACTCCTTAATTATGTCTTGACAACCTTGATTACCCATTTTCTCACCTAAACACTTTCTTACAAATCCCTAATCTTAATCCTAATCAAAGATACACCTAAACACAACTCTAAACTAAAATTAAAATGCAAGAAAACCCTCCCCATGGCTGATGCAATTTCGGCCCTCTCTTCCTCAATTTCCACCCATGTTGAATTGTTTCTCACTCAAAGAACCATGCTTGAAGTCATACCTTGCACCATACCTCACCATACTTTGAACCATACCTCACCATGCCTCAAGACCACATTATCTCACCTCATGGAACTCATGGGGGCTGCCCATGGGCTGTAATGGCCGAAGCCTCTCCCCTCAAATGCACCTTTCATTTGTTTCATTTCTCTATAAATAGCTTGCTTGGGTGAACTTGTATCATTTTGGGTTCATTTGCAAAGTGTAAGTTTTCAAAGAAACACTTCAAGCTTCCTTTTTCTCTCAAGTTCAAGTCTTCAAGTTCTTAATCCTCTTCTCTCATTCCAACCTCCTAATCACTAGGTAGGGATTTTCTTTCAAGAGTTATTTCATTTAAAGTTCTTACTTTCCTTATGTGTTCTTAGTTTCTCTTGAATCCTTTCTAGAACTTCTTTTCTTTTCTTCTCCTCTTTTTTTTCGGCCATGAGGCTTGTGAATCAAAGAAATGAGAGCTTGATGATGAGAGTTTCATGATGATGTTCAACACTTGAACAATCTCTAAAGCTTGATCTTTGATCTTGAGTTAAAGATGTTTTTAGTTTTCCTTTTAAATCTTTTAAACCTTTCACTTTGATGATATTTTAAAATGGTTAACATAAACTCAATGATGGGAGCTCATGATGTTGGTGTTAATGCATCATCAAGATCATGACCACTAGAGTTCCAAATGTTTCTTTTCCTCTCCAACAATTTTCGGTTCTTCTTCCTTTTCTTTCTTTATGATTTTCGGCCATGTTGGCCAAGGGAACTCACAATGGCTTGATGATGAGAGCTTCTAGATGATGACTAAGTGTTCATCACAATGAGGCCTCTAGAGCTTGAGTTTTAATAAAAATGTTATTTAAGTTTACATTTCAAGAAAAGAAACTTTGTGTTTAAAGAACCCTTGAGGTTCACTCTTCTTTTTCTTTATCTTGTCATGATGAGTTTGGGTTGAGGTTTAAGTTCCTTTAAAGTCTTGGTATGAGCTCTAATAAGAAATAAAATGAACTAGCATTCATATTTAAATTTAAGCTTATGCATTGCACGTTTAATTTGAGTTTTGCATTCATATTTATTTTCCAAGCCATCACCTAAAGTTAAAGGATAAAGAATGGAGTGCATCTCATATTTATATTCTCGTCTAGCATATTTACCTTTCGTCACTAAAGAACGTAAAGATTTAAAATGAGGTTTGCACTATCACCTAACTAAATCTCAAAGCCTTTCTATTTCAGCCTTAAAGTCGATTGTTGCTGGGCCTAGAGCACTAAAATAAAGAATTGAACTTGCATATTTATATTTCAAGCCTTGCATATTTATATTCCAAGTCTTGCATATTTATTTTAAGCCTTGCATTTTTATATTTAAGTCTAGCATGTTTACTTCAAGCTTTCACTTTAATTTGTAATGAAGAATAAAAATGAAGTGCATAGCATGTTTAAATTATGTCATCACCTAAAAGAACTTAGAGCTCAAAGACTTGCCCATTTTATCTCAAGTTAAAGTTTAATGAGGGAGCATCCTTTGAATGCATGATTTCGGCCATGAAGTGATGATGGACTTGGAATGAATTTCATCTAGCTTCAAGGACCAATAAGTCAAGTTTTAAGAATCCTTTTAAGTCTCATGAATATGTATAAGTTAAGATCAACAAGGTTCTATGAATTTAACACTCTTTTAAGGAGGGAATAAGTGGTCACTAACCTAAGGATGTGTTTAGTCTCTTTGACATGATAAAATGGTTTGCAAAGGAGTTTTAGAAGTCTTGAAAAATGATTCCAAGAGAAACTAGTAACTTATGTATTTTAAAAATATCAAGTTATGTATCTTTTTGGGATTTAATGTTTCGGTTCTTCCATGATGTGTTTGCTGCCATGTGATGATGCTTGATGTGTTTGAACGAGTAAAAATTATGTATGATGAAGTTGGGACATTTCTATACAAGGTAGAGAAGAAACTAGCTTTCTAGGAAAAATCGTAAAGTCAAGATTTAGCATAGTTTTATCCCATTTAATTATGGACACTGCCCAAACTGTTTTAATGGGGATATAATCAGATTAGGATTGATTAATCATGAAAAATTTGGTTTCATTTGAAGTAGGAATGAATTTTAGCACCTATAGAGAAACTAATAACTAGAAAACCATAAAACCGCAATTCTAGAACTCTTAGAACATTTAATTTTCTGATTCTGTACAACGCCCTTATAATGTAGTAAACATGATTTATAATTGGTTCAAAGTCTTAGGAATACCCCATAATTGGTTTAGATTGAATTTATAGCGCCTTAGGCGAAGACGGAACCCAAAAAGGGTCTAAGACGTAGTTTCTAGAACCCTCGTAATCACAAGATGTAATTTCTGCCCTTAAAGTGTAAGGCTGTCCAGATTCATTGACGAACATAAATATTAGTAAGAATTATTAGTTGTGAGCCTATAGGTGCATAAAAGGATAAAAACGGATGATAGCGTAATTAGTTTTCAAGATTTAGACCCATAAGGGTCAAAGCATAAGACACCACAGGCTTAAGAGCATAATGAGCTTTAATGTTTCATGAAAGTGTATGTTTTATTATGAGAACAACTTGAGCATGTGATCTCTTATGATAGTATATAGTGTTGATGTGTTGATGCTCACGCCATGATGCGTTATGCAAAATTATGATATTATGATGCTTATGATGCATACGATGATTATGATGCCTTATGTTGGTATTGAATGGCTATGCACGCTCTACATGTTTGGTGGCATAAAGCAAGTTTGATGGAAATTGATTGTCTGTTATTCTGTGCGAATTTCCCATCAAACTTGAGTACTTGAGAAAAAGCTTGCGAAAACTCCCGAGTGACACCGGTTCGGCTGAGCACCCCCAGGAAAGGTTCTGGGTGACACCGGTTTGGTTGAGCACCCCCAGAACAGATGTGACATAACACTGAGACGCATTTCTCCCGCTACGGTGGGGAGGAAACAAATCCGTGAGGGTATTGACATTGAGCTTGCCAGCGGCACAATTATTGTGTACTAGATACCAGTAGAGTGTTTCAAAAAAGGAAATGATCCTAAGATAGGTGATCCAAGAAAGTTATGTATACCCCCTCTATTAGCCCATATTAAATCTAGTGACGACTAGTTAGGATTGAGCTCATTCCTAGGCGATAGGTGAGATGTAGTTTGGTGACCAGATTATTGCCGAGCCGGTGAATCGGTTGGACTTTTGGTGGATATGTTAAGAGGGTGGTCTTTAAGAAAAAGAACTTAAGAGTTTTACTTATGAGAAAGATGTCACATGAAAAGTACTATGCCACGTATAAGATTTATGTTTCCTTATGATGTGCCCAAGTATTATGACTTTCGTGTTAATGTACATATGGTATTGTCATGCATTCATCAAATATCTGTTGCATTCATGTCATTAAGACACATACTAAAAGACACCCACTTCGGATAAATAGATTTGTAAAGCCTAAAACCAATCCTTATGCATGTGCACCTTTTTCATAATTAAAACCGAGGTGGCTGGGGACGACGACGATGACATTAGTGTTAGAGTCGGGAATCCCTACTGAGAATCTTGAGTGAGTTTCTCATCCCTTCCTTTTCCTATGTGTCGTCTCTAGACGAGGATTACAATGAGGTTCGTGATTTCTTCTGAGGCTCGCGCTTAGGGGCCACACTAGCAGACGGAGCAGAGGGTCGCTACGGGAGCATAGATAGCTTAGCTTTTGGGTTTACCCTTATCCAACCTCATAGGTGGATAAGGATCACTTCATATATATGGGCATGTTTTGATGTAAATGATGGTACAATGATGCTAGTAATCTAAGTATCTATGAAGATGTGATGATATTATGATTGATATGTATAATACTATGTTTCATGATTATGAATAGTGTGGTTATTTTTTCTTGCACGTTATGGTTATGACAAGACGTTAGGTTAGCGTGCGGCTCGCGTTTTGCTTTCAAGATTCAAAAAGAAAAATTTATTCATATTTTCTGCTAAGTATTTTAATGAAGGGTTATAAAGAATGAGACAAAAGAGTAATATACTAATGATTAACCTAAATATGTTCTAGAGTATTGGGTTAAAAATTAGAATGTTACATTATATGCGAGGTGAACGATGTAGTTTTACTTTACGTACAGCTCGAGTTTTCATCTTCAATTTCAAAAAAAAATTTTACCCATATTTTCAATAAGTATTTTCTAAAAATTGGAATTAAGAACTGGAACAAAAGAGTAATAACTAATAATTAACTTGAATACATCCTGGGCGTATTAGGTTAAATATTAGGGTGTTACAGGGGATGCTTGTCTTTCTGATAAACTATTTTTGTTATGTGAATAAGATATCCATGTATCAATTGCACTTTCACTAATTAGGTTTAAATCAAATATTCCCTACCATCTGACTTTAATGACTCGAGGAATCAAATATTGGATGCTTGTATCTTCTGTGAGTTTGGCTATATCGTAATCCTATTACATAATCCAAGTTACTCTTAAAGATACTACGAATGAGATTAATTTCATTTCTGGTACAAATGAGGTCTTGGCTTTAAAATATTCATATCCCATAGCTATTTTCTTTGGGAAAATGGCAGGTATTGGACCAATGTCCAAAAATCATTTGAGAAACCATTTAAGGAATTGTAAAGAAATTCCCTTATTAAACCAAAAGAACTATAAATGGAGGTTTGGAAAGAAGTATAGTATGTAATGCCAGGCTTCTATGTAGTCAAAATAATTATAATATGGGGGCTTGAACTTTCTACTAGATTCTTTGGCTTGGAAAAGGCTTTGATTCCATTCTTTCAAAGTTAAGACTTTTAAGATTTTCATCTTGGAATGGGGTATCCTATTTGGGTCTCTCTTATCAGGTATATGAGTTACTTCTATGGATTCAGTGTCAACTAAAATGAACTCATAAAAAAGCTCGGGTTTTTTGTGGATAAACTGGTATGTAGTGAAAAGGTTTCAGAAAGATATGCTTATCCATGGTTTTCCTATCTAATGTAAACCATTCTTTTTCTATAGCTAATACGAATAAGGATTAAGGCTTTTCAATGTAAGGGCTTCTAGTTTGTGTAGATAGATGATGAAGATGATGATGATTGATCGGTATCTAACACAAAGAGCCAATAAATCCCCAAATATATAAATTGATAAATTTGATTAGAAATTTAGCAAATAAGAGAGAAAAAGGAAAAAGTAGAAAAACTCCAAAAGAGAAGAGAAACAGACCTTGATTTCGTATTGAGTAGAGCAGTAAATGAGCGACCTTGATTCCAAATGTCAAAGAGGGACTGGCATGGAGGCTCGCAGCTTGATTTCATATTAAGCAACAAATGAGCGAGAGAGAGAGAGATAGAGGTTCCAAGACTGAGTAAGAGACAGAGGAGAAACGAGTGAGCGACTGGAACAGGGATGGTGTTTGATTCAGCAATTGAGCAAGACAACGAGCAATGACTGGAACCAAGAGAACAGCGAGTAAGTGACCTTGAGCAAGAGACAGTAGCGATAGTGTGACTGAGCCAGATATTGGGGATTTGAAAGACATGTCGACCTTGAGCAAGAGAGAAAAACAACGCTCTAACACTGAGCAGTGTAAAAGCAGTAAGGATCGGCACACCAAAACTCACTAGGAGTGGCAGCAGTTTCACAAACCGCACGGAAATATATCATCTTGTGGTCACCAACGGCACTTCATCTCGACCGCTGTGAAAAGAATGTTGTGGAATTCTTTCTTTGTAGTAGTGTCAAACTTCAAGGAGCTTGTGGCTGCCTTGATCTCCAGTAAAAACCATATTTTGTAGGGGTTTATATTCAAACTTATTTATCTTATCTTGTTCTCTAACTTTTTGTTAAGGATGCTTAAGTTTTAATGAATGATTATGCTTGAAAGATTAAAAGAAGTTGTATGTTGTGTTGCTGGAATTTTTGGATTTAAGCAGACAGGTCAATTTATGATTTTATTCACATAGATGGACACCATATTATGAGCTAAAATTTTTATTTGATGAAGCTAACATATGGAGACATCTTCAGTATTTTTCTTGAGGTGTCTAGATGACATTTTCTATTTTTAAAAATTCAAAAACTGAGAAGGTTAAAGTTTCAATTTGAATAGTAAATTGAATTTTGACTTGAAATTTTTACAGGATGTTGTGGACATCTTGAAGTTAAACTATGAATTTTTTATAGAATTTCTTAAGTTCACTTGATAGGATAAAAAAAATTGGGTTTTCTGACTATTAACTAAAAATTAGTGGTTTTTGACTTCCGAAATTGTATAATTTTGTTAATATAGCTAGAAATCTTTTTATGCTTTGAAATTTTTACAGGATCTCATGGACATATTGAATTATCTTCAAAAAATGCTTTTTCACTATTTTTTATGATGTTTAATAATTTAATGATATTTTTCTAAGACTGAAATTCTGGAAAACATGATATTATGTTTCAAAGTTTTACAAAAGTTTGGATTTTAGGATACATAGGTTAAGCCAAGGCAGGTTCTCCTGCAAGGAAAATGTTATTTTTTAAAACTAACCACATATTTGGAATCTATATGAAAAATGGAGTGGGTACGTGTGATTTGAGCATTTTTGTAATTATATATAAAATTTGGGATCGAAATATAATTTTAGAAAGTTTTGGAGCTTTTCTGCAAAAACTAAATATTTAGGGAGTAAAACTGTAAGAATGGATTCTAGAATAGTAAGATATGTGTTTGGAAGAAAAAAAAATGAGTTTTAGGTCATTTTATAATTTTAGTAAAGTTGAGAGGTCAAAATATAATTTCTTAAAAGTTTGAGATTTTTGTGTAAATTCTAAAAATTTTAAGGGCAAAACTATGTTTCAGTGGAATCAAGATGAAAAGCCTTTTTTATTTTACATGAAAAATTTAGTTAGGGTTATTTTGCAAATTTTATGAAGTTTGAGAGTTTTTTAGCAAAAATTAGAAGTTTTAAGATTTTTGAAAATAAATTACTAAAACATAAGGTGGTTTTGGTCTTTCACAAGCATTTGGAAAATAGAAAAGAAAAAGAATGCTCTTCAAGCTACTCATGTTATCAAACCCAAGCCAATTTATTTAAAAAGACTTATTACTTGTGATGTAATAAAAATGAATTGCCCTTGATTATTGATTGATGAATCATGACTATTTATTGTACTTAAATCCCATACTTGACTGAATTGTGATTATTGACTATTGATTTTGGATACTGTCAGTTGGACCAGTTGCATGTGCATTTATTCTGAGCATTGGTCATGGTTGATTATATGAATGAGTCTCACCAATGGAAGGTGTTAAGTCAAGTATGCATTGAAGATTTAAAAAAGGAAAAAAAATTAAGAGACTTTTACATGATGATTGGAACATGAGATTCCAAAAAGATCAAACTTAATATTACGTGAAGTTGTTCCCCTTTATTCCCATATAAATCTAGCAACGACTAGTTAGGTTGAGCTCATCTTAGGCAATAGGTGATGCAGTTAGTTAAGGTGACATGAGAGGGGGTAATACATTAAAGGAATTAAAGTTACTAAACAAAGTGCTAGAGGTTGATTCTTTTACTCTTTCATGCAAGTTTTCTCTATGTGATTTATATGCCAATAATGCCATTCTCTCTAGATTATTATTTGTTAATCAAAAATTTTTACAAGACTTAAAAGGTGTATCACTTCGAGACTTTTATTTGTGAACTGATTAAAATAAACTAAAACATGCTCACTTATTTTATAATTAAATCGAAGTAACTTGGAGACAACAACGATGACACTTGTACTGTTTTCATTTAATTACTGAGATTCTTTTGAATTCTCTCCCTTTTTCTTTTGTCCATGTCATCTTCAGACGAGCCAATGGACCAAAATGCTAGAGTCCCCTGAGTTTTTGACTTTGGAGCTAATCCATGCTTTAAAGACTTTATTATTGTCCCTATTTATGTTTCTTCTTATTTTGAAATTTCTATGACTTATAGGTGACTCCATTTGAGACCGGGCCTTACGTCGGCTCTCACCTAGGATTTATTTATGGTTTGTTCTATTATGTGCATATTATTATGGAAATGTTATTTCATTCACAGGTTGCATTAGTTTTAATTATACATTAACGAATAAGGCTCTTGTCGTTTTAAGTTTTTTAAAATAATCTATCCTTTATTTTTCCGCTAAGGGTATTTTCAAATGACTTAACATACGAAATCAAAATGTAAGAAATCTAATAATTGGATAATTATGATGTACACATAAGAGGTTAATAATCAGGGTGTTAGAACAACCCACTTCCTTTGCAATCCTAAGCAATATGGGACTTGTTTCCAAGCTATCACGTATTTCAATTAAAAAAAAACTAATAAGGGGAAGCGTAAAGCATGGGGGACAGAGGCTTAGTTTGGTATTGTTGTGTGTAACGCCCTAATTTTTCCCGTGCACAAATGACCAAAATGCCCTTGAAGTCATTTTACTGGAAAAATAAGGATCGTCGGCCCCGGCCATCCACCAGGGAATGTTTTGATGTTAAAAGGGGATTATGTGTGGGTTTGTATGCTAATAGAGCAGAAGAATCTCATTTTTGAGTTCCAATGCGCCAAATGACTAAAACGCCCCTGTGGCTGTTTAACACCGATTAATGAGCCATTTGAGCCCGAACTTTACCCAAAGGTTTTAAACAATGTTTTTGAGTAATGTTTAACATCTGGGTAAGCGCGGATAGCTTTGGGAGGTTTTTGCAAAAAATTACCATTTTGCCCCTGATGAAGCACCTAATGAGCTTAATCATATGATTAACGAAACCTAAGCAATATTAGACTCTAATTAAATATTAGTAAATCTAATTACTAATCTAGAGTCAAAATAATTAATTGAGATTAATTAGAACCTAAGATTGCTTAGAGAAACCCAAAATCCTTTTCTTAAAATCAAGATATTATGTCATGAATCAATGAATAGTGTTATTCCTTTCAATTCGCATGATTTAAGGAACCTTGCATGTGATTGAGAATCTTGATTGAATATGGTTTGACTCTCCTAATGGGCAAGAATGCTCATCAACCATGTCTTGAATAACCTTAATTACCCACTTTCTCATTCAAACATTTAACCACAAACTCTTAATCAAATACCTAATCAAACTTATCCCCTAAACCACATCATAACACAAAAGAAATGAGAAAAATCTTCTCCTCTAAGGCCATTAAAACCCACGGCTGCCCCCCTCCAATTCATCACATGTTAATTTATTTTAATAACATTTCACACTCAAAGAACCATACCTAGCCATACTTTGGAATGACACATGAAAATAGATATTTTCTCTTCTTTCTCTCCCTCCATGAACCAGCCACCCCTCCTCCTCTCTTCCCCCTCACTTTGATTTTCTATAAATAGGAGAAGCTCCTCAAAGAATTCCTTTGCTCATTTCTCTTACACCTCTAAGCTTTCTTTCTCTCAATTTCAAAGAGTTCTTTTTTTTTCTTCTTCTCCATTTTCCAAGAACAAACTCTCTCACAATCAAGGATCATATCTTAGGTAGGGAGTTGTCTTAATGATTTCTATTCTTCTCTTTTGTTTTACTCTTGGTTTAAGATGTTGTAATACTTCTTTCCTTCTCCATTTTCTTTTTAGTTCTTGCTCTTCCTTTCCCTTCTCTTTGTTTTTTGGCCAAATGGCCTACATTTGGAAGAAACCATGGCTTGATGATGAGGATTTTAGGTGGTGGTTGCAACACCATCATTTATTTGACTTCTAAAGCTTGAAAGTTTCACTTTTAAAAGGTTTTTAACAAATAAAGGTACTATGTTATTTTTAAGAATAAAGTGGTAATCTTGAGCCTAGGACTCAAAGAGATAATAAATGGTTTGCACTCATATTTATATTTCCTTGGTATCACCTAAGTAATTAATCTCAAAGCCTACCTATTTCAACCTTAAAGTTGATTATTGATTTAGAGTGAATACTCTAAGGGGCCTAGAGCACTAAAATAAAGAATTAGACTTGCATGTTATATTTATTTTCAAGTCATCACCTAAAGCTCAAAGATAAGAAGCGAACTTACATTTCATGTTTATATTTCTTGTCTTGCATGTTTATGATTTCAAGCCATACGTAAACTTAAAGATTAAGAATGAACTTGCATTCTCATGTTTATTTTCAAGCCTTGCACATTTATTTTTCCTTGCCATCACTTTATAAATCTAAGACTAAAATAAAGCTTGCATTAGCATGTCTAGATTTATGCCTTCACCTGATGATCTAGAGCTCAAGACTTACTTGTTTTACTTTACACAATGATCTTGAATTCATGGGCATTTACTTTTACAAAGATGCTTTGATTTCAAAGTAAATGTTGGAACAAGTTTTGAGATGGTCTAAGAAGGAAAGAATGATTGAAAGAATGTTTTAAACTTAAATTTTCGAAGTTCGAAGGTGCTGGTAATCGATTACAAGGCCCATGTAATCAATTACCAAAGAGCTTTGATGTACTCAGATATGAACTTTTGGCCTGCGTAATCGATTACAACATTATGTAATCGATTACACATTCTAGAACTCTAGTAATTGATTACCATTCCATGTAATCGATTACTCAAATGTTCTTGGGGCCAAAGTCAGAAGTAATCGATTACAATGCTCATGTAATCGATTACCAGAGCCCCCAACTCTCCTGTTTTAAAAACTCGAAGCTGTGTAATCGATTACAAGGCTCATGTAATCAATTACCAAAACCCAAAATGTGCAAATAAGTATTTTCTTTACTTGAATAACATGAATATATGATCTTGTATGTTGTGGATCTATGATCTTGTATAACATGAAACTATAATCTTGAATGGCATGAACCTATACCCTTGCATGATATGAGTTTATGATATTGCATGATTGTTCTTGAACCATGAGCATATTTCTTGAGTTTAGAAGTAACATGCTTATATGGGTAATTGAGACGAATGACTATGAGAATGCCATAATAAGAAACAAGTTATGAATTACTTTTCATCTTCATATAACATGCTTAATTGTTTTAAGGTGACATAAAATGCATTTCTTCCTAGCAAAAGGAGGAAACAAAACCTTGCATCCCTATCAAAAGGGCAAAGAGGACAATATCTACATTTTGGTAGATGCGAATCTTCCTAGCAAAAGAAGATGATATAAGCCCCCTAACCCGCACTCTAGGAGTCGGGATTTAACTTATCAAAAGGGATAAGATTACGCTAGTGACGACTAGTGAGGTATGAGCTCATAACCTAGGAACTCTCAAAGGAGAAGAGTTGTTAGGGTGGCCCCAAGAGAATAATGAACTTAATGTCACTTAAAAAGAAAAATAAAAAGAATTTATTTGGAACTATCACGTTTTCTTTATGCCACTTATGTAATCATGTTTCTTTACGCTGTGTATAAACGATTGCATCTGACATTGCTATGCTTTCATGATATGATATGTTGTATTCATAACATCAAGACTCATGATTAAAAGACACGGACCTTGGATAATTATATTTTCGAACCTAGTAATGAACCTTATGCATGCTCACCTTTTTTATAATAAATCCAAAGTTCCTAAGGATGTAGATGATGACATTTGGATGGGAGGATTTTCCTTACTGAGATTCTTTAGAAAGTTTCTCACTCCTCCTATCTTTTCTTTCCGTCATGTCTTCAGAGGACGATGGCTTCCTTCGTGATATACGTTGACACACCGACATGGGAGCTGCATTTTGACGCCACACACCAGTCCTATCATTTGATAGGTCATTGCTCAGTCTGCTTATTTGTGTTCTTGGATCGCCCCTTTGCTCAGCCAGTCACGAGCTTCCAGTTCATATCGACTTTGCCCTTCACCGATGACCTACTCTTCGAGCGCACACACCCCCGAGAAGAGTGCATCCATTGCACCCCCGACTCTGCTTCCACTATCTACGCCTTCATCCCCTGTTCACCCCCGGCCTTCTCTGGGACTGACCCCTCCGAGATGGACATCTCATCCATGGGTTCCTCCCCCACCATACCCATGGAGTTGGGTAGTGAGGACATAGTGACGCAGCCGCTCTGAGGAGGTAGAGTGAGGCTGGTACCCCGCAACGGAGCACACGCCTAACCCTCTTACCGCTTGGCCACCCCCGCCAAGTTGGCCCCGAGGGTTGGATATGTACCCCCCTCGGTTGACGAGCAGGAGTAAGAGTTGGTAGCTGACTCTAGTGCACATACACTTTCACGATTAGGATAGCCTTCTTTTGTTTTAGAGGTTATCTATTTTTTTGATGCACTGTTACAGATGGGAGATCCAGATGTACTTTCTTTATGTTTTCCTTATGATGCATGCAACACCCCGATTTTCTGTCTGAGTGGAAAATGACCAAAATGCCCCTGAGGTCATTTTCGGCCTGGAATTCGAGGATGGCCGACCCGGCAGTCCTCGAAGGGCCAACTCAATGTTTGAAGGGGATTGAATGACCCTTGAGTGGTTCCGGAGGCGAAAGTCTCATTTTCTGCAGTTTCGGGTTAAAATGACCAAAATACCCCTATAGCGTTTACGCGGGTAAAGGTGCCGTTTGAGTCCGAAACTTTCCCCAGAGGTCTAAAACAATGTTTTTACATATTTCAAAACATCTGTTTGAGTCCCGGCAATCTCGAGCAATTTTAGTGCAAAATTATGATTTGCCCCTAGAATAGTGTTTTTGAGCTTAATGATGTAATTAAGCAAACCTAAGCAATATTAGGCTCTAATCGAAGATTAATTAATTTCCATAATTAATCTAGAGTCAAAATAAATTATTAAAATTAATTGGAACCTAAGATTGTTTAGATTAGATTTAAATCTCCTTTCTAAAACTCAAGATTTCACTCTTGGAATCTTGAATAGTGTTTTCTCTCTCCAATTCCTTAAATCAAGGAATTGTGTCTAGAATTGTTTATACACTAAAATGAATTTATAACTTACTAATGATGCAAGAACACTCCTTAATTATGTCTTGACAACCTTGATTACTCATTTTCTCACCTAAACACTTTCTTACAAATCCCTAATCTTAATCCTAATCAAAGATACACCTAAACACAATTCTAAACCACAATTAAAAATGCAAGAAATCCTCCCCCCATGGCTGATGCAAGTTCGGCCACTCCTCCTCCATTTGCATCACATGTTGATTTGTTTCTCACTCAAAGAACTATGCTTGAGCCATACCTTGAACCATACCTCACCATGCCTCAAGATCACAACATCTCACCTCATGGAACTCATGGGGGCTGCCCATGAGCTGTAATGGCCGAAGCCTCTACCCCTATTTGCACCTTGCATTTGTTTCATTTCTCTATAAATAGCATGCTTAGGTGAACTTGCATCATTTTGGGTTCATTTGCTAAGTGTAAGTTTTCAAAGAGCACTTCAAAGTTTCCTTTTTCTCTCAAGTCCAAGTCTTCAAGTTCTTCATCCTCTTCTCTCATCCCAACCTTCAATCACTTGGTAGGGATTTTCTTTCAAGAGTTTCTTTCATTTAAAGTTCTTAATCTCTTTATGTGTTCATAGTTTCTCTTGAATCTTTTTAGAGCTTCTTTTCTTCTTCTTCTCCTCCTTGTTTCGGCCATGGGCCTTTGAGAGCAAAGGAATGAGAGCTTGATGATGAGGGTTTCATGATGATGTTCATCACTTAAACAAACCTCTAAAGCTTGATCTTTGTTCTTGAAGCTAAAGATGTTTTAGTTTTTCTTCTTGAACCTTGAAACCTTTCACTTTGATTATGTTTTTAAATGGTTATGTGAACTCAATGATGAGGACTCATGATGTTGGTGTTAATGCACCACCAAGATCATGGCCTCTAGAGTTTCAAATGTTTCCTTTTCTTCTTAAAAGTTTCGACCCCTTTTCCTTTTCTTTCTTCACATTTTCGGCCATGTTGGCCAATGAGGTTCTCAATGGCTTGATGATGAGAGCTTCTAGATGATGACTATGTTTTCATCACAATGAGGTCTCTAGAGCTTGAGTTTTAATAAAAATGTTATCTATGACCACATCTCAAGAAAAGAAACTTTGTGTTTTTAAAGAACCCTTGAGGTTCACTCTTGTCTTTACTTTATCTTGTCATGATAAGTTTGGGTTGAGGTCTAAGTTCCTTTAACGTCTTGTATGAGCTCTAATAAGAAATAAAATGAACTAGCATTCATATTTAAATTCAAGCTTATGCATTACATATTTACTTTGAGCTTTGCATTCATATTTAATTTCCAAGCCATCACTTAAAGTTAAAGGATAAAGAATGGATTGCAACTCATATTTACATTCTTGTCTAGCATATTTACTTTTCATCACTAAAGAACATAAAGATTTAAAATGAGAGTTGCACTATCACCTAACTAAATCTCAAAGCCTTTCTATTTCGGCCTTAAAGTCGATTGTTGCTGGGCCTAGAGCACTAAAATAAAGAAATGAACTTGCATATTTATATTTCAAGTCTTGCATATTTAATTCAAGCCTCGCATATTTATGATTCAAGTCTTGCATATTTACTTTAAGCTCTCACTTTACTTTGTAATGAAGAATAAAAATGAAGTGCATAGCATGTTTAAATTATGTCATCACTTAAAGACCTTAGAGCTCAAAGACTTGCCCATTCTATGTCAAGTTAAAGTTTAATGTGGGAGCATTCTTTGAATGCATAGCTTCGGTCAAGTAGTGATGATGAACTTGGAATGAGTTTCATCTAGCTACAAGGGCCAACAATCTAAGTTTTAAGAATTCTCTTTAAGCCTCATGAATTCTATGAGATTAAGACCAATAAGATTTATGAATTTAATTCTCTTTTAAGGAGGGATCAAGTGGTCACTGACCTAAGGATTTTTTTAGCTCTTTTACAAAATAAAATGGTTTGCAAAAGAGTTTTAGAAGTCCTAAAAACGGTTCCAAGAGAAACTATTAACTTATACGTTTTAGAAATATCAAGTTATGCATCTTTTAGGAAACTTAAAGTTTCGGTTCTTCCGTGATGAGTTTGCTACTGTGTGATGATGTTTTGATGTGTTTGAATGAGTAAAAATTATGTATGATGAGGTAGGAACATTTCTATGCATGATAGGAGAGAAACTAGCTTTCTAGAAAAATCGTAAAGTCAAGATTTAGCATAGTTTTAACCCATTTACCTTTGGACACTGCCCAAACTGTTTCTATGGGGATATAATCAGATTAGGATTGTTTAATCATGAAAAATTTGGTTACAATTGAAGTAGGATTGAATTTTAGCACCCATAGAGAAACTAGTAACTAGAAAACCATAAAACCGCAATTCTAGAACTCTTAGAACATTTAGTTTTTAGAATCTGTCCAGTAACCTCATAATATGGTAGACATGGTTTATGATTAGTCCTTAGACATAGGAATGTCTCATAATTGGTTTAGGTTTAACTTATAGCGCCTTAGGCGAAGACAGAACCTAGAAAGGGTCTAAGACGTAAGTCCTAAGGAATGATGATGTTCAGATTTAATAGAGAGCATAAATAATAATAATATTTGTTAGAAGAGAACCCTTAGGTGCATAAAAGTTTGATAGAAGATGATAGGTTAATTACACCACAAGTTTAAGGCCCGTAAGGGTCAAAGCATAAGATACCGTAGGACCAAGAGCATAACGAATTTTAATGTTGCTTGTAAATGCATGAGAATGATTATGTGAATGTGTGAAAATTATGATGGAGGATACATGTTTGAATAACTTATGTGGCATAAAGAAGAATTTGGAAGAAATTTGGCATGCTGCAGTTATGCTGCCGAATTTCTGACAAATTCAGGACTCAGAAAGTTTTTGAAAAACCTATGAGATTTTTATGAGGTACTAAGATGAGTTCTCAGATGACACCGGTTCGGCCGAGCACCTCCAGAGAACTCATGTGACATCGGTACCAAGATGAATTCTTGGGTGACATCGGTTCGGCCGAGCACCCCCAAGAAATACCCCCTAGCCCGTACTGGATAAGTCGGGATTATGTTTATGATTATGTTATGCTTATCGGGATTGATAAGTAAGAACTAGTGACGACTAGTTAAGGTATGAGCTCATAACCTAGAGATGTGACACATTCTAGGTGACACCGGTTCGGCCAAGCACCCCCAGAGCGATTATCTTTTAGGGTGGCCTATGAGGAAGTAAAGTATGATGTTTATGTCACAAAGTTTCCCATATGAGAATTTAATTGCCACTTTATGCCACTATTATGATGTTCTTAAAGATATGATGATTATTCTTGCATTAAGTAGAGCCATGCATACATTCTTTAATATGATTGCATCCATGTCATTAAGAATCATGCTAAAATGAACGGACCTTGGCTAATTATGTTTTAGAACGTAAAAATAGATATTTATGCATGCTCACTTATTTTGTATACTAAACCCAAGGTTCGTGAGGACATAGATGATGACACCTAGGTAGTAGGAGGCCCTACTGAGATTCTTTAGCAAGATTCTCACTCCCTTTAACTCTTTCTTTCCGTCACGTCTTCAGATGGCGACGTTCGTGGTTTTCGTGGACACCCCGACGTGGGAGGTGCACTATGACCCGGATCACGAGTCATACCATTTTGAGGGACAGTGCACGGTGTGAGTCTTTATGTTCATAGGACGTCCCTTCGCCCACCTCGTGCATACCCATCGCTTCTCCCCGACAGCACCCTACGGTGATGACGAACGGGTTTTTGAGCGCGCGCGTACGCATAACGAGAGAGTGCTCCGCATGCATACCACCGCCTCAGTCATGCGTGACTATCCCGACTATGTGCCCCGGACTTACTTCTCGGAGACCGATCCGTCGGAGGACCCGCCTACCCATCCGTACAGCGAGAGCTCCGCCCCCACTCCACCACTGATGAGGGAGGGCAGTAAAGATACCGTGACTTAGCCATGGCTCGCACAACGACCGGAGATGCAGCCACATCGCTGGGGTCACTCTCGATCCCCGTTCCGCCTCTTTACGCCCGAGGAGCTCGCCCAGTTTCCCGGATATGTGCCTCGCTCGCGAGATGGACGTCAGTAAGAGGTGACGTACGACCGATGGAGTACCCGGGTAGAGCATACACTACTTAGATGAGAATGGACCTCCTTTTGTTTAGAGGTTATCCTTTTAGTTGCACTTGGGTAGGGGAGTTGCCTTTACATATTCCGTCGTACTCTCCTTTGTATTTACTTTTTAGTTGTATCTGTTCATGATGTACTAAACTAAGCCCCACACTCCATGAGTGGGCATATCGTATAATATTATATAAATATGCATTTCAGTTCTATTGATGTACCTTTACTTGCTTATGTTATGCTGCTATGCGATGTCTGCTTAATTCCGTTCATGCTTTATTATTTACCGTGTCGCACGGCTTTCACTTTGCTTTTACATTTCAAAAAAAAAATTTACCAGTATTTCCGCTAAGTATTTTAAGTAATAAGGAAGCTATGACGTAACAGACTAATGATTAACCTAATTATGTTCTAGAGTATTGGGTTAAAAATTAAGATGTTACAATGCACGGATGACTGTATTAACTCTACTACGACTGTTCTGGTGTATGGTATGACTATTTACATATCTAATTATGATGTGGTTTCTTTTATGGTATTATGTTCCTTTTGATATGACATGTTTTCCTTTTTGATTTCATGCAAGATGACGATGTAGTTTACCTTACGCAAGCATATGGCTCACATTTTTATCTGTTCAAAAAGAAAAATTTTACCCATATTTTTCTAAGTATTTTGTAAAACCAAAACGAATAACTGAAATAAAAGAGTAATAACTAATAGCTAACTTAAATACATCATAGTTGTATTGGGTTAAATATTAGGATGTTACATTGTGGCTCTCAAAAAGTTGTTCTCAAAAGGCCATAGTAACATTATTTCATAAAATAATATAAAAGTTTCATCAGTAAACAAGAGTCATTGAAGTAGTGCCTGGTAAATATATTATAAAAATGCTCTCAAAATATAAAATGACTAAAATATTTATGAAAAAAGTAAAAAATTAAAAGTCTTAATTAATGGAAGGTTAAAGTTAGATTTTTATTAAAATTCAAGGGTTATATTAGCCTTTTAAACTTCTAGAATTTCAAATAGCAGAAGTTAGCTCTGAAAAACATCCCATGAGATGCTTTCGAAAGTATCCATGGCTTCTTAAATCCAAGAGCAAAAGCACCTTAGCTTTTTGGTTTACCAAGCAAAAAAAAATTGGTTTATGCCTTTCATAAGACACAGCACACAGCTAAAGAGCATTACTAAACCCATCAAAAGTGGGTTACAGTTAGTGGCGATTGACAATGGCAGTGATAGGTAGTGGACTAGAGTGAAAAAGTGACGAGAGCTATGAAAGAAAGAAAAAAGGACAAAAGTGATAAGTCATATACGAAATTATTTTTTAAAATATTAAAATATAAATGTATGTTCTACCCTAAATTAATATTGACCTTTAGATTTATTGATCAATGGTTAAAATTTTTTTGCCATGTGGTGCCAAACACAGTAGAGATTGGACACCACTTGAGAATGGCCTAGGTTTTGTAACGCCCCGGTTTTTCCCGTATACAAATGACCAAAATACCCCTGAAGTCATTTTTACTTGGGAATCAAAGGGCCGGTCCTAACCATCCTCAAAGGGTTATTTTAATGTTGAATAGGGATTATATATGTTATGCGTGTTAATAGAGGTGAAAATCTTATTTTTAGTTTTTTTGCACGCAAAATTACCAAAATACCCTTGTGGTAATTTAATGCGGGATTAATTGCCGATTGGGCACGGACTTTATCCAGGAGTTTAAAATATTATTTTTAAGGGATGTATGATATCTGTTTAAGCCCGGGAAGTCCCGGGGAGTTTTTGTATAAAATTACCATTTTGCCCCTATTTAAGGGCATAATGAGTTTAATTGTGTGACTAAGGAAACATACGCAATATTAGGCTCTAATTAAAGATTAATTAATTTTAATGATTAATCTTGAGTCAAAATAATTAATTGAGGTTATTTAGGGCCTAAGATTGCTTAGGAAAATTCAAAATTCCTTCCTTAATCTAAGACTTTGTGTCATGTCAAGTATAATAGTGTTTTCTCTTTCCAATTCCTTGAATAATGAAAACCATGATGTGATGAGATTCCTAGATAATAAAGGTGAATTTGTACTAAGAGAGCAAGACAACTTCCTAATCTTGTCTTGCATGGCCTTAATTACTTGCTTTCTAACTCAAACACTGATTTGCCAAATCCTAACCAAATGCCTAATCAAATTTAGCTCTAAACACAACTCCTAACACAAAAGAAATAAAAATATCTTCTCCCCCCATGCTTTGCTCATGGCCAGTCACTCCTTGCCTATACCTCCTCATATTTGGTTTTCTATTTAACACTCAAACACTCTCATTCTCACCACTCATTTGTTTGGCCAAAGAATTGTGTCAAAAAAGTGCTCTCAAATTCTTTCTTCTCTCACTTCTCAAAAATTTCTTTTTCTTGCTCCACCACCACAAGAACCACCACCCACCACCACCTCTCAACCTCAAGCCACCACTGTAACACCCCGATTTTTCTGTCCGAGGGAAATGACCAAAATGCCCCTGAGGTCATTTCCTGACCCGAATTCGAGGGTAACCAACTCGGTCATCCTCGAAGGGTCAACTCAATGTTTGAAGGGGATTGAATGGCCTTTGAATGCTTTCGGAAGCGAAAATTTCGTTTTCCGCAGTTTCGGGTCAAAATGACCAAAATACCCCTATAGCGTTTTTACGCGGGTAAAGGTGCCGTTTGAGCCCGGAACTTTCCCCAGAGGTTTAAAAACATGTTTTCATGTGTCTAGAGGTCTCTGTTCAAGTCCCGGTGGTCCCGGGCAGTTTTAGTGCAAAATTACGATTTTGCCCCTAGAATAGTGTTTTTGAGCTTAATGACGTAATTAAGCAAACCTAAGCAATATTAGGCTCTAAACGAAGATTAATTTATTTCCCTAATTAATCTAGAGTCAAAATAATTTATTAAAGTTAATTAGAACCTAAAATTGCTTAGATTAAACTTAAATCCCTTTTTAGAACTCAAGATTCCTAGTCTTGGAATCTTGAATAGTGTTTTCTCTCTCCAATTCCTTAAATCAAGGAAATGTGTCTAGAGTTGTTTAGACTCTAAATTGAGGATTTAACTCTCTAATGGTGCAAGACCACTCCCTAATTATGTCTAGACCACCTTAATTACCCATTTCCCTTACCTAAACACTTTCTTACAAATTCCTAATCTTAAGCATAATCAAAGATACACCTAAACACAACTCTAAACCACAATTAAAATGTAAACTAATCCTCCCCATAGGCTGATGCATTTCGGCCACATCCTTCCCCATTGACCACATGTTTAATTATTTTCTCACTCAAAGAACCATGCTTGAGGCCATACCTTGAACCATACCTCACCATACCTTAAGCCATACCTCACCATACCTCAATAACACATTATCTCACCTCATGGAACACATGGAACCCTCCAATTCTGCACCTCTTGGCCGAAAACACCTTCAGCCTTCACACCCTCCATTTGCTTCATTTCTCTATAAATAGATGGCCTTGAGGAGCTTGCACCACTTTTAGATCATTTGCTAAGCTTAGGAGCACTCAAAGCTTTTCTTTTTCTCTCAAAGTTTTTGTGTTCTTCAAGTTCTTGGAGTTCTTCAAGTTCTTCATCTTCTTCTTCCATCTTCAAGTTCATCACACCAAGTAGGGATTTTCTTTCATGAATTCTTTCTTTAGAGTTCTTGCTTCAAGCTTTATGTTCATAGTTTCTCTTGATTCTTTTTAGAACTTCTTTTCCTTTCCTTGTTCTTGCTCATTTTCGGCCATGGGCCTTGGAGTTCAAAGAAATGAGAGCTTGATGATGAGAGTTTCATGATGATGTTCATCACTTGAAACAAACTCTAGAGCTTGATCTTTGTTCTTGAGCAAAAGTGTTTCTAGTTTTTCCTTTCTTGAACCTATGAGAACTTTAACTTTGATGTTGTTTCAAAATGGTTCTAATGACTCAATGATGAGGTCTCATGATGTTGGTGTTAGTATATCACCAAGATCATGGATTCTAGAGTTTCAAACATTTCTTTTCTTTCCTTGAAGTTTCGGCCATTACCTTTCCTTTTCATGCTAGATGTTTGATTTTCTAAATATGTTATGTTGAGTTCTAAGAACTCTAGACTTTTACTTTGTCTTGGTTTGATGAGTTTGGGTTGAGGTTTAAGTTCCTTTAAAGTCTTGTTAAGAGCTCTAGAAAGATGAAATGAACTTGCATAATTTATTTTATGCTTGCATTCATATTTACATTCTTGCTATGCATCTTTATTTTCAAGCTATCACCTAAGAACATAAAGATTAAAATGGAACTTGCATCTTCACTTAATTTAATTCTCGAAGCCTTTCTATTTCGGCCTTAAAGTCGATTGTTGTTGGGCCTAGAGCACTAAAATAAAGAATTGAACTTGCATTATCACCTAATTAATCTCTCGAATGCCTATCTATTTCGGCCTTAAAGTCGATTGTTGTTGGGCCAAGAGCACTAAAATAAAGAATTGAATCTTGCATATTTAATTTTAAGTCATCACTTTACTTTGTAAGTAAGATTAAAAATGAAAAGCATGAGCACGTTTAGTTTATGTCGTAACTTAAGAACCTAGAGCTCAAAGACTTGCCCATTTCATTCCAAGTTAAAGTTGAATGTAAACCATACTTTGAATGTATGTTTTTCGGCCAAGTAGTGAGGATGGACTTCCAATGAGTTTTCATCTAGCTACTAGGACCAATAGCCTATGTTTTAAGTGTTCCTTAAAGTTTTACAATTCTTCATAAGGTTATGTCATTATAAGTTGTGATTCCAATCTCTTTTAGGGGATGGAATATGTTTTGGTCACTGACCTAAGGTTTCACTTAGCCTCTTGATGATTTAAAACGTCTTGCAAAGAGTTTTAGAAGTTCTAGATTGATTCCGAGAGAAACTAGTTAACTTATGTACCTAGAAATGTCAATTTAACTTTCTTATTGAAGTTAAATGTTTTCGGTTCTGACATGATGAGTATGATGCTGTATGATGATGTTTTGATGTGTTGGAATGTGTGAAAATATCGTATGATGATGTAGAAGCGATCCTATGCATGATAGGTGAGAAACTAGCTAACTAGAAATACCGTAAAGCTAGAATTTAACATAGTTTTGATCCATTTGTTTATGGAACTAATCCAAACTGTTTTAATGGGAACATAATCAGATTTAGATTGTTTAGACATGAAAAACATGGTATCATTTGAGCTAGAATTGAATTTTAGCACCTATAATGAAACTAGTAACTAGAAAACCGTAAAAGTGCAAGTTTAGAACTCTTAGAACATTTATTTTTATGGATTCTGTCCAGCACCCTTACAACATGATAAACATGATTAATAATTAGTCCTTAAGCATGGGAATGCCTCATAATTTATTTAGATTTAATCCATAGCGCCTTAGGCGAAGACGGAACCAAGAAAGGGTCTAAAACGTAAGTTCTAGGACCCCATAAATACAAGTTAGAGGTTTCACCCTATGCTATTCAGATTTAAAAGTAAATGTGAGGATTATGAATGATGTTTAATTATGAGCCTTTAGGTGCATAAAATATGAGCGACGGATATTAGAGAACCATATCTCATAATTAAGACCCGTAAGGGTCAAAGCATAAGCTACCGTAAGGAATAAACGGTTGAGAGTTCTATGATGATGCATGAGTTATGTAAATGATGATGATGTTATTCATATGATGAATTCATGAGGATATATGTATATGTGGCATAAAGCAAATTTGGAAGGAATTCGGTGTAATGCCATCGAGCCGCCGAATTCCCGACAAATTTGGGGACTTAAAGAGATTTTGAAAATTAAGGTACTAAGATGGGTTCTAGGATGACACCGGTTCGGCCGAGCACCTCCATAGAACTCATGTGACATCGGTACCATTTTATACTCTTAGGTGACACCGGTTCGGCCGAGCACCCCTAAGAGATTTGCCCCCTAACCCGTACTCAGATAGTCGGGATTTATGATTTATGATACGCTTATCGTTAAGTGGTAAGTAAGAACTAGTGACGACTAGTTAAGGTATGAGCTCATAACCTAGATGTATGACACGTTCTGGGTGACACCGGTTCGGCCGAGCACCCCCAGTTCGATTGTCTTTTAAGGTGGCCCATGAGGAAGAGAAGTTCATGATTATGATTATGTCACTAAGTTTTGTCCCATATGAATGTTACTATTGCCACTTTATGCCACCAATGATGACGATACTTGATGTTATGTTTTATGTATGTGCATTAGGTCGTGCCATGCATACATTTTCTATTATGTTGCATTCATGACATTAAGATTATTTTAAAATGAATGGACCTTGGCTAAAGTATATTTTGAAGTTTAAAATGAACTAAATGCATGTTCAGACATTTCGTATAATTAAACCCAAGGTTCCTGAGGACGTAGATGACGACACCTAGGTAGTAGGAGGCCCTACTGAGATTCTTTAGTAAGATTCTCACTCCCTCTATCTCTTTCTTTCCGTCACGTCTTCAGATGGCGACGTTCGTAGTGTTCGCGGACACGCCGACATGGGAGGTGCACCATGACCCGGACCACGGGTCATTCCATTTTGTGGGTCGATGCACAGTTAGAGTATTCATGTTCATGGGACGACCCTTCACTCCCCCTGTACATTCCCATCGTTTCTCCCCCGTCTCACCTTTTGGCGATGACCTAGTGTTCGAGCGCGCACGTCCCCGAGAGGAGAGGCTACGCCGTACTGCAGCTTCCGCATCCACCGTTCGAGACTCCCCCGAGTATGTGCCCCGTTGCCCATCGTCCTTCTCGGAGATGGATCCTTCCGAGGATTCGGCCACCCAGATACCCTCCGAGGGATCTTCCCCCACCATACCTATGGACTTCGGAGAGGATAGCGAGCCCACCGTGACTCAGCCGAGGCGTGCACGACGACCGGAGATGCGGCCATACCCTGGGAGTCATATTCGATCCCCACTCCGCCTTTTCACACCCGAGGAGCTCGCTCAGTTTCCCGGATATCTGCCTCGATCACGAGATGGTCGCCAGTAGGAGGTCGAGGATGGCCCGAGTTAGAGCACACACCACATAGATAGGGATAAACCTTCTTTTGTTTAGAGGTTATCCTATTAGATGCACTCGGGTAGGGGAGTAGATTATGTTTATGTTTGATGTTGTATTTCCTTTTATGTATTTTCCTTGTACTAAATTAAGACCCACACTTATAAGTGGGCAAGTTATATATATATGAGATGATATTCAGTGATGTTCATGATGTGCCTTATGTTATGATGATTGTGAGACGATTGTTTTACTTTGCATGGTTTACCGTTTATCGTATCACGCGGCTCTCACTTTGTATTTCAAAAAAAAAATTTACCCGTATTTTCCGCTAAGTATTTCTAAGTAAAATTGAGAACTATGAGGTAACAGACTAATGTTTAACCTAAGTATGTTCTAGAGTATTGGGTTAAAAATTAGGATGTTACAACCACAAACCACCTTCAAAAAATACAACCTTTCCAACTTTGAAAACAAGAACACAAGAAAAACTTTTCTTCCTTTTCTTCCTCCTTTAGCCGAAACCTATCTTGAGCCCAAGAGAATATTTTCTTTCTTCTCATTTTCTTGCACAAAACCAGGCTCTTTCTTTACAACAAGAAAATATCTTTGGTAGGGATTTTTATTTTGGGTTCTTCTCTTTTTCTTTGGCTATCTTGGGTTTGAATGAATGATTAAATGTTAGTTCTTTTCTTTCCTTCCATTTTCGATTTAAGCTTCTCTCTTTCTTTCTTTTTCTTTTCGGCCTTGTTGGTTTTTTATGTTCAAAAATCATGGCTTGATGATGAGGATCTTTGATGTTAGTTGTGATACCATCATTTGTTTGACTTCTAAAGCTCAAGGTTTCATTTTTGGTTTTTTAAGAGTTCATAGCAAGTAAAAATGCCATTTGGTTTTCTTTGTTGGTTTTTCCTTTGAGCTTGATGGTGAGTCTAAAGAAACAAGGTTCTTGGAACCATAATGATGAGAGACTCTAAAGCTCACTTCCATTTATTAAGATTGTATGGGGTTGAAAGTGTTATTCCTTAAAGTCTTGAAATGAGCTCTAGTAAGATGTAAAAATAGACTTGCATCATATTTATATTTTAAGCTCTTGCATCTCATGTTTATGTTTCAATGCCTTGTGTAACATCCTCCCAAATACAACATCTCTTAAGTCATAATGTAACACCCCAATTTTTCTGTCTGAGTAAAAATGACCAAAATGCCCTTGAGGTCATTTTTCACCCGAAATTCGAGGATAGCTGGCCCAATAGTCCCCAAAGGGTCAACTCAATGTTGGAAGGGGATTAGATAAGCTGGGAATGATCTTGGAGGTGAAAATTTCATTTTTTGAATTTTCAGCCCAAAATGACCAAAATACCCCTATAGCGTTTTACGCGGGTATAGGTGCCGTTTGAACCTGGAACTTTCCTAGGAAGTTTAATATGATGATTTCATGTGTCTAGAAACATCTGTTTAAGTCCCGGTGGTCCCGGGCAGTTTTTGTGAAAATTTATGATTTTGCCCCTGGAGTAGTGCCGTTTGAGCCTAATGATGTAATTAAGCAAACCTAAGCAATATTAGGCTCTAATCGAAGATTAATTAATTTCCATAATTAATCTAGAGTCAAAATGATTTATTAAATTTAATTAAGACCTAAAATTGGTTAGATTAAACTTAAACCTCTTATAGAACTCAAGATTTCAAGTCATGAAATCTTGAATAGTTGTTTCTCTCTCCAATTCCTTAAATTAAGGAATTATGTCTACAATTGTTTATGTTCCAAAATGAGTTTTAGTCTCACTAATAATGCATGAACACTCCCTAATCATGTCTTGACATCCCTAAACATCCATTACCTCACCTAAGCACTTACTCACAAATTCCTAATCTTAAGCCTAATCAAAGATACACCTAAACACAACTCTAAGCCACAATTAAAATGTGAAATTTTCCTTCCCCTTGGCTGATGCACATTCGGCCACTC
The DNA here is from genome assembly GCA_031216125.1 of Dalbergia cochinchinensis. Classification (NCBI taxonomy): domain Eukaryota; kingdom Viridiplantae; phylum Streptophyta; class Magnoliopsida; order Fabales; family Fabaceae; genus Dalbergia; species Dalbergia cochinchinensis. Next base: position 4,648,798 of record CM062374.1, read on the forward strand.
CTCCTCTATTTTCATCACATGTTGATTCTTTTGAACACTCATGAACCATGCTTACACCATGCCTAGGCCATGCCTTGCACCATACTTTAAACCTTACCTAGCCATACAGACCTTACCTTGAATGACACATTGGAAGAGATATTTCCTCTCTCTTTTTCTCTCCATGGCCGGCCATCCCTCACCCCTTCATAACCTCATTCATTTCATTTTTCTATAAATAGCTTGCTTGGATGAACTTGGATCACTTTTGGTTCATTCGCTAAGTTTGAGTTTTCAAGAACAACTTAGAGTGCTTTCTTTTCCTCTCAAGAGTTCTCTTCACCTTCTTCATCATCTTCTTCTTACTCTCAAAGAGCCACCTCCTCAGAGCATCAAACCACCTCACAAACACCAAAGGATAACCATCAAACACATAACCTTGCATTCCCAAACACCAAGCTCACACAAAAGCATTTCCTTTCTTTTTCTCCTTACCTTGGCCAAACCTCTTCCTCACCTTGGAAGAAGATTTTTCTTTCATCCTCACTTCAAGAACCAAGCTTTTTATCTCCATACTTGGTAGGGATTTTTGCTCTTTAAGGTTTTGTCTTTTAAAGCTTTGTTAAAAATGAGTTTTGTTAGTTTTTCTTGGCTTTTAGAACTTCTTTCTCCTCTTTGATTTTCAACCTTAGAGCCTTTCCTTGAAAGGAAAATGTATAGCTTGATGATGAGGTTTCAAGATAATGGACTCATGATTATCATTTTAGAAAACTCTAAAGCTTGAGTGTAATGCCCCGATTTTCTATCTGAGGGGAAAATGACCGAAATGCCCCTGAGGTCATTTTCGGCCCGGAATTCGAGGATGGCCGACTCGGCAGTCCTCGAAAGGCCAACTCAATGTTTGAAGGGGATTGAATGACCTTTGAGTGGTTTTAGAGGCGAAAGTCTCATTTTCCACAGTTTCGGGTCAAAATGACCAAAATACCCCTATAGCGTTTTTACGCGGGTAAAGGTGCCGTTTGAGCCTGGAACTTTCCCCAGAGGTTTAAAACCATGTTTCTACATGTTTCAAAACATCTGTTTGAGTCCCGCTAGTCCCGGGCAGTTTTAGTGCAAAATTACGATTTTGCCCCTAGAAGAGTGTTTTTGAGCTTAATGATGTAATTAAGCAAACCTAAGCAATATTAGGCTCTAATCGAAGATTAATTAATTTCCATAATTAATCTAGAGTCAAAATAAATTATTAAAATTAATTAGAACATAAGATTGCTTAGATTAGATTTAAATCTCTTTTCTAAAACTCAAGATTTCACTCTTGGAATCTTGAATAGTGTTTTCTCTCTCCAATTCCTTAAATCAAGGAATTGTGTCTAGAATTATTTATACACTAAAATGAGTTTATAACTCACTAATGATGCAAGAACACTCTTTAATTATGTCTTGACAACCTTAATTACCCATTTTTCTCACCTAAACACTTTCTTACAAATTTCTAAGCTTAATCCTAATCAAAGATACACCTAAACACAACTCTAAACCACAATTAAAATGCAAGAAACCCTCCCCCCATGGCTGATGCACATTCGGCCATCTCTTTCTCATTTACCACACATGTTGAATTGTTTCTCACTCAAACAACCATGCTTGAAGCCATACCTTGAACCATACCTCACCATGCCTCAAGACCACATTATCTCACCTCATGGAACTCATGGCCTCCCTCCATTCTGATGGCCGAACACCCTCCCCCTCCTTGCACATTTCATTTGCTTCATTTCTCTATAAATAGCTTGCTTGGGTGAACTTGTATCATTTTGGGTTCATTTGCAAAGTGTAAGTTTTCAAAGAAACACTTCAAAGCTTCCTTTTTCTCTCAAGTTCAAGTCTTCAAGTTCTTCAAGTTCTTCATCCTCTTCTCTCATTCCAACCTCCTAATCACTAGGTAGGGATTTTCTTTCAAGAGTTCTTTCATTTAAAGTTCTTAATTTCTTTAGGTGTTCATAGTTTCTCTTGAATCCTTTTTAGAACTTCTTTTCTTCTTCCACCCCTCTTTGTTTTTCGGTCATGAGGCTTGTGAATCAAAGCAATGAGAGCTTGATGATGAGAGTTTCATGATGATGTTCATCACTTGAACAATCTCTAAAGCTTGATCTTTGTTCTTAAGTTAAAAATATTTTCTTTGTTCTTTCTTCTTGATCTTTGAAACCTTTCACTTTGATGATGTTTTAAAATGGTTAACATGAACTCAATGATGAGAGCTCATGATATTGGTGTTAATGCATCATCAAGATGGCCTCTAGAGTTCGAAATGTTTCTTTTCTTCTCCAATAATTTCGGTTCTTCTTCCTTTTCTTTCTTTATGATTTCGGCCAAGGGAGCTCACGATGACTTGATGATGAGAGCTTCTAGATGATGACTATGTGTTCATCACAATGAGGCCTCTAGAGCTTGAGTTTTAATAAAAATGTTATTTATGTTTATATTCCAAGAAAAGAAACTTTGTGTTTTAAGAAACCCTTGAGGTTCACTCTTGTTTTACCTTATCTTGTCATGATAAGTTTGGGTTGAGGTTTAAGTTCCTTTAAAGTCTTGTATGAGCTCTAATAAGAAATAAAATGGACTAGCATTCATATTTAAATCCAAGCTTATGCATTACATATTTACTTTGAGCTTTGCATTCATATTTAATTTTCAAGCCATCACCTAAAGTTAAAGGATAAAGAATGGAGTGCATCTCATATTTATATTCTTGTCTAGCATATTTACTTTTCATCACTAAAGAACGTAAAGATCTAAAATGAGGTTTGCACTATCACCTAACTAAATCTCAAAGCCTTTCTATTTCGGCCTTAACGTCGATTGTTGCTGGGCCTAGAGCACTAAAATAAAGAATTGAACTTGCATATTTATATTTCAAGCCATGCATATTTAAATTCCAAGTCTTGCATATTTATTTTAAGCCTTGCATTTTTATATTCAAGTCTTGCATGTTTACTTTAAGTCCTCACTTTATTTTGTAATGAAGAATAAAAATGAAGTGCATAGCATGTTTAAATTATGTCATCACTCAAAAGATCTTAGAGCTCAAAGACTTGCCCATTTTATCTCAAGTTAAAGTTTAATGAGGGAGCATTCTTTGAATGCATGATTTCAGCCATGAAGTGATGATGGACTTGAAATAAGTTTCATCTAGCTTCAAGGACCAATAAGTCAAGTTTTAAGAATCCTTTTAAGTCTCATGAATTTGTTCAAGTTTAAGACTAACAAGGTTCTATGAATTTAATCAGAATAACACCGATTTTTACGTCTCGAGGAAATGACCAAAATGCCCCTGAGGTCATTTCCTGACCCGAACTCGAGGGTAACCAACTCGGTCATCCTCGAAGGGTCAACTCAATGTTTGAAGGGGATTGAATGGCCTTTGAATGCTCCCGGAAGCAAAAATCTCGTTTTCCGCAGTTTCGGGTCAAAATGACCAAAATACCCCTATAGCGTTTTACGCGGGTAAAGGTGCCGTTTGAGCCCGAAACTTTCCCCAGAGGTTTAAAAACACGTTTTCATGTGTCTAGAGGTCTCTGTTCAAGTCCCGGTGGTCCCGGGCAGTTTTAGTGTAAAATTACGATTTTGCCCCTAGAATAGTGTTTTTGAGCTTAATGACGTAATTAAGCAAACCTAAGCAATATTAGGCTCTAAACGAAGATTAATTAACTTCCCTAATTAATCTAGAGTCAAAATAATTTATTGAAGTTAATTAGAACCTAAAATTGCTTAGATTAAACTTAAATCCCTTTTTAGAACTCAAGACTCCTAGTTTTGGAATCTTGAATAGTGTTTTCTCTCTCCAATTCCTTAAATCAAGGAAATGTGTCTGGAGTTGTTTAGACTCTAAATTGAGGATTTAACTCACTAATGGTGCAAGATCACTCCTTAATTATGTCTAGACCACCTTAATTATCCATTTTCCTTACCTAAACACTTTCTTACAAATTCCTAATCTTAAGCATAATCAAAGATACACCTAAACACAACTCTAAACCACAATTAAATTGCAAGAAATCCTCCCCCATGGGCTGATGCATTTCGGCCACCTCATCCCCCTTTGACCACATGTTAAATTATTTTCTCACTCAAAGAACCATGCTTAAGGCCATACCTTGAACCATACCTCACCATACTTTGAACCATACCTCACCATGCCTCAAGACCACATTATCTCACCTCATGGAACTCATGGTCTCCCTCCCCATCTGATGGCCGAAACCTCCTCCTCACTTTGCACCCTCCATTTGCTTCATTTCTCTATAAATAGATGGCCTTGGGAAGCTTGCACCATTTTTAGATCATTTGCTAAGTTTAGGAACACTCAAAGCTTTTCTTTTTCTCTCAAAGTTCTAGTGTTCTTCAAGTCCTTCAAGCTCTTCAAAGTTCTTCATCATCTTCATCTTCTTCTTCCATCTTCAAGTTCATCACACCAAGTAGGGATTTTCTTTCATGTATTCTTTCTTTAAAGTTCTTGTTCTAAGCTTAATGTTCATAGTTTCTCTTGATTCTTTTTAGAACTTCTTTTTCTCTCCTTTACCTTTTCATTTTCGGCCATGGGCCTTGGAGAACAAAGAAATGAGAGCTTGATGATGAGAGTTTCATGATGATGTTCATCACTTGAAACAAACTCTAGAGCTTGATTTTTGTTCTTGAGCAAAAGTGTTTCTAGATTTTCCTTTCTTGAACTTTTGAGAACTTTAACTTTGATGGTGTTTTAAAATGGCTCTATGAACTCAATGATGAGGACTCATGATGTTGGTGTTAATATATCATCAAGGTCATGAACTCTAGAGTTTTAAAATGCACTTTTCTCTTCTTGGAGATTTCGGCCATTTCCTTGAGATTTTCTAAGTTTCATAGTTTGATTCCCAAAGATATTATGTTGAGTTCTAAGAACTCCAAGCTTGACTTTACCTTGTTTGAATGAGTTTGGGTTAAGATTTAAGTTCCTTTAAAGTCTTGTTAAGAGCTCTAGAAAGATAAAATGAACTTGCATAATTTATTTTATGCTTGCATTCATATTTACATTCTTGCTATGCATCTTTATTTTCAAGCTATCACCTAAGAACATAAAGATTAAAATGGGACTTGCATCTTCACTTAATTTAATTCTCGAAGCCTTTCTATTTCGGCCTTAAAGTTGATTGTTGTTGGGCCTAGAGCACTAAAATAAAGAATTGAACTTGCATTATCACCTAATTAATTTCTCGAATGCCTATCTATTTCGGCCTTAAAGTCGATTGTTGTTGGGCCAAGAGCACTAAAATAAAGAATTGAACCTTGCATATTTACTTTCAAGCTTGCACGTTTAAGATTATGCTTCGCATATTTACTTTCAAGCTTGCACGTTTAAATTATGCCTTGCATATTTAATTTCAAGTCATCACTTTACTTTGAAAGCAAGATTAAAAATGAAAAGCATGAGCACGTTTAGTTTATGTCGTAACTTAAGAACCTAGAGCTCAAAGACTTGCCCATTTCATTCCAAGTTAAAGTTTAATGTAAACCATACATTGAATGTATGTTTTTCGGCCAAGTAGTGATGATGGACTTCCAATGAGTTTTCATCTAGCTACTAGGACCAATAGTCTATGTTTTAAGTGTTCCTTAAAGTTTTACAAATCTTCATAAGGTATGTCATTATAAGATGTGATTCCAATCTCCTTTAAGGGATGGAATATATTTTGGTCACTGACCTAAGGCTTCACTTAGCCTCTTGATGAATTAAAATGTTTTGCAAAGAGTTTTAGAAGTTCTAGATTGATTCCGAGAGAAACTAGTTAACTTATGTACCTAGAAATGTCAATTTAACTCTCTCATTTAAGTTAAATGTTTTCGGTTCTGATGTGATGAGTGTGATGCTGTATGATGATGTTTTGATGTGTTGGAATGTGTGAAAATATCATATGATGATGTGGAAGCGATCCTATGCATGATAGGTAAGAAACTAGCTAACTAGAAATACCGTAAAGCTAGAATTTAACATAGTTTTGACCCATTTATTTATGAAACTTTTCCAAACTGTTTTAATGGGGACATAATCAGATTTAGATTGTTTAGACATGAAAAACTTGGTATCATTTGAGTTAGAATTGAATTCTAGCACCTATGGGGAAACTAGTAACTAGAAAACCATAAAAATGCAAATGTAGAACTCTTAGAACATTTAATTTTCTGGATTCTGTCCAGCACCCTTACAACATGATAAATGTGATTAATAATTAGTCCTTAAGCATAGGAATGCCTCATAATTGATTTAGATTTAATATATAGCTTTCAAGTAACACGGAACCGAGAAAGGGTCTAAAACGTAAGTTCTAGAACCCCGTAAATACAAGTTAGAGATTCTGCCCTATGCTATTCAGATTTAAGTATGAACATGAGGATTAGGAATGATGATTAATTATGAGCCCTTAGGTGCATAAAAATATGAGCGTCGGATGTTAAAGAATTGTATCTCAAGATTAAGACCCGTAAGGGTCAAAGCATAAGCTACCGTAAGGATAAACGGTTGAATGCTCCATGATGATGTATGTTATGTAAATGATGATGATGATATTCATATGAGGAATTCATGAGGATATATGTTTTATTACGAGAACAACTTGAGCATGTGATCTCTGATGAGAGCGTATAGTATTGATGTGTTGATGCTCCCGCCACGATGCGTTATGTAAAATTATGATATTATGATGCTTATGATGCATACGATGAATATGATGCCTTATGTTGATGTTGAATGACTATGCATGCTCTATATGTTTCGTGGCATAAAGCAAGTTTGAAGGAAATCCGGTGTATGCCGTTACGCTGCCGAATTTCCCATCAAACTTGAGAATTTGAGAAAAGTTTGTAAAAACTCCTGGGTGACACCGGTTCGGCCGAGCACCCCCAGGATAGGTTCTGGGTGACACCGGTTCGGCCGAGCACCCGTAACGGATGTGACAAAGTACTGAGACGCATTTCTCCCGCTACGGTGGGGAGGAAACAAATCCGTGAGGGTATTGACATTGAGCTTGCCAAAGCGGACAATTCCCTGTGTACTAGATACCAGTAGAGCGTTTCAAAGAAGGAAATGATCCTAAGATAGGTGATCCGAGAAAGTTATGTATACCCCCTCTATTAGCCCATATTAAATCTAGTGACGACTAGTTAGGAATGAGCTCATTCCTAGGCGATAGGTGAGACGTAGTTTGGTGATCAGATTATCGCCGGGCCGGTGAATTGGTTGGACTTTTGGTGGATATGTTAAGAAGGTGGTCTTTAAGAAAAAGAACTTAAGAGTTTTCTTTATAAGAAAGATATCACATGAAAGTTACTATGCCTCTTTATGCCACATATATGATTTATGTTTCCTTATGATGTGCCCAAGTATTACGATTTTCGTGTTAATGTGCATATGGTATTGTCATGCATTCATCAAATATCTGTTGCATTCATGTCATTAAGACACATACTAAAAGACACCCACTTCGGATAAATAGATTTGTAAAGCCTAAAACCAATCCTTATGCATGTACACCTTTTTCGTAATTAAAACCGAGGTGGCTGGGGACGACGACGATGACACTAGTGTTAGAGTCGGGAATCCCTACTGAGAATCTCGAATGAGTTTCTCATCCCTTCCTTTTCTTCCGTGTCGTCTCTAGACGAGGATTACAACGAGGCTCGTGACTTCTTTTGAGGCGCGCGCTTAAGGGACACACTAGCAGATGGAGCAGAGGGTCACTGCGGAGGCATAGATAGCTTAGCTTTTAGGTTGACACTTATCTAACCTCATAGGTGGATAAGGATGACTTCACCTATATGGGCATGTTTTGATGTAAATGATGGTACTATGATGTTAGTAGTCTATGTATCTATGAAGATGTGATGATATTGTGATCGTAATGTATAATACTATGTTTCATGATTATCAATGGTGTGGTTACTTTTTCCTGCACGTTATGGTTATGACGAACGTTAGGTTAGTGCGTGGCTCGCGTTTTGCTTTCAAGTTTCAAAAAGAAAAATTTATTCGTATTTTCCGCTAAGTATTTTAATGAAAGATTCTAAAGAATGAGACTAAAAAAGTAATAGACTAATGATTAACCTAAATATGTTCTAGAGTATTGGGTTAAAAATTAGGATGTTACATTAACACTCTTTTAAGGAGGGATTAAGTGGTCACTGATCTAAGGATGTTTTTAGTGTAACGCCCCGATTTTCTGCCTGAGAGGAAAATGATCGAAATGCCCCTGAGGTCATTTTCGGCCTGGAATTCGAGGATGGCCGATCCGGCAATCCTCGAAGGGCCAACTCAATGTTTGAAGGGGATTGAAGGACCCATGAGTGGTTCCAGAGGCGAAAGTCTCATTTTCTGCAGTTTCGAGTCAAAATGACCAAAATACCCCTATAGCGTTTTACGCGAGTAAAGGCGCCGTTTGAGCCCGAAACTTTCCCCAGAAGTTTAAAACCATGTTATTACATATTTCAAAACATCTATTTGAGTCCCGGCAGTCCTGGGCAGTTTTAGTGCAAAATTACGATTTTGCCCCTAGAATAGTGTTTTTGAGATTAATGATGTAATTAAGCAAACCTAAGCAATATTAGGCTCTAAACAAAGATTAATTAATTTCCATAATTAATCTAGAGTCAAAATAAATTATTAAAATTAATTAGAACCTAAGATTGCTTAGATTAGATTTAAATCCCTTTTTAGAACTCAAGATTCCTAGTCTTGGAATCTTGAATAGTATTTTCTCTCTCTAATTCCTTAAATCAAGGAATTGTGTCTAGAATTGTTTAAACACTAAAATGAGTTTATAACCCACTAATGATGCAAGAACACTCTTTAATTATGTCTTGACAACCTTAATTACCCATTTTCCTTACCTAAACACTTTCTTACAACTTCCTAACCTTAAGCATAATCAAAGATACACCTAAACACAACTCTAAACCACAATTAAAATGCAAGAAACCCTCCTCCCATGGCTGATGCACATTCGGCCTCTCTCGCTCAATTACCACACATGTTGAATTGTTTCTCACTCAAAGAACCATGCTTGAGGCCATACCTTGAACCATACCTCACCATACTTTGAACCATGCCTCAAGACCACATTATCTCACCTCATGGAACTCATGGGCTCCTTCCATTCTGCATGGCCGAAGCCTCCCCCTCCATTTGCACCCTCCATTGTTTCATTTCTCTATAAATAGCTTGCTTGGGTGAACTTGTATCATTTTGGGTTCATTTGCAAAGAGTAAGTTCTCAAAGAAACACTTCAAAGCTTCCTTTTTCTCTCAAGTTCAAGTCTTCAAAGTTCTTCAAGTTCTTCATCTTCTTTATCTTCTTCTTCCATCTTCAAGTTCGTCACACCAAGTAGGGATTTCTTTTCATGAATGTTCTTCTTTAAAGCTTGATGTTTATGGTTTCTCTTGTTTTCTTTTTAGAACTTCTTCTCTATTCCTTTTTCTTTCTTGTTTCGGCCATGAGCCCTTGAGAGTAGAGAAATGAGAGCTTGATGATGAGAGTTTCATGATGATGTTCATCACTTGAAACAAACTCTAGAGCTTGATCTTTGTTCTTGAGCAAAAATGTTTCTAGTTCTTCCTTTCTTGAACTCTTGAGAACTCTATCTTTGGTGATGTTTCAAAATGGTTTTAAGGACTCAATGATGAGGTCTCATGATGTTGGTGTTAATATGTCATCAAGATCATGGACCCTAGAGTTTTAAAATGTTCCTTTTCCTTCTTGAAGTTTCGGCCACTTCCTTTTCTTTTACATGCTAAATGTTTTGATTTTCTAAAGATGTTATGTTGAGTTCTAAGAACTCTAGACTATACTATATCTTGGTTTAATGAGTTTGGGTTAAGGTTTAAGTTCCTTTAAAGTCTTGTTAAGAGCTCTAGAAAGATAAAATAAACTTGCATAATTTATTTTATGCTTGCATTTATATTTACATTCTTGTTATGCACCTTTACTTTCAAGCTATCACCTAAGAACATAAAGATTAAAATGGAACTTGCATCATCACTTAATTTAATTCTCAAATCCTTTCTATTTCGGCCTTAAAGTCGATTGTTGTTGGGCCTAGAGCATTAAAATAAAGAATTAAACTTGCATTATCACCTAATTAATTTCTCGAATGCCTTTCTATTTCGGCCTTAAAGTCGATTGTTGTTAGGCCAAGAGCACTAAAATAAAGAATTGAACCTTGCATATTTACTTCCAAGCTTGCACGTTTAAGTTTATGCCTTGCATATTTGTTTTATGTCATCACTCTATTTTGTAAGCAAGATTGAAAATGAAAAGCATGGGCACGTTTATCTTATGTCATAACTTAAGAACCTAGAGCTCAAAGACTTGCCCATTTCATTTCAAGTTAAAGTTTAATGTGAATGCATTCTTTGAATGCATGTTTTCGGCCAAGTAGTGATGATGGACTTGCAATGAGTTTTCATCTAGCTACAAGGACCAATAGTCTATGTTCTAAGTTTTCTTAAAGCTTTACAAATCTTTACAAGGTTATGTTATCATGAGATATGACTTTATTCCCTTTTAGAAGATGAAATATATTTTGGTCACTAACCTAAGGCTTCTCTTAGCCTCTTGGCGAATTAAAATGATTTGCATAGAGTTTTAGAAATTCTAATTTGATTCCAAGAGAAACTAGTTAACTTATGTACCTCGAAATGTCAATTTAATTCTCTTACTGAAGCTCCATGATTTCGGTTCTGTCATGATGAGTGTGATGTTGTATGGTGATGTTCTGATGTGTGGAAATATCATATAATGATGTAGAAATGATTCTATGCATAATAGGTAAGAAACTAGCTAACTAGAAATACCGTAAAGCTAGAATTTAACATAGTTTTGACCCATTTGTTTTTGGAACTTATCCAAACTGTTTTAATGGGAGCACAATCAGATTAGGATTGTTTAAACATGAAAAACTTGGTAACATTTGGATTAGAATTGAATTTTAGCACCTATAGGGAAACTAGTAACTAGAAAACCGTAAAAATGCAAATGTAGAACTCTTAGAACATTTAGTTTTCTGGATTCTGTCCAGAAATGTTACAACATGATAAATGTGATTTATAATTAGCTCTTAATTATAGGAATGTCTCATAATTGATTTAGATTTAATTTATAGCACCTTAGGCGAAGACGGAACCGAAAAAGGGTCTAAAACGTAAATTCTAGAACCCCGTAACCACAAGTTAGAAATTATGCCCTATGCTTTTCAGATTTGAGTATGAATATGAGGATTAGGAATGATGATTTATTATGAGCCCTTAGGTACATAACATATGAACGACGGATGATAGAGAATTATATCTCAAGATTAAGACCCGTAAGGGTCAAAGCATAAGCTACCGTAAGGGTAAGCGTTTGAATATTCTATGATGATGCATGTGTTATGTAAATGATGATGATGTTATTCATATGAGGAATTCATGAGGATATACGTTTATGTGGCATAAAGCAAATTTGGAAGGAATTCGGCATAATGCCATCGTGCCGCCGAGTTTCCGACAAATTTGGGGACTTAAAGAGATTTTAAAAATTAAGGCACTAAGATGGGTTTTAGGATGACACCGGTTCGGCCGAGCACCTCCATAGAACTCATGTGACATCGGTACCAATTTATACTCTTAGGTGACACCGGTTCGGCCGAGCACCCCTAAGAGAATTGCCCCCTAACCCGTACTCAGATAGTCGGGATTTATGATTTATGATACGCTTATTGTTAAGTGGTAAGTAAGAACTAGTGATGACTAGTTAAGGTATGAGCTCATAACCTAGAGATGTGACACGTTCTGGGTGACACCTGTAACACCCCGAAAATTATTTAAAAATTAATTTGAGCTTTATTAGTCATAATTTCAAAAATTTGATAGTTTGAACAATAATGAGGATGATCCAACGGATTTGTAAAAAAAAAAAAAAAAAAAAAATCTTGAATAGTAACTTGCAGGCCCTACCGGTCCGCCGGGATAGCGGAAACCCTAGAATTGGGACCCTGAGATGCCTGAAATTGAGAAATTATATGATTATGGTTAGAAATAGGTAGAAATAAAGATTTTATACCCGAAATTATTTTTCGGGCAATATTTGATTACCCGGGTACACTGTTTCATCTGTTCGGTGAAATTTCGGTGTGCGATTTTTAACATCGAAAGCTAGTTTGACTTTTACAAAAAGAGAATGCTTATCCATTTGAATTAAATGAATGGCTAAGATTCAATCTTGAATAACAAGATCCAATCCTAGCCATTCATACTAGTTTCTTTTATGAATAAATTATACTCTACATTAAAATAATATTTCCAACACCATATAAGATAACCACAAGTCACCTAATCTCATTATTTCTCCCTTCCAAGCTCGTTCAGCATCTTGAAATGGCAGAACTCCATTTTTCCTTCTTCAAACACTAGCAAACTTGATTCAAATGCCAAAACACCTATCCTAGACTTGATAAAACAACAAACTCTCTTCACAAAACTTGTTCTACACCTCAAACCCTACAAATCTAACCGATTGAAATCTCAAATCCTCACCTTAATACCTCACTTCCCCACTGCTTAAGGAGGTTTTAGGACTGAAATTGGTGTCTTGAAGTGAAGGGAGATCACTTAGAACATCCTTTGAAGTATCAAGCTCAAAAGCTTTGCAAAGTAGGGTTTTCTTTGGCCTTTTTCTTTCAAAATTTTTCTGAGCAATTATTACTGGTTTTAATCCGAAATTTCTGGTTAATTGGGTTGATATTATGTTGTTATTGATATATGAATTTTTCTGAAGTGTTTGGATGAGGTTAGAGAGATCATTTTGTCAAAAGATGTTGAGTGATACTTGCTGGATTTTCGGTTTTCTGACAGGCAGTGTTTGATCACGAATTTTCTGGGCTTGTTGTGTACAATTTCGTGATCTGAAAAAAATATATGTTGGAGCTAACATCCTGAGCTAGTCCCACGAATTTTCTTGGGTTTTTATTTTGAGTGAAATTGCCTTAGAAAAATCAAGAACTGAAATTAAGCATATGCTGCCTGAAATGCTAGTACAGAAGCTGTAAATTTTGCTAATTTTGTTACCATATCAAATGATAGAATTATCACTTGAAATTTTTACAGAGTATTATAGACATATTGAGGTTTTACCAGGATTTTTATTTAGAATTTTCTGGGTTCAATTGCTAGGGTCAAAAATTATGAATTTTGGTTCTTGAGCTGAGGTTGGATGGTTTCTGACCACTAAACTTTTAGAATTTTGTTAATATAGTTAGAGAACTCTAATTACCCTGAAATGTTTACAGGATCTTGGTGACACATTGAGATGTCACTGAGAATTTTTATAGCATTTTAATTTATCATTTGGTATGAGAAATAAATTGTGCTACTTGAGTGAAAAATCTGCCAATGTGCTGAAGTTGTGATGATGCCTTGAATTAATGACCTAATGGCATTTGGTTTAAGTTGATGTGTATGAATGCATGCCATGAACTTCCAAGATTATGTTATGAGGAATGAATGAATAATATATATAGGTTTGAGGTATTATGAGGTCAGAGAATTATTTTCATGCATATAGAAATGCGATGCATGTATATGTGAGCTTGAGGATAATGTATGTGCTAAGTGAACAATGAAGTCCCCTTTAGTATAAAAAGGGCATGAAGAGGTCCCCAGGAGGGCACGAAGAGGTCCCCAATAGGGCACAAAGAGGTCCCCAATAGGGCACGAAAAAGTTCCTCTTTAGGGCACGGAAAAGTCCCCTTTATTATGTCAAGGGCACGAAAAGATCATTGTAATTGCCATATGTATATGTATATCTTGTTAAATTATTGGTCTTGAAGGAATTCCTATGATGTTGAATGTTATGAAATACATGTTTTAAGTGATTGAATAATAAAAGAGACCCACTTCGGAAAGGTGATTTTATAATTTTAAAATGAACATTTGATATGTACATATTGCATGCTCACACTTTCTTAATAAACCGAAGTGGCTAGGGCGATGACGATGACAATATGAATGTTTAATTCGGGACTTACCCTACTGAGAATTGTATAATTCTCACCCCTATGTTTTTGTGTTCCCGTGTCGTCTCCAGGTTGACACAGAGGACCGAGGGACCGCTATGCAAAAGAACTCAGAAGTGCAATAGTGTAGTAGTTAATGCTTTTATTATGTTGTATTTAGTGGAATGAACATGTGTGTAAATATGTCAGAAAACAAAGGTGTGTTAAAGCTCATAGAAGAGCTTCCCTTATGTACTTAACTTTGTATTAAATAAATATTTTGGGTTTCCTTGTTATATATTTTAGTAGAATTATGACCTAGTTATCCCGCGAATCAATCAAAATGGTTATAGATATTTAAGAAAGGTTCGCTAAATTATAAGTAACAACTCTCGAGCATGATGTCATGACTTAAGGATGATGCTATACTTGGGAGGATGTTACAACACCGGTTCGGCCGAGCACCCCAGAGCGCTTGTCTTTTAGGGTGGCCCATGAGGATTTCATGATTATGATTATGTCACTAAGTTTGTCCCATATGAATGTTTCTATTGCCACTTTACGCCACTAAGTATGATGATGCTTGATGATATGATTTATGTATGTGCATTAGGTAGCGCCATGTATACATTCTCTATTATGTTGCATTCATGATATTCAGATCATCCTAAAATGAATGGACCTTGGCTAAAGTATATTTTAAAGTTTAAAATGAACTCGATGCATGCTCACTTGCTTTTACGAAAATAAACCCAAGGTTCCTGAGGACGTAGATGATGACACTTAGGTAGTAGGAGGCCCTACTGAGATTCTTTAGTAATATTCTCACTCCCTCTACCTCTTTCTTTCCATCACGTCTTCAGATGGCGACGTTCGTGATATTTGTGGACACCCCGACATGGGAGGTGCATTATGACCCGGCTCACGAGTCATACCATTTTGAGGGACAGTGCACGGTGCAAGTCTTCATGTTCGTAGGATGTCCCTTTGCTCATCCTGTGCACACCCATTGCTTCTCCCTGACTGCACTCTACGGCGACGACGAGCGGGTGTTCGAGCGTGCGCGTACGCATAACGAGAGAGTGCTCCACATGCACATCGCCGCCTCAGCCATGCGAGACTATCCCGATTATGTGCCCCGGACCTACTTCTCAGAGACCGACCCGTCCGAGGACCCGCCTACCCATCCATATAGCGAGAGTCTGCCCCCTCTCCACCCTTGATGAGGGAGGGCAGTAAGGATATCATGACTCAGCCACGGCTTGCACGACGATCGAAGATGCGGCCTCACCGCAGGGGTCACTCTCGATCCCCGTTCCACCTCTTTACACCCAAGGAGCTCGCCCAGTTTCCCGGATATGTGCCTCGCTCGCGAGATGGACGTCAGTAGGAGGTGACGATCGACCGGTGGAGTACCCGGGTAGAGCACACACCACTTAGATAGAGATGAACCTTCTTTTGTTTTAGAGGTCATCCCGTTAGTTGCACTTGGGTAGGGGAGTAGTTTATGTTTATGTTTATGTTGTATTTTCTTTCATGTAATCCTTTGTACTAAATTAAGTCCCATACTTATAAGTGGGCAAGTTATATATATATATGAGATGATATTCAGTGTTTCTCATGATGTGCCTTTATGTGCCTTATGCTATAACGTTATGAGATGTATGTTTTGTCCTTTACGTGTTATATCGCATTACGTGGCTCTCACGTTGTATTTCAAAAAAAAAATTACCCGTATTTTCTGCTAAGTATTTCAAAGTAAAAATGAGAACTATGAAGTAACAGACTAATGATTAACCTAAGTATGTTTTAGAGTATTGGGTTAAAAATTAGAATGTTACATTTAGTCTCTTGACAAGATAAAATGGTTTGCAAAAGAGTTTTCGAAGTCTTGAAAAAATGATTCCAAGAGAAACTAGTAACTTATGTGTTTTAAAAATATCAAGTTATGTATCTTTTTGGGACTTAATGTTTCGGTTCTTCCATGATGTGTTTGCTGCCACGTGATGATGTTTGATGTGCTTGAATGAGTAAAAGTTATGTATGATGAAGTAGAAACATTTCTATGCAAGTTAGGAAAGAAACTAGCTTTCTAAGAAAACTGTAAAGTCAAGATTGAGCATAGTTTTATACCATTTAGTTATGGACACTGCCCAAACTGTTTCAATGGGGATATAATCAGATTAGGATTGATTAATCGTGAAAAATTTGGTTACATTTGAAGTAGGAATGAATTTTGGCACCTATAGAGAAACTAGTAACTAGAAAACCGTAAAACCACAATTCTAGAACTCTTAGAACATTTAATTCTTAGAATCTGTCCAGAAACCTTAAAATGTAGAGAACATGGTTTATAATTAGTTCCTTGATATAGGAATTACTCATAATTGGTTTAGGTTTAACTTATAGCGCCTTAGGCGAAGACAGAACCAAAAAAGGGTCTAAAACGCAAGTTCTAGAACCCCGTAATCATAAGCTTATAACGCTGCCCCTAAGGAATGATGTTGTTCAGATTTAATAGAGAGCATAAACAAATGATAAGATTTGATAAGAGAGAACCCTTAGGTGCATAAAAGTTTGATAGGAGATGATAGGTTAACTACATCACGAGTTTAAGGCCCGTAAGGGTCAGAGCATAAAATACCGTAGGACCAAGTGCATAACGAATCTTTAATGTTGCTTGTGAAAGTATGAGGATGATTATGTGAATGCATGAAATTATGATGAAGGATGCATGTTTGATTGACTTATGTGGCATAAAGAAGAATTTGGAAGAAATTCGACATGCTACAGTTATGCCATCAAATTTCTGACAAATTCGGGACTCAGAAAGTTTTGAAAACCTATGAAATTTTTATGAGGTACTAAGATGGGTTCTCGGATGACACCGGTTCGGCCGAGAACCTCCAGAGAACTCATGTGACATCGGTACCAAGATTTAATTCTTGGGTGACATCAGTTCGATCGAGCACCCCCAAGAAATGCCCCCTAACCCGTACTGGATAAGTCGGGATTATGTTTATGATTATATTACGCTTATCGAGATTGATAAGTAAGAACTAGTGATGACTAGTTGAGGTATGAGCTCATAACCTAGAGATGTGACACGTTATGGGTGACGCCGGTTCAGCCGAGCACCCCCAAAGCGCTTGTCTTTTAGGGTGGCCTATGAGGAAGTTATGATGATTATGTCACAAAGAGAATTTAATTGTCACTTTATGCCACTACTATTATGATGTTCTTAAATATATGATGATTATTCGTGCATTAAGTAGAGCCATGCATACATTCTTTAATATGCTTGCATCTATGACATTAAGAATCATACTAAAATGAACGGACCTTGGCTAAATTATGTTTTAGAACCTAAAAATGGACTTAATGCATGCTCACTTATTTTGTATAACTAAACCCAAGGTTCCTGAGGACGTAGATGATGACACCTAGGTAGTAGGAGGCCCTACTGAGATTCTTTAGCAAGATTCTCACTCCCTTTATCTCTTTCTTTCCATCATGTCTTCAGATGGCGACGTTCGTGGTTTTCGTGGACACCCCGATGTGGGAGGTGCACTATGACCCGACTCATGGGTCATACCATTTTGAGGGACAGTGCACGGTGTGAGTTTTCATGTTCGTAGGACGTCCCTTCGCTCACCCCGTGCACACCCATCGCTTCTCCCCGACAGTACCCTACGACGACGACGAGCGGGTTTTTGAGCGTGCACGTACGCATAACGAGAGAGTGCTCCGCATACACACCGCCGCCTCAGCCATGCGAGACTATCCCGATTACGTGCCCCGGACCTCCTTCTCGGAGACCGACCCATCTGAGGACCCACCTACCTATCCGTATAGCGAGAGCTCCGCCCCCTCTCCACCACTGATGAGGGAGGGCAGTGAGGATACCGTGACTTAGCCACGGCTTGCACGATGACCAGAGATGCGGCCACACCGCGGGGGTCATTCTCGATCCCCGTTCTGCCTCTTTACGCCCGAGGAGCTCGCCCAGTTTCCCGGATATGTGCCTCGTTCGCAAGATGGACGTCAGTAGGAGGTGACGTATGACCGATGGAGCACCCGGGTAGAGCACACACCACTTAGATGGGGATGAACCTTCTTTTGTTTTAGAGGTCATCCCGTTAGTTGCACTTGGGTAGGGGAGTTGCTTTAATAGTTTCCGTTGCACTTTCTCTTGTATTTCCTTTTTAGTTGTATTGCTCATGTTGTACTAAACTAAGTCCCACTCTACCTAAGTGGGCATATTATATAAATATGCAGTTCCATGTTATTATGATGTGCTTTTATGTGCTTGTGTCATGTTGCTATGCGACGCTTGCTTCATTGCCTTTCGTACATTACTAATTAACGTGTCACGTCGCTCTTACTTTGCTTTTATAATTCAAAAAAAAATTTACCAGTATTTCCGCTAAGTATTTTAAAGTAATAAGGAAGCTAAAACGTAACAGACTAATGATTAACCTAATTATGTTCTATAGTATTAGGTTAAAAATTAGGATGTTACATTGAGACTTGGTTTTGGTCTTAACACATTTTGGTCATTCCTTTGCTTTTCTTTGAACATACTTTCGGTTCCTTTTCTTTCCTTTCATTTCCTATGGTTTCGATTTTTGGATTCCTTTTCCTTGCCTTGCTTTTGGAATCTCAAAGAAAGATTATTGTTTATTTTGATCTCTTGTTCCATTTCCTTGAAGCTTGATAATGATGTTCAAGCCATAAGGTTTCTATGAAACCATGGTACAAGAACTCTAAAGCTTACTTTGCCTTGATAAGGTATGTGTTAGATTGAGGTTTATATTCCTTTAAAGTCTTGTATGAGCTCTAGTAACTAGGTAATAAAGAACTTGCATTCATATTTATATTTCTTACCCAGCATCTTTACTTTTCATGCCATCACCTAAAGGTTAAAGGTTAAAACAAGAGTTTGCATTGTCATATCGCCTAATAATTAATCTCGAAGCTCGCCTATTTCGGCCTTAAAGTCGATTGTTGTGGAGTCTAGAACACTAAAATAAAGAATTGGACTTGCATTCATGTCTTGCATTCAAGTCACCACCTAAACTTAAAGATAAAAATGAAGTTGTATCTCATATTTATTTTGAGCTCTCACTTTACTTTTCTAATAAAGAATAAAATGAAGTGCATAGCATGTTTGTATTCTTGTTATCACTTAAAAATTCTAGAGCTTAAAGACTTGTCCATTTATCTCAAGAAAAAGTTGGATATGGAAGCATTCTCTTGAATGCACATTTCGGCCATGTGATGATGATGAGCTTGGTATGAGTCTTATCTAGTTACAAGGGCCAACAATCTATATCCTAGTATTTTCGTAGGCATTAAAAGCCTTATAGGAATACTATCTACATGATTTTATGGATCAAACCCTTTCTAAGAATGTTTTAAATTAGCTACTGTTTTATGGTTAATTTTAGTCCCTTCATATAAAATAATTTGGTATTCAAAGAGTTTCAGAAGTTTTAAAATGATTCCAAGAGAAACTAGTACTTTATATGTCTTAGTAATGCGAATTTATGTGTTCTTTGGAATTTTAAATATCTTGGTTATGCCTTGGTGTGTTGGCTACTATGTGATTCTGTTTGGATGTGTTCAAATGTGTAAAATTATAATGGTTGAGGTAGGGACTATCCCGTGTATAATTGGGAAGAAAACTAGTTTGCTAGAAAGCCATAAAGTTGAGATTTTGCAAGTTTTTGACCCATTTAATGTTAACTACTGGCAAAACTATTTTAGTATGATAAAATTCTGTTTAAGATTGTTTAAATATGAAAAACTTGGTAACCTTTGAGGTAGAATCGAATTTTAGCTCTTATAGAGAAAACTAGTAACTAGAAGACTGTAAAAACGTGATTTCTAGGACTCTTAAGGATCAAATAATGGATTCTGTTTCAGCATGATTAAAAATGGTAGAAATATGTTATATTAAGTGTATATGCGGAAGAAACACTCATAATTGGTCTTGGAATTAATTATAGCACCTTATGGAAGATGGAACTTAGAAAGGATTAAAGACGTGACTTCTAGAACTCCGTAATCAAGCAAAACTAATTCTGCCCCAAACCATTAGGTGCTGTTTGGGAATATTCATAATCATTAATATCAGTAAGAATCTTTAATTGTGAACCCTTAGGTGCATAAAAGGTAGGAATGGATAATCAGTTCGCTAGATTTCAAGATTTAAGCCCGTAAGGGTTAAAAGCATAAGACTTTGTGGGTATGTTGCATAATGAACCCTATTATCCCAAGTGAATGTATAAGATGTTGGTATGACCTTGATGGTTTGTCTTGAATATGAATTTTTGATTGAAAGCACATGCTCTATTTGTTTATGTTACATAAAGCAAAATTTGGGGAAATTCGGTGTATAGCCGTATGCTGTCGAACTTCCGCCAAATTTGAGGGCTTAGAAAGTTTTTAAAAATATATGAGATTTTGATGTGACATAGAACTGAGAACGCGTTCTGGGGGACGATGATACGTAACGCTCCAGAAACAACTCCTTGAGGGGGACGGCTGTAACGCCCTGATTTTCTGTCTAAGAGGAAAATGACCAAAATGCCCCTAAGGTCATTTTCTGCCCGGAATTCGAGGATGGCCAGCTCGGCAGTCCTTGAAAGGCCAACTCAATGTTTGAAGGGGATTGGATGGCCCTTGAATGGTTTCGGAGGCGAAAGTCTCATTTTCTACTGTTTCAGATCAAAATGACCGAAATACCCCTATAGCGTTTTTACGCGGGTAAAAGTGCTGTTGAGCTTGAAACTTTCCTCAAAGGTTTAAAACCATGTTTTTATGAGTTTAGAAGTCTCTGTTTAAGTCCCGGTGGTCCCGGGCAGTTTTAGTGCAAAATTACGATTTTGCCCCTGGAATAGTATTTTTGAGCCTAACGATGTAATTAAGCAAACCTAAGCAATATTAGGCTCTAATCGAAGGTTAATTAATTTCCATAATTAATCTAGAGTCAAAATAAGCTATTAAAATTAATTAGAACCTAAAATTGCTTAGATTAGACTTAAATCTCTTTTTAAGACTCAAGATTCCAATCTTGTGAATAGTGTTTTCTCTCTCCAATTCCCCTAAATCAAGGAATTGTGTTGACATTGGATTCCTTGTTAATGGAGTTTGACTCCATTAATTTAGCAAGACCACCTCCTAAACCAAGTCTTACATGCCTCTAATTACCCATTTTCTCACCTAAACACTTTCTTACAAATTCCTAATCTTAATCCTAATCAAAGATACACCCATGGCTGATGCAAGTTTCGGCCACCTCTCTCCCATTTACATCACATGTTGATTTGTTTCTCACTCAAAGAACCATGCTTGACCCATACTTGAGCCATACCTTGAACCATACCTCACCATGCCTCAAGATCACAACATCTCACCTCATGGACCTCATGGGGCTGCCTTGCTTGGCCGAAACCTTCCTCTCCCTTTTGCACCTTTCATTTGTTTCATTTCTCTATAAATAGCACACTTGAGTGAACTTGAAATACCTTTAGTTCATTTGCTAAGTGTAAGTTTTCAAAGAGCACTTCAAAGTTTCCTTTTCTCTCAAAGTTCAAGTGTCCAAGTTCTTCAAAGTTCTTCATCCTCTTCTCTCATCCCAACCTTCAATCACTTGGTAGGGATTTTCTTTCAAGTGTTTCTTTCATTTAAGTTCTTAAACTCTTTATGTGTTCATAGTTTCTCTTGAGTCTTTTTGGGAACTTCTTTTCTTCTTCTCCTCCTTCTTTGTTTCGGCCATGAGGCTTGAAGATCAAAGGAATGAGAGCTTGATGATGAGGGTTTCATGATGATGTTCATCACTTGATCAAACCTCTAAAGCTTGATCTTTGTTCTTGAGTTAAAAATGTTTATAGTTCTTTCCTTCTTGAACCTTGAAACTTTTAACTTTAATGATGTTTTAAAATGGTTACATGAACTCAATGATGAGGACTTATGATGTTGGTGTTAATACATCATCAAGATCATGGTCTCTAGAGTTTTAAAATGTTTCTTTCTTGCTCTCAAGTTTCGGTTTCTTTTCTTTCCTCTTCTCTAAAAATTTTCGACCATCCATTCTTAGTGGTCCAAACATGATAGCTTGATAATGAGAGTTCTAGTTGGTGACTTTATGTTCACCATAAAGAAATCTCTAAAGCTCGAGTTTTCATAAAGGTGTCATAAAAATTCATTTATGGTTATATTTTTAAGGAATGTTCTCTTGAGTTCTAAGAACTCTAGACCTCCCTTTGCCTTGTCATGATAAGTTTGGGTTAAGGTTAAAGTTCCTCTAAAAGTCTTGTATAAGCTCTAATAAGAAATAAAATAAACTCGTATTCATATTTATATTCAGCATTACATATTTACTTTGAGCTTTGCATTCATATTTATTTTCCAAGCCATCACTTAAAGTTAAAGGATAAGAAATGGAGTGCATCTCATATTTACATTCTTGTCTAGCATATCTACTTTCCATCACTAAAGAATATAAAGATTTAAAATGAAAGCTTGCATTATCACCTAATTAATTCTCAAGGCCTTTCTATTTCGGCCTTAAAGTCGATTGTTGCTGGGCCTAGAGCACTAAAATAAAGAAATGAACTTGCATGGCATATTTATTTTAAGTCTTGCATATTTAAATTCCAAGCTGTGCATATTTACTTCAAGTCTTGCATATTTAAATTTCAAGCTTTGCATATTTATTTCAAGTCTTGCATATTTAAATTCTAAGTCTTGCATATTTACTTTAAAGTTCTCACTTCACTTTGTAACAAAGAATAAAAATGAAGTGCATAGCATATTTAGATTATGTCATCACTTAAAAACCTTAGAGCTCAAGGACTTGCCCATTTTATCTCAAGTTAAAGTTCAAAATGGAAGTATTCTTTGAATGTATAATTTCAGCCAAGTAACAATGATGAGCTTGGAATGAGTTCCATCTAGTTACAAGGGCCAACAACCTATGTTCTAGTGTTTTCTTTAAGTTTGATGAGTTTTATAAAGTTATGACCAACAAGATTTAGGATTCTATTCCTTTTCTAAAGAAGTATTAAAGTGGTTACTGACCTAAGGTTATTTTTAGCCTCTTGATAAAATAAAATGGTTTGTAAATAGTTTTAGCTGTCCTAATTTGGTTCCAAGAGAAACTAGCAACTTATATACTTTAGAAATGTCAAATTATGTGTCTTTTGAACATTGAACAATTCGGTTCTATCTTGATATGTTTGATGCTGAATGATGATGTTTTGATGTGTTAGAATGTGTGAAAATGATATATGATGAGGTAGGAACACTTCTATGCATGTTAGGGGAGAAACTAGCTTCACAGAAAAATCGTAAAGTTGGAATTTAACGTGTGTTTAACCCCTTTAATCTTAATCAATGCCAAAACTGTTTTAGTATAATAAAAATCAGTTTAGGATTGAATAATCATGAAAAATTTGGTTATATTTGAAGTAGGATTGAATTTTAGCACCTATAGAGAAACTAGTAACTAGAAAACCATAAAAATGCAATTCTAGAACTCTTAGAACATTTAATTTTTAGAATCTGTCCAGCAACCTCATAATATGGCAAACATGGTTTATAATTAGTTCTTAGGCATAGGAATGCCTCATAATTGGTTTAGATTTAATTTATAGCGCCTTAGGCGAAAACGGAACTTAGAAAGGGTCTAAAACGTAGTTTGTAGAACCCCGTAACTGCAAGATTTATAATTTGTTGAATCTGTATGGAGCTGTTTGGTTTTACTCCTAAGCATGAACATTAATGAGGATAATTCGTTGTGAACTCATAGGTGCATAGAAGGTTAATAACAGATGTTAGAATAATTGTATCTCAAGTTTAAGATCCGTAAAGGTCAAAACATAAGACATCATAAGCCCAAGACTTTATGAGCTTTATGACTTCACAAATATGCATGCCTGATTATAAGAATGGCTTGTTGTCTTATGATTTGATGTTTGAGTCGCTATGCATGCTTTATAAAATTGTGGCATAAACTAAATTTGGAAAAATTCGGGTTACAGCCATTATGCTGTCGGATTTTCGCCAAATTTGGGGAACTTGGAAGGTTTTCAAGAATATATGAGACTTTGAACGTGACATAGTACTGGGGAAAACGCGTTCTGGGGGACGGCGATACGTAACGCCTCAGAAACAAATCCTTGAGGGGGACAGCGATACGTAATGCCCTGAAGAGGACAACATTCACTGTGTACTCAATGCCGGTGCGACGCGTTCTGTTATGATTATTATTATTATTATTGAGATTTCGCTTATCAGATGATAAGTAAAAACTAGTGACGACTAGTTAAGGCATGAGCTCCTAACCTAAAGATGTGACATGTTCTGGGTGACACCGGTTCGGCCGAGCACCCCCAGAACGATTGTCTTTTAGGGTGGCCTAAGAGGAAGTAAAGTATGATGATTATGTCACAAAGTTTTCCCATATGAGAATTCAATTGCCACTTTATGCCACTACTATGATATTCTTAATGTTATGATTACTATTCTTGCATTAAGTAGAGCCACGCATACATTCTTTAATATGTTACATCCATGACATTAAGAATCATACTAAAATGAATGGACCTTGGCTAACTATGTTTCAAAAGCTTAAAAAAGGACTTAATGCATACTCACTTATTTTGTACACTAAACCCAAGGTTCCTGAGGACGTAGATGATGACACCTAGGTAGTAGGAGGCCCTACTGAGATTCTTTAGCAAGATTCTCACTCCCTCTATCTCTTTCTTTCTGTCACGTCTTCAGATGGCGATGTTCATGATTTTTGTGGACACCCCAACGTGGGAGGTGCATCATGATCCGGACCACAGGTCATACCATTTTGTGGGTCGCTGCGTTGTTCGTGTATTTATGTTCGTTGGATAGCCCTTTAGTCACCCTGTACCTAACCATCGATTCTTTCCTGCCTTACCTTTCGGCGACGACTTCGTGTTCGAGCGCGCACGCCCTCGAAAGGAGCGGATCCGCCACACCCCACCGACAGCTTTTGCCATCCGGGACTACCCACAGTATGTGCCCCGTTCGCCATCATCATTCTTCGAGACGGACCCTTCGGAGGACTTTGCCACTCAGGTACCTTCCGAGGGATCCTCCCCCACTGTGCCGATGGACTTTTGGGGGGGGGGGGTAGCAAGGCTTTTGTCACTCAGCCGGTACATGGAGGGTGGGTGAGGATGATTCCCCACCATGGAGCTCATGCCCGACCGATGCAGCGCATAGCCACCCCGGTCAAGATAGCCCAGTGGATCGGATACATCCCCCCTTTCCAGAGAGGCCTGCAGTAGGAAACGACCGTCGCGTTCAGGTGCCCGAGCTTCGACTAGGCCAGGATAACCTCTTTTTGTCTTTAGGCTATCTATTTGTAGGCGCACTAAAGTTAGGAGAGTTTTTTTTTTATGCCTTTTGTTGTACTTTCATTTTCTATGTATTTCTATTTCAGTTGTACCAAACTAAGTCCCACTCTCCATAAGTGGGCATATCATATTATATATAAATATGCAGTTCAGTTTTATTATGATGTGCCTTTACTTGCTTTATGTATGATGTTAAGAGATGCTTGCTTTATTTCCTTTCATGCTTTATTGTTCACCAAGTCACGCAGCTTTCACTTTGCTTTTATGATTCAAAAAAAAATTTACCAGTATTTCTGCTACGTATTTTAAAGTAAAAGGGAGACTATGACGTAACCGACTAATGATTAATCTAAATATGTTCTAGAGTATTGGGTTAAAAATTAGGATGTTACAACGGCGATACGTAACACCCCAAAGAGGACAATATTCACTGTGTACTCTGATACCAATGCGACGCATTATGTTACGATTATGATTATTATTATGACTACGCTTATCAGAGGATAAGTAAGAACTAGTGATGACTAGTTAAGATATGAGAGAAGCTTTTAGGGTGATCCCTATGATGTCAAGTACGATGTTTGAATGTCACATAGTTAAAGAAAGAGAAATGTTTTACATGAGAGACATATGCCACATTATGCCACTTATATGATGATGATTTTTCTATTAATGTTTAATTGATTCCTGTTTAGCGTATCGTCATGCATTCCTGTTTTCAAAACCTCACTTTAGTACCTCACTCAGCACTGATTAGTGGAGGATCTAGGTGTGTTTCAAGAGTTTGGGGTGGAGAACATCTACCTTGAAGTATACAAAAGCTAAAGAAGCATTAGCTTTCAAGGGTAGGGTTTTAATTGTCCTCTTTTGTTTCAAAATTTCCTCTGAAAATTCTGATTGGTTTTGTCCTAAAATTTCTGATTTTATTAGTTAATCATATGTTGATATTGATGTATGAATTTTGGTGGAGTGTTTGGTGTGGTGGAAAAAAAAATCATTTACATCAAGAGAGACTTGGAATTAGTTTGCTGGATTTTCGGATTTCAACAAGGCAGAACTTGTTGACAAATTTTCTGGTGCAATTGTGTTCCATTTTATGGGCTATAAAAATTATATGTTGAAGGTAACATCCTGAGACAACCCCATGATTTTTCCTTGGATCATGTGAACGATTTTCTCTGCTTGAAAAAAATTCATGATTCTTGAACATTGTTGCTGGAAAATCCCGGTTTGAAGCAAACAGCAAATTTTGTCGAATTTTCTAATATATCTAGAGATCTTAGATTCAGTTGAAAATTTTATGGGATGTAGTTACCATGTTAGGGGGTCTCTATTAAAAATTTGGGGTTATTCTGGGTACTTTTTCTGTGTTTAAAAATTCAAGAACCGAAGTTGTGACTATGCTGCCTGAAATATTGAAGCTGAGGCAGTAAAATTGTGTGATTTTATTATCATAGTAAACAATGGGTTTATTCTTTGAAAATTTTATGGGAAGCTGATAACACATTGAATTGTAACTGTGAATTTTATTTTGAGTTGATTTAATCAATTGGTGGGGTCAAAAATTATGAGAGTCCTGATCTAAACTGTGAACAAGTGGTCTCTAACCACCAGATTGGAAAAGTTTATTTGATAAGGCTAGAGAACACCATTTGTTTGGAAATTTGTACAGGGCCTTTTACATACATTGACATGTCATAGAGAATTTTTATGGCTCTTAAATTCGCTGTTTGATAGGGAAATTAATTTTGAATTCTAGAGTAATAAATCTGTTGATTGCTGAAAATGGTAAGAATGTCTTGAACTAATGATAGAATGGCTTTAGATATAAGTATATATCATGTTAATGCATGCTAATTGTTTGAAAGAAATGTTGATGAGATATGGATGAGACTCCAACATAATTGTATGCCTACCTGTGATCTAAGCAGACCTTTGAAAGGAGAAGTACATTATGTGATTAGTGTGAGGATAAAGGAAAAGAAAAGAAAATTAACATGACTTTTAGTTGTGCAATTTTTAACATATGGGGAAAATAGAGACAAGGCTTATGTGGTTGAACGGGAAAGACAAAAGTAAGAGCTTTCCTGGGAATTTGATAAGTCGGTAGACGTATCGACATATAGGAATGAGCTCATGTCCTAATGGTAAATAGTTCTTGTGGAGTGATTCCACTATAGACATCACTTGATGTGGGATTAAGCCTTCCCTATGTTAATGAGAAAAAGAACAATGCACGAATTATTATTATACTTGTACTTGATTTTACATGATGTATATACCTTGATATTGCTGTACATAGTTTTGCATGAGTATTCCCACATGAATGAGCTTATCAATTGTGTTTCACATTATACCTGAGGGAATACCCTACGAGGATTTTATAATATTCTCATCCCTACGGTTGCATTTACTTGGTGTTAACCAGATCCAGCAGATGCCGTCACTAGTATTTTACCTTGACTCACCACAATGGGTGTGGCATTATGATCCTGCTCTTGACTCTCTGTATGTAGTGGGTTACTCGCAAGTTCGTGTCTATGTGTTTTTCGGCCGCTCTTTTAGTACATCAGTATTTACAGCTGACTTTGACCCTGGTTTCCCTTATGATGGTGTGCCTCTCCACTTGGCACACCCAATGATATTTGAGGTCCCACCTGCACCACCAGCACCCCCTCCAGCAGATGATCCCTCTTCATCCTCGTCTTCAGACTCAGACCCATCGGAGGGTCCTGATGCCCCAGGTGGAGGTGAGGCTATCATGCCGATAGCCAACGGTTTCATCTAGTAGGACGTGAGATCTTCAGGGACTCATGATATGTATATAGTGGTAGTTTAGTACTAGTGAACCTCTAACCTGCAGATTTATCGTGTTAAATGTTGTGGGGTTTTATTTCTGTTTGTACAAACTTTTGCTAGACCTCAACTTTGAGCAGGTTAGATTAGATACTGGAGGTGTTCCTTCCTTTTGTGAACTGAGTTCTTGATGAGCTTAGAAGTTAACCAGTGTAGTATCAGTACGATGTACACATTGCAAACTTTAAAATGATGTTTATATATGTATATACGAGTTTGGCCATATATGTGTCTGAATTATTTGATTTCAATTATTTTCGACTAGTATAGATTGTGAATGTAAGTAATACTTTTCTAATTACTATGTTGATACTCGAGTAAAATATGGTAATTCGGAGGGTGTTACACTATCTCGCATGATGGTCAAGGAAGTTGAGCTAATAGAGAAGTTTAAAGATATGAATCTGGGGATGTCTGTGACTAATGAGGGCATGAAGATATGTTATCTTAGCATGACAAGTGGGTTTAAACAGAGAGTCATGCTAGCACAACGGGAAAGTGAGGAATTTAGGGAAACCATAGAGGCGGTTAAGGCAGGAAAGCTAAAAGGTTTCGAACAAGGTTCTGATTAGGTATGGAGGTTTGAAGGAAGAATCTGCGTGCCACAAGATGGTGACCTTCAAGAGAAAATCTTGGAGGAGGCCCACAAAAGCCATTTCACCATCCATCCTGGTGTTACCAAGATATGCCAGGATTTAAAAAAGATGTTCTGGGGGCCCGGATTGAAAAAGGATGTGGTCGCCTGGGTTAGTAAGTGCTTGGTGTGTTAGAAGGTGAAGATCGAGCACCAAAAGCCGTCAGGTTTACTGCAACCCCTGTCAATCCCTGAGTGGAAATGGGAGTGCATATCGCTGGATTTTGTGATGGGATTGCCTAAGACCCAAGTTGGCCGTGATACTATATGGGTGATAGTGGATCGACTAACTAAGTCAGCTCACTTTCTGCCTATTAGAGTGACATACTCTTTGGACAAATTGGCACAGCTGTACATCCAAGAGATCGTAAAGTTACATGGAGTACCGTCAATGATAATCTCAGATAGAGATCCGCGGTTTACGTCACGTTTTTAGGGAGCCTTTCAAAAGGCATTTGGTTCGAAGTTGTGTTTGAGTACAGCTTAACACCCACAAAAAAATGGACAATCAGAAAGAACGATCCAAACCCTGGAAGACATGTTGAGAGCCTGTGTTCTAGACCAAAGAGGAAGTTGGGACAAGTACCTGCCACTGATCGAGTTGCGTATAACAACAGTTATCATGCAAGCATCGGCATGGCACCCTACGAAGT
Organism: Dalbergia cochinchinensis; assembly: GCA_031216125.1. Taxonomy (NCBI): domain Eukaryota; kingdom Viridiplantae; phylum Streptophyta; class Magnoliopsida; order Fabales; family Fabaceae; genus Dalbergia; species Dalbergia cochinchinensis. The sequence goes on from CM062374.1 coordinate 4,678,376, forward strand.
CCTATATGGACGAAAATGTCAATCCCCTCTATGCTGGTATGAGCCCAGAGAGCAGAGTATGTTAGGACCCAATATAGTAAGGGAAACAACGGAGCAAATCAAGAGGATCCGGGATAGGATGCTTATAGCTCAAAGTAGACAAAAGAGCTATGCGGATAGGCGGCACAAGCCGTTGGAATTCAACGAGGGAGAACATGTGTTCCTTAGGATCACCCCCACTACAGGCATAGGAAGGGCTATGAAGGTTAAAAAGTTGAGCCCCCAATTCCTTGGTCCCTTCGAGATCCTTTAGAGAGTAGGGCCAGTAGCCTACAAAATAGCCTTACCCCCTAACCTTTCCAATCTCCATGACGTCTTTCACGTCTCCCAGTTAAGGAAGTATGAGTCCGACCCTAGCCATATCTTAGAGCCAGAGTAAGTACAGTTAAGGGAGGACCTAACTTTCAATCTGCCACCGACGAGGATCATGGATCGCGAAGTCAAGCAACTAAGGAACAAGTTCGTTCCTTTGGTGAAAGTAGCATGGGGACGGGACAAGGCTGAAGAATTCACATGGGAGCTAGAATCAGAGATGAAGACGAAATATCCAGAGCTGTTCTAAGGTAACGAATTTCGAGGATGAAATTCTTTTTAAGGAGGGGAGTAATGTAACGCCCCGATTTTTCTATCCGAGAGAAAAATGACTAAAATGCCCCTTAGGTCATTTTCTACCCAGAATTCAAGGATGGTTGGCCCGGTAGTCCTTGAAGGGCTAACTCATTGTTTGAAGGGGATTGGATGGCCCTTGAATGGTTTCGAAGTAAAAATCTCATTTTCTGCAGTTTCGGGTCAAAATGACCAAAATACCCTTATAGCGTTTCTACGCAGGTAAAGGTGCCGTTTGAGCCTGAAACTTTCTCCAAAGGTCTAAAAAAATCTTTTTACATGTTTAAAAGCGTCTGTTTAAGTCCCGGTAGTCCCGGGCAGTTTTTGTGCAAAATTTCGGTTTTGCCTCTGGAATAGTGTTTTTGAACTTAATGACGTAATTAAGCAAACCTAAGCAATATTAGGCTCTAATCGAAGATTAATTAATTTCTATAATTAATCTAGAGTCAAAATAAGCTATTAAAATTAATTAGAATCTAAAATTACTTAGATTAAACTTAAATCTCTTTTTAAAACTCAAGATTCCAATCTTGGAATCTTGAATAGTATTTTCTCTTTCCAATTCCTTAAATCATGGAATTGTGTCTAAAGTTGTTTATGAACTAAAATGAATTTATAACTCACTAATGATGCAATACCACTCCTTAAACATGTCTTGACAACCTTGATTACCCATTTTCTCACCTAAACACTTTTTTACAAATTCCTAATCTTAATCCTAATCAAAGATACACCTAAACACAACTCTAAACCACAATTAAAATGCAAGAAATCCTTGTAACATCCCCTGCTGCTTTATGGATTGATGACTGTCCCCACAAACTAACACGGGTCTTTTCAGCATGTTTTGTCCTCACTCGCACGCTTCCTAGGAAAACTTCCCAGGAGGTCACCCATCCCAAAATTGCTCCAAGTCAAGCACGCTTAACTGTGGAGTTCTTTCAGTTTGGGCTACCGAAAAAAAGATGCATCTTGTTGGTATAGGTAGTACAAATCAATTCATATAAGCCCTCCTTAACTGTATAGTCTCATACCTATACAGTCTCAAGATCCTTCTCATTCGGGTGTGTAATCGGTTCATTCATGTACCCCTCCGCTTTCGAAGTCTGCCAGGAGCTGCTCCTTGTCCGTGCCTCCTTGCACAGGCGATCACTCCCCAAATCCTCGGGCATTACATGCCCACCAGCTTCCGCTTGGTTCGTCCCCGAGCCACACCGTACTGGGAGAGGTGCAGGCTCTAATACCATTTATAACATCCCTTGCTGCTTTATGGATTGACGACTGTCCCCACAAACCAACACGAGTCTTTTCAGCGTGCTTTGTCCTCACTCGCACGCTTCCTAGGAAAACTTCCCAGGAGGTCACCCATCCCAAAATTGCTCCAAGTCAAGCACGCTTAACTGTGGAGTTCTTTCAGTTTGGGCTACCGAAAAGAAGATGCATCTTGTTGGTATAGGTAGTACAAATCAATTCATATAAGCCCTCCTTAACTGTATAGTCTCATACCTATACAATCTCAGGATCTTTCTCATTCGGGTGTGTAATCGGCTCATTCATGTACCCCTTCTCTTTCGAAGTCTGCCAGGAGCTGCTCCTTGTCCGTGCCTCCTTACACCGGTGATCACTCCCCGACTTTACAATCCCCGGGCGTTACAATCCTCCCCATGGCTGATGCATGTTTCGGCCACCTCCTCCCCCATTTGCATCACATGTTGATTTGTTTCTCACTCAAAGAACCATGCTTAACCCATACTTGCACCCATACTTGAACCCATACCTAGCCATGCTTTCCACCATGCCTTGAACCATACCTTGGAGAAGATATTTTCTCCTCCTTGTGGTTGTAATGGCCGAAGCTTTCCCTCCCCTAAACACCTCTTGTAATATCCTAATTTTTAACCCAATACTCTAGAACATATTTGGATTAATCATTAGTCTGTTACCTCATAGTTCTCATTTTTACTTTGAAATACTTAGCGAAAATACGGGTAAATTTTTTTTTTTTTTTGAAATACAAAGTGAGAGCCGCGTAATGCGTTAAACGGTAAACCATGTAAAGTAACACAAATGTCTCACAACATCATAACATAGAGCACAACATGAACAACACTGAATATCATTTCTTATATATATAACTTGCTCACTTATAAGTGTGGGACTTAATTTAGTACAAGGGAAATACATAAAAGAAAATACAACATAAAACATAAACATAATCAACTCCCTACCCGAGTGCATCTAATGGGATAACCTCTAAACAAAAGAAGGTTTATCCCTATCTAAGTGGGGTGGGATAACCTCTAAACAAAAGAAGGTTTATCCCTATCTAAGTGGGGTGTGCTCTAACCGGGTACTCCATCGGACGATCGTCACCTCCTACTGACGTCCACCTCGCAAACGAGGCAATTATCCGGGAAACTGGGCGAGCTCCTTGGACGTGAAGAGGCGGAACGGGGCTCGGAAGTGACCTCCACGGTGTGGCCTCATCTCTGGTCGTCGTGCGAGCCTTGGCTGAGTCATGGAAGGCTCACCATCCTCCCCAAGGTCCATGGGTATGGTGGGGGAAGATCCCTCGGAGGGTGCCTGGGTTGCCGAATCCTCGGAAGGATCCGTCTCCGAAAAAGACGACGGGCAATGGGGCACATACTGGGGGTAGTCTCGAGCGGCGGACATGGATGATGGGGTATGGCGAAGCCTCTCCTCTAGGGGACGTGCGCGCTCGAACACCAGGTCATCGCCAAAAGGTGAGACGGGGGAGAAACGATGGGAATGTACAGGGGGAGTGAAGGGTCGACCCATGAACGTGAATACTCTAACCGTGCATCGACCCACAAAATGGAATGACCCGTGGTCCGGGTCATGGTGCACCTCCCATGTCGGTGTGTCCACGAACACTACGAACGTCGCCATCTGAAGACGTGACGGAAAGGAAGAGATAGAGGGAGTGGGAATCTTGCTAAAGAATCTCAGTAGGGCCTCCTACTACCTAGGTGTCATCATCTACGTCCTCAGGAACCTTGGGTTTATTTATACAAAATGACTGAGCATGTATTAAATTCATTTTAAACTTTAAAATATATTTTAGCCAAGGTCCATTCATTTTAGGATGATCTTTATGTCATGAATGCAACATAATAGAAAATGTATGCATGGCGCTACCTAATGCACATACATAAAACATAACATCAAGCATCATCATACTTGGTGGCATAAAGTGGCAATAGTAACATTCATATGGGACAAAACTTAGTGACATAATCATAATCATGAAGCCTCTCTTCCTCATGGGCCACCCTAAAAGACAATCGAACTGGGGGTGCTCGGCTGAACCGGTGTCACCCAGAACGTGTCATACATCTAGGTTATGAGCTCATACCTTAACTAGTCGTCACTAGTTCTTACTTACCACTTAACGATAAGCGTATCATAAATCATAAATCCCGACTATCTGAGTACGGGTTAGGGGGCAAAACTCTTAGGGGTGCTCAGCCGAACCGGTGTCACCTAAGAGTATAAAATGGTACCGATGTCACATGAGTTCTATGGAGGTGCTCGGCCGAACCGGTGTCATCCTAGAACCCATCTTAGTACCTTAATTTTCAAAATCTCTTTAAGTCCCCAAATTTGTCGAAATTCGGCGGCACAACGGCATCACACCGAATTTCCTTCCAAATTTGCTTTATGCCACATAAACATATAACCTCATGAATTCCTCATATGAATAACATCATCATCATTTGCATACTACATGCATCATCATAAAACATTCAAACGCTTACCCTTACGGTAGCTTATGCTTTGACCCTTACGGGTCTTAATCTTGAGATATAATTCTCTAACATCCGTCGCTCATATTTTTATGCACCTAAGGGCTCATAATTAATCATCATTCCTAATCCTCATGTTCATACTTAAATCTGAATAGCATAGGGCAAATTCTCTAACTTGTGTTCACAGGGTTCTAGAACTTACGTTTTAGACCCTTTCTTGGTTCCGTTTTCGCCTAAGGCGCTACGAATTAAATCTAAATCAATTATGAGGCATTCCTATGCTTAAGGACTAATTATTAATCATGTTTATCATGTTGTAAGGGTGCTGGACAGAATCCAGAAAAGTAAACGTTCTCAAAGTTCTAAACTTGCACTTTTACGGTTTTCTAGTTACTAGTTTCCCTATAGGTGCTAGAATTCGATTCTAATCCAAATGATACCAAGTTTGTCATGTCTAAACAATCTAAATCTGATTATGTTCCCATTAAAACAGTTTGGATTAGTTCCATAAACAAATGGGTCAAAACTATGTTAAATTCTAGCTTTACGGTATTTCTAGTTAGCTAGTTTCTTACCTATCATGCATAGGATCGCTTCTACATCATCACATGATATTTTCACACATTCCAACACATCAAAACATCATCATACAGCATCACACTCATCACATCAGAACCGAAAACATTTAACTTAAATGAGAGAGTTAAATTGACATTTCTAGGTACATAAGTTAACTAGTTTCTCTTGGAATCGATCTAGAACTTCTAAAACTCTTTGCAAAACATTTTAATTCATCAAGAGGCTAAGTGAAGCCTTAGGTCAGTGACCAAAACATATCCCATCCCCTAAACGAGAATGAAATCAGAACTTGTGACGATATAACCTTATAAAAATTTGTAAGGCTTTAGGGAAGACTTGAAACATAGACTATTGGTCCTAGTAGCTAGATGAAGACTCATTGCAAGTCCATCATCACTACTTGGCCGAAATTATGCATTCAAAGAATGCATTCACATTTAATCTTATCTTGGAATGAAATGGGCAAGTCTTTGAGCTCTAGGTTCTTAAGTTACGACGTAAACTAAACGTGCTCATGCTTTTCATTTTTAATCTTGCTTACAAAGTAAAGTGATGACCTAAATATAAATATGCAAGGCATAAACTTAAACGTGCAAGCTTGAAAGTAAATATGCAAGGTTCAATTCTTTATTTTAGTGCTCTTGGCCCAACAACAATCGACTTTAAGGCCGAAATAGATAGGCATTCGAGGAATTAATTAAGTGAGGATGCAAGTTCAATTCTTTATTTTAGTGCTCTAGGCCCAACAACAATCGGCTTTAAGGCCGAAATAGAAAGGCTTCGAGAATTAAATTAAGTGATGATACAAGTTCCATTTTAATCTTTATGTTCTTAGGTGATGGCTAGAAAGTAAAGATGCATAGCAAGAATGTAAATATGAATGCAAGCATAAAATAAATTATGCAAGTTCATTTTATCTTTCTAGGGTTCTTAACAAGACTTTAAAGGAATTTAAACCATAACCCAAACTCATCCAAACAAGGTAAAGTCAAGCTTAGAGTTCTTAAAACTCAACATAATATTTTTAGAAAATCAAACCATGAAGTTTAGAAAATTAATGGATTTGGCCGAAATCATCAAGAAGAAAAGGAACATTTTAATACTCTAGAGTTCATGATCTTGATGATATATTAACACCAACATCATGAGTCCTCATCATTGAGTTCATAGAGCCATTTTAAAACATCATCAAAGCTAAAGTTCTCAAGAGTTCAAGAAAGGAAGAACTAGAAACATTTTGTTCAAGAACAAAGATCAAGCTCTAGAGTTTGTTTCAAGTGATGAGCATCATCATGAAACTCTCATCATCAAGCTCTCATTCCTTCATTCCCAAAGGCCCATGGCCGAAACATAAAGAGGAAGAAGGAGAAGAAAAGAAGTTCTAAAAGGAACCAAGAGATGTAACACCCCGATTTTTCTGTTCGAGGGAAATGACCAAAATGCCCCTGAGGTCATTTCCTGACCCGAACTCGAGGGTAACCAACTCGGTCATCCTCGAAGGGTCAACTCAATGTTTGAAGGGGATTGAATGGCCTTTGAATGCTTTCGGAAGCGAAAATTTCGTTTTCCGCAGTTTCGGGTCAAAATGACCAAAATACCCCTATAGCGTTTTTACGCGGGTAATGGTGCCGTTTGAGCCCGGAACTTTCCCCAGAGGTTTAAAAACATGTTTTCATGTGTCTAGAGGTCTCTGTTCAAGTCCCGGAGGTCCCGGGCAGTTTTAGTGCAAAATTACGATTTTGCCCCTAGAATAGTGTTTTTGAGCTTAATGACGTAATTAAGCAAACATAAGCAATATTAGGCTCTAAACGAAGATTAATTTATTTCCCTAATTAATCTAGAGTCAAAATAATTTATTAAAGTTAATTAGAACCTAAAATTGCTTAGATTAAACTTAAATCCCTTTTTAGAACTCAAGATTCCTAGTCTTGGAATCTTGAATAGTGTTTTCTCTCCAATTCCTTAAATCAAGGAAATTTGTCTAGAGTTGTTTAGACTCTAAATTGAGGATTTAACTCTCTAATGGTGCAAGACCACTCCCTAATTATGTCTAGACCACCTTAATTACCCATTTCCCTTACCTAAACACTTTCTTACAAATTCCTAATCTTAAGCATAATCAAAGATACACCTAAACACAACTCTAAACCACAATTAAAATGTAAACTAATCCTCCCCATAGGCTGATGCATTTCGGCCACATCCTTCCCCATTGACCACATGTTTAATTATTTTCTCACTCAAAGAACCATGCTTGAGGCCATACCTTGAACCATACCTCACCATACCTTAAGCCATACCTCACCATACCTCAATAACACATTATCTCACCTCATGGAACACATGGAACCCTCCAATTCTGCACCTCTTGGCCGAAAACACCTTCAGCCTTCACACCCTCCATTTGCTTCATTTCTCTATAAATAGATGGCCTTGAGGAGCTTGCACCACTTTTAGATCATTTGCTAAGTTTAGGAAACACTCAAAGCTTTTCTTTTTCTCTCAAAGTCTTTGTGTTCTTCAAGTTCTTGGAGTTCTTCAAGTTCTTCATCTTCTTCATCTTCTTCTTCCATCTTCAAGTTCATCACACCAAGTAGGGATTTTCTTTCATGTATTCTTTCTTTAAAGTTCTTGTTCTAAGCTTAATGTTCATAGTTTCTCTTGATTCTTTTTAGAACTTCTTTTCCTTTCCTTGTTCTTACTCTTTTTCGGCCATGGGCCTTGGAGTTCAAAGAAATGAGAGCTTGATGATGAGAGTTTCATGATGATGTTCATCACTTGAAACAAACTCTAGAGCTTGATTTTATTCTTGAGCAAAAGTGTTTCTAGATTTTCCTTTCTTGAACTTTTGAGAACTTTAACTTTGATGGTGTTTTAAAATGGCTCTATGAACTCAATGATGAGGACTCATGATGTTGGTGTTAATATATCATCAAGGTCATGAACTCTAGAGTTTTAAAATGCACTTTTCTCTTCTTGGAGATTTCGGCCATTTCCTTGAGATTTTCTAAGTTTCATAGTTTGATTCCCAAAGATGTTATGTTGAGTTCTAAGAACTCCAAGCTTGACTTTACCTTGTTTGAATGAGTTTGGGTTAAGATTTAAGTTCCTTTAAAGTCTTGTTAAGAGCTCTAGAAAGATAAAATGAACTTGCATAATTTATTTTATGCTTGCATTCATATTTACATTCTTGCTATGCATCTTTACTTTCAAGCCATCGCCTAAGAACATAAAGATTAAAATGGAACTTGTATCATCACTTAAGTTAATTCTCGAAGCCTTTCTATTTCGGCCTTAAAGTCGATTGTTGTTGGGCCTAGAGCACTAAAATAAAGAATTGAACTTGCATTATCACCTAATTAATTTCTCGAATGCCTATCTATTTCGGCCTTAAAGTCGATTGTTGTTGGGCCAAGAGCACTAAAATAAAGAATTGAATCTTGCATATTTACTTTCAAGCTTGCATCGCTTAAGATTATGCTTAGATATTTACTTTCAAGCTTGCACGTTTAAATTATGCCTTGCATATTTAATTTCAAGTCATCACTTTACTTTGAAAGCAAGATTAAAAATGAAAAGCATGAGCACGTTTAGTTTATGTCGTAACTTAAGAACCTAGAGCTCAAAGACTTGCCCATTTCATTCCAAGTTAAAGTTTAATGCAAACCACACTTTGAATGTATGTTTTTTGGCCAAGTAGTGATGATGGACTTGCAATGAGTTTTCATCTAGCTACTAGGACCAATAGCCTATGTTTTGAGTTTTCCTTAAAGTTTTACAATTCTTTATAAGGTTATGTCATTATAAGTTGTGATTCCAATCTCTTTTAGAGGATGGAATATGTTTTGGTCACTGACCTAAGGCTTCACATAGCCTCTTGATGAACTAAAATGTTTTGCAAAGAGTTTTAGAAGTTCTAGATTGATTCCGAGAGAAACTAGTTAACTTATGTACCTAGAAATGTCAATTTAATTCTCTTATTGAGGCAAGATGTTTTCGGTTCTGATGTGATGAATGTGATGCTGTATGATGATGTTTTAATGTGTTGGAATGTGTGAAAATATCGTATGATGATGTAGAAGCGATCCTATGCATGATAGGTAAGAAACTAGCTAACTAGAAATACCGTAAAAGCTAGAATTTAACATAGTTTTGACCCATTTGTTTATGGAACTAATTCAAACTGTTTTAATGGGGACATAATCAGATTTAGATTGTTTAGACATGAAAAACTTGGTATCATTTGAGTTAGAATTGAATTCTAGCACCTATGGGGAAACTAGTAACTAGAAAACCGTAAAAATGCAAATGTAGAACTCTTAGAACATTTAATTCTTTGAATTCTGTCCAGCACCCTTACAACATGATAAACATGATTAATAATTAGTCCTTAAGCATAGGAATGCCTCATAATTGATTTAGATTTAATCCATAGCTTTCAAGTAAAACGGAACCAAGAAAGGGACTAAAACGTAAGTTCTAGAATCCCGTATCCACCTGTTAGGATTTCCACCCTATGCTATTCAGATTCAAAAGTAAAATGAGAGGATTATGAATGATGTTTAATTATGAGCCTTAGGTGCTTAAAATATGAACGACGGATGTAGAGAACTATATCTCAAGATTAAGACCCGTAAGGGTCAAAGCATAAGCTACCGTAAGGGTAAACGTTTGGATGATTTATGATGATGCATGAAGTATGCTAATGATGATGATGTTATTCATATGAGGAACTTATGAGATTATATGTTAATGTGGCATAAAGCAAATCTGGAAGGAAATTCGGTGTAATGACCGTTTTGGCCGCCGAATTTCCGACAAATTTGGGGACTTAAAGAGATTTTGAAAATTAAGGTACTAAGATGGGTTCTAGGATGACACCGGTTCGGCCGAGCACCTCCATAGAACTCATGTGACATCGGTACCATTTTATACTCTTAGGTGACACCGGTTCGGCCGAGCACCCCTAAGAGTTTTGCCCCCTAACCCGTACTTAGATAGTCGGGATTTATGATACGCTTATCGTTAAGTGGTAAGTAAGAACTAGTGACGACTAGTTAAGGTATGAGCTCATAACCTAGATGTATGACACGCTCGGGTGACACCGGTTCGGCCGAGCACCCCAGCTCGATTGTCTTTAGGGTGGCCCATGAGGAAGAGAAGTTTCATGATTATGATTATGTCACTAAGTTTTGTCCCATATGAATGTTACTATTGCCACTTTATGCCACCAATGATGATGATGCTTGATGTTATGTTTTATGTATGTGCATTAGGTAGTGCCATGCATACATTTTCTATTATGTTGCATTCATGACATTAAGATCATCCTAAAATGAATGGGCCTTGGCTAACGTATATTTTGAAGTTTAAAATGAACTAAATGCATGTTCAGACTTTTCGCATAATTAAACCCAAGGTTCCCGAGGACGAGATGATGGCACCTAGGTAGTAGGAGGCCCTACCGAGATTCTTTAGCAAGATTCTCACTCCCTCTATCTCTTTCTTTCCGTCACGCCTTCAGATGGCGACGTCAGAGTGTTCGTGGACACGCCGACATGGGAGGTGCACCATGACCGGACCACGGGTCATTCCATTTTGTGGGTCGATGCACGCTAGAGTATTCATGTTCATGGGTCGACCCTTCACTCCCCCCTGTACATTCCCATCGTTCCCCGCCTCACCTTTTGGCGATGACCTAGTGTTCAAGCGCGCACGTCCCCGAGAGGAGAGGCTACGCCGTACTCCACCTTCCGCATCCGCCGTTCGAGACTACCCCGAGTATGTGCCCTGCTGCCCATCGCCCTTCTCGAGATGGATCCTTCCGAGGATTCGCCACCCAGTACCCTCCGAGGATCTTCCCCACCATACCTATGGACTTCGGAGAGGATAGCGAGCCCACCGTGACTCGCCGAGGCGCACGACGACCGGAGATGCGGCCATACCTGGGAGTCATATTCGATCCCCACTCCCCTTTTCACACCCGAGGAGCCTGGGCTTCCGGGATATCCGCCGATCACGAGATGGTCGCCAGTAGGAGGTCGAGGATGGCCCGAGTTAGAACACACACCACTTAGATGAGGATGAACCTTCTTTTGTTTAAAGGTTATCCTATTAGTTGCACTCGAGTAGGGGAGTAGATTATATTTATGTTTATGTTGTATTTTCTTTCATGTATTTCCATGTACTAAATCAAGTCCCACGCTTATAAGTGGGCAAATTATAATTATATATGAGATGTTATTCAGTGTCTCTCATGATGTGCCCTTATATGCTTTATGCTATGACGTTATGAGATGTACGTTTTGCAGATTGCTGTAGTTATATCGCATCACGCGGCTCTCACTTTCATTTCAAAAAAAAAATTACCCGTATTTTCCGCTAAGTAATTCAAAGTTAAATGAGAACTATGAAGTAACAGACTAATGATTAACCTAAATATGTTCTAGAGTATTGGGTTAAAAATTAGGATGTTACAAGAGAAACTATGAACATCAAGCTTAAAACAAGAACTTTAAAGAAAAGAATACATGAAAGAAAATCCCTACTTGATGCGATGAACTTGAAGATGGAAGAAGAAGATGAAGATGATGAAGAACTCCAAGAACTTTGAAGAACACAAGAACTTTGAGAGAAAAAGAAAAGCTTTGAGTGTTTCCTAAACTTAGCAAATGATCTAAAAGTGGTGCAAGCTCCTCAAGGCATTCTATTTATAGAGAAATGAAACAAATGGAGTGTGTGTGTGGGCTGAAGGGGTTCGGCCATGAGGGTGCAGAATGGAGGCATCCATGAGTTCCATGAGGTGAGATAATGTGTTCTTGAGGCATGGTGAGGTATGGCTTAAGGTATGGTGAGGTATGGTTCAAGGTATGACCTCAAGCATGGTTCTTTGAGTGAGAAAATAATTAAACATGTGGTCAATGGGGGAAGAGGTGGCCGAAATGCATCAGCCCATGGGGGAGGGTTCTTTGCATTTTAATTGTGGTTTAGGGTTGTGTTTAGGTGTATCTTTGATTATGCTTAAGATTAGGAATTTGTAAGAAAGTGTTTAGGTAAGGAAAATGGGTAATTAAGGTGGCCTAGACATAATTAAGGAATGGTCTTGCACCATTAGTGAGTTAAATCCTCAATTTAGAGTCTAAACAACTCTAGACACATTTCTTTGATTTAAGGAATTGGAGAGAGAAAACACTATTCAAGATTCCAAGACTAGGAGTCTTGAGTTCTAAAAAGGGATTTAAGTTTAATCTAAGCAATTTTAGGTTCTAATTAACTTTAATAAATTATTTTGACTCTAGATTAATTAGGAAAATTAATTAATCTTCGTTTAGAGCCTAATATTGCTTAGGTTTGCTTAATTACGTCATTAAGCTCAAAAACACTATTCTAGGGGCAAAATCGTAATTTTGCACTAAAACTGCCTGGGGCCACCGAGACTTGAACAGAGACCTCTAGACACATGAAAACATGTTTTTAAACCTCTGGGGAAAGTTCCGGGCTCAAACGGCATCTTTACCCGCAGAAACGTCAGAGGGGTATTTTGGTCATTTTGACCAAATCAAGTGAAACGAGATTTTTGCTTCCGGAAGCATTCAAAGGCCATTCAATCCCCTTCAAACATTGAGTTAACCCTTCGAGGATGACCGAGTTGGTTACTCTCGAACTCAGGTCAGGAAATGACCTCAGGGGCATTTTGGTCATTTCCCTCGGACAGAAAAAATCGGGGTGTTACACCTCTCATTTTGTTTCATTTCTCTATAAATAGCATGCTTGGGTGAACTTGCATCATTTTGGGTTCATTCGCTAAGTGTAAGTTTTCAAAGAAGCACTTCAAAGTTTTCTTTTTCTCTCAAAGTTCAAGTGTCCAAGTTCTTCATCCTCTTTACTCATCTCAACCTCTAATCACTTGCTAGGGATTTTCTTTCAAGTGTTTCTTTCATTTAAGTTCTTAATTTAGTTATTTGTTCATGGTTTCTCTTGAATCTTTTTGAAACTTCTTTTCTTCTTCTCTTCTTTCTTCATTTTCAGCCATGAGCCTTTAAAAAAAAAGGAATGAGAGCTTGGTGATAAGGGTTTCATGATGATATTCATCACTTGAACAACCTCTAAAGTTCGATCTTTGTTCTTAAGCAAAAGCTCGATCTTTGATGTTGATTTAAAATGAGTTAGCGAACTCGGTGATGAGGACTCATGATGTTGGTGTTGATACATCATCAAGATCATGGTCACTAGAGTTTCAAAATGGATCTTTTCTTGCTTATGATTTTGGTTCCTTCCTTTTCTTTCCTCAAGATTTCGGTTTCTTTCCTTTTTTTTCCTTCATGATTTTGGCTAACCAACTTGGCTGGTCCAACATGATAGCTTGATGATGAGAGTTCTAGATGGAGACTTTATGTTCACCACAATGAAACCTCTAAAGCTTGAGTTTTCATAAAAATATTATATAGCTCACTTGTGGTTTAATTCTTTAGAAATGTTATCTTGAGTTCTGAGAACTCTAGACCTCACTTTATCTTGTCATGATGAGTTTGGGTTAAGGTTAAAGTTCCTCTAAAAGTCTTGTATGAGCTCTAATTAGATATAAATGGACTTGCATAATTACTTTGAGGTTGCACTCATGTTTATATTCTTGTTTTGCATCTTTATTTTCAAGTCATCACCTAAGGACTCAAAGATTAAAACAAGACTTGCATTATCACTTAATTAATTCTCAAAGCCTTTCTATTTCGGCCTTAAAGTTGATTGTTGCTGGGCTTAGAGCATTAAAATAAAGAAATGAACTTGCCTTGCATATTTACTTCAAGTCTTGCATATTTAAATTTCAAGCCTTGCATATTTATTTCCAAGTCTTGCATATTTACTTTAAAGTTCTCACTTTACTTTGTAATAAAGAATAAAAAGGAAGTGCATAGCATGTTTATATTTTGTCATCACTTAAAGACCTTAGAGCTCAAAGACTTGCCCATTTTATCTCAAGTTAAAGTTGAATATGGAAGCATTCTTTGAATGTATAATTTCGGCCAAGTAATAATGATGAGCTTGGAATAAGTTCCATCTAGTTACAAGAGCCAACAACCTATGTTCTAGGATTTTTTTTAAGCTTGATGAGTTTTATAAAGTTATGACCAACAAGATTTATCATTTTATTCCTCTTCTAAAGAAGAATTAAATTGGTTACTTAGCTAAGGTTGTTTTTAACCTCTTGATAAAATAAAATGGTTTGCAAAGAGTTTTAGAAGTGCTAAAATGATTCCAAGGGAAACTAGCAACTTATATGCTTTACAAATGTCAAATTATGTGTCTTTTTGGACTTGAACAATTCGGTTCTACCTTGATGTGTTTGTTGCTGTATGATGATGTTTTGATGTGTTAGAATGTGTGAAAATAATATATGACGAGGTAGGAACACTTCTATGCATGTTGGGAGAGAAACTAGCTTCATAGAAAAACCGTAAAGTTGGAATTTAGCATGAGTTTAACCCCTTCAATCCTAACCAATGCCAAAACTATTTTAGTATGATAAAAATCAGTTTCGGATTGATTAATCATGAAAAATTTGGTTACTTTTGAAGTAGGATTGAATTTTAGCACCTATAGAGGAACTAATAACTAGAAAATCGTAAAAGTGCAATCCTATAACTCCTAGAACATTTAATTTCTGGATTCTATCTTGCAACCTCATAATATGGCAAACATGGTTTATAATTTATTTTTAGGCATAGGAATACCTCATAATTAGTTTAGATTTAATTTATAGCGCCTTAGGCGAAGACAGAACATAGAAAGGGTCTAAAACGTAAGTTCTAGAACCCCGTAATCATAGGTATATAACTCTCCCCTTGAAGTATGGTGCTGCCCAGATTTATTAAAGAACATAAATGATAGTAAGATTTGTTAGAAGAGAATCCTTAGGTGCATAAGAGGTTGATAAAGAATGATAGAATAATTACATCTCAAGTTTAAGGCCCGTAAGGGTCAAAGCAGAAGACACCATAGGATCAAGAGCATAATGAGTTTCAATGTTACATGAGAATGTATGTTTTATTTGAGAATGATTATGTAAATGTCTGGAATTATGATTGAGGATGCATGTTTTATTTGTTTATGTGGCATAAAGTAAATTTAGAAGAAATCCGGCGTGCTGCTGTTGCGCTACCGAATTTCTAACAAATTTGGAGACTTATAAAGTTTTTGAAAAACCTATGAGATTTTCTTTATGAGATATGAGGTACTAAGATGAGTTCTTAGATGACACCAGTTCGGCCGAGCACCTCCAAAGAACTCATGTGACATCGGTACCAAGATGTATTCTTGGCTGACACCGGTTCGGCCGAGCACCCCCAAGAAATGCCCCCTAGCCTGTACTAGATAGTCAGGATTATGATTATGATACGCTTATCGGGATTGATAAGTAAGAACTAGTGATGACTAGTTAGGTATGAGCTCATAACCTAGAGATGTGACACGTTTTGGGTGACACCGGTTCGGCCGAGCACCCCCAGAAATGAATGTCTTTTAGGGTGGCCCCAAGAGGAAGTAAAGTAGAATGATTATGTCACAAAGTTCTCCCATATGAGATTTCAATTACCACTTTATACCACTATTATGATGTTCTTAATGTTATGATTATTATTCTTGCACTAAGTAGAGTCATGCATACATTCTTTACTATGTTACATCCATGACATTAAGAATCATACTAAAATGAACGGACCTTGGCTAACTATGTTTTAAAAGCTTAAAAATGAACTTAATGCATGATCACTTATTTTGTACACTAAACCCAAGGTTCCTGAGGACGTAGATGATGACACTTAGGTAGTAGGAGGCCCTACTAAGATTCTTTAGCAAGATTCTCACTCCCTCTATCTTTTCCTTCCGTCACGTCTTCAGATGGCGACGTTCATGGTTTTTGTGGACACCCCGACGTGGGAGGTGCACTATGATCTAGAGCACGGATCATACCATTTTGAGGGTCAGTGCATGGTTCGTGTCTTCATGTTCATTGGATGACCCTTTGCCCACCCTGTGCATACCCATCGCTTTTCCCCGATAGCACCCTACGGCGACGACGAGCGGTTTTTTGAGCACACACGTACACACAATGAGAGAGTGCTCCGCATGCACACTGGCGCTTTAGTCATGCACGACTACCCCGACTATGTGCCCCGAACATACTTCTCGAAGACCGACCCATCGGAGGACCCGCCTACCCATCTGTACAACGAGAGCTCTGCCCCCACTCCACCACTGATGAGAGAGGGCAGTGAGGACACCGTGACTCAGCCTCGGCTAGCACGACGACCGGAGATACAGCCACATCGTGGGGGTCACTCCCGATCCCCGCTTCATCTTTACACGTCGGAGGAGCTCGCCCAGTTTGCTGGGTATGTGCCTCGCTCACGGGATGGACGTCAGTAGGAGGTAGCAGATGATCGATGGAGTACCCGGGGTAGTGCACACACCACTTAGATGAGGATAATCCTTCTTTTGTTTAGAGGTTATCCCTTTAGTTGTACTTGGGTAGAGGAGTTTGCTTTTATGCTTTCTGTCGCACTTTCCTTTGTATTTTCTTTTTAGATGTATTCGTTTCTTGTTGTACTAAACTAAGTCCCACTCTCCATGAGTGGGCATATCATACTATATAAATATGCAGTTCAGTTTTATCGTGATGTGCCTTTACTTGCTTTATGTTATGATGTTTATGAGATACTTGCTTTATTTCCTTACGTGCTTCATTGCTTATCGTGTCGCGCGGCTCTCACTTTGCTTTTATAATTCAAAAAAAAAATTTACTAGTATTTTTCGCTAAGTATTTTAAAGTAAAAAGGAAACTATGACATAATAGACTAATGATTAACCTAAATATGTTTTAGAGTATTGGGTTAAAAATTAGGTTGTTACATTTAGTTTGTGACAAT
This sequence comes from Dalbergia cochinchinensis, assembly GCA_031216125.1. Classification (NCBI taxonomy): domain Eukaryota; kingdom Viridiplantae; phylum Streptophyta; class Magnoliopsida; order Fabales; family Fabaceae; genus Dalbergia; species Dalbergia cochinchinensis. The sequence goes on from CM062374.1 coordinate 4,695,291, forward strand.
ATGTTAAAAGGGGTATTTACGTTTGACCAGTAACCTTTGAAAAATTACGATTTGACCCCTTTGGGGCTTTAGCGTACATACTGATAAATTTGATGAGATGAATGTGATTGATATCTTGTGAAGGCAATGTTCATATATTGAAATTTATATGGCATATGGATATATGTAATGAAATATGATGCATGTTTATATGATTTGAATTATGGCATTTTATGGTTATGTTTGATTCATTGAGATGCATAAGTTTATGAAGTTTATGAGTATGAAATATTGAAATGATGAGTTATTCATGTTTGTCTCTCATATATTATGTCAAGATTAAAGGTGACATAAGACACATGGAAATGATCCTCTAGACTCCCCAAATTAAAGGTTATGAGAGACGATCCAAGTACGAAATGATCCTTTAGACTCCCCGAATTAAAGGTTATGAAAGATGATTCTAATGCCCCCTACCCTGTACCTTAAGAGTCAGGAATTTAACTTATCAAAAGGGATAAGATTACGCTAGTGACGACTAGTGAGGTATGAGCTCATAACCTAAAACTCTCGAGAAAAGAGAGAATATAGGGCTGCCCCCAAGGAAAAGAGAATAAGAAGTTTAAGTCACCGATAAAAATAATGATCATGATGTTCTCTATATCATATGCATTGTTTTGTAAATTCTATGATATTTTGTATATGATATTGGCATGCATTCATGACTAGTATGTTGCATTCATGACATTAAGACTCATGCTAAAAGATACGGACCTCGGCTAATGGTATTTAGAACTTAATAAATGAACTCTATACGTGCTCACCTTTTAATAATGAAACCTGAGGTTCCTGAGGACGATAACACTTGTGTTAGAGTCGGGAACCCCTATTGAGATTCTTGCATAAGTTTCTCATCCCTTTTCTTTTCCATGTCGTCTCCAGACATGAATGATGGTGTAGTTTGTGATTTACCTTGAGACTGGACGAGGAGCTACGGAGATAGTTTTCCATTGCATATTTGCCTTTAGAGTGATCGTATCTCATTTATCAATTTGTATTCTATTGATGGATATATATTAATGTCCTTATGTTTATAGGACATCACTATGATACAGTTATTGATATGTTATTATTATTTGAGTTATGTTTTGCCATGGTTGTATTATGTATTTACCTATTATTTGTTTCTAACATCTCTCTTATGCAGGCAAGTTAATAACGTTAGATACTTAGTATGCACGGCTCACATTTTGGTATTTAAGTTCAAAAAAAAAACTTTACCCATATTTTCACTAAAGTATTTTCAAGAAGTTTTGAGTTAAGAACTAGAATATAATTAACTTAAATACTTCCTAGGCGTGTTGAGTTAAATATTAGGGTGTTACAAGGTCACAAATCACATTTATTTTCTTGTCATCACCTAAATCTCTAGAGTTCAAAGACTTGCCCTTGTATCTTACATGGAAGTTTTAGTCATGGTTGCCTCACTTGATAGTATTTTCGACCATGAAAAGCATTGATCTTGGAATGGAATTTTCTTTTTATCTTAAGATTCAAAACTTGTGACTATGATCCCTTAGTTTATTTTTGAAGAAAACTAGTTACTAGAAATGCTTGATCTTGTAACTTTTCAATGCTATTAGAAGTTACATTATGGATACTTATTTGATTCTTTTAATTCTATTATATGTTGTTTGGAATGGTTTGGAGGTATAAAAATTATTAATAATTACTATGAAAATCATCCTTGGCACCTTAGGTAAAAACTAGTAACTAGAAACACGTAAAATTGTAATTTTGGAAGCTTTTGATTACTCCATTTTCAGCTACTGCCCAAACTATTTCATTACTGAATGGTGCTGTTTGGGATTGTTTAAGTGTGTAAAATTTGTTAATAATTAGTCTAATAATTATTTTAGCACTTAGGGAAAGACTAATAACTAGAAAGGATAAAAAATGTGATTTCCAGAACTCTTAAGGATGAAAATTATGGACTTTGTTTCAGAAGGTTATACTTCTATAAAAAGATGTTCAACACCTAGTAAATGTGTAAGAACCATTCATAATTGGTATAGGAATTAATTTTAGCATCTTAGGAAAAGTCAGTAATAAGAAAGGGTAAAAAATGTAACTTCTAGAACCCCGAAATGGTTTAGTTTTAAGTGTTGTCCAAAACTTTACAGCCTTGATTGGTAATGTTCATGATTTTAAAAATCAGTAGGAATCATGGTAATTGATCTATTAGATGCATAAAAGAATAATTACTAATGTTAGGTTAACCCGAATTGTAGTTTTGACCCGTTTAAGGGCTAATAGTGGTTACCAATAACTTGAGCATGCTTATGTGAATAATATATGTGATGATCTTTAATAGCTCATATATGTCTATATACACCTTGTTAAACACACCATATGCATTAGTTGAGTCCGATCCTTGATTCCAGCATTCTAGGTAGGAGCATGTTTACCTTTAATAAGATGTTGATGATGGCATATTTATGTGAATTTCCGATTATGATTGAGATATTTGGGGATGCATAGTTGATGTGTTTCATGAGCATGACAAGTTAATTGATGAATTATGGTGATGTGATTATATGCTCATGCTTGCATCATTAAACAACATGCTAAGATTAAAGGTGATATAAAATATTCGGAGGTAATCCTTCCATAACAAGTCGGGCCTGGCGTAAGGTGATCCAAGAAGGTGATCTTTTCGTAATGGGCGGGGCCCATTGGAAAGTGATCCAATGCCCCCTAACCCATACTCTGGGAGTCAGGAATTTGCTTTTCGAGAAGATAAGTGTAAGCTAGTAGCGACTAGTGAGATATGAACTTATAACCTAGAACTCTCAAGAGAAGAGAGTATTAGGATGGCCTCCACAGAAAGTAATGAGCAATTCAAGTCACCTAAGGAATAAAAAGGAAGCAATCATGCCATGCTATTAATGTTCCTCATGTCATTAATTATTTCACATGTGATTGCTTATAATATGATGCACCTGCTATTGACATGCATTTCATGGTATGGTATGATGCATTTATGACATTCAAACTCATGTTAAAAGACACGGGCTGCGGCTAATGGTATTTAAAACTTAATAAATGAATTACTTTCATGCCCACTGTTTCATAATGAAACTCAAGGTTTCTGAGGACGTAGATGATGACAATAGTTAGGAGGCGAGAGCCTTAATAAGATTCTTTTATAAGTTTCTCATCCATTCTTTCTTTCCATCCCGTCTTTAAAGGACGATGACTTTGTTCGTGATCTTCGTTGATACACTCACTTGGGAGATGCACTACGACGCCGCCCATCGATCATATCACTTCGTGGTTCGTTGTCCTGTACGTCTTTTTGTGTTCATGGATGTCAAGACCCGTCCGGGAAACGTGACCGCCACGTGAGGAATCCCATCCTCACGTAAGCCTCATGACCTCTGAGTCTCTCTATATGAATAAAATAATATATATGTTTTGATTCTGAAATCTTATCTCCATCTAAAACTCTATTTAAACTTTATATCTGAAAATATAAAACTGAAATATTTGATATAAGAAACTCTGAAATTTATCTTAATCATACTCTGAAAACCAATTAATCACATGAACTAAATCATAAATGTAACACCCCAATTTTTCTGTCCGAGAGAAATGACCAAAATGCCCCTGAGGTCATTTCCCGACCTGAATTCGAGGGTAACCAACTCGGTCATCCTCGAAGGGTCAACTCAATGTTTGAAGGGGATTGAATGGCCTTTGAATGCTTTCGGAAGCGAAAGTTTCGCTTTCATAGCTTCGGTCAAATGACCAAAATACCCCTATAGCGTTTTACGCGGGTAAAGGTGCCGTTTGAGCCCGAAACTTTTCCCAGAGGTTTAAAAACACGTTTTCATATGTCTAGAGGTCTCTGTACAAGTCTCGGTGGTCCCGGGCAGTTTTAGTGCAAAATTACGATTTTGCCCCTAGAATAGTATTTTTGAGCTTAATGACGTAATTAAGCATACCTAAGCAATATTAGGCTCTAAACAAAGATTAATTTATTTCCCTAATTAATCTAGAGTCAAAATAATTTATTAAAGTCAATTAGAACCTAAAATTGCTTAGATTAAACTTAAATCCCTTTTTAGAACTTAAAACTCCTAGTCTTGGAATCTTGAATAGTGTTTTCTCTCTCCAATTCCTTAAATCAAGGAAATGTGTCTAGAGTTGTTTAGACTCTAAATTGAGGATTTAACTCACTAATGGTGCAAGACCACTCCTTAATTATGTCTAGACCACCTTAATTATCCATTTTTCCTTACCTAAACACCTTCTTACAAATTCTTAATCTTAAGTATAATCAAAGATACACCTAAACACAACTCTAAACCACAATTAAAATACAAGAAACTCTCCTCCCTTGGCTGCAACATGGCTGAATAGCCATGCCCCCATTGACCACATGTTTAATTATTTTCTCACTCAAAGAACCATGCTTGAGGCCATACCTTGAACCATGCCTCAAGAACACATTATCTCACCTCATGGAACTCATGGATGTCTCCAATTCTGCACCTCATGGCCGAAAACCCCTTCAGCCCTCACCCCCTCCATTTGTTTCATTTCTCTATAAATACAATGCCTTGAGGAGCTTGCACCACTTTTAGACCATTTGCTAAGTTTAGGAACACTCAAAGCTTTTCTTTTCTCTCAAAGTTCTAGTGTTCTTCAAAGTTCTTCATCATCTTCATCTTCTTCTTCCATCTTCAAGTTCATCACATCAAGTAGGAATTTTTTTTCAAGTATTCCTTTCTTTAAAGTTCTTGTTCTAAGCTTTATGTTCATAGTTTCTCTTGATTCTTTTTAGAACTTCTTTTCCTTCCTTTGTTCTTTCTCATTTTCGGCCATGGGCCTTGAAGTTCAAAGAAATGAGAGCTTGATGATGAGAGTTTCATGATGATGTTCATCACTTGAAACAAACTCTAGAGCTTGATCTTTGTTCTTGACCAAAAATGATTCTAGTTTTTCCTTTCTTGAACTCTTGAGAACTTTAGTTTTGATGGTGTTTTAAAATGGTTCTAAGGACTTAATGATGAGGTCTCATGATGTTGGTGTTAATATATCATCAAGATCATGGACTCTAGAGTTTTAAAATGTTTCCTTTTTCTTCTTGAAGATTTCGGCCATTTCCTTAATTTTTCTAAGCTTCATGGTTTGATTTCCTAAGAACATTATGTTGAGTTTTAAGAACTCTAAGCTTGACTTTACCTTGTTTGGATGAGTTTGGGTTATGGTTTAAATTCCTTTAAAGTCTTGTTAAGAGCTCTAGAAAGATAAAATGAACTTGCATAATTTATTTTATGCTTGCATTCATATTTACATTCTTGCTATGCATCTTCACTTTCTAGCTATCACCTAAGAACATAAAGATTAAAATGGAACTTGTATCATCACTTAATTTAATTCTCGAAGCCTTTCTATTTCGGCCTTAAAGTCGATTGTTGTTGGGCCTAGAGCACTAAAATAAAGAATTAAACTTGCATTATCACCTAATTAATTTCTCGAATGCCTTTCTATTTCGGCCTTAAAGTCGATTGTTGTTGGGCCAAGAGCACTAAAATAAAGAATTGAACCTTGCATTTTACTTTCAAGCTTGCACGTTTAAGTTTATGCTTTGCATTTTACTTTCAAGCTTGCACATTTAAATTATGCCTTGCATATTTATTTTACGTCATCACTTTATTTTGTCAGCAAGATTAAAAATGAAAAGCATGAGCACGTTTATTTTATGTCATAACTTAAGAACCTAGAGCTCAAAGACTTGCCCATTTCATTCCAAGTTAAAGTTTAATGTGAAACCATTCTTTGAGTGCATATTTTCGGCCAAGTAGTGATGATGGACTTGCAATGAGTTTTCATCTAGCTACTAGGACCAATAGCCTATGTTTTAAGTTTTCCTTAAAGCTTTACAAAACGTTATAAGGTTATGTCATCACAAGTTGTGATTTTATTCTCTTTTAGGGGATGAAATATGTTTTGGTCAGTGACCTAAGGCTTCTCTTAGTCTCTTGATGAATTAAAATGTTTTGCAAAGAGTATTAGAAGTTCTAGATTGATTCCAAGAGAAACTAGTTAACTTATGTACCTAGAAATGTCAATTTAACTCTCTTATTGAAGTTAAATGCTTTCGGTTCTGATATGATGAGTGTGATGACGTATGATGATGTTTTGAGGTGTTGGAATGTGTGAAAATATCATATGATAATGTAGAAGCGATCCTATGCATAATAGGTAAGAAACTAGCTAACTAGAAATACCGTAAAGTTGGAATTTGACATAGTTTTAACCCATTTGTTTATGGACTCTTTCCAAACTGTTTTAATGGGAACATAATAAGATTTAGATTGTTTATACATGAAAAACTTGGTATCATTTGAATTAGAATTGAATTCTAGCACCTATAGGGAAATTAGTAACTAGAAAACCATAAAAATGCAATGTAGAACTCTTAGAACATTTATTTTTTTTTGGATTCGGTCCAGCACCCTTACAACATGATAAACATGATTTATAATCAGTCCTTAAGCATAGGAATGTCTCATAATTGATTTAGATTTAATTTATAGCGCCTTAGGCGAAGACGGAACCAAGAAAGGGTCTAAAACGTAAGTTCTAGAACCCCGTAAACACAAGTTAGAGATTTTGCCCTATGCTATTCAGAGTTAAGTATGAACATGAGGATTAGGAATGATGATTAATTATGAGCCCTTAAGTGCATAAAAATATGAGCGACGGATGTTAGAGAACTATATCTCAAGATTAAGACCCGTAAGGGTCAAAGCATAAGCTACCGTAAGGGTAAGCGTTTGAATGTTTTATGATGATGCATGTAGTATGCAAATGATGATGATGTTATTCATATGAGGAATTCATGAGGTTATTTGTTTATGTGGCATAAAGCAAATTTGGAAGGAAATTCGGTGTAATGCCGTTGTGCCGCCGAATTTCCGACAAATTTGGGGACTTAAAGAGATTTTGAAAATTAAGGTACTAAGATGGGTTCTAGGATGACACCGGTTCGGCCGAGCACCTCCATAGACCTCATGTGACATCGGTACCATTTTATACTCTTAGGTGACACCGGTTCGGCCGAGCACCCCTAAGAGTTTTGCCCCCTAACCCGTACTCAGATAGTCGGGATTTATGATTTATGATACGCTTATCGTTAAGTGGTAAGTAAGAACTAGTGACGATTAGTTAAGGTATGAGCTCATAACCTAGATGTATGACACGTTCTGGGTGACACCGGTTCGGCCGAGCACCCCCAGTTCGATTGTCTTTTAGGGTGGCCCATGAGGAAGAGATGTTTCATGATTATGATTATGTCACTAAGTTTGTCCCATATGAATGTTTCTATTGCCACTTTATGCCACTAAGTATGATGATGCTTGATGTTATGTTTTATGTATGCGCATTAGGTAGTGCCATGCATACATTTTCTTATTATGTTGCACTCATGACATTAAGATCATCCTAAAATGAATGGACCTTGGCTAAAGCATATTTTTAAAGTTTAAAATGAACTTAATGCATGTTCAGTCATTTTGTATAATTAAACCCAAGATTCCTGAGGACGTAGATGATGACACCTAGGTAGTAGGAGGCCCTACTGAGATTCTTTAGTAAGATTCTCACTCCCTCTATCTCTTCTTTCCGTCACGTCTTCAGATGGCGACATTCGTAGTGTTCGTGGACACCCCGACATGGGAGGTGCACTATGACCCGGCTCACGGGTCATACCATTTTGAGGGGCAGTGCACGGTGCGGGTTTTCATGTTCGTAGGACACCCCTTCGCTCATCCCGTGCACACCCATCGCTTCTCCCCGACTGCACCCTATGGCGACGACGGGCAGGTTTTTGAGCGAGCGCGTACGCATGACGAGAGGATGCTCCGCATGCACACCGCCACCCTAGCCATGCGAGGCCATCCCGATTACGTGCCCCGGACCTACTTTTCGGAGACCGACCCGTCCGAGGACCCGCCTACTCATCCGTATAGCGAGAGCTCTGCTCCCTCTCCACCATTGATGAGGGAGGGCAGTGAGGATGCCGTGACTCAGCCACGACTTGCGTGGCGACCGGAGATGCGGCCACAGCGCGGGGGTCACTCTCGATCCCCGTTCTGCCTCTTTACGCCCGAGGAGCTCGCCCAGTTTCCCGGATACTTGCCTCATTCACGAGACGGACGTCAGTAGGAGGTGATGATCGACCGATGGAGAACCTGGTTAGAGCACACACCACTTAGATGGGGATAAACCTTCTTTTGTTTAGAGGTTATCCCATTAGATGCACTCGGGTAGGGGAGTAGATCATGTTTAAGTTTATGTTGTATTTCCTTTCCTGTATTGTCCTTGTACTAAAGTAAGCCCCACACTTATAAGTGGGCAAGTTATATATATATGAGCTGATATTCAATGTTATGGTGTGCCTTATGTTATGATGTTGTGAGACATTTGTTTTACTATACATGGTTTACCGCTTATCGCATCACGCGGCTCTCACTTTGTTTTTCAGAAAAAAAATTACCCGTATTTTCCACTAAGTATTTCAAAGTAAAAATGAGAACTATGAAGTAACAGACTAATGATTAACCTAAATATGTTCTAGAGTATTGGGTTAAAAATTAGGATGTTACAATAAATAAATCTCTAGTTTATTACATAAACTCTAATTAAATTCTACAATTTCAAATCCTCACTTGTAAATTGAGAGCAGATACATAACTTTTCAAACACTGAAACCAAATACATAATCTGAAAATAATGTATGGTTTGGATCCTGTCTGCACATCTACTGGAGCAATCTACTCTAACTAGGCCTTACTTCAAAGTAAGACTCACAACTGAGAATGGCAATGTCTGCTAAATCGTAAGCTGAGCCACGTCTGCACCTACAACTATGAGTAGGAAGGGAGAGGGGTGAGTCAACAAACTCAGTGAGTGAGCTCTCACCGATCACCCATATGGGACAACAACAACCATATATAGACATACATGCATTGGAAAAAACGTCTCCAATATTTACATAGCCTAACAACTCTCGGGAAAACACTTTCCATGTAGTAAATTTGTAACGTCCTAATTTTTAACCCAATAGTCTAGAACATAATTAGGTTAATCATTAGTCTATTACGTCATAGCTTTCTTATTACTTTAAAATACTTAGCGGAAATACTGGTAAATTTTTTTTTGAATTATAAAAGCAAAGTGAGAGCCGCGCGACACGTTAACCAGTAATGCTTGAAAGGTAATAAAGCAAACATCGCATAGCAACATCACATAAGCAAGTAAAAGCACATCATAGTAACACTGAACTGCATATTTATATAATATATGATATGCCCACTTGTGTAGAGTGGGGCTTAGTTTGATACAACATGAGCAATACAACTAAAGAGGAAATACAAGGGAAAGTGCAACGGAAACTATGGAAGCAACTCCCCTACCCAGGTGCAACTAATGGGATGACCTCTAAAACAAAAGAAGGTTCATCCCCATCTAAGTGGTGTGTGCTCTACCCGAGTACTCCATCGGTCGTACGTCACCCCCTACTGTCGTCCATCTCGCGAGCGAGGCACATATCCGGGAAACTGGGCAAGCTCCTTGGGCGTAAAGAGGCGGAACGGGGATCGAGAGTGACCCCCACAGTGTGCCCGCATCTCCGGTCGTCGTGCAAGCCGTGGCTGAGTCACGGTGTCCTCACTGCCCTCCCTCATCAGTGGTGGAGAGGGGGCGGAGCTCTCCTTATAGGGATGGGTAGGCGGGTCCTCCAACGGATCGGTCTCCGAGAAGTAGGTCCGAGGCATGTAATCGGGGTAGTCTCGCATGACTGAGGCGGCGGTGTGCATGCGGAGCACTCTCTCATTATGTGTACGCGCACGCTCAAAAACCCACTTGTTGTCGCCGTAGGGTGCTGTCGGGGAGAAGCGATGGGTGTGCACGGGATGAGCGAAGGGACGTCCTACGAACATGAAAACTCGCACCGTGCACTGTCCTTCAAAATGGTATGACCCGTGAGCCGGGTCATAGTGCACCTCCCATGTCGGGGTGTCCACGAATACCACGAACGTCGTCATCTGAAGACGTGACGGAAAGAAAGAGATAGAAAGAGTGAGAATCTTGCTAAAGAATCTCAGTAAGGCCTCCTACTACCTAGGTGTCATCATCTACATCCTCAGGAACCTTGGGTTTAGTTATACAAAATGAGTGAGCATGCATTAAGTCCATTTTTAGGTTCTAAAACATAATTTAGCCAAGATCCGTTCCTTTTAGCATGATTCTTAATGTCATGGATGCAAGCATATTAAAGAATGTATGCATGGCTCTACTTAATGCAAGAATAATCATCATATACTTAAGAACATCATAATAGTAGTGGCATAAAGTGGCAAATAAATTCTCTTTGTGACATAATCATCATAACTTCCTCATAGGCCACCCTAAAAGACAAGCGCTCTGGGGGTGCTCGGCCGAACCGGTGTCACCTAGAACGTGTCACATCTCTAGGTTATGAGCTCATACCTCAACTAGTCGTCACTAGTTCTTACTTATCAATCTCGATAAGTGTAACATAATCATAAACATAATCCCGACTTATCCAGTACGAGCTAGGGGGCATTTCTTGGGGGTGCTCGGCCGAACCGGTGTCACCCAAGAATTAAATCTTGGTACCGATGTCACATGAGTTCTCTGGAGGTGCTCGGCCGAACCGGTGTCATCCGAGAACCCATCTTAGTACCTCATAAAAATTTCATAGGTTTTCAAAACTTTCTGAGTCCCGAATTTGTCAGAAATTCGGCGGCATAACTGTTGCATGTCGAATTTCTTCCAAATTCTTCTTTATGCCACGAGTCAATCAAACATGCATCCTTCATCATAATTTCATGCATTCAACATAATCATCTTCATACTTTTACAAGCAACATTAAAAGTTCGTTATGCACTTGGTCCTACGGTATTTTATGCTCTGACCCTTACGGGCCTTAAACTCGTGATGTAGTTTGTAACACCCCGATTTTTCTATCTGAGGGAAATGACCAAAATGCCCCTGAGGTCATTTCCTGACCCAAATTCGAGGGTAACCAACTTGGTCGTCCTCGAAGAGTCAACTCAATGTTTGAAGGGGATTGAATGGCCTTTGAATGCTTCCGGAAGCGAAAATCTCGTTTTCCACAGTTTCAGCTCAAAATGACCAAAATACCCCTATAGCGTTTTTACGTGGGTAGAAGTGCCGTTTGAGCCCGAAACTTTCCCCAGAGGTTTAAAAACATGTTTTCATGTGTCTAGAGGTCTTTGTTCAAGTCCCGGTGGTCCCGGGCGGTTTTGTGCAAAATTATGATTTTGCCCCTAGAATAGTGTTTTTACACCTAATAACGTAATTAAGCTAACCTAAGCAATATTAGGCTCTAATCGAAGGTTAATTAATTTCCCTAATTAATCTAGAGTCAAAATAATTTATTAAAGTTAATTAGAACCTAAAATTGCTTAGATTAAACTTAAATCCCTTTTTAGAACTCAAGATTCCTAGTCTTGGAATCTTGAATAGTATTTTCTCTCTCCAATTCCTTAAATCAAGGAATTGTGTCTAGAATTGTTTATACACTAAAATGAATTTATAACTCACTAATGATACAAGAACACTCTCTAATTATGTCTTGCCAACCTTAATTACCCATTTCCTCACCTAAACACTTTCTTACAAATTCCTAACCTTAAGCATAATCAAAGATACACCTAAACACAACTCCAAACCACAATTAAAATGCAAGAAATCCTCCCCCATTGGCTGATGCATTTCGGCCACCTCCTCCTCCATTTATATCACATGTTGATTTATTTCTCACTCAAAGAACCATGCTTGAGCCATGCCTTGAACCATACCTCACCATGCTTGAACCCATAACTCACCATGCCTTCAACCATGCCTTTGTAAGAGATATTTTTCTCCCAAATTCTGATGCATGTGGCCGAAAATCCCTCCCCCATTCACACCCTTCATTGGCTTCATTTCTCTATAAATAAATGGCCTTGGGAAGCTTGCACCACTTTTAGATCATTTGCTAAGTTTAGGAGCACTCAAGCTTTTCTTTTTCTCTCAAAGTTCTAGTGTTCTTCAAGTTCATCAAGTTCTTCACCTTCTTCATCTTCTTCTTCCATCTTCAAGATCATCACACCAAGTAGGGATTTCCTTTCATGTATTCTTTTCTTTAAAGTTCTTGTTCTAGCTTTATGTTCATAGTTTCTCTTGGTTCTTTTTAGAACTTCTTTTCTTCTCCTTTTTCTTTCTCATTTTCGGCCATAGGCCTTGAAGTTCAAAGAAATGAGAGCTTGATGATGAGAGTTTCATGATGATGTTCATCACTTGAAACAAACTCTAGAGCTTAATCTTTGTTCTTGAGCAAAAATGTTTCTAGTTCTTCGTTTCTTGAACTCTTGAGAACTCTATCTTTGGTGATGTTTCAAATGGTGTTAAGGACTCAATGAAAAGGTCTCATGATATTGGTGTTAATATATCATCAAGATCATGGACCCTAGAGTTTTAAAATGTTCCTTTTTCCCTCTTAAGGTTTTGGCCCTTTTCCTTTCTTTTTCTAAGTTTCATGGTTTGATTCTTAAAAATATCATGTTGAGTTCTAAGAACTCTAGACTTTACTTGATCTTGGTTTGATGAGTTTGGGTTAAGATTTAAGTTCCTTTAAAGTCTTGTTAAGAGCTCTAGAAAGATAAAATGAACTTGCATAATTTATTTTATGCTTGCATTTATATTTACATTCTTGCTATGCACCTTTACTTTCAAGCTATCACCTAAGAACATAAAGATTAAAATGGGACTTGCATCATCACTTAATTTAATTCTCAAAGCCTTTTTATTTCGGCCTTAAAGTCGATTGTTGCTGGGCCTAGAGCACTAAAATAAAGAATTGAACTTGCATTATCACCTAATTAATTTCTCGAACGCCTTTCTATTTCGGCCTTAAAGTCGATTGTTGTTGGGCCAAGAGCACTAAAATAAAGAATTGAACCTTGCATATTTACGTTCAAGCTTGCACGTTTAAGTTTATGCCTTGTATATTTAATTTTAAGTCATCACTTTATTTTGTAAGCAAGATTAAAAAATGAAAAGCATGAGCACGTTTATTTTATGTCATAACTTAAGAACATAGAGCTCAAAGACTTGCCCATTTCATTTCAAGTTAAATTTTAATGTGAATGCATTCTTTGAATGCGTGTTTTCGGCCAAGTAGTGATGATGGACTTGTAATGAGTTTTCATCTAGCTACAAGGACCAATAGTCTATGATCTAAGTTTTTCTTAAAGCTTTACAAATCTTTACAAGGCTATGTTATCATGAGATATGACTTTATTCCCTTTTAGAAGATGAAACATATTTTGATCACTGACCTAAGGCTTCTCTTAGCCTCTTGATGAATTAAAATGATTTGCAAAGGGTTTTAGAAATTCTAATTTGATTCCAAGAGAAACTAGTTAACTTATGTACCTAGAAATGTCAATTTAGTTCTCGTATTGAAGTTAGATGTTTTCGGTACTATCATGATGAGCTTGTGGCTGTATGATGATGTTTTGATGTGTTTGAATGTGTGAAAATATCATATGATGATGTAGAAACGATTCTATGCATGATAGGTAAGAAACTAGCTAACTAGAAATACCGTAAAGCTAGAATTTAACATAGTTTAGACCCATTTGTTTTTGGAACTTATCCAACTATTTTAATGGGAACATAATCAGATTAGGATTGTTTAGACATGAAAAACTTGGTAACATTTGGATTAGAATTGAATTTTAGCACCTACAGGGAAACTAGTAACTAGAAAACCGTAAAAATGCAAATGTAGAACTCTTAGAACATTTAGTTTTTTGGATTCTGTCCAGCAACGTTACAACATGATAAATGTGATTTATAATTAGTTCTTAAGCATAGGAATGTCTCATAATTAATTTAGATTTAATTTATAGCGCCTTAGCCGAAGACGGAACCGAGAAAGGGTCTAAAACGTAAGTTCTAGAACCCCGTAACCACAAGTTAGAAATTCTGCCCTATGCTTTTCAGATTTGAGAATGAATATGAGAATTAGGAATGATGATTAATTATGAGCCCTTAGGTGCATGAAATATGAACGACGGATGTTAGAGAAGTATATCTCAAGATTAAGACCCATAAGGGTCAAAGCATAAGTTACCGTAAGGGTAAGTGTTTGAATGTTCTATGATGATGCATGTGTTATGTAAATGATGATGATGTTATTCATATGAGGAATTCATGAGGATATATGTTTATGTGGCATAAAGCAAATTTGGAAGGAATTCGGCGTAATGTCATCGTGCCGCCGAATTTCCGACAAATTTGGGGACTTAAAGAGATTTTGAAAATTAAGGTACTAAGATGGGTTCTAGGATGACACCGGTTCGGCCGAGCACCTCCATAGAACTCATGTGACATCGGTACCAATTTATACTCTTAGGTGACACCGGTTCGGCCGAGCGCCCCTAAGAGGATTGCCCCCTAACCCGTACTCAGATAGTCGGGATTTATGATTTATGATACGCTTATCGTTAAGTGGTAAGTAAGAACTAGTGACGACTAGTTAAGGTATGAGCTCATAACCTAGAGATGTGACACGTTCTGGGTGACACCGGTTCGGCCGAGCACCCCCAGAGCGCTTGTCTTTTAGAGCGGCCCATGAGGAAGAGAAGTTCCATGACTATGATTATGTCACTAAGTTTGTCCCATATGAATGTTTCTATTGCCACTTTATGCCACTAAGTATGATGATGGTTGACGATATGATTTATGTATGTGCATTAGGTAGCGCCATACATACATTCTCTATTATGTTGTATTCATGACATTAAGATCATCCTAAAATGAATAGACCTTGGCTAAAGTATATTTCAAGTTTAAAATGAACTCGATGCATGCTCACTTGCTTCTACGAAAATAAACCCAAGGTTCCTGAGGACATAGATGATGACACCTAGGTAGTAGGAGGCCTTGCTGAGATTCTTTAGCAAGATTCTCACTCCCTCTATCTCTTTCTTTCCGTCACGTCTTCAGATGGCGACGTTCATAGTGTTCGTGGACACGCCGACATGGGAGGTGCACCATGACCCGGACCACAGGTCGTTCCATTTTGTGGGTCGATACACGGTTAGAGTATTCATGTTCATGGGTCGACCCTTCACTCCCCCTGTACATTCCCATCGTTTCTCCCCCATCTCACCTTTTGGCGATGACCTGGTGTTCTAGCGCGCACGTCCCCAAGAGGAGAGGCTTCGCCGTACTCCACCGTCCAAGTCCGCCATTCGAGACTACCCCCAGTATGTGCCCCGTTGCCCGTCGTCTTTTTCGAAGACGGATCCTTCCGAGGATTCGGCAACCCAGGTACCCTCCGAGGGATCTTCCCCCACCATACCCATGGACCTTGGGGAGGGTAGCGAGCCCTCCGTGACTCAGCCAAGGCTTGCACGATGACCAGAGATGAGGCCACACCGTGGAAGTCACTTCCGAGCCCCGTTCCACCTATTCACGCCGAAGGAGCTTGCTCAGTTTCCTGGTTACGTGCCACGCTCGAGGGATAGTCGCCAGTAAGAGGCTGTGGATGGCCCGGGTTAGAGCACACACCACTTAGATGGGGATAAACCTTCTTTTGATTTGAGGTTATCCCATTAGATACACTCGGGTAAGGGAGTAGTTTATGTTTATGTTTATGTTGCATTTTCTTTCATGTATTCCCTTGTACCAAATTAAGTCCCACACTTATAAGTGGGCAAGTTATATATATATATATGAGATGATATTCAGTGTTTCCCATGATGTGCCTTATGCTATGACGATATAAGATGCATGTTTTGTCCTTTACGTGTTATCTCGCATCACGCGACTCTCACTTTTTATTTCAAAAAAAAATTACCCGTATTTTCTGCTAAGTATTTCAAAGTTAAAATGAGGACTATGAAGTAACAGACTAATGGTTAACCTAAGTATGTTCTAGAGTATTGGGTTAAAAATTAGGATGTTACATAGTTAACCTATCATCTCCTATCAAACTTTTATGCACCTAAGGGTTCTCTCTTATCAAATATTATCATTTATTCATGCTCTCTATTAAATCTGAACAATATCATTCCTTAGGGGCTGCGTCATAAACTTATGATTACGGGGTTCTAGAACTCTCGTTTTAGACCCTTTCTTGGTTCTGTCTTCGCCTAAGGCGCTATAAGTTAAACCTAAACCAATTATGAGTCATTCCTATATCAAGGAACTAATTATAAACCATGTTCTCTACATTATAAAGTTGCTGGACAGATTCTAAAAATTAAATGTTCTAAGAGTTCTAGAATTTGCGGTTTTACGATTTCCTAGTTACTAGTTTCTCTATAGGTGCCAAAATTCATTCCTACTTCAAATGTAACCAAATTTTTCATAATTAATCAATCTTAATCTGATTATATCCCCATTAAAACAGTTTGGGCAGTGTCCATAACTAAATGGGATAAAACTATGTTAAATCTTGACTTTACGATTTTTCTAGAAAGCTAGTTTCTTTCTTAACTTGCATAGAAATGTTCCTACTTCATCATACATAATTTTTACTCATTCAAACACATCAAACATCATCACATGGCAGCAAACACATCATGGAAGAATCGAGACATTAAATCCCAAAAAGATACATAACTTGATATTCTTAAAACACATAAGTTACTAGTTTCTCTTGGAATCATTTTCAAGACTTCTAAAACTCTTTTGCAAACCATTTTATCATGTCAAAGAGACTAAACACATCCTTAGGTTAGTGACCACTCAATCCCTCCTTAAAAGAGTGTTAAATTCATAGAACCTTGTTGGTCTTAAACTTAAACAAATTCATGAGACTTAAAAGGATTCTTAAAACTTGACTTATTGGTCCTTGAAGCTAGATGAAACTCATTCCAAGTCCATCATCACTTCATGGCCGAAATCATGCATTCAAAGAATGCTCCCTCATTAAACTTTAACTTGAGATGAAATGGGCAAGTCTTTGAGCTTTAAGATCTTTTAAGTGATGACATAATTTAACCATGCTATGCACTTCATTTTTATTCTTCATTACAAAATAAAGTGAGAACTTAAAGTAAACATGCAAGACTTGAATATAAAAATGCAAGGCTTAAAATAAATATGCAAGACTTGGAATATAAATATGCAAGGCTTGAAATATAAATATGCAAGACTCGGAATATAAATGTGCAAGACTTGGAATATAAATATGCAAGACTCGGAATATAAATGTGCAAGACTTGGAATATAAATATGCAAGTTCAATTCTTTATTTTAGTGCTCTAAGCCCAGCAACAATCGACTTTAAGGCCGAAATAGAAAAGCTTTGAGATTTAGTTAGGTGATAGTGCAAGTTCTTATTTTAAATCTTTACGTTCTTTAGTGATGAAAGGTAAATATGCTAGACAAGGATATAAACATGAGATGCACTCCATTATTTAGCCTTTAACTTTATGTGATTGCTTAGAAATTAAATATGAATACAAAGCTCAAAATAAATATGTAATGCATAAGCTTAAATTTAAATATGAATGCTAGTTCATTTTATTTCTTTTTAGAGCTCATACAAGACTTTAAAGGAACTTAAACCTCAACCCAAACTCATCATGACAAGATAAAGTAAAACAAGAGTGAACCTCAAGGGTTCTTTAAACACAAAATTTCTTTTCTTAGAATGTAAACATAAATAACATTTTTATTAAAACTCAAGCTCTAGAGGCCTCATTGTGATGAACACATAGTCATCATCTAGAAGCTCTCATCATCAAGCCATTGTGAGTTCCCTTGGCCAACATGGCCGAAACCACAAGGAAAGAAAAGGAAGAAGAACCGAAATTGTTGGAGAAGAAAAGAAACAATTGGAACTCTAGAGATCATGATCTTGATGATGCATTAACACCAACATCATGAGCTCTCATCATTGAGTTCATGTTATCCATTTTAAAATATCATCAAAGTGAAAGGTTTCAAAGGTTTAAGAAGAAAACTAAAAACATCTTTAACTCAAGATCAAAGATCAAGCTTTAGAGGTTGTTCAAGTGATGAACATCATCATGAAACTCTCATCATCAAGCTCTCATTTCTTTGATTCACAAGCCTCATGGCCGAAAAACATAGAGGAGTGGAAGAAGAAAAGAAGTTCTAAAAAGGATTCAAGAGAAACTATGAACACATAAAGAAATTGTGAACTTTAAATGAAATAACTCTTGAAAGAAAATCCCTACCTAGTGATTAGGAGGTTGGAATGAGAGAAGAGGATGAAGAACTTGAAGAACTTGAAGACTTGAACTTGAGAGAAAAAGGAAGCTTTGAAGTGTTTCTTTGAAAACTTACACTTTGCAAATGAACCCAAATGAACCCAAAATGATACAAGTTCACCCAAGCAAGCTATTTATAGAGAAATGAAACAAATGAAGGGTGCCAATGGAGGGGGAGGCTTCGGCCATGTAGAATGGAGGGAGCCCATGAGTTCCATGAGGTGAGATAATGTGGTCTTGAGGCATGGTGAGTTATGGTTCAAAGTATGGTGAGATATGGTTCAAAGTATGGCCTCAAGCATGGTTCTTTGAGTGAGAAACAATTCAACATGTGAGGTAAAAGGGAGAGAGGTGGCCGAAATGCATCAGCCATGGGGGGAGGGTTTCTTGCATTTTAATTGTGGTTTAGAGTTGTGTTTAGGTGTATCTTTGATTAGGATTAAGATTAGGAATTTGTAAGAAAGTGTTTAGGTGAGAAAATGGGTAATCAAGGTTGTCAAGACATAATTAAAGAGTGTTCTTGCATCATTAATGAGTTATAAATTCATTTTAGTGTATAAACAATTCTAGACACAATTCCTTGATTTAAGGAATTGGAGAGAGAAAACATTATTCAAGATTCCAAGAGTGTAATCTTGAGTTTTAGAAAAGAGATTTAAATCTAATCTAAGCAATCTTAGGTTCTAATTAATTTTAATAATTTATTTTGACTCTAGATTAATTATGGAAATTAATTAATCTTCGATCAGAACCTAATATTGCTTAGGTTTGCTGTAACACCCTGACTTTCTCTAAGCGTAAAAATGACCAAAATGCCCCTAAGGTCATTTTTACCTGAAAATCGAGGATGGCCGACCTCGGCCATCCTCATAGGGCTATTGTAATGTTTGAAGGGGATTAGATGTGATGGCGTGTTTAATAGAGCAGAAGAATCTCATTTTTGAGGTTTTTGCGTGTAAATGACCAAAACACCCTTACAGTAATTTAAGGCAGTTTTAAGTTCCGTTTTGACCCGGACTTTGCCCGGAGGTTCAAAACAATGATTTTAAGGCATAAACTATGTTTGTTTAAGGTTTGTTTAAGTCCCGGTGGTCCCGGGCAGTTTTTGAGTAAAATTATGACATTTTGGGCTTAATGAGTTATCTAACTCAGAACCTAAGCAATATTAGGCTCTAATGAAATATTAATTAATTTCCTTAATTAATCTAGAGCTAAAATAATTATTTAAGGTTGATTAGAACCTAAAATTGCTTAAAGAAATTTGCAATTTAATTCTAATACTTTTCTTTCTTTAAAGAAAAAGCAACTATAAATAGTGTTTTCACTATTCACATTTCCTTTCCCAAGAATGCTTTCTATTCCAAGAAAAGTTGTCATACATCAATCAATGGTCATAGGAGTTTAACTCCATCAATCCTACAATAGTACTCTTAGTCTAAGGTATTAGGGTCCTAATTACCTAATTAGTTCACCTAAACACTTGGTTACACAACCTTAATTAGTAACCTAACCTTATTTATTCCTAAACACTCCATTAGTACATGATTAAATTGGATGAAATCTTCCCTCCCATAGTCTTATGATGTTCAGCCACTTTTCCCTCCACTTTGCATCACATGTTGTTTGAATGTGTGGCACACAAATGGCTATGTCTCCAAGACAACTTCTCATTCATTCTCCTCCACACACTTCCCTCATTCTAGAAGAAAACCACATGGCCTCTTCCCCTCCACTCATTCATGACTCAAGGCTCTATATATAGCTTGCCTTGGTGAACATTTTGCTACTTTAGTTCATTTGTAAAGTTTAAACTTCCAAGAGCAAGTTCTAGTCTCTCCAAGTTCTCTCAATTTTTCCTTTCTTCCTCCTTGTCCAAGCCAAAACCGCCACCTTCTCCACCTCCAATCTTCATCTCTTTTTCTTCTAAACACACATCCAAGTCCAAACACAAGCCAACAACACATCCTTCCTCCATTTCCTTGTTTGGCCGAAAATACATACCCAAGTTCAAAGGAGATTTCTTCTTCTTGTTTTTCAAGATCAAACCTTTCTCCATCTTCAAGAGCACAAGTACTAGGTAGGGAGTTTTTCTAAAAATGCTTTCCTTGTTCTCTATGTCTTGATCTTGTTGGAAAAATGTTGTTTGGATGAACATCCATGAAGTTTTATTTTTGGTTTCATCCTTTTTCTTTTCTTTTATTTTCGGCCTCAAGGCCAAGATGATGATGGCTTGATGATAAGTGCTCTCCAAGATGTAACTATGAGTTCATCTCAACATGAGGCCTCTAAAGCTTGAATCTTTTTGAAGAAAAGCCTCACTTTTTTCAATTTTTAGTCAAGTATGAGCTATGTTTCTCTTAAATCTCTTGGAACCTCACTTTCTTTTCCTTGAATGTTTCGACCATGTAGGCCTTGGATGCTTGGAAAAATGGAAGCTTGATGATGAGGGTTTCATATTGATGCTTGCCACATGAACAACCTCTAAAGCTTGAGTTTTTCTTAAAGAAAAGTTTCATCTTTTGCAAGTTTAGTCAAGAATGAGGTTATGTTTCTCTTGAATGTTTGAACTTCTCTTTTCTCCTTTAATGTTTCGGCCATGAAGGCCTAAACCCATGAGAAAAATGAAAGCTTGATGATGAGGTTGTCATGATGGTGCTTGTCACTCAACAACCTCTAAATCTTGAATTTTTTTAAGGAAAGTTACATCCTTTTTACCAAGTTTGAGAAAGAAAGGAGTTTATGTCTCTTGAACTCTTTTGGACTTCACTTTTTCCTTCCATGTTTTCGGCCATGTAGGCTTCTAAGACTTGGAAAAATGAAAGCTTGATGATGAGTGTTTCATGTTGATGCTAGTCACATGAACAAACTCTAAAGCTTGAAACTTTGATCTTAAACCAAGCATGGTTTCGGTTTTGCTTTCTTCTCTAGCATAAACTTTGTTTTAAATGTTGGTTTTAAGGAAGCTATGTACTCAATGATGAGGACCTAGGATGTTGATGTCTTAGATCATCAAGATCTTGGTCCCTAGAGTTTAAAAATGGTTCATTCTCCATGATGGGGATTTGGCCACTTCCAAGTTCTTTAAGGTTATGATTTATTTTGAGTATTCTAGCACTAGTAATTTCCTTTTCTTGTGAGGATGAGGTTTGGGTTGGAACTATGTTCTCTTCAAAAGTCTTGCAAGAGCTCTAGACAAGATAAAAGTAACTTGCATTCACGTTTACTTTATGCTTTGCATAGCACGTTTATTTCTATGCTATCACTAACTCCAAGATAAGGAATGAACTTGCATAATGCACGTTTAAATTCC
This sequence comes from Dalbergia cochinchinensis, assembly GCA_031216125.1. Taxonomy (NCBI): domain Eukaryota; kingdom Viridiplantae; phylum Streptophyta; class Magnoliopsida; order Fabales; family Fabaceae; genus Dalbergia; species Dalbergia cochinchinensis. The sequence goes on from CM062374.1 coordinate 4,716,940, forward strand.
AAGCTTTGCATTCCATGTTTATATTTCAAGTCCTCACTTAAGAACTTAAAGATGTAAAACGAGAGCTTGCATATCACCTAAAATAATCTCGAAGCCTTTCTATTTCGGCCTTAAAGTCGATTGTTGCTGGGCCTAGAGCACTAAAATAAAGAATGGAACTTGCATATTTAATTTCAAGTTTTTGCATTTCATATTTACTTTGAAGCTCTCACTCTACTCTCTAATGAAGAATAAAATGGAATGCATAGCACGTTTGCTTTGATGCCATCACCTAAGAGACTAGAGCTCAAAGACTTGCCCATTTCATCTTGAGAAAAGATCTATCAAGGAGGTATTTCTTGGATATGCATTCGGCCATGTGATGATAATGGCTCAAGCATGAGTTTCATTTAGTTACAAGGGCCTATAACCTATGTTTTAGGATTTTCTTAAGCATAGGTAGTCTTGAAGAATGCTTCAAGCATGTTTTTAGGATTTAAATCCTAACCATGAAAGAAAATAGATAGGTACTGCCCTATGTCTTTTGTAAAGGTTTTTGACAAGATAAATTGATTTCCAAAGAGTTTTAGAAGTTTCAAAAGTGTTCCAAGAGAAACTAGCAAACTATGTGAACTAGAAATGTTTTATTTTGAGCATTTACATGCCTTCAAGTTTCGATTCTGCCCTTTTATTTTCCAGCACCTTAAATTCTGTTCTGGGTGGTCTATATGTGTTTAAATACCTTGCCTTATGTATGATAAAGGTTCTAGGCATCTTAGGCATGCCTAGTAACTTGCCTAGTAACTTGAAATGCTTGAAAATGTGAATTCTAGAACACTTAGAATCAAAAGTAAAACTGTTTCTATCCAGCAACCCTTAGGTGCAAAAATCATGTTTTATAATTAGTTTATATGTATAGGAATCCCTTACAATTGGTTTAGGGATGATTTATAGCGCCTTAGGCGAAGACAGAACTTAAAAAGGGTCTGAAATGTAGTTTCTAGAACCCCTGTGTAACGCCCCAATTTTTACTGTAATTTTTACTGTCATTAGAAATTACTCAATTACCGAATTACCGTAGGTAATTATTACATAAGATTTGAGGCCGAACAATCCTCAATAAAGGAATATAACATTAGAAGAGAGGTTAGGAACGATTCATGCGAGAGTCGCAAACCGCTGGGCCCCACCTATTCTCAAGGGGATATTTTGAGGATAATAAGGGATTGTTTGTGTTATGTGTGTTAATAGAGCAGAAGGATCTCAATTTTGAGTTCCGACGCGCGAAATGACCAAAAGGCCCTCAAGGGTCGCTTTAACTCCGATGTGCGTGCCGACTGAGCCCGAACCTCACTAAAATGTTTTAAAATGTGTTTTTAAGCCATGATTAACCATTGGTTAAGCTCGGGTGGCCTCGGGCAGTTTTTAAGTGAAAGTATGATTTTGCCCCTGTTTTTGGGCAGTTTTGCGAATTTCGGGATTTTTGATTTGTATACCGAAACCTAAGCAATATTAGGCTCAAATTAAAGCTTATTAAATTCTAAATATTAATCTAGAGTCAAAATTATGTATTTAGATTGATTAGAACCCAAAATTGCTCAAAAACACCCAAATTGCTTACTAATTCACTTAAACCCTTAACCGTAAATTCTCTAAATTACATGAATACCTTGCCTACACCTAAATAATGCATGGAACACACAAATTTCACTTCTTTGGGCTGTAATGGACGAAATTATTGATGCCATTATGCAGCTGAATTATTGCCAAAAGTTGCACTAAAACAAAATGCCAAAATGTCACCATAAGAGACATAATTCCTTAATTTCATACAACTTTGTCTAAAATGATTTTTCCTCCCTTATTTCTCCTGCAAAATTCCGTCCACTACCTCATCATTTTGGCCAATTAGAAGCCTCAAAATCTTCTATAAATAGGCTTGCTTGAGTGGTCTTGGAATGCTTGGTTCATAACTAGTTTTTAGGAGCACCAAAAACTTTCTTTCTTCCTCCTCTTTGGCTAAATTCTTTCTTCAATTTTTTCAAAGAGATTTTGTTTCATTTCACTTCAAGAAACCAAGTTCTCTTCCTCTTCTTCAACTCAGATTAGGTAGGGAGTAGTTTCTAAATTTATTTCTATGCTTTGAGGAGTTGTGTTTTTAGCTCAAAATGATGAAATTATGAACTTACCTTAGCTTTTCATTTTGGTTTTCCTCTTCAATTTTTCTTTAACCAATTCAACCATATGGCCTAAGTGGAACTAAGATGATGGCTTGATGATGAGGACCTTGAGGGTGGGTTGTAAATCCATCACAAGTTAGGCCTCTAAAGCTTGAAAATTCCACTTGATGCAAAACTTTAAAGAATAATGCTTTATGATGCTAAAACAAAGATTTTTAGTTTAGAACTTGAAAGATGTATTTTCCTTTTATGTTTTATTTCTTGTTAAGATATGTATTGGGTTGAATTTATAATTCTTTTAAAGTCTTGAAGGAGCTCTAGTAAAGAAACAAAATGAATTTGCATCCATGATTAAGTTTATGCTTTGCATAACCATGTTTACCTTCTATGTCATCACTAAATTTTTAAGAATGAATAAATGAACTTGCATTTCTCATGTTTAAATTCCAAGCTTGTATTTCATGTTTATGTTTCAAGTCATCACTTAATCTTTCAAGATAATAAAGAGGTTGCATCTCATATTTAATTTATGCTCTCACTATATTTTATAATGGCTAAAAGAATCAACGCATGGCCTGTTTATTTTATGTCATCACCTAAAGATCCTAGAGCTCAAAGACTTGCCCATGTATCACAAGCAAAGAAATATGATTATTGGAGTTAAAGAATTTATTCTTTAAAAGTCTTGAGATTGGAGCTTAAAAAGATGTAATAATAATTCTCTTCTCCTCTCATCGACCTGTTAGGACTACCGCGCTCCGGTTTCTTAATATTCTCTTCTCCTCTCTGGTCCTGTATGGATTACCGCCGCCCAGCTTTCTTGTATCATGTTTATATTTCAAGTTCTTGCATCATGTTTAATTTTCAAGTCATCACCTTAAATCTTAAAGATAAAGAAATGGAATTGCATATCATGTTTATAATTCCAAGCTATCACCTTATAAAGATAAGATTAAAATAAGGTTGCATAGCATGTTTATAATTCTAAGATGTCACCTAAATCTCTAAAGCTCAAGACTTACTCCTTTTATCTTAAGTGAGAATTTTAATTATGAAGATCCTCCCAAATTTGACAAAAGAACTAGTTTCTAAATGAGTTTTAAGGCTTTGCAAGGATTTTACGGGGAACTAGTATTTTATATGCACTTAAAATATGATTCTATGTAATTGCATGAGGTTCATGATTCGGCCACTGATCTGAGTTTAGTATCAATGTGTGATAATGATTTGATATGATTGAAGTTGTGATAATTATGGTTTATTGTTAAGAGAATGATTCATAATTGGTTTAGTAACTAATTAGTTCTATAATTGATAATTCTATGTAAGGATTGGATGCTTATTAAGTACTTGATATCGTTGAATGATTTCCTAGCTTGCATGTTATAGTTGCTGTTGCAAATAATGAGAATGCTTATACATGAAATGTTCTTTATTATGTAAAATTTACCTTTGTTGCTAGAAGAAAGTGTATCATTGTAAAAGTGTAATTTGGAAAGGTTCTGGCTAAGGAAAAACTTGGTATTTAAGCGTGTCTATTGTGACCCACCTCTCTTTCCTGGGAATCTCCCATATGCATGATTACAGTTGATATATATTATTCTAGCTTAAGACTATAAATGAGAAAATGTTATGATGTTTATGAATTGTATTATGATATAACATGCAAAGATTTAATGGTGACTTAAACTTATAAGAAAATGATCCTTTGGAACCATCAGACTATAGGTGGTGAAAAGGTGATTTTAGCCCCCTAACCCGTTCTCTCAAAAGGGTAGAGTCGGGACTTTAGCTTATCAAAAGGGATAAGTATATGCTAGTGACGACTAGTAAAGTATGAGCTCATAACGTGAATTACTCCCAAAAGGGTGGAGTATAGGGTGGCCTAAGGAAAATAATGATGATGATAAGATTTTAAGTCACCTAAGGCACTAAAGAAATGAAATATGTGCACTATGTCCACGTGTAGCTAATATTATATGACGTTCTTTTATGCATGTTATTTGATAATGATGATGAGGAAAATGATGTAATGATAAAGGAAAAGTTCATTGTAAATAAGACATGTTAAGATTATGATGCATTATAAGTCGCATGATTAAAAATTGACGAACCTCGGTTAAGTATTTGTCCGAACTTAAAATGAATCTTTGCATGCTCACTATTTTAGAATAATCCCGAGGTTCCTGGGGACTTTGATGATGACACTGTAGAAGGAGGTACCTTCATCGAGAATTCTTTAGCAAGATTCTCACTCCCTTTTCTTTATTTCCGTCATTGTCTCCAGATTCAGATGGCGACATTCGTCCTGTTCGTTGATACCCCTACTTGGGAATTTCACTATGATCCGGTGCATCGCTCGTATCATTTTGAAGGGAGGTGCGCAGTTCGTATTTTTATTTACATAGGTCGTCCATTTGCATATCCTGTCCCTAGTTATCAATTTTCTCCTACTTCTCCCTATGGCGATGAAATGGTTTTCGAACATGCACGTCCACTTGATGAAAGGATGTTACGTTCTTATCTCGCTTCATCTGTTGTCCATGGATTTCCAGAGTATGTTCCCGAGACAACATATTCTGAAACTGATCCTTCTGAGGACACTCCTACTCATGTATATTCTGAGAGCTCTGCTCCTACTCCCACACGTGTAAGAGAGGGTAGTGAGGAAACAGTTGTTCAGCCGAGGTTAGCAAGAAGGCCATCCATGCGACCCCAGCCTGGTGCATCTCGTGTGTCCCCTCCCGAGGGAGCTCATCAGTGGATCAGATTTATTCCCCCATTTCCAGGACAGTGGCCATAGAGGGTTCTTAGTAGATTTATGTGTGATCATGCACCCTAGTTTTAGGATAACTTTCCCGGCTTATGGAGTTATCTAGTTTAGGGGCATGTATTTCCTTATGTATATTTTCTTTTATGGGTTTGCATAAGATAATGATGTATGAACATAACCCACCCTTTAAGTGAAGTTATTGTATGTAAATATATGCTATAATGTGCTTATGGATGTTATATGATGGAGCCTAAGTGATATGATATGATATATTCTTAAACGTCTTATTATACTTGTAACACCCTAAAAATTGTCTAAAAATTAATTTGAGCTTTATTAGTCATAATTTCAAAAATTTGATAGTTTGAACAACGATGAGAATGATCCAACGGATTTGTAAAAAAAAAAAAAAAAGATCGTGAATAGTAACTTGTCCCAGTAGGCCGCCGACAATGAAACCCTAGAATTGGGACCCGGAGATGCCTGAAATTGAGAAATTATATGATTATGGTTAGAAATAGGTAGAAATAAAGATTTTATACCCGAAATTATTTTTCGGGCAATATTTGATTACCCGGGTACACTGTTTCATCTGTTCGGTGAAATTTCGGTGTGCGATTTTTAACATCGAAAGCTAGTTTGACTTTTACAAAAAGAGAATGCTTATCCATTTGAATTAAATGAATGGCTAAGATTCAATCTTGAATAACAAGATCCAATCCTAGCCATTCATACTAGTTTCTTTTATGAATAAATTATACTCTACATTAAAATAATATTTCCAACACCATATAAGATAACCACAAGTCACCTAATCTCATTATTTCTCCCTTCCAAGCTCGTTCAGCATCTTGAAATGGCAGAACTCCATTTTTCCTTCTTCAAACACGAGCAAACTTGATTCAAATGCCAAAACACCTAACCTAGACTTGATAAAATAACAAACTCTCTTCACAAAACTTGTTCTACACCTCAAACGCTACAAATCTAACCGATTGAAATCTCAAATCCTCACCTTAATAACTCACTTCCCCACTGCCTAAGGAGGTTTTAGGACTGAAATTGGTGTCTTGACGTGAAGGGAGATCACTTAGAACATCCTTTGAAGTATCAAGCTCAAAAGCTTTGCAAAGTAGGGTTTTCTTTGGCCTTTTTCTTTCAAAATTTTTCTGAGCAATTCTTACTGGTTTCAATCCAAAATTTCTGGTTAATTGGGTTGATATTATGTTGTTATTGATATATGAATTTTGCTGAAGTGTTTGGATGAGGTTAGAGAGATCATTTTGTCAAAAGATGTTGAGTGATACTTGCTGGATTTTTGGTTTTCTGACAGGCAATGTTTGATCATGAATTTTCTGGGCTTGTTGTGGGCATTTTCTTGAACTAGAAAAAAATATATGTTGGAGTTAACATCTTGAGCTAGTCCCATGAATTTTCTTGGGTTTTTATTTTGAGTCAAACTGCCTTAGAAAAATCAAGAACTGAAATTAAGCATATGCTGCCTGAAATGCTAGTACAGAAGCTGTAAATTTTGCTAATTTTGTTACCATATCAAATGATAGAATTATCACTTGAAATTTTTACAGAGTATTAGAGACATATTGAGGTTTTACCAGGATTTTTATTTATTATTTTCTGGGTTCAATTGCTAGGGTCAAAAATTATGAATTTTGGTTCTTGAGCTGAGGTTGGATGGTTTCTGACCACTAAACTTTTAGAATTTTGTTAATATAGTTAGAGAGCTCTAATTACCCTGAAATTTTTACAGGATCTTGGTGACACATTGATGTGTCACTGAGAATTTTTATAGCATTTTAATTGATCATTTGGTATGAGAAATAAATTGTGCTACTTGAGTGAAAAATCTGCCAATGTGCTGAAGTTGTGATGATGCCTTGAATTAATGACCTAATGGCATTTGGTTTAAGTTGATGTGTATAAATGCATGCCATGAACTTCCAAGATTATGTTATGAGGAATGAATGAATAATATATATAGGTTTGAAGTATTATGAGGTCAGAGAATTATTTTCATGCATATTGAAATGCGATGCATGTATATGTGAGCTTGAGGATAATGTATGTGCTAAGTGAACAATGAAGTCCCCTTTAGTATAAAAAGGGCATGAAGAGGTCCCCAGTAGGGCACGAAGAGGTCCCCAATAGGGCACGAAAAAGTCCCTCTTTAGGGCACGGAAAAGTCCCCTTTATTATGTTAAGGGCACGAAAAGATCATTGTAATTGCCATATGTATATGTATATCTTGTTAAATTATTGGTCTTGAAGGAATTCCTATGATGTTGAATGTTATGAAATACATGTTTTAAGTGATTGAATAATAAAAGAGACCCACTTCGGAAAGGTGATTTTATAATCTTAAAATGAACATTTGATATGTACATATTACATGCTCACACTTTCTTAATAAACCGAAGTGGTTGGGGCGATGACGATGACAGTATGAATGTGTAATTGGGGAGTTACCCTACTGAGAATTGTATAATTCTCACCCCTATGTTTTTGTGTTCCCGTGTCGTCTCCAAGTTGACACAGAGGACCGAGGGACTGCTATGCAAAAGAACTCAGAAGTGCAATAGTGTAGTAGTTAATGCTTTTATTATATTGTATTTAGTGGAATGAACATGTGTGTAAATATGTTAAAGGACAAAAGTGTGTTAAAGCTCATAAAAGAGCTTCCTTTATGTACTGAACTTTGTATTAAATAAATATTTTGGTTTCCTTGTTATATATTTTAGTAGAATTATGACCTAGTTATCTCGCGAATCAATCAAAATGGCTATAGATATTTAAGAAAGGTCCGCTAATTTATAAGTAACAACTCTCGAGCATGATGTCATGACTTAAGGATGATGCTATACTTGGGAGGATGTTACAATACTCCGCTTACTCGTTCACGTTGTACTCGGCTCACGTTTTCAATTATGTGTTTAAAAAAGAATGGCTCGTAATTTCACTAAGTATTTTCAAATTATGAAGAAAGAACCAAAGCAAGGAGTAAAGTTTAGTCATTAATCAGATTCAACCTAGGTGTATCTGGTTAATTACTAGGGTGTTACACCCTGCGAAACTGAACTTATACATTCTGTTCCAGCCTTGTTTAAGTGTATAGAATGACATTATATGATGTCTAGATGAGTGAGAGTGACTCATAATTGGATTAGGTATTAATTCTTGCATCATAGGAAAAGTCGGTAAAGAGAAAGGATCTAAAACGCAACTTCTAGAACACCGTAATCCATCAAAACTATGCTTACTGCCTATGCTGCCCATCCATAATAAATTAGGTTCTAGGACTTAATAAATTATGGTAATGAGATTAATCAATCCCTTAGAGGCATAAGGAAATAATTTGGAAGTTTGAGGTTACCCGATTTAGGGGTTTATTCTTAAGGGAATGATTTATATGTTCTATGTGAATGATGATGGATTATTGTGTTGTCTCATGACCACTATGATGCTATGCGAGTTATTGCTCTTAAATGATGATTGTATCATTTGCATATTATGGTTCCCATTAGAACTTTAAAGATGCCTATGTTAGAATTACACGATATATGTGACATGCATGAAATATGTAGCATCTTGCTATGACTAAACTATGAGAAAATGATCCTTTGGAACCATCAGACCATAGGTGGGGATGAGGTGACTCATATGTAACATGCATGAACTATGGGGCATCTTGTCATAACATGGTAAGACTTAAGGTGACATTAAACTATGAGAAAATGATCCTTTGGAACCATCAAACTATAGGTGGGGATGAGGTGATTCTATGCCCCTTAAACCCGTACTTTAAGTCGGGATTTTTAACTTATCACAATGTGATAAGTCCAGATGCTAGTGACGACTAGCTAGGTATGAGCTCATAACCTAGAGATTTCTCAAAAGGAAGAAATATTAGGGTGGCCCCCAGGAAGAAAAGAATAATATGTCAATGTCACCTAAGTAACCAAGTTAAGCTACCATGCACCATGTTTTAAGTACCAAGTTCTACGTTCCACGATTCATGTTTTATGTACCATGTACTATGTATCAAGTTCCATGTTTTATGTTTTATGATCTATGTTTTTATGACCCATGTATCATGCACTATGTTTATGAATGCTATACTTGCTAAAAAGCTAGTACTGTTTGCATATGGTATTGACATGCATTCATTCAATATCTATTGCATTCATATCATTAAGACTCATGTTAAAAGACACCCACTCCAGATAAATAGATTTAAGAAGTTTAAAATTGATCCTTATGTATGCACACCCTTTTTATAATGAAAATCGGAGTGGCTGGGGACGATGACGATGACATTTGTGTTAGAGTCAGAAATCCCTACTGAGAATCTTGAATAAGTTTCTCATCCCTCTCTTTTCTTTCGTGTCGTCTCCAGACAAGGATAGTAACGAGGTTCGTGACTTCTTCTGAGGTTCATGCTTAAAGGTCACTTCAGCAAACGGATGCCGAGGGTTGTTGTGGAAGAATAGATAGGATAGTCTCTAGGTTGTTATTTATCCAACCTCGTAGGTGGATAAGAAGTATTTCATATATATATGCATATTTTGGTGTGAACACTGATGCTAGTACTATGTAACTATAATGATGTGGTTATGATATGTGGTTAATATAATGTTGTATTTTATGTTTATATGTGATTTCTTTTCCTTGTAAGTTATGTTTATGACGAACGAAAGGTTTTATATTAATGCGAGGCTCACGTTTTTGTTTTCAAGTTCAAAAAGAAAAATTTATTCGTATTTTTCGCTAAGTAATTTAAAGAAAAGATGAAACTAAGAAGTAATAGACTAATGGTTAATCTAAATACGTTCTACGAGTATTGGGTTAAAAATTAGGATGTTACATTTTGCTTAATTACATCATTAAGCTCAAAAACACTATTCTAGGGGCAAAATCGTAATTTTGCACTAAAACTGCCCGGGACCTCCGGGACTCAAACAGATGTTTTGAAACATGTAAAAACATAGTTTTAAACCTCTAGGGAAAGTTTCGGGCTCAAACGGCATCTATACCCACGTAAAACGCTATAGGGGTATTTTGGTCATTTTGACCCAAAACTGCAGAAAATGAGACTTTCGCCTCCGAAACCACTCAAGGGTCATTCAATCCCCTTCAAACATTGAGTTGGCCCTTCGAGGACTGCCGGGTCGGCCATCCTTGAATTCCGAGCCGAAAATGACCTCAGGGGCATTTCAGTCATTTTCCACTCAGACAGAAAATCGGGGCGTTACAAAATTCATAAGCAAGCATCTCTAAAACCATAATCTATTACAAACCATTTGATATTCTTGTATATAATCTAATAGAAAATATATATCTGTATTCATAAACTCATAGAAAAACATCTCTAAATTCTTATTCCAAAAAGGAAATCATTACTTATATAAATAATATCTCTCAAATCAAATATTTTCTAAAAATGTAACATCCTAATTTTTAACCCAATACTCTAGAACATAATTAGGTTAATCATTAGTCTGTTACATCATAGCTTCTTTATTACTTAAAATACTTAGCGGAAATACTGGTAAATTTTTTATTGAAATGTAAAAGCAAAGTGAGAGCCGCGCGACACGGCAAATAATAAAGCATGAACGGAATTAAGCAGACATCGCATAGCAGCATAACATAAGCAAGTAAAGGCACATCAATAGAACTGAACTGCATATTTATATAATATTATATGATATGCCCACTCATGGAGTGTGGGGCTTAGTTTAGTACATCATGAACAGATATAACTAAAAAGCAAATACAGAGGAGAGTACGACGGAATATGTAAAGGCAACTCCCCTACCCAAGTGCAACTAAAGGGATAACCTCTAAACAAAAGGAGGTCCATCCTCATCTAAGTGGTGTGTGCTCTACCCCGGTACTCCATCGGTCGTATGTCACCTCCTACCGATGTAACATCCTAATTTTTAACCCAATACTCTAGAACATATTTAGGTTAATCATTAGTCTATTACTTTTTTAGTCTCATTCCTTAGAATCTTTCATTAAAATACTTAGCGGAAAATACGAATAAATTTTTCTTTTTGAAACTTGAAAGCAAAACGCGAGCCGCGCACTAACCTAACGTTCGTCATAACCATAACGTGCAGGAAAAAGTAACCACACCATCGATAATCATGAAACACAGTATTATACATTACGATCACAATATCATCACATCTTCATAGATACATAGACTACTAACATCATAGTACCATCATTTACATCAAAACATGCCCATATAGGTGAAGTCATCCTTATCCACCTATGAGGTTAGATAAGTGTCAACCCAAAAGCTAAGCTATCTATGCCTCCGCAGCGACCCTCTGCTCTATCTGCTAGTGTGTCCCTTAAGCGCGCGCCTCAAAAGAAGTCACGAGCCTCGTTGTAATCCTCGTCTAGAGACGACACGGAAGAAAAGGAAGGGGTGAGAAACTCATTCGAGATTCTCAGTAGGGATTCCCGACTCTAACACTAGTGTCATCGTCGTCGTCCCCAGCCACCTCGGTTTTAATTATAAAAAAAGGTGTACATGCATAAGGATTGGTTTTAGGCTTTACAAATCTATTTATCCGAAGTGGGTGTCTTTTAGTATGTGTCTTAATGGCATGAATGCAACAGATATTTGATGAATGCACGACAATACCATATGCACGTTAACACGAAAATCGTAATACTTGGGCACATCATAAGGAAACATAAATCATATATGTGGCATAAAGAGGCATAGTAACTTTCATGTGATATCTTTCTTATAAACAAAACTCTTAAGTTCTTTTTCTTAAAGACCACCCTCTTAACATATCCACCAAAAGTCCAACCGATTCACCGGCCCGGCGATAATTTGGTCACCAAACTACGTCTCACCTATCGCCTAGGAATGAGCTCATTCCTAACTAGTCGTCACTAGATTTAATATGGGCTAATAGAGGGGGTATACATAACTTTCTCGGATCACCTATCTTAGGATCATTTCCTTCTTTGAAACGCTCTACTGGTATCTAGTACACAATAATTGTCCGCTTTGGCAAGCTCAATGTCAATACCCTCACGGATTTGTTTCCTCCCCACCGTAGCGGGAGAAATGCGTCTCAGTACTATGTCACATCTGTTCTGGGGGTGCTCGGCGGAACCGGTGTCACCCAGAACCTATCCTCGGGGTGCTCGGCTGAACCTGTCACCCAGGAGTTTTCACAAACTTTTCTCAAATTCTCAAGTTTGATGGGAAATTGGCAACAGAACGGCATACACCGGATTTCCTTCAAACTTGCTTTATGCCACGAAACATATAGAGCATGCATAGTCATTCAACATCAACATAAGGCATCATATTCATCGTATGCATCGTAAGCATCATAATATCATAATTTTACATAACGCATTGTGGCGGGAGCATCAACACATCAATACTATACACTCTCATCAGAGATCACATGCTCAAGTTGTTCTCGTAATAAAACATATATCCTCATGAAGTCCTCATATGAATATCATCATCATCATTTACATAACATACACCATCATGGAACATTCAACCGTTTATCCTTACGGTAGCTTATGCTTTGACCCTTACGGGTCTTAATCATGAGATTTGGTTCTCTAACATCCGACGCTCATATTTTTATGCACCTAAGGGCTCATAATTAATCATCATTCCTAACCCTCATGCTCATACTTAAATCTGAAAAGCATAGGGCAGAATCTCTAACTTGTATTTACGGGGTTCTAGAACTTACGTTTTAGACCCTTTCTCGGTTCCGTTTTCGCCGAACGCGCTATATATTAAATCTAAATCAATTATGAGGCATTCCTATGCTTAAGGATTAATTATTAATCATGTTTATCATGTTGTAAGGGTGCTGGACAGAATCCAGAAAATTAAATGTTCTAAGAGTTCTACATTTGCATTTTTACGGTTTTTCTTGTTACTAGTTTCCCCGTAGGTGCTAGAATTCGATTCTAATCCAAATGATACCAAGTTTTTCATGTCTAAACAATCTAAATCTGATTATGTCCCCATTAAAACAGTTTGGATTAGTTCCATAAACAAATGGGTCAAAACTATGTTAAATTCTAGCTTTACGGTATTTCTAGTTAGCTAGTTTCTTACCTATCATGCATAGGTTCGCTTCTACATCATCACATGATATTTTCACACATTCCAACACAGCAAAACATCATCATACAGCATCACACTCATCACATCAGAACCGAAAACATTTAACCTAAATGAGAGAGTTAAATTGACATTTCTAGGTACATAAGTTAACTAGTTTCTCTTGGAATCGATCTAGAACTTCTAAAACTCTTTGCAAAACATTTTAATTCATCAAGAGGCTAAGTGAAGCCTTAGGTCACTGACCAAAACATATTCCATCCCCTAAAAGATAATAAAATCACAACTTGTGATGACATAACCTTATAAAGGTTGTAAAGCTTTAGGGAAAACTTAAAACATAGACTATTGGTCCTAGTAGCTAGATGAAAACTCATTGCAAGTCCATCATCACTACTTGGCCGAAATTATGCATTCAAAGAATACATTCGCATTTAACTTTAACTTGGAATGAAATGGGCAAGTCTTTGAGCTCTAGGTTCTTAAGTTATGACATAAACTAAACGTGCTCATGCTTTTCGTTTTTAATCTTGCTTACAAAGTAAAGTGATGACTTAAAATTAAATATGCAAGGCATAACTTAAACGTGCAAGCTCGAAAGTAAATATGCGAGGCATAAACTTAAACGTGCAAGCTTGAAGGTAAATATGCATGGTTCAATTCTTTATTTTAGTGCTCTTGGCCCAACAACAATCGACTTTAAGGCCGAAATAGATAGGCATTCGAGGAATTAATTAAGTGATAATGCAAGTTCAATTCTTTATTTTAGTGCTCTAGGCCCAACAACAATCGACTTTAAGGCCGAAATAGAAAGGCTTTGAGAATTAAATTAAGTGATGAGACAAGTTCCATTTTAATCTTTATGTTCTTAGGTGATAGCTTGAAAGTAAAGGTGCATAACAAGAATGTAAACATGAGTGCAAGCATAAGATAGATTATGCAAGTTCATTTTATCTTTCTAGAGCTCTTAACAAGACTTTAAAGGAATCTAAACCATAACCCAAACTCATCCAAACAAGGTAAAGTCAAGCTTAGAGTTCTTTAAAACTTAACATAATATTTTTAGGAAATCAAACCATGAAGCTTAGAAAATTTAAGGAAATGGCCGAAATCATCAAGAAGAAAAAGGAACATTTTAAAACTCTAGAGTTCATGATCTTGGTGATATATTAACACCAACATCATGAGTCCTCATCATTGAGTTCATAGAGCCATTTAAAAACATCATCAAAGCTAAAGTTCTCAAGAGTTCAAGAAAGGAAAAACTAGAAACATTTTTGCTCAAGAACAAAGATCAAGCTCTAGAGTTTGTTTCAAGTGATGAACATCATCATGAAACTCTCATCATCAAGCTCTCATTCCTTTGTTCTCCAAGGCCTATGGCCGAAAATGAAAAGGAAAAAGGAGTGGAAATGAAGTTCTAAAGAGAAACGAGAGAAACTATGAACATCAAGCTTGAAACAAGAACTTTAAACAAAAGAATACATGAAAGAAAATCCCTACTTGGTGTGATGAACTTGAAGATGGAAGAAGAAGATGAAGATGATGAAGAACTTTGAAGAGCTTGAAGAACTTGAAGAACACTAGAACTTTGAGAGAAAAGAAAAGCTTTGAGTGTTTCCTAAACTTAGCAAATGATCTAAAAGTGGTGCAAGCTCCTCAAGGCATTCTATTTATAGAGAAATAAAACAAATGGAGGGTGTGAATGGGCTGATGTATTTTCGGCCAAGAGGTGCAGAATTGGAGGGTTCCATGTGTTCCATGAGGTGAGATATTGTGTTCTTGAGGCATGGTGAGGTAAGGCTTAAGGTATGGTGAGGTATGGTTCAAGGTATGGCCCCAAGCATGGTTCTTTGAGTGAGAAACAATTTAATATGTGGTCAAAGGAGGAGTGTGCTGGCCGAAACTTCATCATCCATGGGGGAGGTTTCTTTGCATTTTAATTGTGGTTTAGAGTTGTGTTTAGGTGTACCTTTGATTATGCTTAAGATTAGGAATTTGTAAGAAAGTGTTTAGGTAAGGAAAAATGGATAATTAAGGTGGTCTAGACATAATTAAGGAGTGGTCTTGCACCATTAGTGAGTTAAATCCTCAATTTAGAGTCTAAACAATTCTAGACACATTTCCTTGATTTAAGGAATTGGAGAGAGAAAACACTATTTAAGATTCCAAGACTAGGAGTCTTGAGTTCTAAAAAGGGATTTAAGTTTAATCTAAGCAATTTTAGGTTCTAATTAACTTCAATAAATTATTTTGGCTCTAGATTAATTAGGGAAATAAATTAATCTTCGTTTAGAGCCTAATATTCCTTAGGCTTGCTTAATTACGTCATTAAGCTCAAAAATACTATTCTAGGGGCAAACCGGGAGCATTCAAAGGCCATTCAATCCCCTTCAAACATTGAGTTGACCCTTCGAGGATGACCGAGTTGGTTACCCTCGAGTTTGGGTCAGGAAATGACCTCAGGGGCATTTTGGTCATTTCCCTCGGACAGAAAAATCGGGGTGTTACAACCGACGTCCATCTCGCGAGCGAGGCACATATCCGGGAAACTGGGCGAGCTCCTCGATCGTAAAGAGGCGGAACGGGGATCGGGAGTGACCCCCGCAATGTGGCCGCATCTCCAGTCGTCGTGCGAACCGTGGCTGAGTCACGGTATCCTTACTGCCCTCCCTCATCAGTGGTGGAGTGGGGGCGGAGCTCTCGCTGTATGGATGGGTAGGCGGGTCCTCCGACGGATCGGTCTCTGAGAAGTAAGTCCGGGGCACGTAGTCGGGATAGTCACGCATGGCTGAGGCGGCGGTGTGCATGCAGAGCACTTTCTCGTTATGCGTACGCGCATGCTCAAAAACCCACTCGACGTCGCCGTAGGGTGCTGTCGGGGAGAAGCGATGGGTATGCACGGGGTGAGCGAAGGGACGTCCTACGAACATGAAGACTCGCACTATCCCTCAAAATGGTATGACCCGTGATCCGGGTCATAGTGCACCTCCCACGTCGGGGTGTCCACGAAAACCACGAACGTCGCCATCTGAAGACGTGACGGAAAGAAAGAGATAGAGGGAGTGAGAATCTTGCTAAAGAATCTCAGTAGGGCCTCCTACTACCTAGGTGTCATCATCTACGTCCTCAAAAACCTTGGGTTTAGTATACAAAATAAGTGAGCATGCATAAATATCTATTTTTAGGTTCTAAAACATAATTAGCCAAGGTCCATTCATTTTAGCATGATTCTTAATGACATGGATGCAATCATATTAAAGAATGTATGCATGGCTCTACTTAATGCAAGAATAATCATCATATCTTTAAGAACATCATAATAGTGGCATAAAGTGGCAATTAAATTCTCATATGGGAAACTTTGTGACATAAACATCATACTTTACTTCATCATAGGCCACCCTAAAAGACAATCGCTCTGGGGGTACTCGGCCGAACCAGTGTCACCCAGAACGTGTCACATCTCTAGGTTATGAGCTCATACCTTAACTAGTCATCACTAGTTCTTACTTATCAATCCCGATAAGCGTAACATAATCATAAACATAATCCCGACTTATCCAGTACGGGCTAGGGGGCATTTCTTGGGAGTGCTCGGCCGAACCGGTGTCACCTAACAATTCATCTTGGTACCGATGTCACATGAGTTCTCTGGAGGTGCTCGGTGTAACATCCTAATTTTTAACCCAATACTCTAGAACATATTTAGGTTAATCGTTAGTCTGTTACTTCATAGTTCTCATTTATCTTTGAATTACTTAGCGGAAAATACGGGTAATTTTTTTTGAAAAACAAAGTGAGAGCCGCGTGATGCGATAAGCAGTAAACCATGTATGGTAAACGAATGTCTCACAACATCATAACATAAGGCACACCATGAGTAACACTGAAGATCATCTCATATATATATAATTTGCCCACTTATAAGTGTGGGACTTAGTTTAGTACAGGGGAAATGCATAAAAGAAAATACAACATAAAACATGAACATAATCTACTCCCCTACCCGAGTGCACCTAATAGGATAACCTCTAAACAAAAGAAGGTTTATCCCCATCTAAGTGGTGTGTGCTCTAACCGGTACTCCATCGGTCGATCGTCACCTCTCATCGATGTCCGTCTCGTGAACGAGGCAAGTATCCGGGAAACTGTGCGAGCTCCTCGGGCGTAAAGAGGCGGAACGGGGATCGAGAGTGACCCCCGCGGTGTGGCCGCATCTCCGGTCGTCGTGCAAGTCGGGGCTGGGTCACGGTATCCTCACTGCCCTCCCTCATCAATGGTGGAGAGGGCGAGCTCTTGCTGCACGGATGAGTAGGCGGGTCCTCGGACGGGTCGGTCTCAGAAGTAGGTCCGGCACGTAATCGGGATAGTCTCGCATGGCTAGGCGGCGGTGTGCATGCGGAGCACTCTCGTCATGTGTACGCCAAGACGCTCAAAAACCCGCTAAATGCCGTCGCCATAGGGTGCAGTCGGGGAGAAGCGATGGGTGTGGACGGGATGAGCGATGGGGCGACCTACGAACATGAAAACCCGCACCGTGCCTTTGCCCCTCAAAATGGTATGACCCGTGAGCGGGTCATAGTGCACCTCCCATGTCGGGGTGTCCACGAACACTACTGACGCCGCCACCTGAAGACATGACGGAAAGAAAGAGATAGAGGAGTGAGAATCTTGCTAAAGAATCTCAAGAGGGCCTCCTACTACCTAGGTGTCATCATCTACGCCCTCGGGAACCTTGGGTTTATTTATACAAAACGATCGAGCATGTATTAAGTTCATTTTAAACTTAAAAATATATTTTAGCCAAGGTCCATTCATTTTAGGATGATCTTAATGTCATGAATGCAACATAATAGAAAATGTATGCATGGCACTACCTAATGCACATACATAAAACATAACATCAAGCATCATCATTCTTGGTGGCATAAAGTGGCAATAGTAACATTCATATGGGACAAAACTTAGTGACATAATCATAATCATGAAACTTCTCTTCCTCATGGGCCACCCTAAAAGACAATCGAACTGGGGGTACTCGGCCGAATCGGTGTCACCCAGAACGTGTCATACATCTAGGTTATGAGCTCATACCTTAACTAGTCGTCACTAGTTCTTACTTACCACTTAACGATAAGCGTATCATAAATCATAAATCCCGACTATCTGAGTACGGGTTAGGGGGCAAAACTCTTAGGGGTGCTCGGCCGAACCGGTGTCACCTAAGAGTATAAAATGGTACCGATGTCACATGAGTTCTATGGAGGTGCTCGGCCGAACCGGTGTCATCCTAGAACCCATCTTAGTACCTTAATTTTCAAAATTTCTTTAAGTCCCCAAATTTGTCGGAAATTTGGCGGTACAACGGTCATTACACCGAATTTCCTTCCAAATTTGCTTTATGCCACATAAACATATAACCTCATAAATTCCTCATATGAATAACATCATCATCATTAGCATACTCCATGCATCATCATAAAACATCCAAACGCTTATCCTTACGGTAGCTTATGCTTTGACCCTTACGGATCTTAATCTTGAGATATAGTTCTCTACATCCGTCGTTCATATTTTAAGCACCTAAGGCTCATAATTAAACATCATTCATAATCCTCTCATTTTACTTTTAAATCTGAATGGCATAGGGTGGAAATCCTAACATTTGAATACGGGGTTCTAGAACTTACGTCTTAGACCCTTTCTTGGTTCCGTTTTCACCGAAGGCGCTATGGATTAAATCTAAATCAATTATGAGGCATTCCTATGCTTAAGGACTAATTATTAATCATGTTTATCATGTTGTAAGGGTGCTGGACAGAATCCAGAAAATTAAATGTTCTAAGAGTTCTACATTTGCATTTTTACGGTTTTCTAGTTATTAGTTTCCCCATAGGTGCTAGAATTCAATTCTAACTCAAATGATACCAAGTTTTTCATGTCTAAACAATCTAAATCTGATTATGTCCCCATTAAAACAGTTTGGAAAAGCTCCATAAACAAATGGGTCAAGACTATGTTAAATTCTAGCTTTACGGTATTTCTAGTTAGCTAGTTTCTTACCTATCATGCATAGGATCGCTTCTACATCATCATATGATATTTTCACACATTCCAACACATCAAAACATCATCATACAGCATCACACTCATCACATCAGAACCGAAAACATTTAACTTAAATGAGAGAGTTAAATTGACATTTCTAGGTACATAAGTTAACTAGTTTCTCTTGGAATCATTCTAGAACTTCTAAAACTCTTTGCGAAACATTTTAATTCATCAAGAGGCTAAGTGAAGCCTTAGGTCACTGACCAAAACATATTCCATCCCCTAAAAGATAATAAAATCACAACTTGTGATGACGTAACCTTATAAAGATTTGTAAAGCTTTAAGGAAAACTTAAAACATAGACTATTGGTCCTAGTAGCTAGATGAAAACTCATTGCAAGTCCATCATCACTACTTGGCCGAAATTATGCATTCAAGGAATACATTCACAGTTAACTTTATCTTGGAATGAAATGGGCAAGTCTTTGAGCTCTAGGTTCTTAAGTTATGACATAAACTAAACGTGCTCATGCTTTTTGTTTTTAATCTTGCTTACAAAGTAAAGTGATGACTTAAAATTAAATATGCAAGGCATAACTTAAACGTGCAAGCTTGAAAGTAAATATGCGAGGCATAAACTTAAACGTGCAAGCTTGAAGGTAAATATGCATGGTTCAATTCTTTATTTTAGTGCTCTTGGCCCAACAACAATCGACTTTAAGGCCGAAATAGATAGGCATTCGAGAAATTAATTAGGTGATAATGCAAGTTCAATTCTTTATTTTAGTGCTCTAGGCCCAACAACAATCGACTTTAAGGCCGAAATAGAAAGGCTTCGAGAATTAAATTAAGTGATGATACAAGTTCCATTTTAATCTTTATGTTCTTAAGTGATAGCTAGAAAGCAAAGATGCATAGCAAGAATGTAAATATGGATGTAAGCATAAAATAAATTATGCAAGTTCATTTTATCATTTCTAGAGCTCTTGACAAGACTTTAAAGGAATTTAAACCATAACCCAAACTCATCCAAACAAGGTAAAGTCAAGCTTAGAGTTCTTAAAACTCAACATAATATTTTTAGGAAATCAAACCATGAAACTTAGAAAATTAATGGATTTGGCCGAAATCATCAAGAAGAAAAGGAACATTTTAAAACTCTAAAGTTCATGATCTTGATAATATATTAACACCAACATCATGAGTCCTCATCATTGAGTTCATAGAGCCATTTTAAAACATCACTAAAGCTAAAGTTCTCAAGAGTTCAAGAAAGGAAAAACTAAAAACATTTTTGCTCAAGAACAAAGATCAAGCTCTAGAGTTTGTTTCAAGTGATGAACATCATCATGAAACTCTCATCATCAAGCTCTCCTTCCTTTGTTCTTCAAGGCCTATGGCCGAAAATGAAAAGGAAAAAGGAGTGGAAATGAAGTTCTAAAGAGAAACAAGAGAAACTATGAACATCAAGCTTGAAACAAGAACTTTAAAGAAAAGAATACATGAAAGAAAATCCCTACTTGGTGTGATGAACTTGAGGATGGAAGAAGAAGATGAAGATGATGAAGAACTTTGAAGAGCTTGAAGAACTTGAAGAACACTAGAACTTTGAGAGAAAAAGAAAAGCTTTGAGAGTTCCTAAACTTAGCAAATGATCTAAAAGTGGTGCAAGCTCCTCAAGGCATTCTATTTATAGAGAAATGAAACAAATGGAGGGAGCTCATGGGTGAAGAGGTTTCGGCCATGAGGGTGCAGATTGGAGGCTTTCCATGAGTTCCATGAGGTGAGATAATGTGTTCTTGAGGTATGGTGAGGTATGGTTCAAAGCATGGTGAGGTATGGTTCAAAGCATGGTGAGGTATGGCTCAAGGTATGGCTCAAGCATGGTTCTTTGAGTGAGAAAACAATTTAATATGTGTGGTAATTGGAGAGAGATGGCCGAATATGCATCAGCCCATGGGGGAGGTTTCTTTGCATTTTAATTGTGGTTTAGAGTTGTGTTTAGGTGTATCTTTGATTATGCTTAAGATTAGGAATTTGTAAGAAAGTGTTTAGGTAAGGTAAATGGGTAATTAAGGTGGTCTAGACATAATTAAGGAGTGGTCTTGCACCATTAGTGAGTTAAATCCTCAATTTAGAGTCTAAACAACTCTAGACACATTTCCTTGATTTAAGGAATTGGAGAGAGAAAACACTATTCAAGATTCCAAGACTAGGAATCTTGAGTTCTAAAAAGGGATTTAAGTTTAATCTAAGCAATTTTAGGTTCTAATTAACTTTGATAAATTATTTTGACTCTAGATTAATTAGGGAAATAAATTAATCTTCGTTTAGAGCCTAATATTGCTTAGGTCTGCTTAATCACGTCATTAAGCTCAAAAACACTATTCTAGGGGCAAAATCGTAATTTTGCACTAAAACTGCCCGGGGCCACCGGGACTTGAACAGAGACCTCTAGACACATGAAAACATGTTTTTAAACCTCTGGGGAAAGTTCCGGGCTCAAACGGCACCATTACCCGCGTAAAAATGCTATAGGGGTATTTTGGTCATTTTGACCCGAAACTGCGGAAAACGAAATTTTCGCTTCCGAAAGCATTCAAAGGCCATTCAATCCCCTTCAAACATTGAGTTGACCCTTCGAGGATGACCGAGTTGGTTACCCTCGAGTTCGGGTTAGGAAATGACCTTAGGGGCATTTTGGTCATTTCCCTCGGACAGAAAAATCGGGGTGTTACACTCGGCCGAATCGGTGTCATTCGAGAACTCATCTTAGTACCTCATAAAAATCTCATAGGTTTTTCAAAAACTTTCTGAGTCCCGAATTTGTCAGAAATTCAAGAAGATAATCGCTAAGATGCCAATTTCTTCCAAATTCTTCTTTATGCCACATAAGTTATTCAAACATGTATCTTCCATCATAATTTTCACACATTCACATAATCATTCTCATGCGTTTACAAGCAACATTAAAATTCGTTATGCTCTTGGTCCTACGGTATCTTATGCTTTGACCCTTATGGGCCTTAAACTTGTGGTGTAATTAACCTATCATCTTCTATCAAACTTTTATGCACCTAAGGGTTCTCTTCTAACAAATCTTATTATTATTTATGCTCTCTATTAAATCTGAACATCATCATTCCTTAGGGGCAGCATTATAAACTTGTAATTGCGGGGTTCTAGGACTTACGTCTTAGACCCTTTCTAGGTTCTGTCTTCGCCTAAAGCGCTATAAGTTAAACCTAAACCAATTATGAGACATTCCTATGTCTAAGGACTAATTATAAACCATGTCTACCATATTATGAGGTTGCTGGACAGATTCTAAAAACTAAATGTTCTAAGAGTTCTAGAACTGCGGTTTTACGGTTTTCTAGTTACTAGTTTCTCTATGGGTGCTAAAATTCAATCCTATTTCAATTGTAACCAAATTTTTCATGATTAAACAATCCTAATCTGATTATATCCCCATAGAAACAGTTTGGGCAGTGTCCAAAGGTAAATGGGTTAAAACTATGCTAAATCTTGACTTTACGGATTTCCTAGAAAGCTAGTTTCTCTCCTATCATGCATAGAAATGTTCCTACCTCATCATACATAATTTTTACTCATTCAAACACATCAAAATATCATCACACAGTAGCAAACTCATCATGGAAGAACTGAAACTTTAAGTTTCCAAAAAGATGCATAACTTGATACGTATAAGTTGCTAGTTTCTCTTGGAACTGTTTTTAGGACTTCTAAAACTCTTTTGCAAACCATTTTATTTTGTAAAAGAGCTAAAAACATCCTTAGGTCAGTGATCACTTGATCCCCCCTTAAAAGAGAATTAAATTCATAAATCTTGTTGGTCTTAATCTCATAGAATTCATGAGGCTTAAAGAGAATTCTTAAAACTTAGATTGTTGGCCCTTGTAGCTAGATGAAACTCATTCCAAGTTCATCATCACTACTTGACCGAAGCTATGCATTCAAAGAATGCTCCCACATTAAACTTTAACTTAACATAGAATGGGAAAGTCTTTGAGCTCTAAGGTCTTTAAGTGATGACATAATTTAAACATGCTATGCACTTTATTACAAAGTAAAGTGAAAGCTTAAAGTAAATATACAAGACTTGAATCATAAATATGCGAGGCTTGAATTAAATATGCAAGACTTGAAATATAAATATGCAACTTCATTTCTTTATTTTAGTGCTCTAGACCCAGCAACAATTGACTTTAAGGCCGAAATAGAAAGGCTTTGGGATTTAGTTAGATGATAGTGCAACTCTCATTTTAAATCTTTATGTTCTTTAGTGATGAAAAGTAAATATGCTAGACAAGAATGTAAATATGAGGCGCAATCCATTCTTTATCCTTTAACTTTAAGTGATGGCTTGGAAATTAAATATGAATGCAAAGCTCAAAGTAAATATGTAATGCATAAGCTTGAATTTAAATATGAATGTTAGTTCATTTTATTTCTTATTAGAGCTCATACAAGACTTTAAAAAAACTTAGACCTCAACCCAAACTTATCATGACAAGATAAAGTAAAGACAAGAGTGAACCTCAAGGGTTCTTTAAAAACACAAAGTTTCTTTTCTTGAGATGTGGTCATAGATAACATTTTTATTAAAACTCAAGCTCTAGAGACCTCATTGTGATGAACACATAGTCATCATCTAGAAGCTATCATCATCAAGCCATTGAGAACCTCATTGGCCAACATGGCCGAAAATGTGAAGAAAGAAAAGGAAAAGGGACCGAAACTTTTAGCAAGAAAAGGAAACATTTGAAACTCTAGAGGCCATGATCTTGGTGATGAATTAACACCAACATCATGAGTACTCATCATTGAGTTCACATAACCATTTAAAAACATCATCAAAGTGAAAGGTTTCAAGGTTCAAGAAGAAAAACTAAAACATCTTTAGCTTCAAGAACAAAGATCAAGCTTTAGAGGTTTGTTTAAGTGATGAACATCATCATGAAACCCTCATCATCAAACTCTCATTCCTTTGCTCTCAAAGGCCCATGGCCGAAACAAGGAGGAGAAGAAGAAGAAAAGAAGCTCTAAAAAGATTCAAGAGAAACTATGAACACATAAAGAGATTAAGAACTTTAAATGAAAGAAACTCTTGAAAGAAAATCCCTACCAAGTGATTGAAGGTTGGCATAAGAGAAGAGGATGAAGAACTTGAAGAACTTGAAGACTTGAACTTGAGAGAAAAAGGAAACTTTGAAGTGCTCTTTGAAAACTTACACTTAGCAAATGAACCCAAAATGATGCAAGTTCACCCAAGCATGCTATTTATAGAGAAATGAAACAAATGCAATGTGCAAATGGGGGGAGAGGCTTCAGCCATTACAGCTCATGGGCAGCCCCCATGAGTTCCATGAGGTGAGATGTTGTGATCTTGAGGCATGGTGAGGTATGGTTCAAAGTATGGTGAGGTATGGTTCAAGGCATGGCTCAAGCATGGTTCTTTGAGTGAGAAACAAATCAACATGTGATGCAAATGGAGGAGGAGTGGCCGAACTTGCATCAGCCATGGGGGGATTTCTTGCATTTTTAATTGTGGTTTAGAGTTGTGTTTAGGTGTATCTTTGATTAGGATTAAGATTAGGAATTTGTAAGAAAGTGTTTAGGTGAGAAAATGGGTAATCAAGGTTGTCAAGACATAATTAAGGAATGGTCTTGCATCATTAGTGAGTTATAAATTCATTTTAGTGTATAAACAATTCTAGACACAATTCCTTGATTTAAGGAATTGGAGAGAGAAAATACTATTCAAGATTCCAAGAGTGAAATCTTGAGTTTTAGAAAGGAGATTTAAATCTAATCTAAGCAATCTTAGGTTCTAATTAATTTTAATAATTTATTTTAACTTTAGATTAATTATGGAAATTAATTAATCTTCGATTAGAGCCTAATATTGCTTAGGTTTGCTTAATTACATCATTAAGCTCAAAAACACTATTCTAAGGGTAAAATCGTAATTTTGCACTAAAATTGCCCGGGACTGTCGGGACTCAAACAGATGTTTTGAAACATGTAAAAACATTGTTTTAGACCTCTCGCGAAAGTTTCGGGCTCAAACGGCACCTTTACCCGCGTAAAATGCTATAAGGGTATTTTGGTCATTTTGACCCGAAACTATAGAAAATGAGACTTTCGCCTCCGGAACCACTCAAGGGTCATTTAATCCCCTTCAAACATTGAGTTGGCCCTTCAAGGACTGTCGGGTCGGCCATCCTCGAATTCCGGGCTGAAAATGACCTCAGGGGCATTTTGGTCATTTTCCACTCAGACAGAAAATCTGGGCGTTACAAACATCAATAATCCGTGAAAATCATTAATACTCTCTGAAAATATAAACAACAGTACTCTACTAGAGAAACAGGAATCTCTACTCTATGGTTCTTCAAGAACCGAAAATGTTATACTCTATGATCCTTTGGGATCTGATGCGGACACCTAAATAGGTTCCATTCTTTGCTCTATGATATTGTCCCCCTGTAACGCCCCGTTTTCTGTCTGAGTGGAAAATGACCAAAATGCCCCTGAGGTCATTTTCAGCCCGGAATTCGAGGATGGCCGACCCGACAGTCCTCGAAGGGCCAGCTCAATGTTTGAAGGGGATTGAATGACCCTTGAGTGGTTCCGGAGGTAAAAGTCTCATTTTCTGCAGTTTCGGGTCAAAATGACCAAAATACCCCTATAGCGTTTTTACGCGGGTAAAGGTGCCGTTTGAGCCCGAAACTTTTCCTAGAGGTTTAAAACAATGTTTTTACATGTTTCAAAGTATCCGTTTGAGTCCCGATGGTCCCGGGCAATTTTAGTGCAAAATTATGATTTTGCCCTTAGAATAGTATTTTTGAGCTTAATGATGTAATTAAGCAAATCTAAGCAATATTAGGCTCTAATCGAAGATTAATTAATTTCCATGATTAATCTAGAGTCAAAATAAATTATTAAAATTAATTAGAACCTAAAATTGCTTATATTAGATTTAAATCTCCTTTCTAAAACTCAAGATTTCACTCTTGGAATCTTGAATAGTGTTTTCTCTCTCCAATTCCTTAAATCAAGGAATTGTGTCTAGAATTGTTTATGCACTAAAATGAGTTTATAACTCACTAATGATGCAAGACCACTCCTTAAATATGTTTTGACAACCTTGATTACCCATTTCTTTACCTAAACACTTTCTTACAAATTCCTAATCTTAATCCTAATCAAAGATACACCTAAACACAACTCTAAACCACAATTAAAATGCAAGAAATCCTCCCCCCATGGCTGATGCACCTTCGGCCATCTCTCTCCCATTTGCATCACATGTTGATTTGTTTCTCACTCAAAGAACCATGCTTGAGCCATACCTTGAACCATACCTCACCATGCCTCAAGATCACAACATCTCACCTCATGGAACTCATGGGGCTGCCCTTGTGCTGTATGGCCGAAGCCTCTTCCCCCATTTGCACCTTGCATTTGTTTCATTTCTCTATAAATAACATGTTTGGGTGAACTTGCATCATTTTGGGTTCATTTGCTAAGTTTAAGTTTTCAAAGAGCACTTCAAAGTTTCCTTTTTCTCTCAAGTTCAAGTGTTCAAGTTCTTCAAGTTCTTCATCCTCTTCTCTCATCCCAATCTTCAAACCACTAGGTAGGGATTTTCTTTCAAGAGTTTCTTTCATTTAAAGTTCTTAATCTCTTTATGTGTTCATAGTTTCTCTTGAATCCTTTTAGAACTTCTTTTCTTCTTCTTCTTCTCCTCCTTGTCTCGACCATGAGGCTTGAAGATCAAAGGAATGAGAGCTTGATGATGAGGGTTTCATGATGATGTTCATCACTTAAACAAACCTCTAAAGCTTGATCTTTGTTCTTGAAGTTAAAGATGTTTTAGTTTTTCTTCTTGAATCCTTGAAACCTTTCACTTTGATGATATTTTAAAATGGTTACATGAACTCAATGATGAGGACTCGTGATGATGGTGTTAATGCATCATCAAGATCATCGACTCTAGAGTTTCAAATGTTTCATTTTCTTCTTAAAAGTTTCGGTTCCTTTTCCTTTTCTTTCTTCACATTTTCGGCCATGTTGGCCAATGAGGTTCTCAATGGCTTGATGATGAGAGCTTCTAGATGATGACTATGTGTTCATCACAATGAGGTCTCTAGAGCTTGAGTTTTAATAAAAATGTTATCTATGACCACATCTCAAGAAAAGAAACTTTGTGTTTTTAAAGAACCCTTGAGATTCACTCTTGTCTTTACTTTATCTTGTCATGATAAGTTTGGGTTGAGGTCTAAGTTCCTTTAACGTCTTGTATGAGCTCTAATAAGAAATAAAATGAACTAGCATTCATATTTAAATTCAAGCTTTTGCATTACATATTTACTTTGAGCTTTGCATTCATATTTAATTTCCAAGCCATCACTTAAAGTTAAAGGATAAAGAATGGATTGCAACTCATATTTACATTCTTGTCTAGCATATTTACTTTTCATCACTAAAGAACATAAAGATTTAAAATGAGAGTTGCACTATCACCTAACTAAATCTCAAAGCCTTTCCATTTCGGCCTTAAAGTCGATTGTTGCTGGGCCTAGAGCACTAAAATAAAGAAATGAACTTGCATATTTATTTCAAGTCTTGCATATTTAATTCAAGCCTCGCATATTTATGATTCAAGTCTTGCATATTTACTTTAAGCTCTCACTTTACTTTGTAATGAAGAATAAAAATGAAGTGCATAGCATGTTTAAATTATGTCATCACTTAAAAACCTTAGAGCTCAAAGACTTGCCCATTTTATCTCAAGTTAAAGTTTTATGTGGGAACATCTTTCGAATACACAATTTTGGTCAAGTAGTGATGATGAGCTTGGAGTAAGTTTCATCTAGCTACGAGGGCCAACGATCTAAGTTTTACGACTTTCTTAAAACCCCACAAACTTTATGAGGTTAAGACCAAATAAGATTTATGAATTTAATTCTCTTTTAAGGAGGGATCAAGTGATCGCTGACCTAAGGATGTTTTTAGCTCTTTTACAAAATAAAATGGTTTGTGAAAGAGTTTTAGAAGTCCTAAAAACGGTTCCAAGAGAAACTAGCAACTTATACGTATCAAGTTATGCATCTTTTTGGAAACTTAATATTTCGGTTCTTCCATGATGAGTTTACTGCTATGTGATGATGTTTTGATGTGTTTGAATGAGTAAAAATTATGTATGATGAGGTAGGAACATTTCTATGCATGATAGGAGAGAAACTAGCTTTCTAGAAAAATCGTAAAGTCAAGATTTAGCATAGTTTTAACCCATTTACCTTTGGACACTGCCCAAACTATTTCTATGGGGATATAATCAGATTAGGATTGTTTAATCATGAAAAATTTGGTTACAATTGAAGTAGGATTGAATTTTAGCACCTATAGAGAAACTAGTAACTAGAAAACTGTAAAACTGCAATTCTAGAACTCTTAGAACATTTAATTTAGAGAATCTGTCCAGCAACCTCATAATATGGTAAACATGGTTTATAATTAGTTCTTAGACATAGAAATGCCTCATAATTGGATTAGGTCGAACTTATAGTGCCTTAGGCGAAGACAGAACCAAGAAAAGGTCTAAAACGTAAGTTCTAGAACCCCACAATTGTAAGTTTATAATGCTGCCCCTAAGGAATGATGATGTTAAGATTTAATAAGAGAGCATAAATAATAATAAGATTTGTTAGAAGAGGACCCTTAGGTGCATAAAAGTTTGATAGAAGATGATAGGTTAATTACACCACAAGTTGAAGGCCCGTAAGGGTCAAGCATAAGATACTGCAAGACCAAGAGCATAACGAATTTTTAATGTTGCTTGTGAACGTATGAGAATGTTTATGCGAATGCATGAAATTATGATGGAGATGCATGTTTGAATGACTTATGTGGCATAAAGCATAATTTGGAAGAAATTCGGCATGCCGCAGTTATGCTATCGAATTTCTGCCAAATTCGGGGACTTAGAAAGTTTTGAGAAAACTGTGAGATTTTTATTATGAGGTACTAAGATGAGTTCTCGGATGACACCGGTTCGGCCGAGCACCTCCAGAGAACTCATGTGACATCGGTACCAAGATGAATTCTTAGGTGACACCGGTTCGGCTGAGCACCCCTAAGAAATGCCCCCTAGCCCGTATTGGATAAGTCGGGATTATGTTTATGATTATGTTACGCTTATCGGGATTGATAAGTAAGAACTAGTGATGACTAGTTAAGGTATGAGCTCATAACCTAGAGATGTGACACGTTCTGGGTGACACCGGTTCGGCCGAGCACCCCCAGAGCGATTGTCTTTTAGGATAACCTATGATGAAGTAAAGTATGATGTTTATGTCACAAAGTTTCTCATATGAGAATTTAATTGCCACTTTATGCCACTATTATGATGTTCTTAAAGTTATGATGATTATTCTTGCATTAAGTAGAGCCATACATACATTCTTTAATATGATTTCATCCATGTCATTAAGAATCATGCTAAAATGAACGGACCTTGGCTAATTATGTTTTAGAACCTAAAAATAGATATTTGTGCATGCTCACTTATTTTGTATACTAAACCCAAGGTTCCTGAGGACGTAGATGATGACACCTAGGTAGTAGGAGGCCCTACTGAGATTCTTTAGCAAGATTCTCACTCCCTCTATCTCTTTCTTTTCGTCACGTCTTCAGATGGTGACGTTCGTGGTTTTTGTGGACACCCCGACGTGGGAGGTGCATTATGATCCGGAACACGGATCATACCATTTTGAGGGACAGTGCACGGTGTGAGTCTTTATGTTCGTGGGATGTCCCTTGCTTACCCCATACATACCCATCGCTTCTCCCCGACAGCACCCTACGGCGACGACGACCGGGTTTTCGAGCGCACGTGTACAAATAACGAGAGAGTGCTCCACATGCATACCGCCGTCTCAGCTATGCATGACTATCCCGACTATGTGCCCCGGACTTACTTCTCGGAGACCGATCCGTCGGAGGACCCGCCTACCCATCCGTACAGCGAGAGCTCCGCCCCCACTCCACCACTAATGAGGGAGGGCAGTGAGGATACCGTGACTCAGCCACGGCTCGCACGACGACCGGAGATGTGGCCACATCGCGGGGGTCACTCTCGATCCCCGTTCCGCCTCTATACGCCCAAGGAGTTCACCCAGTTTCCCGAGTATGTGCCTCGCTCGCGAGATGGACGTCAGTAGGAGGTGGCGTACGACCGATGGAGTACCCAGGTAGAGCACACACCACTTAGATGAGGATGGACCTCCTTTTGTTTAGAGGTTATCCCTTTAGTTGCACTTGGGTAGGGGAGTTGCTTTTATATTTTCCGTCGTACTTTCCTTTGTATTTCCTTTTTAGTTGTATCTGTTCATGATGTACCAAACTAAGCCCCACTCTCCATGAATGGGCATATCATATAATATTATATAAATATGTAGTTCAGTTCTATTGTGATGTGCCTTTACTTGCTTATGTAATGCTGCTATGCAATGCTTGCTTTATTTCCCTTCATACTTTATTATTTATCGTGTCGCGCGGCTCTCACTTTGCTTTTATAATTCAAAAAAAATTTACTAGTATTTCCGCTAAGTATTTTAAAGTAATAAGGAAGCTATGACGTAACAGACTAATGATTAACCTAAATATGTTCTAGAGTATTAGGTTAAAAATTAGGATGTTACACCCCCCAGAACAACTTGGTACCAAGGTTAACGATTGGGGTCAGCCGTTAACTCACTGTCTGTTTCTCTATAGCTACCGTCTAGTCTCTAATTCAATAAACATATTATTTTCTCTAAATCTCTATTACATACTCTAATCTGGGTATCAAACTCTTTCATACATAATCACTCTATTTCTTGAAATCATCATGATAATTCATAAAATCTCTAAACACAATCATACTCTAGCTCTTTGTAAAACCATTTAAATAAGAAAACTCTTGAAATTCTAAAAGCTCTGGACTCATATAAATCTAGCAACCTAACTTTAGCATAACTGTGACTGTGAAATCATGTCCAAGGGATCACCCGCTTGCAGGCATTCCGATTTCAAGCTCACAGAATATATATCTGGAAGTCATTACGAATTATACTGAATTCCATACTTTTGGAATATCACAAAACTGGATTTTATAAAAGTCTCTTTTCTCAAGATAACTTCTTTTATAAATTTATAACTCTAATAACATAGATTAAAATAGAAAGGTTCAAATCGTAAATTCTCTAACGTTATAACATAGTATCTCTATTTGACATATTTGCCAAAATATCTTAACTGTTACTCTAAAATCATATTTCAAAGTCTTTAGTCTTGAATCATAAGGGTATCATAAACTCTTAAAACATATTTGATAAAATGGCAACTTATTACATCATATGCTCTTGCAAGAAATCTCTTCATAAATATGTATAAAACCTTTTTCATAGTACTTTATAATTACTCATGGTCCCATGGTTTTGTAAAACTTTTTCTTTTATGCTATCATCATAAATCATAATTTTTCTAGCTTGACATAATCATATAAAATTATATTCTATACTTTCTCTCATCTCAAATTTCATATTTCACAAATATCATGCATCAAACATAGATATAATGGCTAAAATAAGGCCATGAGTAAGAACCCACTCACCGTTTGGAGCCGGGAGTATGTGGGTACCACCAACTTGACCTCCGAAGCATGGAATGGCATTAACAACTGTCATAGAGCAATATAGACTCAACATTAGTCTCCGCTAATCTTTAAACAACTCCAATATAGCTCTAGCAACATTGGGGGAGCACCCCCACTTGACAACAATGGAGAAAACAATGACTCATAACAAGAGGAAAGAAGAACACAAAGGAAACTAACATAAACCAACAACAAAACTCACCTTTGATCATGGAAGGAGAATGATTGATGATGGATTGAGAGAGAAAGTGTTGGAGAGCATTTGGGGATGAAGGGTTTCGGTCTCTATCCCCAAAATCCCGAGCTTGGGTTGTTTTATAGGGGTGGGGATCCCACTTATCAAAACAGTGTCGTTTTCTACTGTTTCTGTCAAACTGACACCGCTATAGCGGTCTCGCCATACCCGTGACCGTAGCTGACTCACTTATGACTGCTATAGCGGTCCTGGACTGCTATAGCGGTCTATGGGCCATCAAAAACACAAACTTGCCTCACTATGACCGCTATAGCGGTCCCCAGAGGACCAAACATAACGCTGCTACCATACATGACCGCTATAACGGTCCTGGACCGCTATAGCAGTCCCTAAAATGCTAAAACCGTTGCTGACACCCATTGTGACCGTTATAGCGGTCCTAGCGGTGATAGTTCACCAACCTTGCTACAATAAGGGTCTTTCTGGCCTCCCGGGGCATTTCCAGCAACACGGGTGGATCCTAGGGGACCCTGGGGCAGTATGAAACTTGCCCAACAACACGTGTACTTGGGGTATCACAATGGAGCGCCCTTTTGCACATCCGGTCTTTGGCTTTCGGTTTTCTCCTACTTCTCCCTTCGTTGACGACCTCGTCTTCGAGCGTCCTCACCCTCGTGAGGAGCAGACTATCTGTACCCATCCTGCCACTTCTGTCGTCCGCGACTTCCCAAAGTAAATGCCTCGATTCCCCACGATGGACTCCCAGTATGATCCGTCCAAGGATTCAGCTACTCAGTACCCTTTGAAGGGCTTCGCACCCACCGTCCCCATGGACTTTGGAGGACGTAACGAGGCCATGGTGACCCAGCTTGTGTGAGGGCCTAGGGTAGCGATGCAACCATGCCGAGGTGCTCACGCCCGTCCAGCTTACCATTTGGCCACACCCGATAAGTTGGCTCAATGCATTGGATACCTTCCTCCCTCCAGGGGAGGACAGCAGTAGGAGCGAGTAGGGGACCTTGGGGTGCCGTTGCATATGTCATGACAATGATAGGCTTCTTTTGTATCTTAGAGGTTATCTACCATAAGTGCACTCCAGTAGGAGTGGTAGAGAGGAGAGACCTTGGCTAGGCATTTTGTGATCTTTTCTTTTTATGTTTTCATAGATGACTGTACTGATCCAATCGTTCATGGTGGGTATGATGCTACTCTTTTTTAGTATTTATATTATGCTATGTAATATGAAATCTTTGATGTTATCAATGAATGCCTCGGTGATGTTGTGCGTATGAGTTGTATTTACTTAAATTCATGTTTGCTTTTGGCGTGTTTAGTTTCTTATCGACTTGTTGGCGTATCGTACGACATAGTTCTTTTAAGTCTGCGTGGCTCGCGATTTTCATTTTAAGTTTCAAAAAAAAAATTTACCCATATTTTTGTTAAATATTTTAACAAACAAAAGTTAAGAACTGAAACAAAAAATAATAACTAATAATTAACTTAAATGCGTCCTAGGCGTGTTGGGTTAAATATTAAGGTGTTACAGGTTTGGTTTGATTTAAAGGTTTTTGACAAAATATCCAATTTTGTCCCTCATAAATATATTGGGGAGCAAATTACTCCATCATATTTTAAAAGTACCAAATTTGTTCTTTATATTTAAAAAAAAGAATAAATTGTTCCTCTGTACAATTTTATACAATGTACAAATGAACAAATTTGTTATCTTTTTCATTGTACAAAACTATACAAGGAGACCGATTTGTTTCTTTTTTAAAATATGACGATCTAATTAGAAAATTTTCAAATTGTTAGTGAGTAATTTGTCCTATGCATGTTTGAGTTACCAATTTAAATATTTATTTAAGGTTTTGGGAACAACCAAACACACACAACTCCACCCCAGTCCAGACGCCAAACGTCAACCTTAGGGGAAAAATTAAAAAGAAGATTGGACTATTGATTGGAACCTGTTGAAAAAGAATATATTGTGCACTTATGACTGGGACCTGGAAGCTGAACCTTACGTTGTTTTGAAGAGTTGGGTTTCATACTTTCACAGTGGACGGCGCTCAAGGCTCATCGCAGTAAAGACAAGATAACTGAGAATCAAACCTAAGTCAGTCTCAGTGCTGAGAATGTTTTGCCTTGTTGCTCCCTCCACCCCTGTAACCACCGCTGCCGCCTCCGCTCGCATTCTGTGTGCATCCCTTTGCTCTCCTTCTACCCATCGCCTCCCTTCCCATCTTCTTCCTGTAACTTGGGCATTCTTCTTCTCCTTCTTTTACTCTTGTGTTTGTTCTTTGTTATTCTTCTTCTTTTTTATTTGAAAAAAATGGCGTTGGCTTTCAAACGGGTTTGTTCACTGTTCAGGTTCGGTCATCTTCACTGCGCTTCAGTTTTGTTCCTATCAAGGCCATGGCTGAGACTGGTTCGATTTCAGTGCCAAAAGCTGCCCCTGGCTCTTCTTCTCCATGTATTTTCAATTCTCGCCACACTCTTTTTTTTTTATTTCTGTGTTTTTTTTTTTACTGTTTTTGGTTCTGGGGATGGGGATCGAACGCCAGGATGTGGTTTATCAAGGCAGTATATCCTGCCACTGAGCTCAGGCCTCAACCACTTTCTCTGTGCGTGCGTGTGTGTGTGTATATATATTCTGTTAAAAAAAAAAAAAGATTGAATGTGATGTTGGGCCATGAAGGCTCCGGCGTTGACCCGCATCGGCTGTGGCCTGAAGCCGGCCTTTTTATTTTGGGGGTGGAGTGGGGGTAGAGGGAGTATGTTGGGTCTCTGGGGTGGCCTTAAGTTGATAAGGTTGTGGCCAAGGATGTTGAAGCTTGTGGTGGTGGTGTGGATTCTGCTGTTGGTGCTACTGGTGATGATGATGCTGCTGCCACTGCTTAAGTGCTGGGGAATGGAAGAGTTTGGAGCTTGAGTTGAGACTGTGGTGGTGCCTTTTGAGTTGACAATAGCATGTATGTGTCTTGCATGGAACATAAAACAAAATTCCAATATTAGGAGTTAAGAGCATTCAAATAGAAAAGACATACAAGCTCATTTTGCTTTTGTTTTAGTATAAACTAAACTACAGTCCTTTTATAGTATTCCTGTCCAAGTTAGCAAATTTCTCTTCACCCCCTATTCTATAGTCAGTAATTTAAACGAAGTTTTGTGTTTCGGGATGTGAAGTGAGAAGAATGATTCATTTCGAGAGAGACTTTGTGGACTTCTATTTGTCTTTAAGTTTTAACCGCTTTTCTATGTATCAAATCGTATTCATTTGGAACTTAAGTTGTGCAGGGTTGTGCCTTCGTTCATGTACATGTCTTTGTTGATACAAGATAGAAACATCAAAGCGAGAAATTGAAGTATCTGCAGAGTATTGGACAGATGTCAAATGTGATGTCATTATTGCCAATGCTTAGCATTTCATGCACTGACATCTGTAGACATTCATATCTAGCACAAGCATACAACAGGCTAGCTTATTTTATGCTATCTTTTGCATTGCCTGATCACGTACATAAGTTTGCCATTAAAATAAACTGAAAATTATGAAAAGAAGCTTGAATATGACTTCTGTTGTGCCCTTTGGCCAAAATCAGTGTGCGGCATCCTCATAACTTATTTGGTGTTTCAACTGTTTGAGTAGTGCAACTGCAGCTTCAGCATAGTGAACTTAAAGCAAACCCCGATGACTTTTTAGTAATAATGAATATTAAATGGATATATTTTGCAGAGTTACCATAACCCTTTGATTAAATCTGTATGGATTTTAAATCATCTCTACTGCATGCACCAACATCACAATTTAAATTTTAGAGTCACGATTTGTTCCCAGTGTGATTTTAACAATACTGTGTTGACTACATGACTGAATATTTTAGATGTGAGATATATAATATCCATGGTTTACTTTGATCATATTTTCTGTTCATTAAAACATAAGAATAATAGGGTTGGTCATGTTGCGTTCTTTTGCTATGAAACAGGCAGCAAGCAAGCATTAATCTCATTGTCAGACAAGAAGGATCTTGCTTTTGTTGGGAATGGACTCCAGGAATTGGGGTAGGATATTACAATTCTGTTAATCAGTGTTTTGTTATGTTCTTCTTTTTGAAATGTTAGAATATTATTACAATATTTTGTGTTTTTTATGGAAGTTCAAGAAGCTTCAGTGACAATAGTGATAATCCCAATATTAAATTGTAGGTACACTATTGTTTCCACTGGAGGAACATCTTCTGCATTGGAGAGTGCTGGAGTGGCTGTTACTAAAGTTGAGCAGCTTACTCAGTTCCCTGAAATGGTGAGTGTGCTGTGTAGCTTGTGTGAGTTCTCCTTCCAAAAGTCTCATGATCAAGTAATATGTATGAACTTCAGAAGATATGTGTATGAATGTTTATGGCCTTAATCATTTTTCTTTTTAATGATTGGTGTGCTGCTTTCGATGTTTTTTGGACTTTGGCTTTTTGATATTTTCCCGCTGAACTAAGTTGTTATAGAGTTTCTCTCGTCTTATAATAATTTTCACTTGAATTTTGGTAGTAAAATTTGTACCTATAAAGGTTTTAGTCACTAGTCTGTTTTAGAATCATGGCTTCTCATCTCTTTGTTGCTTAGGTAACTAATTTTTAACAAATGTTTCCAATATGTAATTTTTGTGGTTTCAAATTCGTGAACTTTAAATTGATGGTAATCATGCTTGCATTGGTAACTTATTTATCTTTTGTACCCCTCAGAACAAAATGAGTGAATTCTGAATTTAGAGACAGTAAGCTGTGATTGGATGCCAAAACCTGGTGCAAATCCAGGATTGTAGGCTTGCCTGCAGTTGGAGTTTTAGTAAAAATGAGACTTTTACATAATTCAATTGAATCAGTGCTAGTGCTAAGCACCAATATGCCAAACCTGTAAGCCTTCAACTTCACTTACATAAAATAATAACTGAACTACAGTGTTGAAATTTTGGAACTAACAGTCACATAAATATAGTAGTGGCATAGGAAATAGCTTAAGTCAATTAATTTAGTCTTGTAAATAGTAGTAGTAGTTATGATATCTCATGTATATATATCCCTTTATGTTGAATAAAATGATTAAGCAGTTCAGCCAACTTCTGGACTCTTCAAGTTACATTAACAGAGTAACTGAATTATAACTAAATATGTCACATGCAGAACTCTGACAGTAAGTTCAGCACATAATTTAATGAGCTGGAGATTCTTTGGATCGCTATAGCATATCACTTAACTGAAAGACCATGTTTGATGTCAGATACTAACGACATTAACATTTGGCTTTCAATGAGGGAAACTAACCCATGAATCCAATCTCTGATACTGGATGTTAACTTTAGCCTTAGCATTCCATTACAAGGGGGGAACTATTATGAAGTCTGTGTCTGGTTTCTGGTTTTGGTATTGATAACATCTGCGCCATTCTTTCAATGTGGATGGAAACTATTCTTGGAAGCAAATATCTCCTACATCTGATTTTGTAGATGCATGTTATATAAAGGGTTGAAACATTTTCTAATAAAGTACTGTTCCATGAGTGGGATAACTCGTGTTAGTTGTTCACTTGTTATATAGTCTTACTATTATTATTATTATTATTATGCTTGGATTTAGCACACTAGTGAATATATATGCCTACAGAGCGTTTCTTTTTCTCCCGATGAATATACAGGATAGTATTTTATTCTCGATAAGTACTCTTTTCCTTCTCATTGATACAATTTTTTCTATATTAACAAAATAAAAGAATGCAGAGCATAGTTATTTTTGTCTTGTGTCAATGCATTATGCATGAAATCAAGCTGGGTTTTCCAATGGGCAGTGAGTTATTGGTGTCTATCTGATCTTGTCTTTACTAATACAGTGAAGGTATATTTGCTCTTCGTCTGGAATATTGTTAGCATGACATGTTTTGTTTATGTATTTTCTTTCATATGTTTCACCTTTTGCCTCCTCTTTTGAGAATTCACGTGTAGTTTTGGTCTCTCATGTGGACTGTCCATTGCATAACTTACATTTGTAACTAGAATGTTTGGGGCTTTTCTCCACAGCTTGATGGTCGCGTCAAAACCTTGCACCCTAACATACATGGTGGTATCCTTGCTCGAAGAGATCAAAAACATCATATTGAAGCTCTTAATACACATGGAATTGGTGAGTTTTTGCTATCAGCTTTGTTATTAAAAGTACATAATGCTAGAAATTTGTTTTTCGAATTTGGAGTTGTGTCATTTAGTTTGTGAAATTAAGTATTTTATTGCTTTCACTTAAAGTATTCCTTTTCAGGTACTTTTGATGTGGTGGTGGTGAACTTGTACCCATTTTATGATAAAGTTACATCACCTGGAGTTGAATTTGAAGATGGAATTGAAAATATTGACATTGGTGGTCCAGCCATGATTAGAGCTGCTGCGAAGGTGGTTTGTTTGATTGAAATGTCAACAAATTAAAATTTTTAAATGATGACAGAGACCTTTTTACCCCATTGTGTCTTTATCTGGTCTTTAAAACTTATAATGTTTTTAAAATCGCTTTGAGGATGTCTTCAGCTTGCATATTGAAATGTTTTAAATGTAAGCTCATAACTTCTTGGAGCAGAATCACAGGGACGTTTTGGTTGTGGTTGATTCAGAAGACTACCCTGCCCTATTGGAATTTCTTAATGGAAATCAGCAAGATCAAATGTTCAGGCTAAAGCTTGCTTGGAAAGCTTTTGCACACGTTTCTGCCTATGACTCTGCAGTATCTGAGTGGCTGTGGAAGCAGAGTGGTGGAGGTATTTCTGTTACAAATTTATTAGGAAATATTAATCCATACCCAACAGTTACTTGATGTGAGACTAATATTTCAATTGCAGGAAAATAACAAAAATTTTAATCATAGTCCTAGAATGGAAGTTCTTAATTGACACGTGGCATTCCAAATTAAAATTATTGTACCTGAATTGTTGTTTGTTTTCTAATTTTATCGTCTGGCTGTAAATCAATGACTTTGAAATCACATATTAGATTTGCAAAAGGGCTTGCAGTAAAACCAACAAAAGTTTGTTTGCTGCATGGTAACAGAACATGGTATTCTGATTTGACTTGTGCTCTCATTTTGATGACAGATAAATTTCCTCCTAGCTTCACAGTACCTCTTTCGCTCAAAAGTTCTCTCCGATATGGTGAAAATCCTCATCAAAAAGCTGCTTTCTATGTTGACAAAAGACTTTGTGAGGTTAACGGTGGTGGAATTGCTACTGCCATACAACACCATGGAAAGGTGAGAGTCAATGACTAATTACTCTATCTAATAATGTTAATGGCAATGTATATCTTTTGTATAATTAAGAAGTTATTATATCATATTTGGGGATTAAAGTTCTTGATTGTTATTGATCTTCACATAAGATAATGTTGTACATAGTCTTTTAACGTTAATATTTACTTGCAGGAAATGTCATATAATAACTACTTGGATGCTGATGCTGCTTGGAACTGTGTGTGTGAGTTTAGGGATCCCACATGTGTAGTAGTGAAGCATACTAATCCTTGTGGGGTAGCATCACGTGATGATATTCTTGAAGCTTACAGACTAGCTGTTAAAGCTGATCCAGTGAGTGCATTTGGTGGAATCGTAGCTTTCAACGTGGAAGTTGATGAGGTAAACTCCTTATTCAAAATTGTAGGCTATCAGGAATCTTGAATCTCTCTGTATTTCTATCCAGGGAATATGTCCAACCTTGCAAGCAAAATATGATTTGGGTGTACAAAGTATCAATAGTTGATTGATAGCACCTAGTGGGATAAGGCTTGAAGGTTATTGTCATTGTACTACTGTTAAAATTCAATCTTTTAGTTGAAGTTGTGCAAGTTGACCATGTCCATGGTTTCACATTTTAGGCCAGGGGCTTGGGTGGGGCTGTTCACTTGTTTGTCATTGTCTCGTTTGTGAAGATAAAGGCAATTTCCCTATCTGAAGTTCTAAGATCCCATCTTGGCAGTGAAGGGTGCAATGATATATATATACACACACTTGCTTTTTATACTTCAGGCTCTTGCTAAAGAAATTCGAGAATTTAGAAGCCCAACAGATGGAGAGACGAGGATGTTCTATGAAATTGTGGTTGCACCCAGCTATACAGAGAAGGGGCTAGAGATTCTTTGTGGAAAGTCGAAGACTCTTCGGATCCTTGAAGCAAAAAAGAATGAACCGGGAAAGCTTTCTCTCAGGCAGGTTGGCGGAGGGTGGTTAGCTCAGGATTCAGATGACTTAACCCCAAATGACATAAAGTTCAGCGTAGTCGGTGAGACAGCTCCAACGGATGATAAGCTCCGTGATGCAGAGTTTGCATGGTTGTGCGTGAAGCATGTCAAAAGCAATGCTATTGTGATAGCTAAGGTTGTCATCTGCTCTATGTTGAAACTTGTCTATGCTTCAATGCATCATATTTGAGGATCTTATAATTTCTTCACCAATTTTTGGCAGGACAAGTGTATGTTAGGCATGGGAAGTGGGCAACCAAACCGACTAGAGAGTTTAAGAATTGCTCTCAGGAAAGCTGGAGATGATGTTAAAGGAGCCGCTTTGGCTAGTGATGCCTTCTTCCCATTTGGTAAGTGTTAAAAGTCATATAAAATAAAATATTTAAATATAAGACAGTTACTGGTGCATGGTTAATAATTCCTTTTGATGTATACGTTCTCAGAAGACCATGACTCATTCATCTGAAAAATGACAGTAAATTGTTTTGTAATCTTCAATGGTCATATATTAAATTAGATATAGATAAAGAGAAAGA
The DNA here is from genome assembly GCA_031216125.1 of Dalbergia cochinchinensis. Lineage (NCBI taxonomy): Eukaryota > Viridiplantae > Streptophyta > Magnoliopsida > Fabales > Fabaceae > Dalbergia > Dalbergia cochinchinensis. Next base: position 4,757,798 of record CM062374.1, read on the forward strand.
AGACATTTGCTTTATTTTTATTTTTTATTTTTTCTATTAACAAGGTTGCATCTTAATTTATTTATTAACAGCTTGGAAAGATGCAGTGGAAGAAGCTTGTGAAAGTGGAATTAATGTTATTGCAGAACCAGGTGGGAGTATTAGAGACAAGGATGCCATCGACTGTTGTAATAAATACGGTGTTTCCCTACTTTTTACCGAAGTGAGGCACTTCAGGCATTGATGTTCAGTATTTGTTTTGCTGAAAGCTGCTGCTTCGGACTGGTAGCAGGTTCACTTTTTAACTGAAAGTCTGAATCTGTTTTTGACATCAAATTGCTGTATAAGGATGTTGTATAAGTTATGTGGAAAAATAATGCTTTACTTAATTTTCCATGATATGAGAGTATCCTGCATTGAGCAGAAGCAAATTAGACATTCCTGTGACCACATGGCCTTTAAAAATATATTTTTAATAAAGAAAGGGTAATGACATCTTTCCCGCCCTTTCTCTTCCTCTATTCGAACCGTTTCGCTCAGCCTCTCCAGATCCCATTTTCAGAGATGAGTTTTTTTGTTGGCGAATTTAAGCAGAAGACAAGTGATCGAGGCTGGTCTTCATGTAGAAATTATATGTGATGTTGAGTCGATTAAATATAATAACAACGTAATAAAAGAGGCCTAAAGTGGACTCCAAGGAAGTGGATGTAAGGATCATTCACCCACTATGAAAGAATACTTGGGGTGTATCAGTTTGAGATCCTTGGGGACTATCTCCTATGTGGTTTGGCAGACTTTGAGGGCTGTTTTCCTCCTCACGATGGACAGGCAGCATGAAAGGGCAGCCCAAGCAACATCAAATGCCATTTTTCCAGGTATTGGATTGGTGCTCTCATTGACAAACCAGCCTTCCAAAGCCCAAAATCTCCAAGAATCTAACCATATAAAGGTATAACCCAGTGGTTGTGAGTGTACCTTAGTGGCTACCCATTTAATCACATTGTAAGGGTTCGAACCCTATCCGCTCCTCTAAATAAAAACTGTTTTTGACCAAAAAAAAAGGTATAACCTTTACCTAGGGGCGATGACAGTTAGCAAGCTACTAAGAATGGGTATAAAGGAACTGTAGGGAGTGAAGTGAGATACGATGCCCTAGTGGGGTACTTTAAGGCCCCAAAAAGTAAATTAACTTTTATGTCTCATCAAGTTCATTCCAATACTCAATGTAGATGCCGTTAGACATTTGAAACTATAGTATTAAAAATCGGATCGGATCAGCTGTTCAGATTGAAAACCAATGAATCGGCCACTTGACCGGTTTGTTTCATCATTTAAACCAGTTTTGCATGCAACCCGGTCAACACTAATCAAACTCGGCCAAAACCGAGGTGAATTGGACGAGTCATTGGGTGGCCAACTATCAAACCGCCACACATGGATTTTAATGAATAAATTCAAAATAATCCATGTGAGGATTCGAATATTGTCCCTTGAGAAACAAGGTGTGTATTTGCCATATAGGCTAATTTTCTTGTTAATCTATTATGTGTCAATAACTATATATATATATATATCATATACCTAATATATTATTGAAAATAAACAAATCCAAAATGCTCTCCTTTGGGATCAAACTCAGCATGTTGGGAAGGGGGGCAGCGCACATAACCACTAGGTCACCTAATATGTTGTGTTAGGTAGTGCCAATAATTACATATATTACATACTTAATACATATTAATATATTTATTTAATTAAATCCAGTACAACCAATGATCCAGTGATGTGACTGAGTCGATCACCGATCCGAGTTTAAAAACCATGGTGGCTTGACAACAATCACATGATAGGCTATGATATCATCTTAAAATTGAGTGGGCATAACTCATCCTAAAAGTTAGCACATGCGGGAAGGTTGCCGAATTTCTTATAAAGTCTACATAATTCATATCCTTAGCCAATGTGGAATTCTAACCCACCAAATGTCTGAATCATCCTTTGATCGATTATTGGGCTAGTAGCCTCTGTTATCAGGCTCAAACCACCTAAGAGATTGGTCTAATTTGTCATTAATTCATGCATTTTCCTTGGTTTCTCGTTAGCTTGCGAACTTAGATGAGTAACCAAAGTGTTGGCTAGTAAGTTGATTTACTTTTCAATACTTCGAATTGGATCAGCTTCCAAGGATAAGAAATAAGGTAAATTACACTCATCTCCTCTAAGGTTTATGAAAATATAACTCACACCTTCTCTAGTTGTCCAGCTTACACTTACACCCCTTTTACTTGTCAAATTTTTAGTATTTATATTTCACCTACACCCCTCACTAATAGAGCACCGTTAATAAATTGAACAGAATGATATTTTTGTGATATTAACTATTCCTCATTAATAAAATTATAAAAATACCTTTAAAATTAATAGAGTAAGTAAATATATTTTTATAATTTTATTAATTATAAATAGTTATTATCATAAAATTGTCACTATGTTAAGTTTACTAATGACATTCTGTGAATGAGGAGTGTGACTATAATATAAATACTTAAAATTTGACAAGTAGAAGATGTGTAAGTATAGGGTGGACAACTAAAAGAGATGTGAGTTGCATTTCTAAAAATCTCGGAGGAGGTGAGTGTAATTTACCCTAAGAAATATGGTATGTTTTCTTCCTCTTTTTTTTACTTGGCATAAGTATTTGTTTGTTTGTCTTCTCTGCTTGTCTCTTTGCATGACATGAATGGTCTGTACTATTTTCCAATGAAGAGAGAACCGGACCGAACTAGTCCAGTGGCTAGTCCGGTTAAAATGAAAAAAAACTAGAAAAAGTCAAAATCGGTCAAGAATCCATCAAAATTGGGGAAAACCGATGAACTAGACCTGTTTGGCTGGTTTTTTTTTCAAAACTTAAATTATTTTTTTGTTCTAAAAATTAAATACTGATATCTTATGGCAGTCATAGAGTAAAAATAAAAAAAAGAAACCAAAAAAGGACACTAACAAAAATTATTGGGTTGCTATTCTCCTATCTCTGTCATTCGCAGACTACTCACCATAAATCTCACTGGTTACTAACAGATATTGTTTTTAAATGCTTTGTGATCGTGTTGTAAGACTGAGACTAGAGAAATTTTATATGGATTGTGTTTATTTTTATGGATCCATGAATATTTTTTATTGATTATGTTAATCTTAATAATTTAATATATTTATTTATATTCTAATTAATCATATGTATATATTTTTATATATTTTTATTATATTTCAGTTGAACCCTGATTGAACTGGTTGGACCTCTAAACCTTTGAAGCAGTAACTTAATACCGGTTAGATTTTCTCTTTCTTGCTATTTTCCCAACTGATGCCTCTCCGACTAGTTAGGGCCATAAACGGAAGGCCCTTAGTGACAATATTTTCCTTGAAATCTTAGAGGGTGTTTTGAAAGGTAAGAAAACCAGGGCTTCGAAGTCCTTATCAGCTCCAAAAGAGAAGCTTCCAAGTCCCCCCAAGCCGTTTCCCGTGACAAAAAGATCTTTCAAACCTTCTACTCAAACATCAAAACCTTCTCCTCCTTCAAAAAAACCATCTAAGAAACCTACCTCATCAACCCCTTCCTCTGTTCCAAGTCGTCGATCAGTGTGTTTACTTTCAAAGGAAACAGAGGCGAAGGATGCCCCTTCTACCACCATTGATATGGAGGAGTTCAATGTTAAGGACAAGAAGGTGACGGCGACGGAGAATCTGCTAGTTCCACCACCCCCTCTCAAGAACAGGGTGATCCCTTTTATTGTTAGGCGGCTTTTGATTTTTCAAAGTTACTATGCATGCATAGTAACTTCACCTAACCCTCTCACCTAACCACGGGAAGTTACTGTGCACATGCATAGTAACTTCACCGAAACTCTATAAATAAAGGGGATGGAAACGAAGGAAATCCATCCCAAGTTGAATGCATTTCTCAGCTGTTTTAGAAAGAAGTAGTATAAGCTTCTTGTAGTGAGAGAGAAGTAGGGACTGTGTATAAGAAAATTCCAAGAGTGTTGTGTGAGTATACACTGAGATTTTGGGTATATTCTCTAGATCTCTGTAATACTACTAATTGTGGTAGAAGAGAGTCTCACTGGGGATCCATTATACTGTAATTACTCTTTAAATATAGTGGAGTACTTTTCGGAGTTTGGCCCGTGATTTTTTTCCCTCAAAATTACAGGAGGGTTTTCCACGTTAAAATATTGGTGTGTAGTTTTCTTGATCTACTTGGTTGGAGTGAATAGTAATGATACTATTCACAAATAGTGACACGGGTCCCACTGTATAGTACTATTCGTAATAGTGACGAGGTCCCACTACATAGTACTATTCACGTGAATAGTGTGTGTGGGCCCCACTGTGCAATACTATTACTGTGCATCATTTTTCCGTCTCTCCACAAATTTGGGCGCGCTTCCGCTCACATCCATAAAGTGTTTATCACACTTGGGATGTAGCCTACTCTTGATATTACTAACATTTATGATCACGAGGAAGTGGTGACAGATCCAATGCAGAGGTTGAAGGGCTGTGTAGGGGTGTCAAAAGGTAGAAGTGAACAAGGTGGTGATGTTGGGAGCGTCCCCTGCCTCATACACTGATCTCTTGGTTTCTCATTAGCTTGCGAACCTAGAAAAATACCCCGAAGTGTTTATTGGTAAGTTCATTTATTGTTCGATATTTTGGATTGAATCAACAGGGAAAGAGCGTGCCATTCGTAGCCACGCAAAGAAACATGTCTGAACACACCGAAGAGGCAAAGTGCGCAATAGTTTTCACCTGGGGGTAAGGTGGGTAGTGAAGGAATGGTGATGAAGTTCCTACTAGATTATTGCGGGATTCCAATAAAGGTTATCGACGAATACAGATCCGTCGATAACTACTAATAAACTTATCGATGGGTTGACGTGCTCTTTAATAATTTATATTTTCATAAGAAAAATAGATGACAACCCGTAGTAAGCTTGTCTGTAGTGCTTGCCACCACCGTGTGCCATATGGTGCGGACAAATTTCAAAGGATACATCGAAGGAGTGGATATTTCATCAGAAACCACCTGTCGGTATAGGATAGCATGCCACGTGGCGTGAATGATACACCAACAAGTATATAAATGGACATATTTCTTTATTTTTTAATTTTTTTTAAAAATGTGACTTATCAATGAGTATACCAACTAGATTATTTTTTAATTTCTTAATTATCATTACTGACGGGTTAACCAATAGGTTGGCCGACGAGTTTTTATTGAAGTAATTTTTATATTTTATTGCGATTAATTATTAATGGGTATACTGATGGGTTTTAATAAATTAATTAATTTTTTTATTAATTATCGATGGGTTTATAGACAGGTTTTTGAATTTTTGGGATGTTGGCATGCATCCTTGGAATTCCCTTTTCCTGTTGGGACCCCGACATTAAAATGGTGCCAAAATGACGTAGTTTCACTTGTGAACTAGCGTAGATTGATGGAGAATCCTTTTATGTCTCTCTACTCTATAACTGCATCTATACACAATGACCATATATCATGCTCATAAAATTTCTTCCATACACCCATGCAGCCACCTATAGATAGCCTATCTACATGCCAACCAACTAGAACACCGCATGCTTCAATGTGATGGTATACTCTTCGTATGTAAGATGAAAAGTGTGTGACTCAAGCCTCCAACACTCAACAAGTGTACTAAGGAGTGCACTATCATAATCAAACACTCAAACTATCTGCTCGACATATCACAAACTAGCCTGCCTAAGAAAACGCTCCATCCATGGAACCTAATTTTCAAAATCCATGTATTCTGTGTGATAATATATAAGACATTGCTAAAGTCTACAAATTAAAGTAAACATCTACAAAATTTCAAAGCTACGCCAAACATCACACTAAATTAAGATTATCTTAATAATATACAAAATTGCATTAAAATAAGTAAATTACAACAAAACTAAACTAAATTAAATTTATTAAAATTCGCCAATTAAACTAAATGCTCGCTAAGTTCTAAAACTAGAATTATATATATGTTATAACAAATAAAATAACATATTACAACAAAAAAAATTAATGTTACCATTCATTTAAATTAAAGTTTAATAACAATTAATGTTAAAATAATATAAAATATTGATAATAAATTGAACTAGTATTATAATAAATATGTTACACTATTCTACTAAATGACGCTAAAATAAAATACAAGCAAATTAAACTACAACAAACTTATATTTAATACATTTCACAAATTAAACAAAAAAAAATGCTAGCTAAGTTCCAAAACTAGAATAAACTTAACATGCACATTACCAAAACAATAAAAATAAACTAACATACTAGAAACCTAAACAAACAAATTAAAATTTAAAAACATTAATGATAAAATTCGATGCTAATCATAATATATTGAACTACAATAAATTGAAAAAAATAAAATACAATGTTAAAAAAATAAAAAATTCAATTCAATTACTTGTACTATTAGTCTGCGTGCACTATCATCAATAGCATTAAGACGATAGAGTTCACTCTCTATGACTACCATCTTTTCGGCACTGCCTCCTTCCTCTCTCAAAATTCGCCTACCACCTCCTCTATTTTTCATAGAATTGGTATCAATCATCCACCTTTTATAGACAAGAGCCACCACAAAGTCGATTAAAATTGCTCATCTCCGACAATGCTCGGCAAAGTTAATTGGAATCAACTTCTCTCACCTCCAACAATACTTTGCAAAGTTAAATTTAATCGACTTCCAGCAAAACCTAACACACACTAGAAGCAACAAAAAAAAGTTGACTAAACTGACAAGTTACTAGAGTCAATCTCAATCGATTTCCTTTAAAGCCTACAGGATGACACCGATTTGATCGTTACATATGGAAATGACCATTGTAGATATTTTATTGGAGGTGATTTGAACTGACTTCCATCTATTTTTATTTGAAAGTTTGAAATTTATATGGAAGCCATTTTAAATTGATTTCTATTAAATTTAAAACAGGATAAATGCGTAACCGGTGAAAAGTAGGGGAGTTTATGATTAGTTATTTTTTTATTTTATTTGTGGGAAAAAAGGTCCATAAGTAGGGTCAGACACTAGACTAATTTTTCAAATAGCAAAAGCGTAGATTTACTCAAACTTATCAAATATTTGTCAATAAATAATACAATCCATTGCATATGCAGAGTCAGCAATTAGATTAATCCAAATGTTAGCAGGGACTTGTTGCCCGCCGAGAATGCAATTTTCAACGCAGCGCACATGGCTTTATGGCATCAGATGCCAGATGCTGAGATCTCCGAGGAGAACGAAAATCTTAAAACGGGAGCGCATGCTGACACGTGGTCCAATCATCATGCTGTTTTTGATGGAGTAATATAGGCCACAACTCTTTCAGGACCAAAACATTCACAGCCACAAACCCATAACGTGTCCTATGTTTCTCCCTTTGTTTTCTTTACGCCTGTCTGTTGCTTCGTTAGCCATTCTGGTACAGCACCTACAAGTAGCTGCTGCCTTTTGACTCTCTCATCAGCATAATAATAATAATAATAATAATAATTATTATTATTATTTTCATTTTTCATTTCCGATTGAAAACTCGTGAACTTAGCCAACCCAAAGACATAGCCGCCTCTGTTATTTCAGCTGTTAGCTCTCACAAATACTATCAAGTATCAACCAACTTGGTATTTCATTCAAGTTGGGTTCATATCTGACCATACTCTAATTCTGAGTTTCGTTTGCTTTTCATCGATTGGAAGCTGGTCTCTGTTTCTCCTTGCAGTATGCCCCTTTCAGCTTATTTTGTGTTATTTTTCTTATTTGGTGTATGATCCCTGTGGTGTTTCAAGGATTTTTATTTTTAAACTAAGCTGTTACTTGTTAAGCTATATCCCTGTTTCTCTGGTTATACTTTGGTGTCATAATTTTTTTTTCTATATCTTTTGTACTTGATTTTGGAAAATCCAGAGCTAGCTTAACTGAAGTGAATTTTGGTTCTTCTTTTTTTAAAAAAAAAAAATCAGGAAAGATAAAGAAAGTAGAGCTTCCAATAATCTTGGGAAGCAAAGTGATCTAGAAGAAACTAGTGACCTGCTTAATGAGGTTTCCTAGATCATGTACTGGTGACTATAATAATAGTAGTCACTGGCCAGTTTTTCACATTATCTATGCCATCTGTGCTAAAAAGGATATGAAGCCATTTTCCCTAGCCACAGCCCAGAGAATAAGGCAGTAATCTAAACCTAGAGGATTACCACGTTAAGCTTTTTTACCCTGATTTATGGTTCTTCAAATTTTACTAGAGAATTCGAGAGTATTAGTTGCTTTTGGTTGGGGGAATAAAAATGGGGTAAAAATTTACATGTATGGGTTCTATGTGTTGAATTACACATGTACTTTATCGATGGAATTTTTCTCCCTATTTTTACCAATCCACCAAAACACTCCCTTACTCTAGTAAGTTTGCCATGAAATGATTTTCCAAAACATGTGGATTTTCACATTGTATGTTGCTTCTACTCCCCTTAGGATGCTAGAGGGAAAAGGAGATACATAGGGGCCATCTGCTTACGGATGGAGTAACTATGAATGTCTTAATATTCGCAGCATAGGGCATTGAAATCCTCTTTTCTAGTTAATCAAATAGCATTTATGTCTCTGTGTTAACCAATTCTGGATATTTCCTATTATCGAGGCCGTTTCCTACATTTTGATGATCATTTTAATACTATGTACAGAAACTAGGCCATGGATTGGTACTATGGGAGTGAAGTCAATGATTTTCTTGTTCCAAAAGATCAAGATTTATTAGACAGGCATCCTTCACCAGACTGTTGGTCAAACTGGGGGATAAATGCCACTGAAGGTTTTAATTCACCGAAAAAGTTTGTTGTCATGGATTTCATTGATGGAAGTTTCAATAATCAAATTGAGCTTGAATCATCACTGCATGATAAAGATCAGTCTAGCAGTTCAAGTGTATGTGGGGGATTGACTGAGCAATCTTTTCAACAGACTGCACTTTCATGTGATCAACCTAATTTCCAGTTTCAAGACCTACCAAGATTCGAACAGATGGATGATATTTTCTTGTACAAGCTTAACCTCTGGGATTAAGATACTTGATTTTGTTCCTGTAGGATAATCATGTAGCTTCTGAATTGCTCTGCATTTTAGGAAGTCCAGTGCAAATTGGAAAACAGCATCGTCCTTCAATTTTCACTGGTTTACCATAGGCATATAGTTAATCTGATTGAAATGAAAGCCTTTTGATCTTACGGCGTTCACTTTTTTCTTGCATGATTCAGGAATTCTGCACCTGAAGATCTGCCATGCGTAGATAATCTGGACAATTCCTTTAACATTTCAACTGAAAATCAATTCAGCATTACACCTGGTGATCATTCTGTTCTAGATATTCAGTGTAAACAAGAATTTTAAACATGGGAGTGCAAAATATCTCAAATACATGCTTGCTTTGCATCAGGTCAATTGCAGAAAGATATTGCCTCTTCAAATTCCGAGGATTTCCTTGATATAAAGGTGACAGTGGCTTTCCATCGATTAGTTTAAAAGTTGCTTTATCTACCTCTTGCTTGGTAGGTACAAATTCTGACTTGCCATGAGCAGTCATCAGCATGCTTACACACACACACACACACACACATATATTAGTATGTATGTATATATACCTATATACTTGTGCGTGCGCATGTTGAAGTCAAATATTAAAATGAATAGGTTCCATTTTTCTTAATTTCCAAATATCAGCCGGCATAATACTTGCCAAATGATCTTAGGTTATTTGCTTGCAACTTAAGTATTGGCAAGTCACATTTGGATCTAAAGCAACAGAATAGGTACGTTGTGCTGGAGTAAGTGAATATATAATATGGGAGGATCCATAGATTCATTGTAGCTTTGGGCCAATATGTGGTGTCCGGCTTGCTATTGTGATTTTTCACTTAGGGTGTGTTTGGTTGGAGGATAAAAACGGAGTGTAAATTTTCATGGATGAACTTCATGTGTAAAATTACAGGTGAAACTCATTTATGGAAATTTTATCCCCATTTTTATTCCCCAACCAAATACACCCTTAGTATAATGATTTAGATCTCTCCAATGTTGGGCTCTCCCTCCCATCAACTTGCATGCTACTTTCTGGAGTATTTTATGCATTTTCTGGTGATATTTTTTCGGGAACCAACTTTCTCTATCTTAAGTTGTACTTGTTGAACCAAACCTGTTTGTATCCTCTCCTAAGGTTTTATTTGTCCTCCAATGTGTAATACTGTATATTTTCATGCTTGCAGAAGCATCTTCTGCTTTTGGGGCTTACAATGCATTGTAATCTATTTAATTTCTTTAGGCACTGCCATCCAATGTCTTGGACTCTTATGAGCAATGCAGCAAAGATGAGGGTATGCATGAGCAGTCATCGCTTGAGGAGTTGATATTGAATGATCTTGAGATGATAATTGGACAGGTGAAGTGACTGAGAACTCAACTACTTGGCATCTGATTAAGTGGGATTTGCTAATTTCTTTTTTGTCGACCAGTTCGCCGAGAATACCCGAATATGCTTCCGAGATGCCCTGTATCGGCTTGCCAGAAGTACTGAACAACAGTGTGCAGTGCAAGATCAGGAAAAAGATCTTAACATGAAGAAGGGAACGTCACATATGGATCACAACGAAACAGAAAGGTACACAGTTTAGGTCTGCTTCATGTCTGTTATGTTCTTTTGCACCCTATCTGATGCATGATAAATTGCTAATGATGAAACACGAAGGTATATTGAAATTTACAATGGCTATTTTAAAATTTAATTTAACTTTTGCACACCCCTATGGTTTATGATAGAACGCAATGATGTCATTTGAGTGGGTCTCACCTTGTGGAAAAAGACTCAGATTTTGTTTGATGTTCATCACTATAACTTGAATGGAAAATAAGCACTTATGGGACATTTGTTGCTCTGGATGACAGAAAAACTTTTGATTGGTTTGGCCTAGCTAGGTTTGCTTGATAACATGATTGCTATTGCACTCTTGATTCAAGTGACACCGTGTGTTTCAGGTCTCAGGAAAAGAAACCGATCGAATCGGAGACGAACTGCGTTGATAGGGTGATTGCAAATCTTATGTTCAACAAGATGGAGTTCAACATACATGGTCATCCTATCACATCATCAGTAAACTCCAAGGGAAAAGTAGTTGGAACTAATGGTGGATGGGGCAGAAACTCGAAGCCCTCGAATCCTGAACAGAAGTTTCGCTATCCCAATCCCAGCCCTCCAAAATTACCGGGAGATGGCGAGGTTCCATGGTTTGATCCTATGAAGAAGTCTTTCATGCTAGAGTTTGGTTAGGCAATGTGATAGTTAGCTTTCTAGTAGGCAGTAGCTGAAACCAAGAATAAGAAAAACCAAACCGATTTCCTGTAATTATTCAGCCGTACTGTTGCTGTTTCTGTAATTCTGCATGTACATGCCTTTGCATCGCACCTGAGTTGTTTGTATTATTTAGTTTTGATCATGGCTTGCTGTATCCACCCAGCTCAGTTTTGCTTAGAATCACAAAACCAATTTGACTGAATTGATCAAATTTGTTGCTTCGGGATTCTTTGGTATTTCACACCTTGATATTTGACTTGATCTTAGTGAAGTGTACTGAATCACCAAAGTAATATTATGATGAGGAAGTTTCAGATTTCATCCAAAGAGATTGTATGCACGGAGTAGTAGCTCACTAGGATAACGCTATTTAGATGAACAACGGAACTATAGAATATAATTAAGAAAAAGTGAAGGCTAAAATGGAGAACATAATTATGCATACAGGGAAAAAAGATAAGAAATTACTCAAATTTGAGTCTTGTCAAGGAGATGACATGGGTTCTCTTGTGATGGGAAACTGGCAATAAGACAGTAGAATCGAAAAGAAGCTTGTCTATTACTAAAAAGCAGGACAAACCCAGAGGGGGTTAGCCTCTTTACACAGGGAAAAAAAAAAATTCTCTCCCAATAATTTGAGCTCAACACCACCCAAGCATTTCCCAGCAAAGACTAGGGTGTGTTTGGTATGATCTATTCCGCGTGATAGTATACTGATTGGTGTAATCAATGTATTATACAATTTTATACATCATCATTTTTTTATATATTAAAATATTGTATAACTTAATACAGTATAGAGAGGTGAAATTGGAACTAATTAGCAATTAACGTATAAATATTATACTAAAATAAAATAATTTTTAAATAAATAATAATTAGAGGAAATTATAAAAAATAAAAATTATTTTTAATGAAATTATTTATAATAAATAAATAAAAATAATACATGATATTATTTTAGATATATATAATAAAAATAAAAATAATTGAAAGAAAATAAATAAATAAATAATAAATATTTTAAATAAATAATAAATAATATATAATATTAAAATTATAAATTATAAACTAATAAAATATATAAATAAATAATAAATAATATGTAATATATAAAAGTAAGGATTAATAAATTAATTTCAAATAATTATGATTAAAATATATAAAATATTATTTTTATTTAATTAATTTATTGAAATGATAAATAATTATAAAATATTGAAATAAAAAACAATATTTAATATAACTTAAATTTTAATTAATAAATATGTAGATAAATGTAATTCTGAGTTCAGAGACTGCGCCATGCTGAGAGAATTATCGTTGTCTCTCAACAAAATAGAATTTAATAAAAGGCTCAATTACACTAAAATGCATTATAGTTCAACCAAGGTTGTTTCTCTAAGAACTCACTAATCAATTGAAGGTTTTGGGAGGGTTTTTGTGTCATAAAGAATAGCAATTAGTTGAGATAAAAATGACAATAAGGAAATCCTAGTTCAAAGGATAATTTCAAGTAACTAACATACTATCCTAGGCTAGCATTTCATTGAGCACATGATGGTTGGTTGATTTAGTTACCTAGATGATGATCCAAGCAACAAGGTAATTCCGCTAATGTAGCATTTGATTAAGATAAATATACAAGTAGCTAAAAGTCTAACCCTTAACATACATATATTAACTTAAGCACCAATCACCTTAACTTAGCCATGAAATAACTAACTCAATCTCTCTTAACTTTATCAAGCATGCTAATAAATCTATTAACTAGCTTAATAACTCCTCAATCAACATAATCAATATAATCATATCAAAATGAAGATTAAGGCAAGTTCATACAAAATCATGTGAGCTCAGCATAGAAATGTAGAAAACTTCACAAAAGAGATAAAGAAACCAATAACTCATCAAGATTCAACCTTCAACACATTACAAATTACAAAAAATCCCTTGAACTAGTTAAAAAACTACTCTTCCTCCATGAAATAAGATTGCAAACAAATAAAAATTAAGGAGATTAGTGATTCCTAATCCAAAATGGAGCAAATGATCACCAACTCCAAGGGTTTCAGCACAAACAAAAATTTTAAAGAGAGAAAGTAGAGAGAAGGTGGAGAAAACCTAGAGCAAAACCTTAAAAAAATCCATTCTTCATGGAAATTCTTAAGTTAGTTATTTATAGTTCCTAGTATTTGCTAAAAAGGGTAAAAAGTAAAAGGTACAATTGTAAAATCTATTTTTCTTTTTGCTAGCAAATACTTGCTAGGTGAGGTAGTTTTCCTTGCCAAGCGAGGTCTTTTTCACAAAGGATCCTCTCTGGAACTTGGTCTGTCGCCATGTGAAGGTTGATGAGCTAGCCAGACAAAGTAGCTTTTTCCTTGAAGTTCTCTAGAACTTGGTTCTCTCACTAAACAAGGTTGATAGCTTGCTAGACAAGATGCATTATTTCAAGGGATGACTTTTTCACTTCTCCCATGCTTCGAGGCCCTTTTTCTGCACTAGCTTAGCTCATATTGTGAAATTAAAAGCACATGGGCAACAAATCTCAAATCCTCCACAATTATGCACCATTTAAAAGCAAATTTGTATGAAATGCAAATTGAGTGAAATGCAAATTGAGGATAGTGGCAATTCTTAGCCAAATGATGATGTTATCATATAAAACCCATGCAAATCCCTAGTGCTATAGATGAAAAATGTAGATGCAAAAAGCACTTATCACAGCACTTTGACTTTTGCTTGAGTTCTTAATTCCTTTGGCTTGTTGTACTTTCTAATGAGCCTCTTCTATCTTTCTCTTCTCTTGTAGAATATTGCCTTCTTTGAGGATTTATTATTGTTAATCCCCTAACCAAAGGCTAGCCACTGAAGGTTTTACTATTGATTATGTAACTTGTATAGGTATATTGAGGTCTCTTTGGTGTTTTGGGCTAGTGAGAGTTAGGTTTGTTGATCATTATGACCTCATACTATTGTTGATGCCATTGTTAATCTATTCAACTTAACTATTGATAAATAACTTATTGACCCAATCACAATTGTAGTCATATGGATCCAATCTCAATTTTGCAGTGATGCTAAGTATTTTGTTAGATCTTAGATAGCACCTTTGGTAGATTTTTATGTTGCCATATACTTTATTTGTACACATGACATATTGTGGAAGCACTTTGGGCTGGCTTCATATTGTTGTGCTGAGATATATTATTGAATCTCAAAAAGCATCTTGGACGATGTTTATTTTGACATATATTGTTGTGCACAGTTATTGTTGATATGGCATGTTTTGGAGACATTTTGGACTCATCTCATTTTGTTTTCCATATCTTGGGCTGATATTGGACCATTTTGTTAATAATTGCAATTATTGGCATGTTGTTTTGTTGTGCATTCCCATCTATTGATATACCACCATTGTAGGGTTATTGGGAGAGGCGAATATCTCACGTGTATGATATTAGTGCATATTTAAGTATCATTTTCCACATCAGTGTTTGTTATCCCATATTGCACCATTTAGTTGAGAGTGCTGACTTAAATTTTGACATTGTATTGTGGTCATATATTATGAATTTATTTGGGATATTGTTTTGTATTATGTTGATTTGATTTGTATTGTTAAAGTGGGAAATTGTTGGACTATTTTCTGGACTAATATATGTCAACTACATAATTTTGGATGCAGATTAATTAGATGTCAAAACTATATTGGGCATATAGTTTAAGCCTGAATCTTATTGTTGTTAACCCTTTATGAGGCCCTTATTGGACTTATTATTGTTAAAGCACTACTCATTGGTGAGTTTGATATAATTTCTTTGTGCATAAACTATGCTATATTGAGTAAGCCTAATTCATTATTTTACTAACACATGAAAAATGCCTTTTCTCCTAGCTTTATTGGGAAAAATAGAAGTTTCTCTCTTCCCGGAGGCGGATTCTAGTGTATGGAAAGGGGCAATGACCCTCTTGAAATTTTCAGTTTGCTTTTATATATCGTCATTTTTTTTAATTGCTCCCTTCCCCCTGAAATATTATTTGCTTATTTTTATTTATTTTTTATTTAATTGGATATTTAACTATTATAATAAATAATGTTATGTGAAATATGTATATTTCTCTTGAGTTTTGACTATAAAATGTTTATTTCTTTTCAATATGATGATTTTTGTTTAATTTTTAAATAAGATGAAAATTTTAAGATATATATATATATATATATATATATATTTCATATGAAATTAACTATTAAGTATTAGTTTCTCCTAAAAAATCAGTATAGCTTTGCCCCTGCTTTTCCTCTCTACATTTTCAAATATGAGATTTCAATAAGAAATATAAATCCCTTGTAGATCTAGGTTTAGCCTAGTGGTTTGATGTGATATGTTTTGATGATGACAAATGAATGCAAAAAGGTATTGAATATAATATATTAGATTATGTATGGTTGTGTACTAATTATTGTGATATGTAACTCACAAACCATACAATGAAATTTGAGTAATATACTTTATGAAATATATCCAATAGCTCTTTACAAGTGTTTTGATAGTCTAATCTTGAATATGTTCTTATGTGAACAATGATATACATGAAGCACATTGCTATTTTGTGAACAAATATATGCATGAAGCATATTCTAGTGTTCTATGCTTAAGAACCATGCATATTGAGATATATATTATGTATGATCGGTTTAATTGTGTTATATATCAATGAATCCTGCATATTGCAATATTTTTATTGGATTAATGATGATTTTGAAGTGAGTTATTTTGTGTAGAATAATCCAAGTATCAAAAATGACCTTTGAACAAGAAAGATTGTAAAAATTTAAGCCAACAAGAATGGGGTCAAAGAAGAATGAGTCAAGAGCTTGATGATTGAATCATGTTGTTAAAAGGTTTTTCTTTTGATAAGATTATTTAGCCACTTTGTTAATTAATGTTTCAATTTCATTTCGAAATCATTTTTTGGGTTCGATTATAAAATAAAAATTTTGATTTTGAAAGAAAAAGTGATTTAATTGTTTTTGATGTAATTTGATTTGTGTAAACATCAATTTAATCTAAAGGAAATGTTTAAAATTGTTTTTAAGGTGAAAGAATGACTTAAACTATGTTTAATATTTAGTTTTTCAAATTCTGGATTACTTGTAATTGATTACCATGTTCTTCATGTGCCTAGAATTTGAATTTCACCATGTGTAATCGATTACAATTATTAGAACTTGACCATCGCCAATATTCAAAATTTGAAATGTGTAATCGATCATCAGTTCATGTAATTAATTACTAGACTCATAAATGTGCAAATGAGTGTGTTTTGAAGAGATACATCTTTTGGGATTAATCCCCAATGGTCTACGCGACTTTTGTCCATAAATACCCATCATTTAACACATTTTAAGGCATGAGAAAACAAATTACAAAAATCAGTTAACACTATTTTCAATCATCAATCTTTTCATCTAACTTATGGCCAAAATGTCGTATCCTTTGAGAAACCTTCTAGTGCTTCAAGGTGTTACATCTCCTCTAGTCAGAGAGTGAATTCTTGTATTCTTTTATTGAGATTGTGTAAAGGATGACGCATCCCATATTAGAAAAAGAGTGTATTATCTCTTATTTAAGAGACTCAAACACAAAGGGTGAGGGATCCCAAGGTGTAAGAATGCTCTTCGATTGTAAAGATTTAAAAGTTAGTAGAACTCTCAAGTAGGTTGCTTGGGAACTGGATGTAGGCTACAAGAGGTGACCTAACCAATATAAATTGAGTTTGCATTCTATCTTCCCTTATCTCTTTACGTTTATTGCAAGTTTACTTTTCACCATCTTGTTCATCTATATAGTTAGAACTCTAGATCACTTGTATTTTCATCTATTCAATCAAGTCTTCAATACGTTGTCTTAAATATCATTTGAAAAAGGGATTAGAATGTGATAATAAAGAAAAAGTTTGAGAACTCAATTCACCCCCTTCTCTTGAGTTCATTAAGGCCACTTGAATAACATCCCCGATTTTCCTTACTCCTTCAAGGTAATCATCTAAGTCAATCTTTGCATGTACTTTTGTGTTTTTCATTTTTCAATTAGAACTCTAGATCTGAAGGGACTACAATCTTTTGGTCCGGGATGGTTGTCTGCACTAGTCCAATAAGATATCTAGAGTCCCAAAACAAGAATTTTGGTGCCATTAAAACCTAAGAAATAGAGCCATAGCACATGCTCTTAGAATCAACCCATAGTTCATCATTTTCAAAAGGTCAAAGGACTTTATCTCATTTTAGGTCCTAAATGTTTATGAAAATCAGAACTCATAACTTGAGAACCAAGGGTCATTTTAAGATGGTCCACATATCTTCTGGACCATCACTTGGTCCACTTTAAAATTACCAAAAAGTCCTTAAATTCTCTTTCATACCCATTCAACTCCTTTTTTAGTTTTCTTCTTTGGTTGGTACTGCCACCATTAAACCCAATTTTGTCGACTACTCATCTTCCACGTCCACTTCTCAGTCAACTCTAACTCTATTGCAATATCCTTTCCTATAGTTTATTTAAAATTTATATATGTATAAAAGTATTACTTTTGTTTTAATGGATGGATTCTTACTTTTTCATTTGTATGGCATGTAAATAACTAGGCATGATTTGAATTGGAAGGAATGAAATGAGATTGAGAGCTGGAGATGAAGGGCTAGATGTTTTACTGGTATTGTTGTTATCCTCAAACATATTTTATTGGATTTCAAGAATATTTGGGAAGTGCCCATTGGTGGTGAGGTGAAGTGGAGGAAAGGTGAGTGGCAGTGAGCTAAACAATAAATCAAAGAAGAAGGTGAAGGGTGATTGGAAGAAAACTAAACCCCATCTATTCAATGTCTTGGTCCTCTTGGAAAAAATCATATTCAAAATCCAAATAAAAAAAATAGAAGGTTTAACAAAAGTTATAATACATTTAGTCATTATTTCAATAGGAAGGTTTCTAACATTTTTTTAAAAGCCTCAAATCTACGAAGTTGCTTTGACTGCTTTCTTTTTTAGTGTTCAGCTAAGTATTTTGTTTTTTTAATTTCAGATCTTGAGAACGAAAAAAGAATGCTAAATTTGATAGAGAAGATAATTGGGTATGAGAAAAGGGGATGGTAGGTAGGTGCCAATGGCAACAAGGGCAATGGATAGTGGTGGTGGGTGGTGGACTAGTGGTGAGGTAGAAAAGAAGAAAACGATGGTGGTAAGAGGTTGAAAGGGGAAGAAAATGAAGATAGGCATATTAGTATTTTAACAACTATTGTTATTAAATTACAAACTATAATAATTTTTTATAATTTTACAAACTTTAAATCCAAATCATTGAAATTGAATCTAACGATGGACCATGATATGGTCCAAAACTTACGCTGGACCTTATTAAAACTAAGGAAGAGAAAATCGGACCGGGTATTGAACTAGTCAAGGTACTGATTCAAAGGTTTAGAGGTCCAACTGGTTTAACCGGGGTCCAACCGGAATATAACAAAAATATATATAAATATATACATTTGATTAATTAGAATATAAATAAATATATTAAATCATTAACATTAACATAATCAACAAAAAAATATTCATAGGTCTATAAAAATAAACATAATCTATATAAAATTTCTCTAATATCAACCTCACAACATGATCATAAAGCATTTGAAAATAATACTTGTTAGTAATCGTTAAGGTTTATGGTAAGTAGTCTATGAATAATGGAGAAAAGAGAACAACAATACAATAATTTTTGTTAATATCCTTCTTTGGTTTCATTTTTTTTATTTTTACTCTATGACCGCCATAAGATATCAATATTTAAGTTTTAGAATTAAAAAAAATTTAAGTATTACAAAAAAAAAATCCCGATCAGACCGGTCCGATTTTTCTCGGTTTTCCTAGTTTTTTTCGATTTTGACCGGTTTTGACTCCCTCTGATTTTTTGTACTTAACCGGACCGGTCAGGTGACCAATTCCCGATCGAACCAGTCGGACCGACCGGTCCGGTCCAATTTTCTCTTCCTTGGTTAAAATGTAACACCCTAGTAATTAACCAAATACACCTAGGTTGAATCTGATTAATGACTAGACTTGACTCATTGATTTGGTTCTTTCTTCATAATTTGAAAATACTTAGTGAAATTACGAGCCATTTTTTTAAAAAAAAAAAACATAATTGAAAACGTGAGCCGAGTACAACGTGAACGAGTAAGCGGAGTATAATAAGACGTTTAAGAATATATCACATCATATCACTTTGGCTCTATCATATAACATCCATAAGCACATTATAACATATATTTACATACAATAACCTCACTCAAAGGGTGGGTTATGATCATACATCATTGTCTTATGCAAACCCATAAAAGAAAATATACATAAGGAAATACATGCCCCTAAACTAGATAACTCCATAAGCCGGGAAGGTTATCCTAAAAACTAGGTGCATGAACACACATAAATCTACTAAGAACCTTCTATGGCCACCGTCCCCGAAATGAGGGAATAAATCCGATCCATCGATGAGCTCCTGAGGGGACACACGAGATGCACCAGTTGGGAGTAGCATGGATGGCCTTCTTGCTAACCTCGGCTGAACAACTGCTTTCCTCACTACCCTCTCTTACATCGCAGGGAGTAAGAGCAAAGCTCTCAGAATATACATGAGTAGGAGTGTCCTCTGAAGGATCAGTTTCAGAATATCTCATCTCGGGAACATACTCTAGAAATCCATGGACAGCAGATGAAACGGGATAAGAACGTAACATCATTTCATCAAGTGGACGTGCATGTTCGAAAACCATTTCATCGCCATAGGGAGAAGTAGGAGAAAATCGATAACTAGGGACAGGATGTGCAAATGGACGACCTATGTAAATAAAAACATGAATCACGCACTCCTTTCAAATGATACGAGCGATGCAATCGATCATAGTGGAATTCCTGCAGTAGGGTATCAACGAACAGGACGAATGTCGCCATTTGAATCTGGAGACAATGACGGAAATAAAGAAAATGGAGTGAGAATCTTGCTAAAGAATTCTCAGTAGGGTACCTCCTTCTACAGTGTCATCATCAAAGTCCCCAGGAACCTCGGGATTATTCTAAAATAGTGAGCATGCAAAGATTCATTTTAAGTTCTGACAAATACTTAACCGAGGTTCGCCAATTTTTAATCATCGTCTTATAATGCATCATAATCTTAACATGTTATATTTACAATGAACTTTTTCCTTTATCATTACATCATATTCCTCATCATCATTATCAAAAATAACATGCATAAAAGAACGTCATATAATATTAGCTATACATGGACACAGGTAATATATTTCATTTCTTTAGTGCCTTAGATGACATAAAATCTTAAGAACAACATTATTTTCCTTGGGCCACCCTTTACTCCACACCTTTGGGAGTAATTTAGGTTATGAGCTCATACTTTACTAGTCGTCACTAGCATATACTTATCCCTTTTGATAAGCTAAAGTCCCGACTCTACTCCTTTTGAAAGAATCCAAGTTAGGGGGCTAAAATCACCATTTCACCACCTATAGTTTGATGGTTCCAAAGGATCATTTTCTTATAAGTTTAAGTCACCATTAAATCTTTGCATGTTATATCACAATACAATTCATAAACATCATAGCATTTTCTCATTTATAGTCTTAAGCTAGAATAATATATATCAACTATAATCATGCATCCGGGAGATTCTCAGAAAGAGAGGTGGGTCACAATGACACGCTTTAAATACCAAGTCTTTCCTTAGCGTAACCTTTCCAAATTACACTTTTACAATGATACACTTTCTTCTAGCAACAAAGGTAAATTTTACATAATAAAGAATATTTCATGCATAAGCATTCTCATTATTTACAACAAAGAACTATAACATGCAAGCCAGAAATCATTTAATGATATCAAGTACTTAATAAGCATCCAATACTTACATAGAATTATCAATTATAGAACTAATTAGTTATGCACCTAAGGGATTTATTACCATCCTTACGATTATTTATAGGCCTTAAGAACACTATTAAATCAAATGGGGGTAGCATAGGTAGTAAGTTGTTCCTAAGGTTTTACTAAGATGCTAGAAGTTATGTTTTAAATCCTTTCTTGTTACCACTTTCCTATGATGCTGAAATTAGTTACTAAACCAATTATGAATCATTCTCCCTTATTTAAACATAATAAAACCTGGTTCTTATTGTTGCTAAAGATTCTGGATAGAATGCATAAATTTCATTCCCTAGAGTTCTAGAAATCTTGTTTTTACGGTTTTGTAGTTGCTAAGTTCATTTTAGTGTTAGGATCAATCCTACTCTAATTTATACCAAATTTTTCGTGGCTAACTAATCCTAGACAGAATTATAACATACTAAAACAGATTTGGCATTGGCTAAACTTAAAGGGGTCAAAAACTAGGTAAATTCTAGCTCTTCGGTTGTTCTAAGGAGCTAGTTTTATCTCTAACATGCAGTGAATCATTCTCTTAACAATAAACCATAATTATCAAAACTTCAAACATATCAAATCATTATCATACATTGATACTAAACTCAGATCAGTGGCCGAATCATGAACCTCATGCAATTACATAGAATCATAGTTTAATCAAGATATAAAATACTAGTTCCCCGTAAAATCCTTGCAAAGTCTTAAAACTCATTTAGAAACTAGTTCTTTTGTCAAACTTGGGAGGATCTTCACAATTAAAATTCTCACTTAAGATAAAAGGAGTAAGTCTTGAGCTTTAGAGATTTAGGTGACATTTTAGAATTATAAATATGCTATGCAACCTTATTTTAATCTTATCTTTATAAGGTGATAGCTTGGAATTATAAACATGATATGCAATTCCATTTCTTTATCTTTAAGATTTAAGGTGATGACTTGAAATTAAACATGATGCAAGAACTTGAAATATAAACATGATGCAAGAAATTGGAGTGGCGGTAATCCGCACAGGACCAGTAGAGAGAGAAGAGAATATTAAGAAACCTAGCGCGGTAGTCCGCATGCTGCAGACCATGAAGGGAGAAGAGAATTATTATTACATCTTTTAAGCTCCAATCTCAAGACTTTTTTAAAGAATAAATTCTTTAACTCCAATAATCATATTTCTTTGCAGATACATGGCCAAGTCTTTGACCTCTAGGATCTTTAGGTGATGGCATAAAATAAACATGCCATGCGTTGATTCTTTTAGCCATTATAAAATAAAGTGAGAGCATAAATTAAATATGAGATGCAATCTCTTTATTATATTGAAAGATTAAGTGATGACTTGAAACATAAACATGAAATACAAGCTTGGAAAATACATCTTTCAAGTTCTAAACTAAAAATCTTTGTTTTAGCATCATAAAGCATTATTCTTTAAAGTTTTGCATCAAGTGGAATTTTCAAGTTTTAGAGGCCTAACTTGTGATGGATTTACAACCCACCCTCAAGGTCCTCATCATCAAGCCATCATCTTAGTTCCACCTAGGCCATATGGCAATTCAAGTTAAAAAAAAAATGAAGAGGAAAACCGAAATGAAAAGCTAAGGTAAGTTCATAATTTCATTATTTTGAGCTAAAAACACAACTCCTCAAAGCATAGAAATAAATTTAGAAACTACTCCCTACCTAATCTGAGTTCAAGAAGAGGAAGAGAACTTGATTTCTTGAAGTGAAATGAAACAAAATCTCTTTGAAAAATTAAAGAAAGAATTCAGCCAAAGAGGAGGAAGAAAGAAAGTTTTTGGTGCTCTTAAAAACTAGTTATGAACAAAGCATTCCAAGACTACTCAAGCAAGCCTATTTATAGAAGATTTTGAGGCTTCTAATTGGCCAAAATGAGGAGGTAGTTGGCAGAATTTTGCAGGAGAAATAAGGGAGGAAAAAATCATTTTAGACAAAGTTGTATGAAATTAAGGAATTATGTCTCTTATGGTGACATTTTGACATTTTGTTTTAGTGCAACTTTTGGCAATAATTCAGCTGCATAATGGCATCAATAATTTCATCCATTACAGCCCAAAGAAGAGAAATTTGTGTGTTCCATGCATTATTTAGGTGTAGGTAAGGTATTCATGTAATTTAGAGAATTTACAGTTAAGGGCTTAAGTGAATTAGTAAGCAATTTGGGTGTTTTTGAGCAATTTTGGGTTCTAATCAATCTAAATACATAATTTTGACTCTAGATTAATATTTAGAATTTAATAAGCTTTAATTTGAGCCTAATATTGCTTAGGTTTTGTATACTAATCAAAAATCCCGAATTGCAAACACCCAAAAACAAGGGCAAAATCGCATTTTCACTTAAAAACTGCCGAGGCCACCCGAGCTAACCAATGGTTAATCATGGCTTAAAAACAAATTTTAAAACATTTTAGTGAGGTTCGGCTCAATCGCACATCGAGTTAAAAACACAGTGCTGTTTTATTTCTTACTAACTCAAAATTGATATCCTTCTGCTCTATTAACACACATAACACAAATAATCCCTTATTATCATCAAAACATCCCCTTGAGAATAGGTGGGGCCCACGATCCTCATTTTCTGAGTAAAATAACTTCAGGGGCATTTTGGTCATTTTATATGTCTGAGAAATTGAGGATTTTACTGCATTTAATCGCTCCTAACCTACGACCCAAGAACCCAAGAACCAAATAATCAAGGTTACTTGAACCCAACAAGTACAACCATAACAAAATCAAAATCTTTCAAACTCAGTCTCTAGAAATAAAAACGAGTGGTTTGGCTTCCTAAGATTTGAGTGAGGAGAAACACTTGCCATTCCCCAAAAGATCCTTGTGGTGATAACATCTATTCTCTGCAAGAGCTACTCAAGAAGGGTGGTTATCCGATCGTTAGCTTGCTCATTTTCCATTCTAAGCTTACAAACTCAAGAATTTTAATTTTATTTAGTGTTAAATATATCTTCTAATATTTGAACCGGAACCGTTACCTTCAGATTGAAATAAGAATTGCTAAGCTTGCACGGGAAAGTCGAACACTTTAATGGGAAACAAATGCGTTAATTCTTATATGAGCCAAATAAAGAGAAAAATAAAAAGGAGAGTAGTTCCACGACCATCTATATTCTTGTTACCCTAGTTAAACAAATAATGAATGAACTAAGAACACAATCAACCGAAAAGAATATTGCCGAAACTAGCTACTATCACGTTGAAGACTTCAATCATACATAATACAAATATCTCTAACATGGAATCTTGGAGGTGAACCACTCCATAACGGTAAACGGAGCCTTGATTAACGCAAGAGCAAATTCAACTATGAGGGTCACGCAAAGGCAACATGGGCATATGCATGTCAAAATCAACCTGCCATTATGTCACATATATATATGCACACACTCAGCTTCTGAAACAAATAATAAAAAGAATGTTGTTCAACCTCTAAGAGAATTGCATAGAGAAAGAGATGTGGGAAGAAGAAAGGGACTTACCCCACGATCCAAACAATCACACCTATAAGGGAGATGAGGAGAGACACGAATGCAAAAGGCAGGCCTAACAGAAACCCAATAGGCCTGCATTTACAGTCCTCATCAGAGCAGCAGCAGCACATGGCTTCGTGGCCTTTTGGTGCTCGCTTATCTTAATTATTTCTCTAAAGTTCTCCTCTTACCTTCTTGAAGTTTTCAACTTCTACAAATACAATATAAACTACAACATTGACGGAGAGCACAATAAATATTATGACAAATTACAGTGGCATCCCCTAAATTCTTTCATAATTACACTTACTTACTCGTAGATTTTAAAATATAGTTTATCTACCTTAATTAATTTAAAATGGGTGAGTGTTGGGATGGGTAGTGATGACCTGGATGGGAATGTTGTTTTTTTTTTTCCTGTTATCATAGACCAAAAACTAATAATAAGGGTGTAAATGCAATGATTTAAGCGTAAAATCTAAAAAGAAATAAGTGTAATTAAAAAAAAATTCAAGGAAAGTTCATGTAATTTGTCTTAAATATTAATATAAGGGATTAATTTAGATGTAATTAAGATGTATAATAAGATCATTAAATTCTTAGTTAAAATTATTTAAGAGAAAAATAAAATAATAAGGATATAGAAACACGCAGCTAGATGCCGGTTACCCACCCAGGGCCGGTCCAATCATATCATATTAGAAATTAAAGGATCGAGTTGATTACCAATACCAAGATCCCACGTCGATCACATCCTTCTACGTGATTAATCAACACTTCTTCACAGCAAGACACGGCACCCACTTGCAGCTATGGATAAAGTTTTGTTTTATCGTATTTTTGGGTAATTAATTAGATGTCGCAATTGCAAAGCCAATTATATGATGCCGTATCTATGTTGTCCTTGCCAAGATTGAATCATTGAATATGTGATCCGTGATCCTACGTGGTGTTGGCCAATTGGGCTAAGCAATCAGCATGTCAAATAAGTAACGTAATAACGTAACATAAAAAATTCATTTTGAAAAGATAGTTTATGATATAACATCATAATCTTAATAATAAAGATAAATTATACTCACTCCTCTTAAGATTTGTTAAAATTTAATTCACATCCTTTCTAATTATCAAACTTACACCAAATTCCCCTAATTTACCCATTTTTAAGTGAGTTATCGGAAATATTCCCACCCCTTTCATTCAATCCTTCACCCTTATCTCTCCAATTCCCCTCCCCTGCTGGCCTTCAACTCCACCCGTCAATTTATTTGCTTGTTCAAGTTATTAGTCTGTTTGGTTGGATGGATTATCTGAAAATCTTGCTCCCATGAATTTGTCGCCTCAATTTTGAAATATACATGAGAATTTTCTTTCGATAATTTCCCCCGATTTTAATTAAACGAAATGGACCAATTAGATAGATATGAATGTCTTTCGATTGTGTTAAACTACTACTCGTAGGTAATTAGGCTAGTCAATTTGTGTATAGGATTTTTGTGCGGTTTTGATTTCCTTCCGAAATTATCATTTCAATCTGACCTTACATAACATATGTATATTTTGCATCTATATTATAGCGCCAATGAATATGAAGCTACCCATTTGGATTCTTCTAATCGATTTTTGTTCCATAAATGTATGAATTTTGTCAACAATGCTCCTTTACCTTTAGGTGGAGATAATAGAAGCATCTGCTTGATTTTCTTATGGGACTGTGTGTGCTTCGTGCATAATCTACCATCCTGTAGACATATTGTTGTTTTTGGTTTCTAGGTAGCCCTAGAACCATCGCCAAATTTTGGTGGAGGTGAAGATGGGCAGAGGAATGGAGGGATGATGGTGGAAGGTTTGAATGAAAGGAGTTGGGGTATTTTTTATCTCACCAAAAAATGGATAAATTAGGAGAGATTTGTGTACATTAGACAACTAGAAAAAAAGTGAGTTAAATTGTAATAAACATGTGATGATGTTATGTAATTTACTCTAATAATAATATTTGAGAGTTCAATCATGGTCTCTCTCATTCTTCTGAATAAAAAAAATTGATGGACTTTCAACACAAGATAATCACAAAATAAAATGAGATCTTGGGTGAAAGCTATATTAGATAGAGATTAATTTCTATATGCTAATAATATAAATCTTTTTTATATTGTTATCTAATCAAACAATTCCATTTATATGATTTTGCAAGTAATAAGTACAAAATTTCACCATCTTTGTTGATGTAGCAATATATAATTAGATCAATCTACATAAAAACTAAAGTCTATTAGATATCAAATTATTTATGTCTATTTAATTAACCATTTAATTTTATAATTTAATTTTAATATACTGAATAGTGATAGTTAAAAAAAAAAAACAAATACACTGTCCCTCTTTTTCTGGTAGATAATACACTATCCTTCTATCAAATATTTTTTATTTATACGACCATTCAACTAGTAAATAATTATACTTGTTAATATGATATATATGATTGAAAGAGAAAATAAATCAAAATCAAAGCCTACTTTTCTGGGGTAAATAATTCAATGACAAAGGTTCATTACGTATCAAGGATCAGCTTTCTTATGCAAATTGACTTTTAATCTTTGACTTTCTATTACATGCATTATTGCTGGATCCAGATAGAAATAAAACGGACATGCCCTTGCTCTAAAGAATGACTGAATGCAATAATTCCCTAGCCCCTCAAGATTTTTCAAAATCCTGTTATACTGAAAAGAAATCTCAGCTGTGCGCGCTTATCCCATTAGCTTGGCACAAGATTGAGTATTTCCTTTAGGCTTAAAAGTATTTTGCATCTCTGAATTTTAAGTCATATATAATTTATATTCTAATTTTTTAAAATATATATTATGATACCCTAAATTTTTTAAATTGTACAAAAAACTCTTTACTTCTCAAAAAGTACAAAACTTTTAAGTCATGACAAAATATCAAGTTGCACACAAAAAATTTAAAGGATTAATTGCACATAATATTCACCGACAAAGTATTAAAATACATAAATTAAAAATATTAGGATGATTAAGTGCACATAAATCTTACCTTAGTTGGCAAATTATACTGATGGAGTGTTTTATATAGTTTAAAAAGTTTAAAATGTCACAATACACATTTTGAAAAATCAGGATATAAATTGCACATGATTTAAAATTTAAGAGAGTAAAATATATTTATTTCTTTTTCTTTATATAGGTGGCAATTATTTCATCATCTAAATTATTCAAACTCTTCATTACTAACCTATTCCTAATGACTTATAACACGAGAGAAATTCTTATATGTTCGTTGAAAACTTGTGAACTTTGCTCATACCCAGTAAAAGGTTGCTTTATTAGAGTATCAAGATATCGATACAATGAAAATGTAAAATTTTCTACGGCATTGGGCGTCTTTCTTTGAATTCCACTTTTCAGGCATGTGTACCACTGCTCAAGAGAGAAGATTTCAACTTTGCACTTGTCTACCATGGGAATCAATATGACCAAATCAAACTTTTCATCTTCCTACCTTCTAATCATTCACTTGCATGTAAATATGTCGAAACCTTGCTATCCAGTGTAAATTGTAGATCTTGACTCAAACCTTGCTCGAAGTAATCTGCAACTTTGTTATTATTTTTCTTCTATCAGTGCATAGGTATCAACCCCTTAACCAAACTTACTTCAACTACTCCAAGAACCACTGTTGCTTCTCGACTTCACCAAAAATGTTTCATATTTTCTTTACACAGTTACATTATTGCCGAAGCACAAGACACTGCTAGCTGCTGAGGTACTAGATAGTGCAACATATATGCCTGTGATCGTCCATCAGGCATCAGCATTTAGACTAAAACACACATTTGCAGCCACCATTAGCTCTCCATGCTATAAAAGATCTCCAAACCCTTACCCACGACCCCAGCACGTTCACAAGCTCAGTAAGAAGCAGTAAGGAACGTCACAAAAATGGCCACGATTCTAAAATTTTTTAACTGTATACTTTATATCAATAGATAAGCATGATTATATATGTATATGTTAACTATCACATACAGCTGTTATTATCCCATTACTACTATGCTTATATACTAGTTTTGTTGTAAAGATTAGTCTTAATATGCTATCAATATGAAAATATCTTATTATAAACCAATCAAATATCATGATATGTATAATTTATCAAGCAAATATTACAAAAGTCGAACATTATTAATAATGTAATAGTATATAATTAGATAAATTGTATAAAAATATTTTATACTGACATCTTTATCAAAATCAAATGTTTATTATATTTTAATTTCATTTATTTTGGTTTGTGATACACTCGTACCATAACCTAGCGTTATTCTTTTTGCTGAATAGTCACAGAAAATCTCCAATAATAAAGAACTTACCACAGACGAAATCATGGAAAATTCATATCAAAATGCATTATTACTGAGGTCTAAGCGCTAGCACAAAACACTGATATTTCATGTATATATATATGGTTAATAATCACCTTAGTCCTTAGGGATAAAAATTCATGATCAATGAGCAACAGATGATACAACAGCAAGACTGAGATTCAATCCGGTTACTGGTCAATTGTCATTGCTTCAGTCCCCTCATTTGCATCCTCCATGCCATTCTTAAGCTCTTCAGTTGCTATTCTCATCTCCTCTACTAGATTCTTTTGCTCTTCCTCTATCGTGTTCTGCAATTCATCCACCTGCAGAAAGGTAAAGCAGAAGAATAAATCTTAACATCAGTTTTTACATGGGCAAAAATATTAAAACAAGGGGTGTAACCTGTCAGATAATTTGCAATCTTGATAATACAGATACTAGCTAAAATAGATATAGGCATGCATATCAGTGCCAGCACTTGTACGTACAGTAAAATTTCTAAAATCCAAGGTACATGTATGATAGAGACCAAGTATCTAAGGGAATTAGATTGTATAAAAGAAAAGAATACAAGGGTATTATGGATAATACAGGTCAGCGTCTTGGGTGAATCATGTGAGGCCCCCTTGGTCCTAACTAACTTGCATATTGGCACCTGTTGTGTGTGTGTACTGGCAGGGAATGTGCAGTGTACGCGGGTGAGGAATTTTGTTAGAGAGAAGGGTATAATTGTTGGGTAGGAGTAGAATAAGGCAGGTATTTTCCATTTTGGACAAAGGCTAGGTTTAGGACAGTAAGGACTGTGTCCTAATTTTCTCTCTTGTATTCCATTATTTTTACTTAGCCAATTCTCTATAGTGCAATATAGCACTGTTCTTCTTCCATTTCTGTTGTTCTATTTCTGGTTTCTATCATTTGGTACCAGAGCTCTTTCCTAGAGCAATTGGATCCTTATTCACAGAAGCTGCTATGGAGACCCGATTGGAGAACGTGGAGAACATGCTAGAACAGATGATGTGACTCATGAGGGATCGGAGGTGAGTCTGGCCTCGCGAGAGGACACCGCCAGGGAGGACTCACCCCCGGGTGAATCCGCGTGAACGATGGAACGGGAGTTCTAGATGGGAAAGGGAATCACGATACTCCCCTTCTCATTGAAGAGAGACCCAAAACTCTCAATCTTAGCATTGGGATGACAGGGACTCACCCATTCTCGTGGACGCAGAGGTCATTCGCATCACTGGAATGGTTCCGCTTGGAGTGGCAGGCCCCTAAACTCATCCCGAAGTAGTCCGCAACCATGCCGGTGCATGCAAGAAGGGAAGATGAAGCTCCTTGTTTTTGCTGGCAACAACATGCGGCGGCAATGCTATACGAACAATGAAAAAGAGGGGGTGATTGACAGACCAAAGAAGAATTTTGGGGAAAGCGGGCCGACTAAGGGAACTCACCCCGGCTACTGCCAGAAGGTTGCTCAACCACCACCAAACATAGAGCCTTGTGCGATGGTCTGCAAGCCACCACCAGTGGAGATCAAAGCTGAAACACAGGAGTTGCACAGTGACGAGTCACTCGTGGAACAGAAGAAGCAGAATGGTGGAGGGCTCGAGATTGCAGTGGAGCTCCAAGCTTCGACAATGTTGGTCATTCCAAGGTCACTCCAAGGTCACCATGCAAACCACCAAATCATAAGCCGTCAGCTGCAGCGGAGAAGAGAACGAAGATGGAAGAGACTGAAGGCCACATCAGCTGCTGCGTGAAACATGCTCAACAATCGCCACCGAACGCAAGGGAGACAGCGGCGACAGTGAGTGCTAGCGGTAGAAGGAAGAAACAAACGGGAGAGGAGTGCTTGGCTAAGGTGAAGCATGGGGTTTCACAAATGCCGGCAGACCCCTTACCATCACCGGAACCACCGAATTCCGAAACCGATGCGATCTCGAATGACGGAGTGTCATCGGAGATGGAGGTCACCAAACAATTGGGTCAAAGCTTTGTGTTGATAGACCCGGCCCAATTCATTATGGGGAAGATAGAAGGATCTGAATGGGAGGGGGCCCAAAGGAATGTTGCTGCTCAAATAAAAGAGAATTATAGAAGGGGGAAAATAATGGCAAGTCAGAAATTGTGCAAATCGTGGAACCTAATGGGCTTGGTCCAATAGACTGAAGAGGTGCCTTGGTGGTCTAATGATAGGAATTTAATTTTACAGCCGATTAGAAAGGCCCAAAACAATGGAAACACACAAGTTGAACTCATTTTCAGAGTGAGAAGGATTGGTTCCAAAAAATTGAAGCCATATCAAGCCCACGTCGATGGTAAATATTATGCATTGGGTATCAATTCCTCTAAGTATTCTCTCGATTCACACATCCTGTATTTGCTATGCAACAAACTATGGAAGAATGGATTAGCTTCGGTTCTTATTTTTGGCATTCACATAAGTTCCTTTACTGCTGAAGACAGTATTCCTGCACTTAAAGATGGTGAATTAGTACTTAAAATGACACTTGGTCCTGATGGTTCCTTCATGGCAAGCCCTCTATGTGATGATGGTGGTTACAATATTGAAGGCTCAAGGCCTAGTTATCAGCTAAACAAGATGGTCCTTCTGCCTTTAGTTGTCAGAAGCTGAGTCAAAGCTTAGTTCACACAAACCACACAGGTGATGTTAGAGAATCCATTTTAGCTCTCTCATCTTTGAGTAGTGACAAGGGTTATAGGGTCAACTTCGTACTTGGGGCTGAAAGAACAATCACATTGGCTAAATTGTTTTCTAGGAAGTTCTTTTTGTGCCATGTTTGGAAGGAGTATGTTCTCTCACCTCGATCTCTCCTTATCTCCTTTTCAAGAGAAGCTGTTATTATACAGCTGCTGATGTCAGTAAAGGTAGATGACTATTTGGTTATTAAGTTGCTCATGGTATGTTATAGTCTTAGCCAATGGCTGCCCATATTGGTTAATTGTGATATTATGATTTGGGTATTTATTGGTTCCTCAATTTTATGGGAAGTTGTTGTTCTCTCAAGGAAGCATTTTGATAGAAACCACAAGAAAGAGCATCGAAGCAGAAGAAATGTAAGGTATTATTAACCACAAAAGGAAGAGAAAATAGTATGGATCTTGCGGAAAAAGAGAAGTTCCTAAGCACTATCACAGCTCAAACTCTCCCAAATGGCCTAGTCCAATTCTTGCCTACCTCATTCTCCTCCTACCCAACAATTATACCCTTCCCCCTAACAAAATTCCTCACATGCACACACTGCACTTCCCTGCCAGCACACACCCACAGCAGGTGCCAATATGTAAGTTAGTCAGGACCAAGAAGGCTCCACATGATTCACCCCCAGACCCTGACCCATAATACCCTCGTATTTTTTCTTTTATACACTTTGATTCCCTTAGGTACTTGATCTCTATCACATTTCAGGTGGTAAATTGCTTACTTAACAGGGATCCTAAGGACTCTAAAACACTTCAGAGTTGGGATGGTCAAGCAAGGGCAGTGATTTTCTATATGATAAGGTTCTCCATGGATCTACTCAAATGGTGAAGGAGTTTACCCCCGAGGGGCAACAGCCTACTTATCTCTATTCAACGTGGGGATGGTTATGGGCAAGAGTCACTTCCATTGTATTTAGCTCCTGTTCTTATGCTAGTAAGAACCTAGTGTCCAGTAAAACCCATTTAGTTTTAGGGGTGTCAAGGGCTGGAATTAGTGGTGGTGGAGGAACCATAGTTATTTTGCAGCAAGAATGCTGGTGTTGGCCAGGTTTTTGCATTAATGGACCTATCACACAGTCTCCATCTACTAGTGATAGAGTTGCCATACATTTGCCAAAGTATGGGCTTGAATTCTTTAGGTTGAATAAGATGACTGAGGTTGAGGCTTCCTTTGGTAGGAAGGAGATTGATCCCCCTCATAAGAAGTCAGAGCTTTCTCCTATGCTTTCTTTTCTGCTTACTAATAGTGTGGCACAGAACACTAATGTTAGAATTTATCAGCTGGCAGCTGGTAATGATGATGATAGAGAACAGGGCAGGGCTGAAACATAAATGTCTTGCTCTGAAATTCATATATATAGGAAAGGAGCTGCTGAGATAGTCCAAGGCTGCAATACAGAATATATTGATGCAATTGCTCAATTGATAGGAAGGGAAGACAAGAAGAATTTTTTCAGAGGACATGATTACTTGCAAGCATACTTTGCTCCTCCATTTTCAAGATTTCGGACCCAGGGGAAGCCTTTGCTGTCCAAACCTTCACCTTGAGGACAAGGTGATTGTTCAAGGGGAGGGTATTGATAGAGACCAACTGACCACATAGTTGAGGGAATTGAATTTTATAAAAGAAAAGAATACAAGGGTATTATGGATAATACGGGTGAGGATCTGGGGTGAATCATGTTGAGCCCCCTTGGTCCTAACTAACTTGCATATTGGCACCTGTTGTGTGTGCGTGTGCTGGCAGGGAATGTGCAATGTGTGCATGTGAGGAATTTTGTTAGAGAGAAGGGTATAATTGTTGGGTAGGAGTAGAATGAGGCAGGTATATTCCAATTTGGACAAAGGCTAAGCTTAGGACATATTTCTGCTATACTATTTCTGGTTCTATTAATGTATGAGATGATATAATATCTAGAATGAAAAATAAACAACAAACTAATTAAATCATAAAATATATCAAAGAAGCAAAAATGTCTAGTGAGCACACAAGACTTGAAGGCATGAAGTATCAGTCTATTTCATGCAGCAGTAAATCAAATAGTGTAGCTGCCAATCTGCGTATTTTGCAAAGATTGGCTTGTATTTAAATACTACTGGCTCATTCTTGATCAAGACCAAAGTATTTGATAGCAAAATTGGAAAAAACAAAACATTGAGCAAGTATCTAAGCACTCAACATGTACCAAAACCAGGTACTTTTCCAGGTATGACACCATTTAAGACTACCCATGTTGCCATGCATCATATACATACAGCCAATTTAGAACAGAACAAACTGGAAGAACAACTTCATGTGACACAGGAAAGAAAAGATGAGCAGAAAGTACACAATAGCTTTTAGTAATATCCTTAAACGAAAACAGTAGTTAGTTAGGGAAGTTAGTTACTTAGGGGCTTTGTTGACTATAAATAAAGGAAATAGGGATTAGTTAGAGGTGTTCGGTCATTTGTAAATGAGCATAGACTCTTGGGAGATATTGGGCCTTGAGGGCTCTAGAATCCCCTTAAAATAGTGTAATTCTTCTATATTCAGCAATAAAGATTACTTCTTTCTTCCATCTGATTATCAGTGTCCTAACAGAATCCCTACTGACAAATACAGTCAACAGTTAAATTGCAGAAAGTATAAATACAGCCAATTTAACACAGAACAAACTGGAAAAACAACTTCATGTGAAACAGCCAAGTAGAAAATATACAACAAATTGCTCCAAAATCCTTGAACCAAACAGTCTTATTGAATAGCTATTGACCAAGTAAATTGAACAACTTCAATTTGCACAGTAATGTTGCAGTCAATTGCAGCTAAAGATTGAAAGATTATTGAGTTGTAGGAGTTATATTATCAGAGTTCAATTTTTCATAAACATTATGATGCAGCCCAGGAATTTATATACAATTACAGGTTGGATGGGAAGGGAAATTATGGAAGTGGGTGGATAGGTTTGAGGGAAAAAAGGATTGTGTTCGTGGAATCACCTCCCTGGAATCTAATAAAATCACAATTATAATCCTGAATTGGATAGTAACAATTCTGAATATACTTCATTTGATTACACTGAACAGGTCCGAAATCACATAGACAATGGCTATCAATAGGCCTAATAAAGACTTTAGAACTGACTAGACAATTAAGTAACTTAATGACAATTTGACTGACTTTGGGTCCATCCATACTTAATTAGAAATTACGATATTCGTTAATCAACTACATGAAAACAATAATTCTTAGCAGTTTTAGACCTTGATACACGAAACAATGACTTTTGACTAAAACAAGTATCAAATAATAATTAGCTTTCTGCATTACGTTAACACTAGTTGTTTCGTCTGCATACTGTTGTCATTTCAAATATGATCAAAATATTCGCAACTTTTGCTATAACATTTAGTTCCCTTGCTATAAATCCCCTATTAGTAACTATAGTTGCATGCTCTAGACCTAATTTTAACAGGACCAGGTATCTAAATTAGCACAATAAACAGGGGAAACAAGTTGAGAAGATAAACATAGAGGTGATATCAAAGTAGTGCTGATCAAATCCTGCTTCAAACTCCACAGTAGCAAAAGGAAACAACAATCAGACAATTCATAGCATGCACAAGCAACTACCACATACCACATGCAACAAAAGAGCAAATTGCTTCTTCCGAAGCTCCAACAATCTTGAACCAGCTGTATTTTCCATGTCTAATGCTGTTATTTCTTTCTCTAGCTCCGTTATGAGCTTCTGTGTCTCTGACCTTGGTGTCTGCAGAGCAATCAACTTCCTGATAGCCTCGCACTCCTCCTTATGCCTCCTCTCAACCTTACTCTCTTCAAGTTGCTTCTTAAGATCCTCAATGTCAGCCTGTGCTTGCAAGATCTGCCTGTTCATTTCATCTTTCAACTCATTGAAATTTTCCTGCTCCCTAATGTTGGCCTCAACAATTGCTTTGCTCTTTAGAAGTGGGATCTCAAAAGTGGTCAACTCCTGCAAAAAGGCTCTGGCAAGCTTTTCACAGTCATTATAGTTATCTTCCTCCTTATCAACCTCAGAGACGAAAGCAGTGAACTTCTTTTGAAGCTTCTTCAATGGAGGCTCACCCCTCGTAGTTGTTGTACGGGTGAGAAGCCTGTGTTTGATAATCACATCATCTTCAGCTGGACCAAAGGCATAATTGGCTGCCACCGCCTCTCCACGCCCAGAAACTTTCCTCCCCTTTCCCAGCATCTGAACTTCTTGAGAATGAGAACTGAAAGGAGACTATCAAGGCTTAGACTCAGTTCGTCACAATGAGAAACACATTTTCGGCTAAAACGGGAAAAAAAAACTCTATAATTATTATTGAAATTTTAATTAGATGCAAAAACAAAATATCTTGAAAAAAAAGAGTCAAAACCACAACATAACAACGCATACATGTTCCTAAGCAACATACAAGCTATGAAGCACAAACACTAACATAGGCACACAGCAAGCTCAAAAAATTATAAAACATTGACACGGCAAATATATATATATATATATATATATATATATAAAATTCAAATTGAACCAATTGGATGTCCAACTCAAGCCTATATGACATGACCGGTCAATAAAAATACTCTAACACTATACCTTTGTCAAATATCCTATACATCATACTGCCACTAGCTAGATATCATATTCACAGAATATGATTCAGTTTCGAGATGTCTTGGTGGTGGAATGGTAGAGACGCAAGACTCAAAATCTCATGCTAAAGACCGTGGAGGTTCAAGTCCTCTTCAAGGCATAATATTGAGATCTCTTATTGAATTGAAACAATTTTGGCAGCAGATCACGAACTCTTGGTGATCTTCTCTATCTAATGAATGGGGAGTCCATTTTGAAATCGTTTATATGTATGCAACCTTTTCTTCTTATATATATATATATATATATATATATATATATATAGAAGTCGATATTTTCACATATTCGTAGATGTCAAACTACTAATATTCATAGATGACAAACTCTAATTCCCTTCCCTGGAATTCTTAACAAGTGTGCTTCTACCCTAATGTGGGAGCCTCCAAATAAAAACCGACAGTTTTTGCACTCAAACTCAAAGTCACCACCCCTTCAACTTTATTTTTCTACACTACAAAATTCCATAGAGCCTTGAGTGAATCATCTTCATTTTTTTCTCCAACACCACCAGAACGCATCCTTATAGTTTTCTACAATAATTTCAGAATACAAAAAATATATATGCTTTTTAAAACAATATCCTGATATGAGATAACGTAGAATCACTAACATGTGGAGTATTGAGATTGCAACAGTCAGCACGAAGTACCATAGAGTGAAAAATTAGCTCCTACCTCTTCGGCAGCAACAACGTACAGAGCAATGCCGGCAGAGGAACAAAAGAGGAGAGCCGAGCAGAGCAGGCGGCGCGCTCAGAGGAGCAACGACGCGGGAGCAGAGGAACAGGGGCGGAGGAGCCGCTTTAAGCACGGATGGGCGACGTGCCTCGCAGGTGGAGTGACCGTGACCGTGACCGTGCGCGATGGTGATGGTTGAGAGCGTAACCGTGCAGAGAGATTGAGAGCAGGGCAGGGCTAGGGCGTGGTACCAATTTCATTGAAGTGGAAACAAGCAGTCCAAATACCCCGCACTCCAAACAAAACAAGACACACAGCCCACACTAGAATTCAAATGAGAAAATTAAACCCTCAGGCTCTTCACCAGCAACGGAAAAAAAAAAAAAAGCCTCCTTAGGGTGTGCTTGGTTTAGACCTTCAATTTTCATTTTTTTCAATTTTTAATATTTTGTAAAAGAAATATTAGGAATCAAAAATTAGATTTTATAGTTTTTATAATTTCTAGTATCTCATTCATAAAATCCTAAAAGTGAAATCAAATGCACAATTACTCTTCTTTTCTTTTTTGGTCAAGAACCCCTCACTTTTCATAATACTTTTTTGGTGAGATTCAACTTAATTGGATCCAGAAAAAGTTTGTTATATGAAAAATGAAATAAAAAAAAACACAAAAAGTATAACAAGGCATGTTCAAATTCAAAAAATTATTTTATTTTATTGAACATATACAAATGCATGTTCGACACGTGTTGAACTAGTATCCCTCGAGCGTCCTCCTCATATCAATGTCAGACACATCGGCTAATTGGCATCTCTATGCTTCTTAGCATACAAGTTCTATCTAAAAACACACAAAAACTCAGGCATAGATCCACTAAACTCAGCAACATTAATGCTCTCATAAAATTTTATTAGGTCCAATTTTTTCTTCCTCAATTGAGACAAGGATTTCTTTTTATCTTACATTGAATTGGATGCCTTAATGTTAAACAAATCAATGAAACAATCTATATAGCTATATTTTATATTTATATATATATATATACATATAAATATAAAATATAGCTATATAGATTGTTTCATTGATTTGTTTATATTCACTGTAAACTTCACTGTAAGAAGCATTTATTGCTTTAACATAACTAATTAAACACTACATGATTAATAAAATTGGCTAATAAAATATAAACTAAATCACTAATCCTAATATTATATATGCAATCAATGTCAAATGCATAAAAAATTAATATTTATATTTATATTAATCAATTAAAAATCAACGTCATATATTTATATTAATATTTATAATTTTAATCAATTAAATAATTTAAGAATAAAAATATTTTGTCTAATGTTAATATTTATATTAATCAATTTAAAATCAACATCATATATTTATATTGATATTTATAATTTTAATCAATTAAATAATTTAAGAATAAAAATATTTTGTCTAATCTTAAAATAAATTTATTTTTTTAGAAAAGTAAAAGACAAATTGCACTCTAATTCAAAAGTCAAAATTTTTTTTTGTACTTTAAAAATTAATTTTAAATAAAATATAAACTAAATCACTAATCCTAATACTCTATATGCAATCAATGTCAAATGCATAAAAAATTAATATTTATATTTATATTAATCAATTAAAAATCAACGTCATATATTTATATTAATATTTATAATTTTAATCAATTAAATAATTTAAGAATAAAAATATTTTGTCTAATCTTAAAATAAATTTATTTTTTTAAAAAAAAGTAAAAGACAAATTGTGCTCTAATTCAAAAGTCAAAATATTTTTTTTGGTACTTTAAAAATTAATTTAAAAGCAAAAAACAATAGGTTGAGCTAAGACATTAGCATAATTATTTAAATGATCATGAATTTTAATTCAAAGATAAAAAATGGATATTATTTTATAAACAATATTAAATAAAATTGTTATGTAATTATAACAAGACACTATAGCGGTGATAAAGTGAATATGCTATAGGGCTTCTCCATTTTCTTTTTTTTTTTAAGAAATAAAATGCAAGAGGAAATTTTATAAGGAATTATGAATTATTACAATAAATGTGCAATATATTACGAAGAACTATAAATGTACTACCTAGCCCCACATTTCTAAATATATATATACACATATATACAGAAAATAGCTAGCAGTCTAAACCCTTAATTTTATCACATTTATTAACTTAAATATGGAGTTAAATATAACAATAATCAAATTCTACTAATGCCAAATGGAGTTAAATTTTGTCAATCCAAAATATGAAAAACAATGTTATTATTGTGATTTGATTTATTAATTTTGAAACTGAAATGTATACTAAATAAATAGTTTTATTGTAATGCATTGATTATGCCTTCATTTCCATTGTTTCTATGCAATATTTATAATACACAATTTTAATGGCATCTATTGTATATAAAAATCGAGTGGACAACCATTTTTCTTTGAGAAATTAATTGACATAATCTATATACACAAAATTTTTAATGCATATAATAAATATAAAATATCTCATAAAAATAAATATACAATATTCTACAGATAACAAAAATTCTAAACTATCATTCTTCAAAACTTAACATCTAAATTAATTATTTCACTTAATTAATAATATATTTAATAGATTTATTATTTTATATGAATTATATCATTAATTTGAAAAAATATATCATTTTGACGCCAACTGAAATCTTTCATTTAATTACTAATATATTTAAATTATTTAAATTCATATATGAATTATAATATTAAATTTGACTTTCTATCGCTTAATTAATAATATTCTTAAATATGTAATTTAATCGATAATATATTTTGGTTAATTGGTTTATATTATGTATTTGATAGAAGTAACTAAAAAATTATAATTGAAAACATGCAAAATTACTTCCCAATACATACAGTTGGTCAGAAAAATATTTGGAATCAAATAAATTATTGATTATTATGAATTTATTATAGATGTAACTAAACAGTGTAAATATCTTTAAATAAAAAATATTTTTCACTTTTAATTTATTTACTGATAAAAGAGTGACCATAATATCTAAAGAAAACTAATTTCATGTAATACTTTATTTGGTTATATATGATAATATTAGTCTTTTATGATCAAATTTTATAAGATTGGAGTCTTAATTACTATGTTAATTTGATAGCTTATAATAATTTTATCATTTTAATTTAGAGAGTTAAATCTTAATTCTAATAGGCTGAGCAAACACATTAGCATATTTATTTAAATTATTATGAAATTTAGTTCAAGGTAATAAATTGGTATTATTTTATAAACACCATTAAATAATATTGTTATGTAATTATAACAAACTAAATCGAATTTTAGTTAGAAAATGTGATTGATAATGTAAAATATGCAAATAACAGTGAATAAATTTAATTTTACATTTTTTGAAATTTAAATTTAAGCATATTAAGTATTGAAATTCAAATCATAAAATGATCATATTAGTATTCATTGTTTCTATTTTCAAACATGTATATGTAAAATGGAAACAAAATAGAAGTATGGTTTTAGATAATTATGCTATTTTTTAAATTTCAGTAATGGTTCATAAAATTATGAATTTTGTAATATAATTTTATTAGTCCAGTATTTTAAATGTATTAATTTCCAATTTTGATATAATTTTAAGATGTTTTAATTTAGATTTTGTTTTCATATATATTATTTTATGTTTTAAAGTTTTAAATGTTATATGTAATATATTTGTTTTAAGTTTTAGCATCAAATATTCCTGTAAACTAAATGTTCAAAATGAAAAATATTTTCATTTTTATATATCAATTAAGAAATTTTGCAATCATATGTGTAAAATAGTAAAATAAACTGCATTATGCAATCAATACTTGAACCTAAACCTTCCTTTTTACATTTCATGTATTGCAGAATAAATTATATTAATGCATTTAAAGCCTGAATTTTTGTAATTAATTATTATTGAATTCTGCACTATTCCTTCATTTTTACGTTACATAGTTTGTAGAATGAATCAGATAAATTCATTTAAAGCCTATAATTTTGGCAATTAATTATTAGTATTTTTTTTTTATAAAAGTGATTTTTTTGTGGACATTATTAGTGAATGTTTGCACCAAACGTTTGTAGGTTTTTACGTTTATTCACCACAAGTAGCATTTATTGCTGTATGTAAATTGTGTAAGTACAATTACGATCAGTTACAATAAAATGTACTATACTACATGATATGAATGTTATCTATTGTGTATGGGAACTCATTGGGCGGCCATTTTCCTGTGAAAAATTAAACCTAAATTTGTATATAATTATTAATTTATCTAATTGACATTTTATATATAGCATTTAAAATACATATATAAATATAAATATACAACATTCTAAATACAAAGATAACAAATATATGATTCTATTTAAAAAATTGTTGATTTTTTTCGCTGCTAAGAAAAAACTACTAAAAAAATTCTTGATTAATGACTAATTAAATCAAATTAAAAGTATTAAAATTTGTTAAATAACCGTGATGTTTTCTTTGAATTGTTGCTTTCAATTACTTTCCATTTTTCTATTTAATTGAATATTTATTATTAGCAAGCTATTGTGTCTCACTACTTTCTCAGTCTAATAACGACTAATATATGGCATTTACTTTGGCCTTTCATTTTTTCGTGTGCATAATAACTATTAAATATTAAATAGATTATTTAATGGGTTATATAACATCTTGCTTTCAATCTCAATCAGTGGTTTCATTTTCACATCGTCTATCACTTTATCTCTTTTGCAGTGAGTTGCTCATTCTCTTTGTTATTATTTTTATTTAAATTTTATTCATGCTTGCTTCTTTTGTTATTTTTCTTTTTCTGAAGGTGCATATTGTTCGGTGGAGGTTTGGACTGCATCTCTTTTTTATCCTTCTTTTTCTATACTTTCTTTTTACTTCCATTTTAACTTTTTAATCATCATTCTTTATTTTTTCATAATTTAATTTCATATCTTTAGTTAGGTTATTGACTATTTTTTCCTATAATTTTTGTATTTATTTTTCGTTTATGCAAGAGTTAGTTTTCAATCAGGGAGGTTTGGCAAATGCAACACTATTTGGCGAGTTTTCGAAAGGCATGTCATGGGAGGGAGTGATAAGCAAGCAAGTGCTCTATTTAGAGGGACATTATCTATGAATCAGTGATTAAAGTCTTCCTAAATTCTCAGGCAAAAATATTAAACCCCCAAACCAATTACATGGAATAATTATATGAGTAACTACAAGAGCATTCTTAGGAATAAGTTTATCCTAAACAATTGGTATACTAGGTGTGAAGCCTGAATATTTTGGTTGTGATAGTTTTAGTTTTTTTTTTTGGGTATGTTTTCCTCTTCAATTAAGACTTTTCTTCGATATGAAAAATAATAGTAAAAAAAAGTTTAGTGTTCTATTTTTTTACATTCTTCCTTTCTTTTTGGTTTTTTTATATTTTCATTTTATTGCAAGTTCTCTTTTGTCCTTATCAACTTTATTTCAATTCATTTTGGTTCTTCACTCTTATTTTTATTGGCTTGAATTCATATTCATTCCAATACTATAGACTTCTTATTCTGTTGAGAAGTGTTTTTGAAAAAATAGATTAAATAAGGAAATTTTATATGCAAAGTAGATATAAGAGCTTTTAGAGCCTCAAAGAATTGCTAATCCTATTTTAATTTAAGGAGATATCAGGTAATCATTAGATAGTAACTTCCAACATAATTGTTCCACTGCTAATAATCTTGAGTGGAGTGATTTTATGCTAGGTACTCACTAATTTACAAAGGTATCGTTATGCAAAAGAAAACTGTTTTTAATTTAACATTCTTTCTAATATAATTTGAATATTAAAATGTTTATATTCTTCTTCATTTTTCTTCTCTATTAGTTGAATTGTGAATAGGTTTGACATATTTTTTATTTATTTATTGCTCCTTCTCTTTGGCCGGTTAAGTACGTTTATTATTACCGATAGAAAAATAACTTCTTCACTTTTAGCCTTTGATTTTATATTTTTTTGGTTTTTATTTCCATATTATTATATATTTTTATTTTGTTTTAATTAAAGCAATTATATATGGTAAACAAATTTTTTATATAGTTGATAAAATAAAATAAAATAAAATAAAATTAGTCATTTTCTATAATTTTAGATATAGAATATAAATTTGTAATTTGTTAAATGGCAATCATTTTACATTACTTAATATTTTTATATATACCATGTATAGTATTATATTTTAATTTAGTGTTTAAATATGCCAGGAAGCATCAAAAACATTTTTCAATATTTTTCCACTTAAAAATTAAATTTATTTTTGTTATTATTGTCAAACCTTCTAATAAATATTATAGGTATGATGCATACTAGTTTAAAAATGAGCTTTGAAAAATTATAAGG
Organism: Dalbergia cochinchinensis; assembly: GCA_031216125.1. Taxonomy (NCBI): domain Eukaryota; kingdom Viridiplantae; phylum Streptophyta; class Magnoliopsida; order Fabales; family Fabaceae; genus Dalbergia; species Dalbergia cochinchinensis. Next base: position 4,801,596 of record CM062374.1, read on the forward strand.
TATGACACATATTAGTTTATAGATGAGTTTTGAGAAATATATTATGAAATTTTATACTTTCGAGAAGCCATATCATCCCAAAGAAAAAAGATTTAGATGTTTGATGAATTAGATTGTAACAGTGATTTTAAAATTGAATTACTAAATCTATTGTAATGAATATTTTCAAGTTTGTGGAAACAATGATGTTATCTCATTTAAGGTGATATTACTTTTTAATGTTATGCATTATTTTTTTTTTCATTTTTACCTATTCAAATTCTCAAACAATATTTCTATTAAATTATAAAACTTTCAAAAAAATTATTTCATGATGTGCACTAAACTACATCTAGAAAATACAATAGTCTCATTATTAAAAATATAAATATAATTATCATTATAAGACTAATTAACTTAACACTAATTATTAAAACTAAATTTTATAAAATAATAAAACTAAATCTTATTAGTATATTTAGTTATATTTTATATTCATAAAATTATGAATTTTATTAATACAATATATTATTAGTACAATTTCAAAATTTTTAACTTTCCTATCTAATATAATTTTAGAATGTTTTAATTAAGATTATTTTTTTAAGTTTTAACATTAAATACATATTTTATTTCTTAATTAAATTATCATATTTTATTTTTATTCTATAAAAAATATAGCTTATTCGGAAGTCACAATTAAGCACCACAATATAATACTAATTAATATAACTAATGATTAAAATATAATTTTATAATTATATTTAGTTCTATTTTATATCATAAATTTGTGAATTTCATTAATACCTTTTGTTAGTATAGTATTTTATATTTTATATTTCCCTATTTTTTTTATCTAATCTACAAATGTTTCCATTTTATTAGTTTTTTAAATTAAATAATCTTTTGTTTCTTAATTATTGTAGGAAATATAGTTGATGAGTTAGAAAAATCAAAATTAAGCACAACATAATAATAAAAATTACTTAATTTAATTCTATAATAATGTAAATGATTAATGGTCAACAAACGTTTTTTAAAAGCACTTATCTCTTGAATAATTTTAAAATAAGTAGAAACATAAATATCTTTGCATTCAATTTTTTAAGAAGGATACAAATAAATAAATAAAAATACTTTTAAGTACTTATTATCAAAATAAAATATTATTTCTCTTCTAATAATCATAATCAAACGGATTTATAGCGAACAATAATTACATAAAAATAAAAAATTTCTTATTATGTCTAATTTAAATTATTATGAAAACTTCTTTTAAACTTATTTTTGGTGAATTAACTATCACAATTTATTAATAAATCCATGCAACACACGGGTACAATTTCTAGTGAGTTCATAATCTTCATGTATAATTAAATTAGACTCTGTCTAAAATGGGTAAGGAAACAAAGAGCACATTTCAAATGTGAGATCAAAATTTTCTCAAAGTGTAGGGAAAGATTCAACAATACACAATTACAAAGATATCCCTACTTTCTTTCTTTTTTTAATTTTTCAGGATATTTATCATAGGACATAATGACTCCTTGCCTTTGATATGTTTATATAGATGAAGAGAATGACTGCCAAATTAATTATATACACATAAAAAAAACCACCGAAAAATATGCAATGGAAAGGAAAAAATGCAATAAAAAAAGCACAGAAAACATACAGAAAAATTATTATGAATATAATTACAATTGGTAGGGTAGCAAATTAATTCTTCTTTTCTTGTTTCAAGAGAAAATGCGAGAAAAAAGTTGGCAAGAAAAACAAAGGAGGATTTTGAAGTTTTCTCTTACTTGGATATGAGTTATAGAAATGAAAGAGAGGGAGAGAGAGTAATGGTAGTGGGACCCACATAAATTTTTCTCTCCATATTAGAAAAGAAAACTAAAATGGGAGAGAGATTTTATAAGAAATGACCATTATACCCATGTTATTATCATCAATATTTTCATCTATGTTGGACTCACTACAAGAAACATGCGAGTTACTAATGGATTTTACTGACAAGTTTTTCTATCAGTATTTCCGATGAATTTATTGACGAAAAACAAAAATTCAGGAATTTTGGGTTTCAGTCGTTACTGATGGATTTTTCCACCAATAATCCATCGGTATAATTCACACCAACCTTAGATGAAAATGTCACCCACATTACTGATAAATTTTTCCATTGGTAATTATTTTTTTGAAAAAAAGAATTCTAAACTTATATTACCAAAAAATATCTATCAATAATTATCTTAAACTTTTTTAATTCTAAAATTAATTTTATTGACTAAAAAATTCGTCAGTAAATGTTGAAGAAAAAATTTTAAAATGGTGCCTTGGTGGTCATTATCAACAGAAATTTTTTTGTTTGTAATCCTTTTATTGATAAGGACCACAACTTTATTATCTTCTTCACTCTCTCTCTTATTTGGTCTCTTTCTTTCTCTTTATGCCTCACGCTGCACCTCCCCTGCCGTCCACATGCCACCGCACCCGCATCGCCACCCCTGCATGCCATGCCAGCGACCCTGTCCATCACCCAACGCCGTGGCCCCCCTCTTTCTCTTGCTTACTTTGCTGTAAAGCCGCATCGAGTGTCAACAACTGCTATGCCTGCATGCCAAGTGCCATGACCCCCCGCACAACGACCTCTCACAAGGAGCTCGGATAGTGCCTCTGCATGCGCGAACAACAGATCAGGAAGACAGCTGCACAACACAGCCCCCAGTGGGAGAAGACTGCCGCTTAGCACAGCCCCTAGCCAGCCACCAATAGCACAACCCCCTCCCCCCGAAGTGACCTCATTCATGTGCTCATGTCATACTAGTACAAGATGCCATTATTTTATCAATTCAAAGCATCAATTCAATTTCAGCATAATGGCAGATTCCACATATTTGTAGCACAATTTATTCTGTATTCCAAACCATCAAATCCAAGGCTATAAAAATTATCTAAAACACTTAAATGTGTCCACAAAGTTCCATAAAAATTTCAGAGCATAAAATGGTCTCTAACTATATTAATAAAATCTCACAATTTCAGAGGTCAGAAACTACATACTCTCAGCTAATAGCCAGAAGTCTCAATTTTTCTACCCTACCAAATGAACCCAAAGCTTTGAACGAAAAAATAAAGTTGGACCGCAATATGTCCTCAACATCTTGTGAAAATTTCAGCTAATAATTCGATCATTTACTAGGGTAATAAAATTAGAAAAATTCAGTACTAAAAATTGGACTGGCTAGACAGCACCCCTGACCTATTCGGTTTTCCATTTTTTAAAAATAGTAAAAGTCATAAAGAAGACCCAAGAAAATTATTGGAAACTCTTCCATATGTTAGCTTTATCATATAAAAATTTTAGCTGATGATGATGTCTCAAAATTAGTGAGAAAAATTAAAACATTTTACCTGCTTGTTAAATTTGGGATTTTCAGCAGCATCATTCATAACATGGTTTTGCAAAAAGGGTTTCCTAACTTCATCAAAACTCTCTACCAAAATTAGTAAATCAATATCTATGTGAAATCAATCAATATAACTGAATAGTTCCAGCCAATTCAATTAGAAACCATTAGAACAAAATTGGAAAGAAAAGAGAACAAATAAAACCCTACTTGAATCTCCATAACTCCTTGCCTAGAACAATCTTCCCCAAGTGTTTTTCTTCATTCAAAATTCTTCCAAACAGCCCTTAAACCTCCCTTTGGAAGTGAAGTGTGATGGCTCAAAGTGAAAAAATAGTGATGGATTAAAATTCTAATTGGTTAGTTTTGTAGGTATTGATGAGTAGAACAAGTTTTGTGAAGAGAGTTTGTCGTTTTATCAAGATTTGGCTATCAGTTTGGAGCTTTGAATCAAGCTTCCATGGCTTTGGTGAAGCAAAATGGAGCTGGCAGGTCTTCTCCCTTGCATGGCCTAGAATGACTTGTTGGAGAAGAAAAGAAATTATGTTTATCTTATAATTAATGTAGGAATATAATAATATATATAGTTGGATAATTCTTAATCAAAGGAAGTAAAATGGATGGCTAGGATTTAATCTTGTAAAGCAAGATTAAATCTTAGCCATTCACTAAGTCAAAATGGATATACATTACCCTTTTCTAGAGATTTAACTATCTTTTGGTGTTGAAAATCGTACACTGAATCTTACCGAACGGGTAAAATATCGTACTTGGGTAATCAAACATTGGTCAAAAATTAATTCTAGGTATAAATCTTTATTTCTAACTATTTCTAACCTTATTTCAATGTTTTCCTAATTTCGGGAACCTTCGGGTCCCGAATCAGGGGTTTCGGCTGTCCCAGCAGATCTGCGGGGCCCACAAAACACTATTCACATTTTTTTTAACAAAATCGTTGGACTATTCTCATCATTGTTAAAACTGTCAGATTTTTGAAATTATGACTAATAAAGCTCAAATTAATTTTTAACTAATTTTTAGGGAGTTACATTATTTTCAGTTGCTCCTCAGCTGAGATTTTGTTTTGTTCTGAATCTTCTCTATCATCCTCAGTGACTTTTCACTACATTCTTTGTTAGTTTCACAAAAAAACTACATGCATTATTCCTTCTACTTTTCTAGAGCTCTTATTAAATACTCTATAAGCTTTACTTTTCAGTGAATATCCAAGAAAGACTCCATCAAATTTTCCCAGATTATCTTTGTTATTGAGAATAAAACACTTGCATCCAAATACATGAACATAATGCAAGGTTGGTTTGATCCTATTCCAAAGCTCATAGGGTGTTCTTTTAAGTAAGGGCCTGATCAAGGTTATGTTTAATACATAGCAAGCTGTATTTATAGCTTCAGCCCAAAAGTATTTTGGTAAGTGATTTTCGCAAATCATTGCTCTAGCCATCTCTTGCAAAGATCGGTTTCTCTTTTCAACAACTCTATTTTGTTGAAGAGTTCTTAGGCAAGAGAAGTTATGAGCAATTCTATTTTTATCACAGAAGGTGTAACACCCTAATATTTAACTCAATATGCTTAGAACGCATTTAAGTTAATTATTAGTTATTACTCTTTTGTTTCAGTTTTTAACTCAAAACTCCTTGAAAATACTTTAATGAAAATACGGATAAATTTTTTTTTTGAACTCAAATACCAAAATGTGAGCCACGCATACTAAGTATCTAACGTCATTTATCTTGCCTGTATAAGAGAGATGTTAGAAACAAATAATAGGTAAATACATAATACAATCATGGCATAACATAACTCAAATAATAATAACATATCAATTACTGTATCATAATGGTGATGTCTTGTAAACTTAAGGACATCAATATATATCCATCAATAGAATACAAACTGATATATGAAATACGATCACTCTAAAGGCAAATATCCAAAGGAAAGTTATCTCTGTAGCTCTTCATCCAGTCTCAAGATAAATCATGAACTACATCATCATTCATGTCTGGAGACAACACAGAAAAGAAAAGGGATGAGAAACTTATACAAGAATCTCAGTAGGGCTTCTCGACTCCAACACAAGTGTCATCATCATCGTCCCCAGGAACCTCGGGTTTAATTATTAAAATGGTGGACATATATATAAAGTTCATTTATTAAGTTCTAAATACCATTAGCTGAGGCCCATATCTTTTAACATGAATCTTAATGTAATGTATGCAACATACTAGCCATGAATGCATGTCAATATCATATACAAAATATCATAGAATTCATAAAACAATGCATATGATATAAAGAACATCATGATCATCATTCTTATAGGTGACTTAAATTTCTTATTCTCTTTTCCTTAGGAGCCGCCCTATATTCTCTTTTTTCTTGAGAGTTCTAGGTTATGAGCTCATACCTCACTAGTCGTCACTAGCGTAATCTTATCCCTTTTGATAAGTTAAATTCCCGACTCTTAAGGTACGAGATAGGGGGCATTAGGATCACCTTTCATAACCTTTAATTTGGGGAGTCCAAAGGATCACTTTCTATTTGGATCACCTCTCATAACCTTTAATTCGGGGAGTCTAGAGGATCATTTCCATGTGTCTTACGTCACCTTTAATCTTGGCATGATATATGAGATGCAAACATGAATAACTTCATCATTTCAACATTTCATGCTCATAAACTTCATGAACTTATGCATCTCAATGAATCAAACATAACCATAACATGCCGTAATTTAAATCATATAAACATGCATCATATTTCATTGCATATATCCATAAGCCATATAAATTTCAACACATGAACATAGCCTTCACGAGATATCAATCACATTCATCTCATCAAATTTATCAATATTTACGCTTAAGCCCCAAAGGGGTCAAATCACAATTTCTCAAAGATTTCGAATCAACATGTAAATTCCTCTTTTTAACACATTCTCACAAACTAGAGATCTTTAACATTAACCAATACTTTCAAAAGACATATAACTACTAGAACCATATAAAACTTATCATAAAAACCTTTTAGGGCTATAGACCAAATTTTAACATACTTTAGGGGTCAAAGTGCAGAATCCTTGTTTTTAATATTTAACAATAACCAAAATTTCTAAAACTTTATCTAAACTTTATAAATGTTATTTTGGACTCATGGACACATTCAACATCATTAGTAGCTCTAAATAAAATCATTTGGCTGAAATGACATAATTGATAGTTTAAAATACAACTTTTCGCATTTTGCAATACGGCCCAAACTAACACTTATAATTACCCTTTTATGCATCTATGATACCAAAAATAATTTTTACATCAAATATAAGTAATTCCTAAGTGTGTGAACAATGTGAACATCCTTAAACAACCTTTGAACAGAATCAGAAAATTAGTCTCCTTAAAGCTTCATAAAATCACAATTTTATTCCTTTCTAGTTACTAGACTTTCCTAAAATACTAAGAATAATTTTATGACAATTATTAGTGATCCTCAAGTGTGTGAATAGAAATAAACAGTAGTGAACAGTGATGAATAGGGCCACACAATGATTAAAAAAATTAGCATTCTAAAAGCTTCATAAGAACACGATCTTGATCCTTTTTAGTTACTAGTTTTTCCTAAAACACTAAAAACACTTTTTACAATAACTATTAGTGATTTAAACTCATCTAAACATTCCAAATCAGTAACCATTCCAATTTCTAAAAGATTATATCAGAATTCTAAAACTTTAGCATTTAAAATCATGAGAAAAATCATATTCTTAATTCTTTGCAATTTCTAGGTCTTTCAAAATTTCTTTGTACAACTTTAAAGACAAGATTATACCTAAAAATAAAATACAACAAGCTTCAAATCAGAATCATACAAGGGCCAAAATAAATAGATGAGAAGTGTCCATGATCAAAATTACCATTTAAGATAAAAGAAGTAAATCTTGAACTTTAGAATTTAAGTGATGATTAGAATCATAAACTTCTCTTTTAACCTTATTATTATCATTATAAGGTGATAACTTGGAAATATAAATATGAAATGCAAGGCTTGAAATATAAATATAAAGATACAAATTCATTCTTAGATCTTTATGATTTAGGTGATAACTTGAAATGTAAATATGAGTATGCAAGTTCATATTATTATCTTCAAGAATTAAAGTGATAACTTGGAATATAAATATGATGATGCAAAGCTTGAAATATAAATATGATGTGCAAGAACTTGAAACATAAATATGGATGCTAGTTCATTTGTATATCTTGTTAAGCTTAAAACTCAAAACTTAGTAATTCCTTTGTTAATCTTTTAACATCAAGAATTAAACCTTGGGCTTTAGAGGTCATTTAAATAATGGATTCACAATGACCACCATGATTCCTCATCATCAAGCTATGGTCATTATCAAACCATATAAACCGAAATTATAAAGGAAGAACAAAGAAAGAACATGAAATAAAATCCCTACCAAGTTATTTTTTGTTATCAAAAGATAATGCTTGATCTTTAGAGAAGTTAGGAGAAGAAAATATGTCCTTGATATGTCCTTGAAATTCAGCCAAGATTAGAGAAAATGGAGGAAGGATTTTTCTTGTGTTTTTGTGTTTGATAATGGAAAGGTTATGTGTTTAGGAGTTGATTTATGGTTGGAATGTTTATGCTTGAGGTTTAGAACTTGATTATAGGTTGGGAATGGAGTCTGTTGAGTGTGAATGAGGAAGAAGAAGAAAGCTTGAAGTATTGAGAGAATTAGAGAACTTTGAGCAAACTTTGAGTAAGAAAACTATCAAGTAAGAAAATGCTAAGGCTAGGAATATTTGTGTGTGTATTTAGGCAATGGAAGAGCTCATATTTATAGGCCAAGGAGGGCTGTATGGCAGCTGCCTTGTGGCTGAAAAAATAGAGTTTTTAGTTCATTTTCAATTAAAGAAAACATGGAAAAAGAATGCTTTTATTCTTGTAATAATTTGGTTCATGCATAATTGATGAAAACACTAAAATATGATGCTAATGGGAGACATTGTTACTGATCACATCATGGCTAAAATGGGTGGGTTTTCTTTTGAATAAACATAGCAACAAATAATGCAAAAGAAAGCTAAAGGTATGGTGTTATGGTTGGATATGTTTGTTTGTTGGAAAAACAATTAAAATATGGTGAAAAGGAGACAAGTTGGCCACTGGTTTCTAATTCCTTTAGGATCAGATTGGTAATGTTTTACAAGTGGTAAATCATGTATTAGATGTGTATTTACTTAGGTAAAAGATTAGGAATTAATAGATTAGTGAAAATGGTAAAAGGTTAAGTGTTTAGGACAATACAAGACAAGGTAAAAAGAGAAATCATATACTAGTGAATGAGGTTAATTTCAAATGAGTAAAAATCACTTTGTAACATAGGTTCTAAACTTAGGATAAGAAAATGTAAATGTATAATATTTTACCTAAACCGAAATCTTAATTTTGATATCAATTATCACTAATTTTATGAGCTTTCATAATTAAGGAAAGATAATTTAATTTTACCTTAGGTAATTTTAGACTCTAATTACCTCAGTAATTATTTTTAACCTTGGGTAATTAATTTTAAACTCAAGGTTAATGAATAAAATCAATTTGAGTTCAATTAGAGCTTTAATACTATCTTAATTACGCAAGTAAATCTATTTAGTACAACTAGAGGTAAAAAGGTAATTTCACGTAAAAACTCCTTGTAATTATTGGACATTCTTAAATTATACTTGAAATAGCTATTTTGAACCTTTGAGTAAAAACTGAATTCAAAGATTATATAATTTCATGTAAAATTACTGCAGGGGTAAAACGGTAATTTTACTTACGGTAAAAATTGAGAATTGAGATTTTACCTCTAAGGCACCTATAATCCCCATCAATCATAAAACTAACCCCTCAAAGATAATTTAGATTGGTTATCCTTGATTTTTAGGTAAAAATGACCTCAGGGGCATTTTGGTCATTTTACACGTACAGAAAAATCGGGGTTCGCGACTTTCGCACGAATCGCTAACCAAGTCTCCTATGATGTTTCTTTAATGTCATATTCCTTTATTGAGGATTATTTGACCTCAAATTATGTGTAAAAATTACCTAGGGGCATTTTGATAATTTTTTACATAGCAGTAAAAATTGGGGCGTTACAGAAGGACTCAAAAAGATGGTTTTCAAACTCAGTTCCATGGTCATTTCTAATGGAGACAATAGAAGTTCCTTTTTCATTTTGTGTCCTCTTGCAGAATTTTTCAAAGAGACTAAAAGCCTCATCTTTGTGAGCTAAAAATACAACCTAACCAAACCTTGAAAAATCATTGGTTATGACAAAGCAATACTTTTTCCCACCAAGGCTTTTTGTTTTAGTAGGTTCAAAAAGATCAAGGTGAAGTAACTCAAGGGGTCTTGTAATTGAGACAGCATTCTTGGGCTTAAACGATGTCTTAGTTTGCTTGCCCTTTTGGCATGCATCACAAACTAAGTCTTTATCAAATTTGATTTTTGGAATGCCTCTCATCAAGTCCCTTTTTATGAGCTTAGAAATTTGGTGCATGCTAGCATGGCCTAACTTTCTATGCCAAAGCCATTTAGCATTTTGGACTGAGGAAAAACATTTGACATCTTGATTTTTTAGGTCCTCTAAGGTTACACATAGACATTGACCAGTAAAGAGTATTTCTTTGTTAGTTGGCTTTCAGATAATACATTTAGAGCTATCAAAGATGACTTCATTTCCTTTGTCACACAATTGACTTATACTAATACATTTTGCTGGATCCTTTAAAGTTAGCATTTCTCTTTTCACCTTTTGCATTATATTGATGTAGGATAGGTGTGCACTTACCATTTCTCCAATCCCAAAAGATAAAACAATCTCTAGGTGTAACACCCTCCTAATTACCATATTTTACTCGAGTATCAATACAATAATTAGAAAAGTATTACTTACATTCACAATCTATACTAGTCGAAAATAATTGAAATAAAATAATGTAGACATTGCAAAGCCAATATATACATATATGGACATTGTTATTAAGTTTACAATAAGTAATACTGTAAAACAAACTAGTCATTTCTTAAACAATAGGGACTCAATCCACAAAAGAACATCTCTATCGTCTAGTCTGACCTACTCAAAGTTGAGATCTAGCAAAATTTTATACAAATGGAAAATGAATCTCATCAGCGTCCAATAAGGTCAAACTATGGTCTGGGGGATTCTATTCCTAAACTGCCACTATACATACACCAAAAGTCCCTGAGTTGTCTCATGGTCTCCTAAATAAAACCATTTGCCATTGGTGCAATGGCATTGCCCCTAGCTGGGGCATCAGGATCAACTGGTGGATCGAAGTTGGAGGAAGAGGATGAAGGATCATCTCTAGAAGGGGACATAGGTGGTGCAGGTAGAGCTACAAATACATCAGGGTATGCCATTTCAAGAGGCACCTCAGCATAAGGAAAACCTAGGTTGAACCCAGCAGAGAAAACAAAAGTACTAAATGAATGGCTAAAGAACACATACACTTTGATTTGGGAGTATGCTACAACATATAAAGAGTCTAAGGCTGGATTATAATGCCACTGCCACTGGATCGAGTCAAGGAAGATTATCACCACGACATCCTTAGAATCTAAATACAACATAAAATACATGCAGAGTAGGGATGAGAATATTATAAAATTCTAAGTAAGGTACTCCTTCAAATGTGAACATAATATAACCAGTAAATTCATTCATATTGAATTCATCATGCTAAATTATATGCATAAATACCAATGTGCATAATTCATATAAAGTCAGATGCGAAAGGGGTAGTAATCAAGTGTCATTCTCTTGCAACTCGTGAAATTCAATTTAGTGCAATTGTCACTTTTCATTAACATAGGGAAGGCTTAATCTCATATCAAGTGGTATCTGTAGTGGAGCCACTCCACAAGAACTATTGATTACTAGGACATGAGCTCATTCCTATATGTCGATACGTCTACCGACTCATCAAATTCCCAGGGAAGCTCTTACTTTTGCCTTCCCCCATTAACCACACAAGCCTTGTCTCTATTTTCCCCATATGTTAAAAATTTGCACAATTATAAGTCATATTTTCTCTTTTACTACCATAATACTCACATCATGTACTTCTCTTATTCGATAGCATTCTTACATCACAAGTAAGTATTTAATTCCATTGGAGTCTCCTCCATACCTCATAAGCATTTCTTTAAAATATCTAGCATGTGTAACGACTCGTCTATCTGTATTTTCTCTGATAAAATAATTAATTGTAGGTAATCAGTAGGGATTTTAAAAATTTGTCGACATAGTTAGGATAAGAACAACATAAGGATTCTGTAAAAAAAAAAAAAAAATTAATTAAATATTAATAAAAATTTAGAATAATAATATTTTAATCAGTAATATAGGATGAGATCTTATAAATGATATTAGGATAAAATAAAAATTAAGATGAGGTTAAAATGAGAATTTTACCCGATAAAGTTTTTTTTTATGTTAATCGGGTACTAAAATGATAAGAAATGGTACACCAAAATGGTAATAACTGGTATACCGAAACATCTAAATTGGTTCAATTAATGGACATCATCATATCTTAAATAAATTTTTACTTAGAATAATCAAATAAATATAGATATTTCTAATACTGATAGAAGGCAAATTGATCCGGAAATATCAATTCCTTTACTTTGTCTCCAAGTTACTAAGCTTATAAAAAGGAAAACAAAAGAAAACAAATTTCATTATTCTCGGTTCTTCCACAGAACACGTTTTGGCTTCCTTCTTGTTCATTCCTTTTTTTTCTCTTCACTTCTCCATTTTCTAAATTCCTTTCTTTGCAAAACTCCATCAAACCACCATATCTACAAAGGATACTCTTAGATAAGCATCTGAACTACTTCAAAAACATCTTCTCTACATCAAGATCAATTGAAAGCTTTGTTTTTTTCTTACTTGGTTTACATGGCAGCACAAATAGGGGTTGAAAAGAAAGGGGTTTGAGGCCTGATAAATAAAAAGAATTAGAGAAAAAGCTTGGAGGGAGGTAGGAAAATTATTCTAATCTTTTACTTCATGATGTTTAACTATTTTGTCAAGATAAGTGCTTGAATTTTGTGGCTATGTTGCTGAAAATCTGAAGCTAAATTTTGGAATTCCTAATAGATAGAGTTGTGATGAGATTATGTACATTAGGACCTCAAATTTTATTGCAGAATTTATAAGTGCTTGGACTATAATGAAATCTTGTGTGTTGGAATCTTTGATTGTGCTAGAATTTTATGCGTTGAATCCTTACAACATTAATTCTTGTGTTATGTGATAATTGGTGTTGGAATTTTATTAATTGAAATATTTACAGCTTTAGCTCTTGGTTTGTATGATATAATAGGTGCTCTAAGTGGGTATGTGCTGGAATTTTTTATGCTGAAATATTTATAGCATTAGTTCTTAGGTTATGTGATCTTGAGATACATATTAATCGAAGCTTGAAAAGTGGCAGTAGAACTTGGCTTGTATCTTCAAGATTCAGAAGAAATGGTTGTTCAAGGAATGATAATTTATAGTAGAGATAATTTGAGATCCATCACAGGGAACTTGGTTCTATGGTTGGAAGAATTGATAAGAATTATTGCTGACCAAGGGATGTAACAAAAAAAATTTGATGGTATAAAATCTATTAAAAACCTCGTAGACTTTGTAGAAAAACACCGCAACAGTATACCAAATGTTACGGGAAATATCTCAAAGAGTTAAAGAGAGGCATTATACATATTCAAGAGATTTTAAGAGAATTTTTGTACAAATGATAAAAGTGCACATAAAGAAAGGAAATTTAAGAAAATAAATCTTGTGCAATGTAGATTGCTTAGTGGTAAGCTCATGGATTAACAGGTAGTAGTAGATGTGCTACGCCCTTAGAATTATATCAGGTTGTAATCGCGACGGCGTTACATTGTTATGAGGAAAGGGATGTATTGAGAATAGCGAGGCTATTCTAGATGAGATGTAGTAGACGTACTCCATCTAGTAACTATATCAGGTTGTAACGTGACGGCGTTACATCGTTGATAGTACGATCCAAAGAGAAGTATATTAGAAGAGTCCTATGAGTTCTACCATTAAGTTTAAAATTTTCTAATAAAATTAAGTTATAAGAAACAACGATTCTAACTAATGAAACCATTATACAAATAACTGAAGTACTTTTCTTATCTTGTATTAAGTTGAATATCATTGAGTAGTAGACTGGTATATTTTCCTACTGGGAATCATTGATTCTCATCCTTGTTGTATGATGTATTTTATATAGATGCCTCGATTGTGTTCTTCCTCGAGATGCCTGAGCAGCAGTGGCACTATGACCCAGAGTTAGGGTCACTGTATCTGGTTGCTGAGTCTCGTATCCACCTTATTTATAGACATAGCATGACCTAGATTCCCTCATATTATATGACCGTCATAGGCTCTTATGTTTGACCTTTTGAAGAGCCACTGACTGAGGGAGTTAGTTTTATCTATCTGTAGTTGCTTGTATTTTTGTTAGGCCCTAACCCGGATTAGGTGGTCACTACGAGGACCAAGGTAGGGTTGTTTATAATATAAATGTAATTAGGTATGAATGTATATAGTATAACTGTATGACTTAACTTACTATGGTTGTGATATAAGATATAAGTTATCGTGTGGCCGACTTCTTTGGATGCGCATTACACTTATGCTATTTCTATAAGTTGACTATCACATCGTGAGCAAAAATTGATTTGAGACAAGTTAGTATAGTTTTTTTTAGTGCAAGGCTCATATTTATTACAACTTATACACATATATTTCATATAGTTAAGAAATTGCAAATCTATAAGATAAGTTTTTAGTAATGACTACTTGTTGTAATGTTATGACTCGAGCATAGCACTGTAGTAGGATGGGTGTTACAGCATGTATACATATACCATATACTTGAATCAAATATCATGTTGCCATTGATTTGAGACATTCTCACCATTTCAACACCCTGGCAGATTTATGACTCCCGAAACAATATTTAATTTCCATACCAAAATGCCAATTCACAAGCCACAAAAATTCCTTATTACACTTCAATGTGTCTAAAAGACCCTATAAAATTTTCATAATAATCAGAGTTCTATAAGCATGTCACTAAATTTTTCAAGTTTAGTGGTCACAGCACACCTTTTCACAGCCTAGGACAGGGTTCTCCTAATTTTTAAATTTATCATATGATGGAACCAAATCAAAATAAAAATTACAGTTACACTTCAAGATGTTATTAACTTCCTATAAAAATTTCAAAAGAGAAATCACTCATTTAATATGATAATAAAATCATACAATTTCCCTGCTTCAGCATCAGAAATCTAGACAGCATGAGAGCTATTTCGGTTTCTGATTTTTTTAAGCTAGTATTCCTTGAAACCAATGATCAACGAATTTCGTGTAGATATTTCAAAGTGTTAGGCCCAACATATAATTTTTCCAGGCAATGAATATCACTAAAAACATGTCTATAAATTCATGAAATTTCGCTCTCTACAGGGAAACTGAAAATCCATCACTCCAACCAAAATTTCTCTCGATAAAATGAGTTATCTAACCTTATCCAAATCCTTTACCAAAATTCATACATAAACAACCATATATCATTAATCACCACAATCAAAAATTTTGAACAGAACAGGTTAGAGATGTGAAATATAAATTTGGCAAGAAAAGACCAAATAAAGCTATACTATTGGAAGCAAGTAATGTCTTTGTCCCTAGTATGCTTCAAGATGATGCCCTCCACTTCAAGGCTCTCAAAACACACCCAAAACCATTTCCAAACAATGAGATACAAGGTATCAAGGTTGAGATTTGGTGAGGGATTGAGATTCTAATTGGTTATATGTGTAGGTGTTGAGGTGTAGAGTAATTTTTGTGAAGGAAACTTTGGATTTTGGTAACTCTAAGCTAACATATATGGAGTTGAAACCAAGTTGGAGCTCTTAGCTATGGAGGAAAGTGAGTTGCTGCCTTCTCCTTGTTGTGGCTGAGAAAATGGCTTCTTAAAGAAGCTAAATGTCAAGCTTATCTTATTTGAAATGAATGAATAGAAAATGTTATGTTTAGATAATTACAAAGCCAATAAAGTAAAATGAATGGTTGTGATTCAATCTTGTAATTCAAGATTGAATCTTAGCCATTCATTTGATTTAAAGGGATAGGTTCATTTGTTTTGTAGAGATCCAACTAGTTTTCGGTGTTAGAATTTGCACATCGAAATTTCACCGAACAGGTGAAACATTGTACCCGAGTAATCATACATTACCTGAAAAATACTTTCGGGTATAAAATCTTTAATTCTACCTATTTCTAACCATAATCATAAAATTTCTCAATTTTGGGCATCTCCCGGGTCCAATTCTAATGTTTCGGCTATCCCGGTGAGCCTGCGGGGCCCGCAAAATATTATTCATTTTTTTTTTACTTCCTTGAATCTTTCTCATCATTTCTATATCTGTCAAAATCTTAAAATTCTCATTAATAAAACCTCATTTAATTTCTAAAGAGAATTAGGGTGTTACATTACCACCCACCTTAATAAAAATTTTGTCCTCAAAATTTCATACCTGTAAACAACTTTGGATAATCTTTCTTCATGCTTGATTCTAATTCCCATGTATATTCTTCATTTTCAGGTCCACCCCAAGCCACTTTTACAAGTTGCACAGATTTATTTCTAAGTTGCCTGACTTCTCTCTCAACGATCTGAATAGGAAGGGCTTGAAATGTCAAGTCATCCCTTAACTGTATAGATTCGGGCTCAATAATACGCTGTGGATCTAGATGATACATTCGAAGTTAAGATACATGAAAAACATTATAAAGGTTAGATAAATGTGGAGGTAAGGCTATGAACCTGGGTGACAACTTTTTAACTCTAAGGGCTCTACCTACTCCAGTAGTGGGCGTGACCTTCAAGAATACATGTTCTCCCTCTTGAAACTCTAAAGGTTTCCTTCGAGTGTCTGCGTAGCTCTTTTGACGATTTTGCACGGTGCGAATTTTACTCATGATCTTATGGATCTGCTCCGTCGTTTGGTTAACAAGGTCGGGTCCCAGTAATCTTGTCTCCCCTGAGTCGTACCAACATAATGGAGATTGGCATTTTCTTCCATACAGTGCTTCATACGGGGCCATGCCAATACTAGCGTGATGATTGTTATTATAAGCAAATTCAACCAATGGAAGTAACTTGTCCCAACTTCCTTTTTGCTCAATCACACATGCCCTTAACATGTCTTCCAGGGTTTGTATAGTTCATTCTGTTTGTCCATCAGTCTGGGGATGGTAGGTAGTATTTAAACAATGTTTGGTTCCAAAGGCCTTTTGAAAAGCTCCCCAAAATCTCGAAGTAAATCGGGGATCTCTGTCAGAAACTATAGAAAAAGGAACACCGTGTAGCCTGACTATCTCTTAGAAAATTAGCCTTAATAGGTAAGAAATGAGCAGACTTAGTCAATCTATCTACTGTAACCCATATAGCATCATGACCTGACGATGTCCTTGGCAAACTTATTACAAAGTCCATAGAGATACTTTCCCACTTCCATTCTGGGATTTCCAAAAGTTGCAGGGTTCCAGCTGGTTTTTGGTGTTCTATTTTAACTTTTTGATAGGTGAGATACCTCTTGATGAACTCTACTATGTCTCTCTTCATTCTTGATCACCAAAACATTTTTTTGAGATGCGCATACATTTTACTCATCCCTGGTGTATGGTGAAATTGCCCCCACGAGCTTCCTCTAAGATGTCTGTTCTAAGATTGCCACTAGCAGGTATACATACTCTATCCTTGTATCTCCATATACCTTGCTAATCTTGAGTAAATCCTGGCAATTCCTTTGTATGAATTGATCTTAACATCTCTTGGAACTCTGGATTTTCACGTTGTGCGGTCAAAATCTGTTCTTTGAACTCACTTCTTACTTATATCTGGCCTAATACAACACCTTGAGAGGTTACGGACATATCTAGACTAAGCTTCCTAAAGTTTTCAACTAACTCTGCCACTTTAATCCTCAAACATGCTACACTTAAGGATTTTCTGCTTAGGGCATCGGCAACAACATTTGCCTTGCCAGGATGGTAATTCAGACTAAAATCATAATCCTTGAGGAATTTCATCCATCTTCGTTGTCTCATGTTCAATTCCTTCTGGTCAAAGAGATATTTTAAGCTTTTGTAGTCCAAGAAAACATTGAACTGCACACCATAAAGGAGATGTTGCCAAATCTTTAGAGCAAAAACCACAGCCGCGAGTTCAAGGTCATGGGTGGGATAGTTGACTTCATGAGGTTTCAACTGCCGAGAAGCATAGGCGACCACTTTTCGATTTTGTATTAATACACATCCTAAACCCTTATTAGAAGTATCACAATAAACCTCAAAGGGTTCATGAGGGTCAGGCAATACTAATACTGTAGCCATGGTCAACTTTTGCTTCAATTCCTGGAAACTATTTTCACATTCTGGTGTCCACTTGAATAGAGTATTCTTTCAGGTTAACTTAGTCAAAGGTAGAGCTATCTGAGAAAAACTCATAGTAAAATGCCAATAGTATCCAGCTAACCCTAGAAAACTCTGAATCTCTGTCACTGTTGTAGGTCATTCCCAATGAAGTACTGATTCCACTTTATCGGGATCTACAGAGATCCCCCCTCGTGATACCACATGACCTAAAAATCTAACCTCTTCCATCCAAAATTCACATTTTGACAACTTACCATACAACTTCCACTCCCTTAGGACTGTAACACAACCTGAAGATGCTTCGTATGTTCTTCCTCTGTCGTTGAATAAATAAGTATATCATCTATGAAGACAACTACAAATTTATCCAAGTATGGTCGGAAGATTCGGTTCATATAATCCATAAATACTGTTGGAGCGTTCGTCAGTCCAAAAGACATCACCCTATACTCGTAATGCCCATACCGAGTTCTAAAAGCAGTTTTGGAGATATCTTCCTCCCGAACTCGAATCTGATGGTCCCTGACCTAAGATCAATCTTTGAGAACACGATTGCCCCTCTCAATTGATCCATAAGATCATCAATCCTTGGCAAAGGGTATTTGTTCTTAATCGTCACCTTATTCAATTGCCTATAGTCCACACAAAGCCTCATACCCCCATCCTTTTTCTTTACCAGAAGAACAGGGGCTCCCCATGGAGAGGCACTTGGTCTAATAAAGTGTTTCCCTAATAATTCTTCAATTTGTGACTTTAATTCCTTCAACTCTAAAGAGGACATTCTATAAGGAGCAATTAAAATAGGACCCATCCCTGGAACCAACTTAATGGAGAATTCAATTTCTCATTCAGGAGGAAATTCGGGAATATCCTCTGGAAAGACATCTGGATATTATCTCACTATAGGAATTTTACTTAATTTGTGGTCACTTTCAGTTTCACTGGTTGGGAGAAGAACATATTCCTAATGGTCTACTTTGTTCGGGTTGGGTGTTACTAAGTCTAAATAAAAAGAAAAAGGAACCGCAAGAATAGAGGGTAATGTAGAAAGAAATATAGGAGTTTTGTCTGGACAGTGTAAAAGAACATAATTAGGTACTAGCCAATCCGTACATAAAATTACCTATAAACCAGATAAAGGAAGACAAACTAAATTTGCAATAAACTCTCTAGCACCTATTTGAAGAGAAAGGCTCATGCATGCATAACAAGTTCTAATAGGACTAGTAGTAGGAGTGGACACAAGGAGATTATAAGGTAATTCAGACATAGATAATTGTAATTTTTGTACACAGTCATGGGATATAAAAGAATGACTGGCGCTCGTATCATATAGTACATCCAGGATATTACCATTTATTTCACACTTACCTCGGATCAGATTGGCAGATTGAGAAGTTTCTTTGGAACTTATAGTAAAAACGTGTCCATGTTGTTGTGGCCTAGAGGAGGGCTGCTGGCCTCTCTTGTCGGGACATTCAAATATTTTGTGTCCTGGCTTCCCACATCCAAAGTAAACAATTTGTGTTGCCCAGTAAGGCCGATTCCCATGATTCTTTCCACATTTAGGGCAATCTTTCCCTGCCTCAGGTCTTGAAGATTAAGTTGTTTCCCTTTGCTGTTATTATTGTTATTGTTGGGTGAAAATATTCTCCGGAGTTGGTTAACAGGCTTGAATTGGGGGCCTTGAGGTGCTAACCCTTTTCTACCATTTTTCTGGGCATACTTGAAATTTATCAGCTTCTTGTTGGACTCCTCTGCACATCGGCATTTATTTACCAAAGTAGGATAGTCTCTGATCTCCAGGAGACTTATAGCTGCTTCTATATCTTTTCGTAGACCTCCTTCATATTTCATGCATTTCCAGGCTTCATCCGGGTCACGCTGGTAAATCGTAGAAAACTTGCAAAGCTCTTCAAATTTGGCGGTATACTCTGCTACACTCATAGGTCCTTGTTTAAGAGCCATGAACTCCAATTCTTTTGCATTCCTCACTGAAGTAGGGAAATACTTACGGTAAAAAGCCTCCTTAAAAGTATTCCAGGTAACTTCTGTATTGGAAGCTTCAAATAATCTCCTGGTACCAGCCTACTAAAATTCTACATCTACTTCCAACATGTAGGTAGCAAAAGCCACCTTTTGGGTCTCTGTGCACGGGAGGACTGAGAAGATCTTCTCTATGCCCTTAACCCATTCCTCTACCTTACTTAGGTTGAAGGCTTCTCGAAATGGTGAGGGATTTGCCTTCCTAAACTCGACAAACTTTTGATACTCTACATCAACCTTGTTCACCACAGGGTTATCAGCTGGGTTTTGCCTTTCATTGCGGTTCAGCTGCTCCATCATTCGGGTAGCAGCTGTAGCTTGTTCCCTCATGGCAGCTGCCATCTCACGGAAAGTATTCATCATATTGACATCGTTTCCCACTCCACTCCTAGTTTGCCAATTCGAAGTCATTGATTCCTATCACACTAAACAAAATATTGAGTTGATCAGGCTTAATACCAAGCTAAGTGTAGCAATAATCCACAACATTCTAAATCAACAGTCACACATATATATAAAATCATAATGTATGACAATTTCTAAAAAAGTATAGCTAGTCCAATCCTCAGGCTTATAGGATAGTCTGGCTCTGATACCATACACCCTCCTAATTACCATATTTTACTCGAGTATCAATACAGTAATTTGAAAAGTATTACTTACATTCACAATCTATACTAGTCAAAAATAATTGAAATAAAATAATGTAGACGTATATGTTGCAAAGCCAATATATACATATATGGACATTGTTGTTAAGTTTACAATAGGTAATACTGTAAAACAAACTAGTCATTTCCTAAACAACAGGGACTCAGTCCACAAAAGAACATCTCTACTGGCTAGTCTGACCTACTCAAAGTTGAGATCCAGCAAAATTTTATACAAACGGAAAATGAATCTCATCAACTTCCAATAAGGTCAAACTACGGTCTGGGGGGATCCTATTCCTAAATTGCCACTATACATACACCAAAAGTCCCTGAGTTGTCCCATGGTCTCCTAAATAAAACCATTTGCCATTGGTGCAATGGCATTGCCCCCAGCTGGGGCATCAGGATCAACTGGTGGATCGGAGTCGGAGGAAGAGGATGAAGGATCATTTCCAGGAGGGGACATAGGTAGTGCAGGTGGAGTTACAAATACAGCAGGGTGTGCCATTTCAAGAGGCACCTTAGCATAAGGAAAACCTGGGTTGAACTCAGTAGAGAAAATAGAAGTACTAAATGAATGGCTAAAGAACTCGTACACTCTGATCCGGGAGTATGCTACAACATATAAAGAGTCTAAGGCTGGATTATAATGCCATTTCCACTAGGGCGAGTCAAGGAAGATTATCACTGACGGCATCCTTAGAATCTGAATACAACATACAATACATGTAGTGTAGGGATGAGAATATTATGAAATCCTCAATAGGGTACTCCCTCAAATGTGAACATAATATAACCAGTAAATTCATTCATATTGAATTCATCATGCAAAATTATATGCATAAATACCAATGTGCATAGTTGTAACACCCTAGTAATTAACCAGATACACCTAGGTTGAATCTGATTAATGACTAGACTTTACTCCTTGCTTTGGTTCTTTCTTCATAATTTGAAAATACTTAGTGAAATTACGAGCCATTTTTTTTTAAACACATAATTGAAAACGTGAGCCGAGTACAACGTGAACGAGTAAGCGGAGTATAATAAGACGTTTAAGAATATATCACATCATATCACTTAGGCTCCATCATATAACATCCATAAGCACATTATAGCATATATTTACATACAATAACCTCACTCAAAGGGTGGGTTATGTTCATACATAATTATCTTATGCAAACCCATAAAAGAAAATATACTTAAGGAAATACATGCCCCTAAACTAGATAACTCCATAAGCCGGGAAGGTTATCCTAAAACTAGGGTGTATGATCACACATAAATCTACTAAGAACCCTCTATGGCCACTGTCCTGGAAATGGGGAATAAATCCGATCCATGGATGAGCTCCCTCGGGAGGGGACACACGAGATGCACCAGGCTGGGGTCGCATGGACGGCCTTCTTGCTAACCTCGGCTGAACAACTGTTTCCTCACTACCCTCTCTTACACGTGTGGGAGTAGAAGCAGAGCTCTCAGAATATACATGAGTAGGAGTGTCCTCTGAAGGATCAGTTTCAGAATATCTCGTCTCGGGAACATACTCTGGAAATCCATGGACAGCAGATGAAGCGGGATAAGAACGTAACATCCTTTCATCAAGTGGACGTGCATGTTCGAAAACCATTTCATCACCATAGGGAGAAGTAGGAGAAAATCGATAAATAGGGACAGGATGTGCAAATGGATGACCTATGTAAATAAAAACACGAACTGCGTACCTCCCTTCAAAATGATATGAGCGATGCACCGGATCATAGTGAAATTCCCAAGTAGGGGTATCAACGAACAGGACGAATGTCGCCATCTAAATCTGGAGACAATGACGGAAATAAAGAAAAGGGAGTGAGAATCTTGCTAAAGAATTCTCAGTAAGGTACCTCCTTCTACAGTGTCATCATCAAAGTCCCCAGGAACATCGGGATTATTCTAAAATAGTGAGCATGCAAAGATTCATTTTAAGTTCGGACAAATACTTAACCGAGATTTGTCAATTTTTAATCATGCGTCTTATAATGCATCATAATCTTAACATGTCATATTTACAATGAACTTTTCCTTTATCATTACATCATTTTCCTCATCATCATTATCAAATAACATGCATAAAAGAACGTCATATAATATTAGCTACTCGTGGACATAGTGCACATATTTCATTTCTTTAGTGCCTTAGGTGACTTAAAATCTTATCATCATCATTATTTTCCTTAGGCCACCCTATACTCCACCCTTTTGGGAGTAATTTAGGTTATGAGCTCATACTTTACTAGTCGTCACTAGCATATACTAATCCCTTTTGATAAGCTAAAGTCCCGACTCTACCCTTTTGAGAGAACGGGTTAGGGGGCTAAAATCACCTTTTCACCACCTATAGTCTGATGGTTCCAAAGGATCATTTTCTTATAAGTTTAAGTCACCATTAAATCTTTGCATGTTATATCATAATACAATTCATAAACATCATAACATTTCCTCATTTATAGTCTTAAGCTAGAATAATATATATCAATCAGTAATCATGCATATGGGAGATTCCCGGGAAAGAGGTGGATCACAATGGACACGCTTAAATACCAAGTCTTTCCTTAGCCAGAACCTTTCCAAATTACACTTTTACAATGATACACTTTCTTCTAGCAATAAAGGTAAATTTTACATAATAAAGAACATTTCATGTATAAGCATTCTCATTATTTGCAACAACAACTATAACATGCAAGCCAGGAAATCATTCAATGATATCAAGTACTTAATAAGCATCCAATCCTTACATAGAATTATCAATTATAGAACTAATTAGTTACTAAACCAATTATGAATCATTCTCTTAACAATAAACAATAATTAACACAACTTCAATCATATCAAATCATTATCACACATTGATACTAAACTCAGATCAGTGGTCGAATCATGAACCTCATGCAATTACATAAAATCATATTTTAAGTGCATATAAAATACTAGTTCCCCGTAAAATCCTTGCAAAGCCTTAAAACTCATTTAGAAACTAGTTCTTTTGTCAAATTTGGGAGGATCTTCACAATTAAAATTCTCACTTAAGATAAAAGGAGTAAGTCTTGAGCTTTAGAGATTTAGGTGACATCTTAGAATTATAAACATGCTATGCAACCTTATTTTAATCTTATCTTTATAAGGTGATAGCTTGGAATTATAAACATGATATGCAATTCCATTTCTTTATCTTTAAGATTTAAGGCAATGACTTGAAAATTAAACATGATGCAAGAACTTGAAATATAAACATGATACAAGAAACTGGAGCGGCGGTAATCCGCACAGGACCAGTAGAAGGAGAAGAGAATATTAAGAAACCGGAGCGGCAGAGTCCGCACAGACGATAGAGGGAGAAGAGAATTATTATTACATCTTTTTAAGCTCCAATCTCAAGACTTTTTAAAGAATAAATCCTTTAACTCCAATAATCATATTTCTTTGCTTGTGATACATGGGCAAGTCTTTGAGCTCTAGGATCTTTAGGTGATGGCATAAAATAAACATGCCATGCGTTGATTCTTTTAGCCATTATAAAATATAGTGAGAGCATAAATTAAATATGAGATGTAACCTCTTTATTATCTTGAAAGATTAAGTGATGACTTGAAACATAAACATGAAATACAAGCTTGGAATTTAAACATGAGAAATGCAAGTTCATTTATTCATTCTTGAAAATTTAGTGATGACATAGAAGGTAAATATGGTTATGCAAAGCATAAACTTAATCATGGATGCAAATTCATTTTGTTTCTTTACTAGAGCTCCTTCAAGACTTTAAAAGAATTATAAATTCAACCCAATACATATCTTAACAAGAAATAAAACATAAAAGGAAAATACATCTTTCAAGTTCTAAACTAAAAATCTTTGTTTTAGCATCATAAAGCATTATTCTTCAAAGTTTTGCATCAAGTGGAATTTTCAAGCTTTAGAGGCCTAACTTGTGATGGATTTACAACCCACCCTCAAGGTCCTCATCATCAAGCCATCATCTTTGTTCCACCTAGGCCATATGGTTGAATTGGTTAAAGAAAAATTGAAGAGGAAAACCAAAATGAAAAGCTAAGGTAAGTTCATAATTTCATCATTTTGAGCTAAAAACACAACTCCTCAAAGCATATAAATAAATTTAGAAACTACTCCCTACCTAATCTGAGTTGAAGAAGAGGAAGAGGACTTGGTTTCTTGAAGTGAAATGAAACAAAATCTCTTTGAAAAAATTGAAGAAAGAATTCAGCCAAAGAGGAGGAAGAAAGAAAGTTTTTGGTGCTCCTAAAAACTAGTTATGAACCAAGCATTCCAAGACCACTCAAGCAAGCCTATTTATAGAACATTTTGAGGCTTCTAATTGGCCAAAATGATGAGGTAGTGGACGGAATTTTGCAGGAGAAATAAGGGAGGAAAAATCATTTTAGACAAAGTTGTATGAAATTAAGGAATTATGTCTCTTATGGTGACATTTTGGCATTTTGTTTTAGTGCAACTTTTGGCAATAATTCAGCTGCATAATGGCATCAATAATTTCATCCATTACAGCCCAAAGAAGTGAAATTTGTGTGTTCCATGCATTATTTAGGTGTAGGCAAGGTATTCATGTAATTTAGAGAATTTACGGTTAAGGGTTTAAGTGAATTAGTAAGCAATTTGGGTGTTTTTGAGAAATTTTGGGTTCTAATCAATCTAAATACATAATTTTGACTGTAGATTAATATTTAGAATTTAATAAGCTTTAATTTGAGCCTAATATTGCTTAGGTTTCGGTATACAAATCAAAAATCCCGAAATTTGCAAAACTGCCCAAAAACAGGGGCAAAATCGTACTTTCACTTAAAAACTGCCCGAGGCCACCCGAGCGTAACCAATGGTTAATCATGGCTTAAAAACACATTTTAAAACATTTTAGTGAGGTTCGGGCTCAGTCGGCACGCACATCGGAGTTAAAAGCAGACATGGGCGTATTGGTCATTTCGCGCGTCGGAACTCAAAATTGAGATCCTTCTGCTCTATTAACACACATAACACAAACAATCCCTTATTATCCTCAAAATATCCCCTTGAGAATAGGTGGGGCCCACGATCCTCATTTTCTGAGTAAAATAACTTCAGGGGCATTTTGGTCATTTTATACGTACAGAAATTCGGGATTTGCGACTCTCGCATGAATCATTCCTAACCTTCCTTCTAATGTTATATTCCTTTATTGAGGATTGTTCGGCCTCAAATCTTATGTAATAATTACCTACGGTAATTCGGTAATTGAGTAATTTCTAATGACAGTAAAAATTACAGTAAAAATTGGGACGTTACAATAGTTCATATAAAGTCGAATGCAAAAGGGGTAGTAATCAAGGGCCATTCTCTTGTAACTCGTGAAATTCAATTTAGTGCAATTGTCTCTTTTCATTAACATAGTGAAGGCTCAAGTGGTATCTGTAGTGGAGTCACTCCACAAGAACTATTGATAACTAGGACATGAGCTCATTCCTATATGTCAATACATCTACCGACTCATCAAATTCCTAGGGAAGCTCTTACTTTTGCCTTCTCCCATTAACCACACAAGCCTTGTCTCTATTTTCCCCATATGTTAAAAATTTGCACAATTATAAGTCATATATTCTCTTTTACCACCATAATACTCACATCATGTACTTCTCTTATTCGATGGCATTCTTACATCATAAGTAAGTATTTAATTCCATTGGAGTCTCCTCCATACCTCATATGCATTTCTTTAAAATATCTAGCATGTATACATATACCATATACTTGAATCAAATACCATGTTGCCATTGATTTGAGACATTCAACAATTTCAACACCCTGGCAGATTTATGACTCTCAAAACAATATTTAATTTCCACCCCAAAAGGCCAATTCACAAGCCACAAAAATTCCTTATGACACATCAATGTGTCTAAAAGACCCTGTAAAATTTTCATAATAATCAGAGTTCTATAATCATGTCACTAAATTTTTCAAGTTTAGTAGTCACAGCACACCTTTTCACAGCCTAAGACAGGGTTTTCCTAATTTTTAAATTTATCATATGATGGAATCAACTTAAAATAAAAAATTATAGTTACACTTCAAGATGTTGTTAACTCCCTATAAAAATTTCAAAAGAGAAATCACTCATTTAATATGATAATAAAATCATACAATTTACCTGCTTCAGTTTCAGAAATCCAGATAGCATGGGAGCTATTTCGGTTTTTGATTTTTTTAAGACGGTATTCCTTGAAACCAATGATCAAGGAATTTGTAGATATTTTAAGATGTTAGGCCCAACATATAATTTTTCCAGGCAATGAATATCACTACAAACATGTCTATAAATTCATGAAATTTTGCTCTCTGCAGGGAAACTGAAAATCCAGCACTCCAACCAAAATTTCTCTTGATAAAATGAGTTATCTAACCTTATCCAAATCCTTCACCCAAATTTATACATCAACAACCATATATCATTAACCACCACAATAAAAAATTTTGAATAGAACAGGTCAGAGATGTGAAATATAAATTTGGCAAGAAAAGACCAAATAAAACTCTACTATTGGAAGCAAGTAATGTCTTTGTCCCTAGTATGCTTCAAGATGATGCCCTCCACTTCAAGGCTCTCATAACACACCCAAAACTCTTTCCAAACAGTGAGATACAAGGTATCAAGGTTGAGATTTGGTGAGTGATTGAGATTCTAATCAGTCATATGTGTAGGTGTTGAGGTGTAGAGTAATTTTTGTGAAGGAAACTTTGGATTTTGGTAACTTTAAGCTAACATATATGGAGTTGAAACCAAGTTGGAGCTCTTAGCTATGGAGGAAAGTGAGCTGTTGCCTTCTCCTTGTTGTGGCTGAAAAAATGGCTTATTAAAGAAGGTAAATGTCAAGTTTATCTTATATTAAATGAATGAATAGAAAATGTTATGCTTAGATAATTACAAAGCCAATAAAGTAAAATGAATGGTTGTGATTCAATCTTGTAATTCCAGATTAAATCGTAGCCATTCATTTGATTTAAAGGGATAGGTGTCACAACGTACCCGGAGGGAGCCGCGATGGGGATGACAACTTATTGTAAAATAAAAACAGGAGTCACCACTAATTTTAATTCTGGTTAAAATTGGAAAACCTTTTGATTTGCAAACTGGTCTTTTAAATGAGATTCGAATCCGGGAGTCCGATTATGATTAGGGAAAGGGTGAAAACTTAATCCCACTGTACCCCTAATACATCTGTATAAATACGATTACCCTAGAGCTTATTATGCAAATTGATTATAATTTTATAATATTTATTTTTTCCAAAACTTACGACAATTGCATATTTACAAAGAAATAAAGTTAAAATTAAAACAAGAAATAAAAAACAAATTTTATGAAAAAGGATTTTGGCTTGATAGTTGTTGGTTACACCTACGTATCCTCTGGTGCAATGAGGAACTCAAAGCCACGTAGTTCTGTAGAAAATGATTGTGTTGAATTGATTTTATTAAAGAAACCAATTTTAAAAAAGCTAAAACCCACTCTTGCACAGGATTTAGGATAGTATGAACTATGCAATAAACCTTTACATTCTCATGAAACTTGAGGATAGCAAGCTATACATCAATATCACAAGTTGTTGCGTGGATTTTAAAATGAAATGAGAAATGTGTTGACAAAAAATACAACTAATGAGAATTGAAAAAAAAAAATAATTAAACTAATTTAATGAGAATTGACAAAAAAAAAATCATAAACACAATTACACAACTAATTTAAGCAAATACATGAACACATAAAATAATTAAACTAAAAGTTAATTAATTTACAAACACAATTACATAATTAATTTAAGCAGAGCACATAGACATATAAAATAATAATAAAAAAGGAAAATTAATTTATAAATACAAGTACGCAATTAAACAAAACATAATTAAAAAAGTCCTAATTACTATTTTTTATCTTTTTTAATTAATAAAACTTTAGCACTAAATTCACTTAAAATCAAAGAAACAATTAAATTATTTTTTTGTTTTGTTTTGAATAATTAAATTACCTTGAAACTAATTTATTCAATTTCACAAGAATACAAAAGAAATAAAAAAAGACATATCACAAACTCCTTTTATTTTTTTTTAAAATGAAAATTGTCAAATATTAAATTTTGAATCCAATTAAATAAAATCTCTTTATTTTTTTTTTTTACCACAACAAACTCAAGTCCAACAAGTAAAACTTAAAGACTAAAGCAAAACAAATACTAACCACATCAAACAAATTTTAAAAAAACAAACAAACAATTTTAAAATCTGATATAATAGAATAACAAAAACTAACAAAAAATGATAATAATAACCGCACCTACTCACGCATACACACTTGCTCACACAAACTTACACAACTTTCTCCCACAGATGTAACACCCTAATACTTAACTCAACACACCTAGGATGCATTTAAGTTAATTATTAGTCATTATTCTTTTGTTCCAGTTTTTAACTCAAAATTTCTTTAAAATACTTTAGTGAAAATATGGATAAAATTTTTTTTTTGAACTTAAATACCAAATCGTAAGTCGTGCATACTAAATATCTAACGTCATTATCTTGCCTGCGTAAGAGAGATGTTAGAAACGAATAACAGGTAAATACATAATACAACCATGACATAACATAACTCAAATAATAATAACATATCAATAACTGTATCATAATAGTGATGTCTTGTAAACTTAAGGACATCAATATATATCCATCAATAGAATACAAATTGATAACTGAGATACGATCACTCTAAAGGAAAATATCCAAAAGGAATTTATCTCCGTAGCTCCTCATCCAGTCTCAAGACAAATCACGAACTACACTATCATTTATGTCTGGAGACGACACAGAAAAGAAAAGGGATGAGAAACTTATACAAGAATCTCAGTAGGGCTTCCCCAGGAACCTCGGGTTTAATTATGAAAATGGTGAACATATATATAAGGTTCTTTTATTAAGTTCTAAATATCATTAGCCGAGGCCCGTATCTTTTAGCATGAATCTTAATGTCATGAATGCAACATATTAGTCATGGATGCATGTCAATATCATATACATAATATCATAAAATCCATAAAACAATGCATATGATATAAAGAACATCGTGATCATCATTCTTACAGGTAACTTAAACTTCTTTATTCTCTTTTCCTTGGAGGCCGTCCTATAATTCTCTCTTTTCTCGAGAGTTCTAGGTTATGAGCTCATACCTCACTAGTCGTCACTAGCGTAATCTTATCCCTTTTGATAAGTTAAATTCCCGACTCTTAAGGTACGGGATAGGGGGCATTAGGATCACCTTTCATAACATTTAATTCGGGGAGTCCAAAGGATCACTTCCTATTTAGATCACCTCTCATAACCTTTAATTCGGGGAGTCTAGAGGATCATTTCCATGTGTTTTATGTCACCTTAAATCTTGGCATGATATATGAGATGCAAACATGAATAACTTCATCATTTCAACATTTCATGCTCATAAACTTCATGAACTTATGCATCTCAATGAGTCGAACATAACCATAACATGCCGTAATTTAAATCATATAAACATGCATAATATTTCATTGCATATATCCATAAGCCATATAAATTTCAACACATGAACATAGCCTTCACAAGATATCAGTCACATTCATCTCATCAAATTTATCAATATTTACGCTTAAGCCCCAAAGGGGTCAAATCGTAATTTCTCAAAGATTTTGGGTCAAAATGTAAATACCTCTTTTTAACACATTCTCACAAACTAGAGATCTTTAACATTAACCAATACTTCCAAAAGACATATAACTACTAGAACCATATAAAACTCATCATAAAAACCTTTTAGGGCTATAGACCAAATTTTAACATACTTTAGGGGTCAAAGTGCAGAATCGCTTGTTTTTAATATTTAACAATAACCAAAATTTCTAAAACTTTATCTAAACTTTATAAATGGTATTTTGGACTCATGGGCATATTCAACATCATTAGTAGCTCTAAATAAAATCATTTGGCTGAAATAACATAGTTGATAGTTTAAACACAACTTTTCAAATTTTGCAAAACGGCCCAAACTAACACTTGTAATTACCCTTTTATGCATCTATGGTACTAAAAATAATTTTTACAATAAATATAAGTAATTCTTAAGTGTGTGAATAATATGAACAGCCTTGAACAACCCTTGAACAAAATTAGAAAATTAGTCTCCTTAAAGCTTCAAAAAAACACAATTTTAATCCTTTCTAGTTACTAAACTTTCCTAAAATGCTAAAAACAATTTTTATGACAATTATTAGTGATCCTTAAGTGTGTGAACAGCTATAAACACTAGTGAACAGTGGTGAACAATGATGAACAGTGCTGAATAGAAATCAGAAAATTTATCATTCTAAAAGTTTCATAAAAACACAATTTTGATCCTTTTTAGTTACTAGTTTTTCCTAAGACACTAATAACAACTTTTACAATAACTATTAGTGATTTAAACTCATCTAAACATCCTAAATCAGTAACCATTCTAGTTCTAAAAGATTAGATCAGAATAATAAAACTTTAGCATTTAAAATCATGAGAAAAACCATATTCCTAATCCTTTACGATTTCTAGGACTTTCAAAATTTCTTTGTACAACTTTAAAGACAAGGTCATACCTAAAAATAAAATATATCAAGCTTTAAATCAGAATTATATAAGGGCCAAAAATAAATAGATGAGAAATGTCCATGGTCGAAATTGCCATTTAAGATAAAAGAAGAAAATCTTGAACTTTAGGATTTAGGTGATGACTAGAATCATAAACTTGTCTTATAACCTTATTATTATCATTATAAGGTGACAACTTGGAAATATAAATATGAAATGCAAGGCTTGAAATATAAATATAAAGATGCAAATTCATTTTTAGATCTTTATGATTTAAGTAATAACTTGAAATGTAAATATGAATATGCAAGTTCATATTATTATCTTCAAGAATTAAACTGATAACTTGAAATATAAATATGATTATGCAAAGCTTGAAATATAAATATGATGTGCAAGAACTTGAAATATAAATATGGATGCAAGTTCTTTTTTTATGTCTTATTAAGCTCAAAACTCAAAACTTAGCAATTCTTTCATTAATCTTTTGACATCAAGAATTAAACCTTGAGCTTTAGAGGTCATTTAAATGATGGATTCATAACCACCACCATGATTCCTCATCATCAAGCCAGGGTCAATGCCAAGTCATAAAAATCGAAATATAAAGGAAGAACAAAAGAAAGAACATGAAATAAAATCTCTAGCAAGTTGTTTCTTGTTATCAAAAGGTAATGCTTGATCTTTAGAGAAGTTAGAAGAAGAAAATATGTCCTTGAAATTCGGCCAAGATTAGAGCAAATGGAGGGAGGATTTCTCTTGTGTTTTTGTGTTTGATAATGGAAAGGTTATGTGTTTAGGAGTTGATTTATGGTTGGAATGTGTATGCTTGAGGTTTCGAGCTTGGTTAGAGGTTGAGAATGGAGTCTCTTGAGTGTGAATGAGGAAAAAGAAGAAAGCTTGAAGTATTGAGAGAATTAGAGAACTTTGAGCAAACTTTGAGTAAGAAAACTATCAAGTAAGAAAATGCTAAGGCTAGGAATGTTTGTGTGTGCCTTTAGGCCTTGGAAAATCACATATTTATAGGGCATTTGGAGGGTGTATGTACGCTGCATATGGGCTAAAATGTGATCAGAATTCTTGCTAAAAAATAATGCAAAACAACTCAAAGATCACATGGTATAGTCATGGTGTTGTTTGAGTGCTTCATTCTTTGATAATAAAATAAAATGGAGGCATTATGGGGGTATGGAAGCTGATGCATATAGGCTGTAATACAATCATAATTTTTGCTCAAAAAGGTTGCAAGACAAGTCAAAGAGCACATGCTATAGTTATGATCTATTTTAGGGTGTTTTAGGCTTTACAAAAATTAAAATTTGATGGTGGAAAGGTGCTGAAAACTGTGGCCATCATGGTTGTAATGTGGCAGAATTTTTGACTAAATAACTAGCAAGACAACTCAACAAAGCACAAGGTAAAGCAATGCTGTATTCTTGTGTATCATTGTTGAAAGAAAAATTAAAATATCAAGGTGATGGAGGAGGAAGAATCCGTGAGTTTGCAAGGCTATCATGGGGGGACAAGTTTTATTTTTTTCATTCATGGTAGGACATGTCTTTGAGGTGCATGATGTAGTGCATTATTCCTTGAATGAAATTTTAAAATATAAGCATCATGTGAAGCATGGAATGTCACGGCTGATTCAAGGAATTTGGGGGACAAAATTTCATTTATTATTCATGGTAGGACACAAGGATAGCTTATTTAATTAGGTGGTAGATTTAGAAATTGGTAATTTTGTTTAAAAGGTAAAACTAGGTGTGTAAGATAACTCAAGACTAGGTAAAAAGATAATCTTTATTTTAATAATAGAGTTAATCTCAATTGAGTTGAAAATCAATTAGTAATTTAAATTTTAATCTCAAGGTAAAGAAAGTAAATGCATTACATTTACCCTAATCTTTAACATTATAGGTTTCATGAGTTCTTTATAATTAAGAAAGGAAATTAAATTTTCCTAAACAATCCTTAGGCTCTAATTACCTCTAGTAATTATTTTTAACCTTAGGTAATTATTTTTAACCTCAAGTAATTATTTTTAACCCAAGGTTAATGAATATAATCAATTCGAGTTCAATTGGAGCTTTAACATTACCTTAATTACGCAAGTAAACTTATTTGGTATAACTAGGGATGAAAAGGTAATTTCATGTAAAAACTCCCTGTAAATATTGGACAATCTCAAATCATACTTAAAATAGTCATTTTGAACCTTTGGGTGGAAACCAAATTCAAAGATTATATAATTTCATGAAAAATTACTGCAGGGGTAAAACGGTAATTTTACTTACAGTAAAAATTGAGAATTGAGATTTTTACCTCTAAGGCACATATAATCCCTATCAGGCATAAAATTAACCCCTCAAAGATAATTTAGATTGGTTATCCTTGATTTCTAGGTAAAAATGACCTCAGGGGCATTTTGGTCATTTTACACGTACAAAAAAATCGGGGTTTGCGACTTTCGTACGAATCGCTAATCAAGTCTCCCATGATATTTCTCTAATGTCATATTCCTTTATTGAGGATTATTTGACCTCGAATTACGTGTAAAAATTACCTAGGGGCATTTTAGTAATTTTCACATAGTAGTAAAAATTGGGGCGTTACAACAGACACACACATTCCCACTTTCTCACTCACAAATGCACACGCATACACTCACGCGGCTCTCTCACTCTCTTACATACACACATAACTCGCTTGCAAACAAACGCACACGGAGAGCAAGAGAGATAATGAGAGAGAAAGCAAAAAAATGAGATGAAGAGGAGAGAGAGAAAGAGAGAAAGAAAGCCATGGAAGAGGAAGAAACCGCCGGCCCTCAGTAGATTGATCTCTGCAGGGAGACGGTGTGATGTAAGGCAGCGGTGTGAGGCCGCATGAGGGAGCTGTCGGTGCGTGGCGGAGAGGGGAAAATCTGCGACGGCTCCTTCACGGAATCACGGTCACGATTCTTGGTGGTGCTGGAGGGTATAGGGGGAGGGAACGAGGCCGAGAGAGAAGGGGAGAGTGAGGTGGTTAGGGAAGATGGCTGAGGGGGATTCAGCGTTCGATGGGTGGCGAACTGAGGTTACTGGGCTTTCCAGCTGCCAACGTGAGCTTGGGTTGTGGGAATAGGGGTCGCGGCTGGTGATGGCTGTGGAACGGGAGGTTGGGATTCATACGGTGGGGATGGCTCACGGTGGTTCCAGATCAGAGTCGAAAGGAGTGGTGCGGCGCGGATCTTGTAGATTGGAGCATGAGGGAGGCACGACCAGTGGTAGATTGGGAAAGAGGATGAGTAGGGCGGTGGTTCATGACGGTGGCAATGGTGGAAGGTGCTTAGTAGAGGTCGGCGGTGGTGGTCTGGCGAAATGACTGGAGGTTCCGTAGCATAGAGGAGCAGCGATGCGTCGTTCGAGTTTGGCCAGGAGGTCTCGATCTGGGTCGCGCGGCGGTCATAGGCATGGAAGGCTGGGACGTGCTGTGGTTTTGGCTAGATGGAAGCGGTGGCCGGTGGCGGAGAGATGGAGGGGTGGTGGTTTATGGTTAAGAATGACGATGACACAAGCTTTGGAGGCCGCAGCTGATGATAGGGGAGGAGCTCCACCGTGGCCTCCTCCCTATTTCCTCTTTTAGTTTCCCTTTTTTTTGGTTAATTTCTTGATGCAAGAACTGATGTATATTGTTGCTGCTGGATTTACCTGGTTCCTTCTTTTTTGTTGTCTCTGGAATTGTCTTGCTGGAATTTTGCAGGTCGGCTTGGCTTGTTGATGTATCGGAATATATTTTTTTTAAAATTTTTTTCGTTTGTATTTTTGCTTGCTAGCTAACTGTAATTCTTGCTCTGAAAAATTTTCGGTCCCTTTTTCCGATTGATGATGGATCATTATATAATGTTGCTTGGTCAAATAAAATTATTGATGATCTCATTTACAGCTCACTGGTAAACCTGTAATCATCACAAGGGGAAGGGCATCATGCTGCTGGGGGAAGAGGCGATGATGGTGTCCGCCATCTTCTTTCCCTTAAACGGTCAGAAGCTGGAAGAAGAATCCAATGTCCTTTTTCATTTTTATTTTTATTTTTTATTTATTTTTTCTTCAGAGATGGGAATCCAACGTTCCCATTTTTTTATTTATATTTTTTTTGGTCAGACTAAAAAAATGAAATGGGCTAATGAAATGTGGGCTAAAAAAAAAGGAATGAGCTACAATAAAAAGAAAATGAGCTGGATTTTTTTTATAAAAATAATAAATATGAAAATAAATAAAAGTTTGGACAAAATATGGTATTCACAGTCGCCCCTCTTTACTTGTTTCTTATTGAAAAATATAAAGTTCATGACTTTGATATTTTGCTATAAGAGACAAGTAAAGATATGAATATATGTTTTGTCCAAATGTGCGCTGAGAATGCATTGATGATGGTGAGTATGTGATGACATAATGATGATGACAATGATGATGAATATATGATGAGGATGAATGAACACTACTAATATCAAGTGGGAATAAAATGTGCATGAAAATTAAATGCATGTGAAACTTAAAAGCCTATGGAAATTTAAACACATGAGAAATGTGACAGCATGTAAAGATGAAGCATAAGTATGTGAAATTAAAATGTATGAATGCAAATGTGAGAGCAATAAAGGCACTGGAAATTGAAACCTATGAAAGCAAACTAAAGGACATGTGAAATTTAAAATCTATGAAAGCAGAGTAAATATTTGTGAAAGCCAGGTAAATAGATGTGAAAGTAAATGTGAAAACAGTAAATGTTTGTAAAAGCAGTAAACGCATGTGAAAGTAAATGTTTGTGAAAGCAGTAAACGCATGTGAAAGTAAAATTTGTGAAAGCAGTAAACACATGTGAAAGTAAATGTTTGTAAAAGTAGTAAACGCATGTGAAAGTAAAAGTTTGTGAAAGCAGTAAAGGCATGTGAAAGTAAAATTTGTGAAAGCAGTAAACGCATGGGAAAGTAAACGTCTGTGAAAGCATTAAACGCATGTGAAAGTAAATGTTTGTGAAAGCAGTAAAGGCATGTGAAAGTAAAATTTGTGAAAGCAGTAAACACATGTGAAAGTAAATGTCTGTGAAAGCAGTAAATGCATGTGAAAGTAAATGTCTGTGAAAGCATGTAAAAATCTGTGAAAGCATATAAATGATTGTGAAATGTGAAAATAAAACTTGTAAAAGTAGAGTGAATGCATATGAAAGTGAAAGTACAATTTTATGAAAGTGTATGAGAATTAGATAAATGTGAAAACAAATGTAGATGAATGATTGACAATTTTGATGAAACAGTGATGCGAGATTAATGTGATGATGATATGAGTGATGCAAAATTAGTGCAATAATGATATGATGAATGAAAGAAAACTGGTAGAGTAATGGCCTGATGAATGAATTAATGCAAAACTGATGTTGTGGTGATGTGTTCAGTGACAAGAACGATGACAATAGCTCTCCAAAATTAAAATTTGCCCCAGTTTGAAGTGTCTTTGCATTGTCCTTCAAGAAAGCTTTTGTCTATCCCAAAATGAGCCGTCTCTTTTAGATAAGTAGATCTATGAGCCGAGCCTCTTCATTGTATATTCAAACACATTTCGCCTGGTATTGCTTCAACACCTCCTTATTGCCCCAGTTCTTCCATTTTTTTGATTGCCCGTCTTATTTCCTTTGTGATTCAATCTTGATCCACAAGCCCCTTATTTGACTTATCAATCATGAGCTTTGTTAGCAAATTAGTTCTTTGGTTATATTTCAATCATAACATCAAAATTATGCATAGTTTCAAAAGAGAATACATAGATAAGGATTTTTGGTGGAAAATGAAGGATAATCAGAGACACAGAGAAAGAGAAAGGCAATTTTTTGGATTTCAAACTGGAAAGTATTTACAGGACTTCAATAAATATTAAGAGATAGGGAATGAAGAAAGAAAAGACCGGTAGTGCTGCCTTCATGTGATCAACCCATTTTACTGATCCATTGATTACACCAGACTCAAAATTCATGATAGCAAGCGCAATCCTTCATTGTGCTTCCAACAATATCATGATCAAATTGCCCCAGTTTCAATATTCCACATAACTCTTTGATCATTGACTCAACTCTTCATCATTGCATAAGCCGTCTTTTCAGGTTTTCAACCTAACAATTAGGACTTGCCTTTCTCTTTTGATTTTTTTATTATTTTTTTTTGCTCTAATTTTTGCCTAGGCCGCCCTTCTGGGTTTTCAACCTAGCGAGTATTTTCTTTTTTTTCATTTTTGTTTTTTGTTTTTTTAGGCGAAGTACTTCTTCACAGCATTTGAATTGATTGGTTTTGCAAATGCATTGCCTTCCATGTCTGTCAAGATCAATGCTCCTCCAGAAGGACCTTCATGTGTGGGTGCCCACTTGCCTCAATTATCCCCTTGATTCAGCAAGATTTTCTTCAGGACAAGGTTACCTGGCTGGAATGTTCGAGGGCGAACATTTTTATTAAACGCTTTGGCCATCCTTTTCTGGTACAGTTGACTATGACAGACTGCATTGAGCCATTTTTCTTCCAGCATATTCAATTGCTCATATCTTGTTCTGACCCATTCAGCCTCTTCCAATTCAGCTTCGACTAAGACCCTTAAGGACGGTATTTCCACTTCTATAGGTGTTACTGCTTCCATCCCATACACCAACGAATACGGAGTTGCCCTAGTTGAAAATCTGATAGAAGTACGATAGGCATGTAATGCATAAGGTAGCATATCACTTCAATCCTTATAGGTGACCACCATTTTCCCGAGGATCTTCTTTATGTTCTTGCTTGCTGCTTCCACAGCCCCATTCATCTTTGGTCAGTAAGAAGCTAAGTTATGATGCTTGATCTTAAATTGCTTGCACAGTTTCTGTACATCTGCATTGTTAAAATTCGTGGCATTATCTGCGATGAGCCTTTCTGGCAACCCATACCTACAAATGATATTGTTCTTCAAAAACTTCACTACCACTTTCCATGTTACATTGGCGTAGGAAGCGGCTTCTACCCATTTGGTGAAGTAATCAATAGCTACCAGAATGAATCGATGCCCATTGGAGGCTTTGGGGTTGATTGGTCCTATGACATCCATGCCCCACATTACAAACGGCCAAGGCGATGTTAG
This sequence comes from Dalbergia cochinchinensis, assembly GCA_031216125.1. Taxonomy (NCBI): domain Eukaryota; kingdom Viridiplantae; phylum Streptophyta; class Magnoliopsida; order Fabales; family Fabaceae; genus Dalbergia; species Dalbergia cochinchinensis. The sequence continues at coordinate 4,840,093 of CM062374.1, forward strand.
AGTATGTAATGGCATGGGAGGAGAATAGATTTGGTCAGCATAGATTTGACATTTGTGACATTTCCTGACAAATTCTATGCAGTCCTTTTCCATTGTGAGCCAATAGTATCCTTATCTGAGGATCTGTCAGGATAATGTGTGCCCGTTAGCATGGTTACCACAAATACCCTCATGGACTTCTGATATGATGGAGTTTGCTTCCCCAGCATTGACGCATCTTAACAAAACTCTGTCGTGGCTCCTTTTATACAATACTTCCCCTGAGAGGAAGAACGACATGGATAGCCGTCTGAGTGTCTTCTTGTCATTCTCATTTACTGCTACAGGATATTCTTTCTCCTTAATGAATCTTTTGATATCATGGAACCATGGTTGACCGTCTGGCTCTTCTTCAATGTTAGCACAGTATGCTGGCTCTTTTCTAACAACCACTTGCAAAGGCCTTACTTCCACTACCAAATCGAGCTTGATCATCACAGCCAAGGTAGCTAAAGCATCTGCAAACTGATTCTGGTCACGGGGCAGGTAATGGAAACTGATGTCCTTAAATTCATCTTTCAAGCTCATGAGACGCTCAAAGTATGACAGTAATCTATGCTCTTTAACTCGCCATTCTCCATTGACCTAGAAAATGATCAGGGCCGAATCTCCGTAAACCTCCAAGTATTGCACTCCATAAAAGATTGCTGCTTTCAGGCCTATTATGCACGCTTCATATTTAGCCATGTTGTTTGTACAATCAAATGCCAGTGTTACAGCAATTGGAAATTGTTTGCTCAGGGGATATTAAGACTGCTCCAACTCTATTTCCTCGGATATTAACTGCACCATCGAAATACATCTTCCACACCAAATCATCTTCTTCTTGATTGACACTCTCTTCATCTATGGCCGCTAGAACATCTTCATCGAGAAATTCAAGCTCCATCGACTGATAATCTTCAAGTGGGTTTTCGGCCAGGTGGTCAGCTATCACACTCCCTTTTATAGATTTTCTGGTCACATGCTTGATGTCAAATTCTGCTAAAGCTACTTGCCATTTGGACATCCTCAGGGAGATATGTGGGCTTTCAAAGATGCATTTCAGAGGATCTATCCGAGATATGAGCAAAGTTGTATAGTAGAGCATGTACTGTCGTAATCTTTTTGCCGTCCATACTAGTGCACAACAAGTCTTCTCAATAGCCAGATACCTGGACTCACAATCATTGAACTTCTTGCTCAAGTAGTAAATGGCTTGCTCCTTTCGACCAAACTCATCATGCTGACCCAATACTGCCCCCATAGACCCATGCAATACCGTGAGGTATAGTATGAGTGGTCGCCCTGGTGTTGGCAGAACTAAGAGAGGTGGATTTGAAAGGTAATTCTTGATCTTGTCAAAGGCCTCTTGACACTCGTCGTCCCATTTGCTTGAATGATTTTTCTTCAATAGCTTGAATATCGGTTCGCAAGTGTGAGTTAAATTGGAGATGAATCTTGCTATATAATTCAGTCGGCCTAAGAAACCTCGAACTTCCTTATCTGTCTTGGGTGCTGGCATGTTCTGGATGGCTTTGATTTTGTCTGGATCCACCTCAATACCCTTCTTGTTGACAATGAACCCCAACAATTTTCCTGTAGATGCTCCAAAGGTGCATTTTACTAGATTTAGTTGAAGCTTGTAAGTACTCAACCTTTCAAATAGTTTCTTGAGCACCGCAACATGACTTTCTCCTTCTTGTGACTTTGCTACCATGTCATCCACATACACCTCTAGCTCCTTGTGAATCATGTCATGGAAAAGAGTCACCATTGCTCGTTGATATGGTGCCCCAGCATTCTTCAATCCGAACGGCATAACCCTATAGCAAAATACTCCCCATTGAGTAACAAATGATGTTTTCTCCTTGTCTTCTTCTGCCATCAAGATCTGATTGTAGCCTGAATAACGATCCATAAAAGAGAATCGATGGCTTTTTACTGGGTTGCCAACTAAAAAATCTATATGTGGGAGAGGAAAATTGTCTTTTGGGCTTGCTTTATTCAGGTCTCGATAGTCCACACACATTCGGACCTTTCCATCCATCTTCGGCACAGGTACTATATTGGCTATCCATTTCGAGTATAGTGGAACCTCCAAGAAACCTGCATCAAGTTGCTTTTTGACTTCATCTTTGATTTTGAGCGACATTTCCGGACTCATCCTCCATAACTTTTGTCGCTTAGGTTCCATTCTTTCAATCAATGGGATGCTATGAGCCACTATCTCTAGGTCCAAACCAGGCATATCTTTGTAAGACCAGGCGAAAATATCTAGGAGTTCACGAAATAGTGCAATTATCTTTTCCCTTTCTGGATTGTCCACTATTTTCACTTCTTTTTTGTCTTCATTTGTGCCCAAATTCATAGTTTTAACAACCTCATCATGTGGATTTATCCCTTTCTCCATTGAATTTATGATTTTGGCAAATTATTGGCACAACTCAGGATCTTCATCTTGTTCATTTTCATTTAAGTTTGTTGTAATGCAATAATCAGTTAATGGGTTTTCACAATCATTTGCACGATATGAAGGTTCTGAAAGAGATGAGTCCCTTGAATTGAGATAAGATCGGAAATAAATAAAAGAGAAAAGATAAACAAGGAAAAGAGAATTGGAAAAGAGAAACCATGCATAATCATTTTATTATTCAATTGAAATACAAACAAAGGTGACTAAGCATCCATTACTCAAGGAAAAACAAATCATTCAGGGGAGTAAACTCCCAGTTGTTCAATGGCTCGAGATTAGGGTAAATCAACTGAGGTATTTTCATGGTTCCTCCAAGGGTGCTGACAGCTTCAGTTCCTTCTATCATTATCACTGCTACTGGTGCAGGAAATGTATCCCTAATGTGTGGGATCTTCTTCTTAGTGGATTCAAGAGACTGCTTATCACTTGTGGTCTCATATCCAAGACTGAACTTCCCAGGGTTATCGGGAAGCGAGATCGGATTCTTGATTCCTTGCAGCTGACTCCCCAATCCTTTTCCTTCTTTAAATCCACTCTTGCGCATTATTCGAGCGGCCACTTGATGTATACCACCTTTTGATTCTATTGGATCTGTTATCTCAAGGTTTTGGAATGATACCTTGAGGGTGTCTTCAGCACAATCAACATATGGTACTGATACTGGTTTAGTCACCAACAATTCTTCTTCCCCTTTGACAGTGATGAGTTTTCCATTATCTATGAACTTCACCCTCTGATGAAGCGTAGAGGGGACAACACTTGCCTTATGAATCCAAGGTCTTCCTAACAGCATCGTATACCTAGGTTCAATATCCATTACTTGGAATCTAGTCATGAAGATAGTTGGCCCAATTTACAGCTGAAGATCAATGGCTCCCATAATCTCCCTCAAAGACCCATCAAATGCTTTGACAATCGTTCCACTTGGTTCAATCATGGAAGGATCGATTGGGAGTTGTGGCAAAGTGGAATAAGGAAGTACATTGAAAGCCGATCCTCCATCGACCAATACCTTTGCAATGTTACTACCTTGGCATTTCAAGCTGATGTAGAGCACCTTCGAGCGCCCTATTGGATGAGGGAAAACTTCATTTTCTGTGAAGGTGATGGAATTAGCTGTTCTGATTGTCCCCACAATTCCTTCAACCCTATCAAAGGTTATGTCTTTGGAACATATGCTTGATCCAGCACCTTTTTGATTGCGCTACAATGAGCCTCCGAAGACAAGATCAAGGAATAAAGTGAGATTTTCATCGGTGTTTGCTCCAGCTGATCCACCACATCATACTCACTTTGTTTCATTATCTTTAAAAATTCTTCTTCTTCTTCTTTTTCATGGCTCTTTCCTTTGCTTTCTTTTACAGACACTGCTTGGGAGTTTGTCGCCTGGGGATTCTTTAATAACTTCTCGGAAGTATAACACCTGCCACTCCAAGTAATTCCTCCTATTCCCACAACATTTGTTATGGATTCTGATGCCGAGGGTTCATCATTGCCAGGTTCTTTACTCGCTTCCAGGCGATCAGGGTTTGCATAGGTTGTAAAATACGAAGGCAATTTAGATACCTTGAAGACAGGTACTGTTCTTTGACTGGAAGATGTCGTTCCAGGCATTGATGAATTAGGTTCCACCAGCATTTCATACCTCCATGGGACTGCACGGTCACTTTCATATGGAAATGGCTTAGGCACTTTGAAAACAAGTGCTGGTTCTTGGCTGTAGACTTTAAAAATAGGGGTGCACGATGAATCATATTGACACTTTGTTCGATACCTCTTGGTATTTCAAGCACCCCCAGTTTGATCATCTTTTTAACATAAAGCTTCAGCTTTGGACATTTCTCTATGTGGTGTTTTCCTTCTCCATAACACTCACAAAATAGATTATCGTCATCTTCCTTCACTATCTTTGTTCCTTGCTTTCCTTCAACCTCTAGCTCATAACCAGCTCTCCTCAGTGCTTCTAGGACCTCCTTTATTGGGAGCTTGTCATTCTTCACTTCTTGACTTGTGTAGTTCTCATGGCAGATGGAATTCACTTGTTCTCTACCATGATTGGGGAAAGGATTATTCCTTATATGTGGTCTTGATTCTTCCTCCAGTTTAATGGTGCCATTGTTAATCAAATGCCATACCGCACTTCTAAACCTGTAACAATCTTCGACCGAGTGTCCAGGAAAGTTAGAATGATACTCACATGTTTGGTTTGGATTGTACCACTGAGGATATGGCGGTACGAAGGTCTTCCCAGGACGTGGGGCTAGCAGGCTATCTCCACACAAATGCCCGAACAGCTCAGAATTGCTCATGTGGAAATCAGGTAAAGGACGATTATTTGTGGGTGGTCTTGGAGTGGCATTGGTCTTAAGAGGTAATCGAGGAAGTATTTTTGGTGGGTAGGTCATTTGGTGATTTTGGTTGGTTTGGTAGGATTTGGATATGGTAGGTGTATATAGTCTAAGGTAAGAAACATTGTTGACTTGGTATGGTTGAAATTGATATGGAGGTAATGGATAAGGTGGGTGTTGATATGGTGAAATGGGTCTGGGTCAAAAGGTTAGCTGGTTGGGTTGAGGTGGTCGTTGTGGTTGTATGAAATTGATGGTTCCATCCTTCTTTTTATAGGATTGTCCCTTCCTGGTCTGAGTCTCACTTATTTCTCTAGCAATTAACTCCACTTTGCCATCTTGAATATTAGCTTCAATTCTCTCCTCAATCTCTATCAGATCAACAAACTCCGTCACATGAGTTCCTAGCATGTTCTTGAAAAAAGGACCCTCCAAGGTACGGATAAAGTAGGAGCACATCTCCTGCTTCAACAATGGTGGGATGACTTTAGCTGCGAAAGCTCTCCACCTTTGAGCATACTCTTTGACCGATTCATCATTCTTCTTTTTCATCCTCTTGAGCTGATCTCTGGTAGGCGCAACATTCAGATTGAACTTATACTAGTTAGTGAATCCCAAAGCCAAGTCCTCCCAACATTTGATTCAAGTCATGTCCAGTTGCATATACCACTCCCAAGCGGCCCCTTCTAAGCTTTTAGAGAAGAAACTGATTAGAAAGTTTTCATCCTAAGACCACATACCCATCTTGGTGCAGTACATTTTCAAGTGCATGATGGGATTAGAATTTCCATTGAATTTTATAAGTTCCGACATTTTAAAATCTTTAGGAATATTGACATTGGGAGCAAGACATAACTCCTTAATGTTCATAGGACCAAATGGACTCGGTCCCCTTAATGCCCGGAATTGTTCTTGCATTTTTTCTTCTAGTTCTTCTCTTAGTTTAATTCGTTCCAACTCCCTTGCAACTTCATTTGCAGAGCCAATTCCTTCGTCATTCTCATATCCCGCATGTGCTTCATGCTCAATATTCTCAGTATTTTCTTTTGCCATGTTTATAGTGTCAACGATGAATTTCTTAAGTTTTGGACCAAACATAGACTTCATCATGTCTTTGAGGTCGTCAATTTCTTGACTTAGATTCCTTCCTTCTGCAGCCATAACCTTTTCCTTGCCTTTACTCTTTTCAGCCTTCTTCTTTTCAGCTTTCCTCGTCTCGATTCTGGGTCGTAGCTCGTACGGCTCTCTAGCCAGCGCACTTGTATCAGACAGAGCTTTCTTTGAAGGAGCAATGTTTGACAACCTTGTCATAAAAAAGTATAAAGATAAGCAAATAAATAAAAAATTAAAGATCCTTTGATGCCGAAGAATCACATATATTTTGAGAGCATCGAACTCGATTCATATCCTATTCAGAGGACGTAATGTCCATAAGATAGGATTTGTGATGGATTTAAGTATAGGTGTGAACACCCGATTTTATCCGGCCCCAAAAAAATTTCAGTCCATTTCATCCATTTCATTTTTAGTTGTTGTAATCTTTTTTTAAAAGCCCGTTTTCACTTTCTTTTTGGGATCCTTAAATTAAGCCCATTTCATTTCATTAAAACAAAAAAAAAGAGAAACCCATTATATTTTTTTGTTGTCATTGTTTACAATCTTAGCCCATTTCATTTTCATTTTAATTTATTTGTAAAAAATAATATAAAAAAATAAATAAAAAGGAGGAAATTGAGAACCGATGCAACCTGAAGGAAAAATACAAAAAAGGAAACAGTGTTGTAACGTGAATAGCCGAACAAAACAAGGAAAACAAGCTGTAATCGTACACTGGATTCAAATACGGTGGCACAGCTTACATGTAGGAGAAGAAAAATTGAAAGAATGCAGCATGCAAGATCAAATGCAATCCCATGAAATCAGCAAATCATATCAATTGAATCAAAAATTGCTGCTGTGAGGTTTGACAAATTGATTCATGAAGATGCATAAATGGGATCAAATTTCACAAAGAAAAGGGGATCTGTTTTTACGAACACAAAAAAAAACAACCTTCATCACCATTCTTTCCATCACCATATTTCATCTGAAAACATTTTGCAGTATACACGAAAAAGAATCAGCAAGAATTACAAGTAAGCCATCTCTTCAATCGTTGATTCATGTTTAGTGTCCAACAAAAAACCCATACCCCTTTGGTAAAAGAAAATTCAACCATTCAAATCCCAGTCCAGACAGATACACAACAAATCAAAACTCAGGATCACAGTCCAAAGCCTATCAACTATCCATTTTAACCAAAGTCCCAAATCACAATCAAAATAACAATCTCAGTTTTCTCAAAAAAAAAAAAAAGAAAAGGAAGCAGAAACCGAAGGGGAAGCCGTGGTCTTCTTCCTCTTCCTTTCGCGGTGGTCACTGTCTTCAAGCACCGCCGCGTAAAGCCAACCGGAAATGGCCACCGCTGCCAAAGAGTGATCCATCGTCACCATCATCCTCCATTCCAGCAAACCAACCACCGCGAGTCACCCAAGCACCGTTGCGCGGCGATCTCTTTTTCCTTCCACCCCTTCATCACCTCCATCACAGCCGCCGGCGAGATCAACCACCGCTGCGCCTTCCACCATCATTCCACCTGAAAATTTACATCCAAATCACAAACCAAACATAAAAAAAAAAAGAGAAGAAGCTGAAACGAAGAGGAACCGACCTCCATGACCACCGTGCCGGCATCGAACTACTGCGAACCACTTCCCCTGCCGCACCGCCACCGTGGCCAAGCTCACCACTGAGATCACCGGCCCTTTCCTCTTCCGCGGAGTTCCTCCCCTTACCAAGCGGCCAGCCACAAATCACCGAATCTACAGCCCCTCCGAACCAAATAACACCGCCGCGCCGCCATGGACCCTCCCTTTTTCTCCGCCGAGCCGGATCGGCTTCATGGCAGCAGCAGTTCCCCCATTTCCAACACTAGATCTCTTGATCCCCTCTCTCTACCTAGTCCCTGCTTCAGCCGCATCACATCGCAGTCCTCCACTCTGTCCTTGCCGCAGCAGCGCCGTGTGGTCGCCGCCCCTTCCAGCCTCCATGGCTCTTCTCTCTCTTAGTCTTTCTTTTCTTTTTTTCTTCGTTCTCTCTCATTCTTCCGTGTCCCGATTTTCTATTTTTCCCTTTGTGAGCATGTGTGTGTTAGTGTATGCGAGAGAGAAAGCTGATTTAGTTTTTTTTTATATTACGTGTGTGTGAATGAGAGTATGTGCATGCGTGTGTATGACCCGAATGTGAGAGTGTGAGTGTGTGCACGTGTATATAAGTGTGCATATGTGTGAAGAGTGGGTTAGATTAGGATCAGATTAGGATTAGAATAAATAAAAATTAAATTAGCGAGATAAAATAAGGAACTTCAAATTTATTTTAGTTTGAATTAGTTTTGTTAGAATAGGTTTTTAAATTAATTGTTTAGATTTGAGTTTCTTTGTTCGACTTAGTATTTATTTAACTCTTAGTCGTAGACTTATTACTTTTAGAGTTAGTTTAGCTTGAGTTTAAAAATAAGAAAAAGTTTTTTTTTTATTTTTTTTATTTTGGGTTTAAAATAAATATTTGAATATTTTTCTTTTATTGAAATTTTTATTTGATTTATTAATTAAGTAATTGGCTTTTTGAATAAATAAATAAGGTTAATTGAGCCGTGACGGCTTACTAACTTTATGTTCTAGAATATTTTAGCTGCGACAGCTTGATATTCAAAATTCCTTTTTCAAAAATAAGATCCATCAACAAAGAAGCATTCTCTACAGAATTACGTTGTAACATCCTAATTTTTAACCTAATACTCTAGAACATAATTAGGTTAATCATTAGTCTGTTACGTCATAGCTTCTTTGTTACTTTAAAATACTTAGCGGAAATATTGGTAAATTTTTTTTGAAAATTATAAAAGCAAAGTGAGAGCCGCGCGACACGTTAACTGGTAATGCACAAAAGGTAATAAAGCAAGTGTCGCATAGCAACATGACATAAGCACATAAAAGCACATCATAATAACATGGAACTGCATATTTATATAATATGCCCACTTAGATAGAGTGGGACTTAGTTTAGTACAACATGAGCAATACAACTAAAAAGGAAATACAAGAGAAAGTGCCACGGAAACTATAAAAGTAACTCCCCTACCCAAGTGCAACTAACGGGATGACCTCTAAAACAAAAGAAGGTTCATCTCCATCTAAGTGGTGTGTGCTCTACCTGGGTACTCCATCGATCGATCGTCACCTCCTACTGACGTCCATCTCGCGAGCGAGGCACATATCCGGGAAACTGGGCGAGCTCCTCGGGTGTAAAGAGGCGGAACGGGGATCGAGAGTGACCCCCGCGATGTGGCCACATCTCCGGTCGTCGTGCAAGCCGTGGCTGAGTCACGGTGTCCTCACTGCCCTCCCTCATCAGTGGTGGAGTGGGGGCAGAGCTCTCGCTATACGGATGGGTAGGCGGGTCCTCGGACGGGTCGGTCTCCGAGAAGTAGGTCCGGGGCACGTAATCGGGGTAGTCACGCATGGCCGAGGCGGCGGTATGCATGCGGAGCACTCTCTCGTTATACGTACGCGTGCGCTCAAAAACCCGCTCGTCGTCGCCGTAGGGTGCTGTCGGGGAAAAACGATGGGTATGCCGGGGTGAGCGAAGAGGCGTCCTATGAACATGAAGACTCGCACCGTGCACTGTCCCTCAAAATGATATGACCCGTGACTCGGGTCATAGTGCACCTCCCACGTCGGGGTGTCCACGAAAACCACGAACGTCGCCATCTGAAGACGTGACGGAAAGAAAGAGATAGAGGGAGTGAGAATCTTGCTAAAGAATCCCAGTAGGGTCTTCTACTACCTAGGTGTCATGATCTACGTCCTCAGGAACCTTGGGTTTAGTTGTACAAAATAAGTGAGCATGCATTGAGTCCATTTGTAGGTTCTAAAACATAATTTAGCCAAGGTCCGTTCATTTTAGCATGATTCTTAATGTCATGAATGCAAACATATTAAAGGATGTATGCATGGCTCTACTTAATACATGAACAATCATCATATCCTTAAGAACATCATAATAGTGGCATAAAGTGGCAAATAAATTCTCTTTGTGACATAATCATCATAACTTCCTCATAGGCCATGTAATGCCCCAATTTTTACTGTAATTTTTACTGTCATTAGAAATTACTCAATTACCGAATTACCGTAGGTAATTATTACATAAGATTTGAGGCCGAACAATCCTCAATAAAGGAATATAACATTAGAAGAGAGGTTAGGAACGATTCATGTGAGAGTCGCAAATCCCGAATTTCTGTACGTATAAAATGACCAAGACGTCCTCAAGCGCTTTAACTCCAGATGCGTCGACTGAGCCCGAACCTCACTAAAATGTTTTAAAATGTGTTTTTAAGCCATGATTAACCATTGGTTAAGCTCGGGTGGCCTCGGGCAATTTTTAAGTGAAAGTACGATTTTGCCCCCTGCTTTTGGGCGATTTTGCGACTTTGATTTTTGATTCAGATATCAAACCTAAGCAATATTAGGCTCAAATTAAAGCTTATTAAATTCTAAATATTAATCTAGAGTCAAAATTATGTATTTAGATTGATTAGAACCCAAAATTGCTTAAAAACACCTAAATTGCTTACTAATTCACTTAAACCCTTAACCGTAAATTCTCTAAATTACATGAATACCTTGCCTACACCTAAATAATGCATGGAACACACAAATTTCACTTCTTTGGGCTGTAATGGACGAAATTATTGATGCCATTATGCAGCTGAATTATTGCCAAAAGTTGCACTAAAACAAAATGCCAAAATGTCACCATAAGAGACATAATTCCTTAATTTCATACAACTTTGTCTAAAATGATTTTTCCTCCCTTATTTCTCCTGCAAAATTCCGTCCACTACCTCATCATTTTGGCCAATTAGAAGCCTCAAAATCTTCTATAAATAGGCTTGCTTGAGTGGTCTTGGAATGCTTGGTTCATAACTAGTTTTTAGGAGCACCAAAAACTTTCTTTCTTCCTCCTCTTTGGCTGAATTCTTTCTTCAATTTTTCAAAGAGATTTTGTTTCATTTCACTTCAAGAAACCAAGTTCTCTTCCTCTTCTTCAACTCAGATTAGGTAGGGAGTAGTTTCAAATTATGAAGAAAGAACCAAAGTAAGGAGTAAAGTCTAGTCATTAATCAGATTCAACCTAGGTGTATCTGGTTAATTACTAGGGTGTTACAGGCCACCCTAAAAGACAAGCGCTCTGGGGGTGCTCGGCCGAACCGGTGTCACCCAGAACATGTCACATCTCTAGGTTATGAGCTCATACCTCAACTAGTCGTCACTAGTTCTTACTTATCAATCTCGATAAGCGTAACATAATCATAAACATAATCCCAACTTATCCAGTACGGGCTAGGGGGCATTTCTTGGGGGTGCTCGGCCGAACCGGTGTCACCCAAGAATTAAATCTTGGTACCGATGTCACATGAGTTCTCTGGAGGTGCTCGGAACCGATGTCATCCGAGAACCCATCTTAGTATCTCATAAAAATTTCATAGGTTTTCAAAAACTTTCTAAGACCGGAATTTGTCAGAAATTCGGCGGCATAACTGCGGCATGCCGAATTTCTTCCAAATTCTTCTTTATGCCACATGAGTCAATCAAACATGCATCCTTCATCATAATTTCATGCATTCACATAATCATCCTCAAGTTTTCACAAGGAACATTAAAAGTTCATTATTCACTTGGTCCTACGGTATTTTATGCTTTGACCCTTACGGGCCTTAAACTTGTGATGAAGTTATCCTATCATCGTCTATCAAACTTTTATGCACCTAAGGGTTCTCTTCTAACAAACCTTATTATTTACTTATGCTCTCTATTAAATCTAACAACATCATTTCTTAGGGGCAGCGTTATAAACTTATGGTTATGGGGTTCTAGAACTTGCGTTTTAAGGCGCTATAAGTTAAACCTAAATCAATTATGAGTCATTCCTTCATCAAGGAACTAATTATAAACCCTGTTATCTACATTATAAGGTTGCTGGACAGATTCTAAGAATTAAATGTTCTAAGAGTTCTAGAATTGCGGTTTTACGGTTTTTTAGTTACTAGTTTCTCTATAAGTGCCAAAATTCATTCCTACTTCAAATGTAACCAAATTTTTCATGATTAATCAATCCTAATCTGATTATATTCCCATTAAAACATTTTGGGTAGTGTCCATAAATAATTGGGTTAAAACTATGCTAAATCTTGACTTTACGGTTTTCCTAGAAAGCTAGTTTCTCTTTTATCATGCCTAAATGTGTTCCTACCTCATCACACATAATTTTCACACATCATAACACATCATAACATCATCATGCAGCAGCAAACCCATCATGGAAGGACCGAAACACTAAGTCCCCAAAAAGATACATAACTTGATATCTTTAAAACACATAAGTTGCTAGTTTCTCTTGGAATCATTTTCAAGATTTCTAAAAATTCTTTTGCAAACCATTTTATTTTGTAAAAAAGACTAAAAACATCCTTAGGTCAGTGACCACTTAATCCCTCCTTAAAAGAGTGTTAAATTTATAGAACCTTGTTGGTTTTGAACTCAAACAAATTCACGAGATTTAAAAGGATTCTTAAACCTTGACATATTGGTCCTTGAAGCTAGACGAAACTCATTCCAAGTTCATCATCATTCCAAGGCCGAATTTATGCATTCAAAGAATGCTCCCTCATTAAACTTTAACTTGAGATAAAATGGGCAAGTCTTTGAGCTCTAAGATCTTTTAAGTGATGGCATAATTTAAACGTGCTATGCACTTCATTTTTATTCTTCATTACAAAATAAAGTAAGAGCTTAAAGTAAACGTGCAAGACTTGAATATAAAAATGCAAGGCTTAAAATAAATATGCAAGACTTGGAATATAAATATGCAAGTTCATTTCTTTATTTTAGTGCTCTAGGCCCAGCAACAATCGACTTTAAAGCCGAAATAGAAAAGCTTTGAGATTTAGTTAGGTGATAGTGCAAGTTCTCATTTTAAATCTTTACGTTCATTAGTGATAAAAGTAAATATGCTAGGCAAGAATGTAAATATGAGATGCACTCCATTCCTTATCCTTTATCTTTAAGTGATGGCTTGGAAATTAAATATGAATGCAAAGCTCAAAATAAATATGTAATGCATAAACTTAAATTTAAATATGAATGCTAGTTCATTTTATTTCTTATTAGAGCTCATACAAGACCTTAAAGGAACTTAAACCTCAACCCAAACTCATCATGACAAGACGAAGAAAAACAAGAGTGAACCTCAAGGGTTCTTTAAACACAAAGTTTCTTTTCTTGAAATGTAAACATGGATAGCATTTTTATTGAAACTCAAGCTCTAGAGGCCTCGTTGTGATGAACACATAGTCATCATCTAGAAGCTCTCATCATCAAGCCATTGTGAGTTCCCTTGGCCAACATGGCCGAAAATCATAAAGAAAGAAAAGGAAGAAGAACCAAAATTGATGGAGAAGAAAAGAAACATTTGGAACTCTAGGGATCATGATCTTGATGATGCATTAACACCAACATCATGTGTAACATCCTAATTTTTAACCTAATACTCTAGGACATACTTAGGTTAATCATTAGTCTGTTACTTCATAGTTCTCATTTTTACTTTGAAATACTTAGCGGAAAATACGGGTAAATTTTTTTTTTGACATCCAAAGTGAGTGCCGCGTGATGCGATATAACACGTAAAGGACAAAACATACATCTCATAACGTCATAGCATAAGGCACATAAAGGCACATCATGAGAAACACTGAATATCATCTCATATATATATAACTTGCCCACTTATAAGTGTAGGACTTAATTTAGTACAAAGGAATACATGAAAGAAATACAACATAAACCTAAACATAAACTACTCCCCTACCCGAGTGCATCTAATGGGGTAACCTCTAAACAAAAGAAGGTTTATCCTCGTCTATGCGTTGTGTGCACTAACCCGGGCCATCCACAGCCTCCTACTGGCAACTATCCCTCGAGTGTGGCACGTAACCAGGAAACTGAGCAAGCTCCTCCGGCGAGAATAGGAGGAACGGGGCTCGGGAATGACCTCCATGGTGCGGCCTCATCTCCGGTCATCGTGCAAGCCTCGGCTAAGTCACGATGGGCTCGCAACCCTCCCCAAGGTCCATGGGTATGGTGGGGGAAGATCCCTCGGAGGGTACTTGGGTTGCCGAATCCTCGGAAGGATCCGTCTCTGAAAAAGACGATGGGCAACGGGGCACATACTGGGGGTAGTCTCGAACGGCGGACGCGGACGGTGGAGTACGACGAAGCCTCTCCTCTCGGGGACGTGCGCGCTCGAACACCAGGTCATCGCCAAAAGGTGAGACGGGGGAGAAACGATGGGAATGTACAGGGGGGTGAAAGGTCGACCCATGAACATGAATACTCTAACCGTGCATCGACCCTCAAAATGGAATGACCCGTGGTCCGGGTCATGGTGCACCTCCCATGTCGGCGTGTCCACGAACACCACGAACGTCGCCATCTGAAGACGTGACGGAAAAAAGAGATAGAGGGAGTGAGAATCTTACTAAAGAATCTCAGTAGGGCCTCCTACTACCTAGGTGTCATCATCTACGTCCTCAGGAACCTTGGGTTTATTTTCGTAGAAGCAAGTGAGCATGCATCGAGTTCATTTTAAACTTTAAAATATACTTTAGCCAAGGTCCATTCATTTTAGGATGATCTTAATGTCATGAATGCAACATAATAGAGAATGTATACATGGCGCTACCTAATGCACATACATAAATCATATCATCAAGCATCATCATACTTAGTGGCATAAAGTGGCAATAGAAACATTCATATGGGACAAACTTAGTGACATAATCATAATCATGAAACTTCTCTTCCTCATGGGCTGCCCTAAAAGACAAGCGCTCTGGGGGTGCTCGGCCGAACCGGTGTCATCCAGAACGTATCACATCTCTAGGTTATGAGCTCATACCTTAACTAGTCGTCACTAGTCCTTACTTACCACTTAACGATAAGCGTATCATAAATCATAAATCCCAACTATCTGAGTACGGGTTAGGGGGCAATTCTCTTAAGGGTGCTCGGCCAAACCGGTGTCACCTAAGAGTATAAATTGGTACCGATGTCACATGAGTTCTATGGAGGTGCTCGGCCAAACCGGTGTCATCCTAGAACCCATCTTAGTACCTTAATTTTCAAAATCTCTTTAAGTCCCCAAATTTGTCAGAAATTTGGTGGCACAAAGGCATTACGCCGAATTCCTTCCAAATTTGCTTTATGCCAGATAAACATATATCCTCATGAATTCCTCATATGAATAACATTATCATCCTTCACATAACACATGCATTATCATAGAACATTCAAACGCTTACCCTTACGGTAGCTTATACTTTGACCCTTACGGGTCTTAATCTTGAGATATAGCTCTCTAATATCCGTCGCTCGTATGGTATGCACCTAAGGGCTCATAATTAATCATCATTCCTAATCCTCATGTTCATACTCAAATCTGAAAAGCATAGGGCAGAATTTCTAACTTGTGGTTACGGGGTTCTAGAACTTACGTTTTAGACCCTTTCTTGGTTCCGTCCTCGTCTAAGGCGCTATAAATTAAATCTAAATCAATTATGAGACATTCCTATGCTTAAGAACTAATTATAAATCACATTTATCATGTTGTAATATTGCTGGACAGAATCTAGAAAACTAAATATTCTAAGAGTTCTACATTTGCATTTTTATGGTTTTCTAGTTACTAGTTTCCCTATAGGTGCTAAAATTCAATTCTAATCCAAATGTTACCAAGTTTTTCATGTCTAAACAATCCTAATCTGATTATGTTCCCATTAAAACAGTTTGGATAAGTTCCAAAAACAAATGGGTCTAAACTATGTTAAATTCTAGCTTTACGGTATTTCTAGTTAGCTAGTTTCTTACCTATCATGCATAGAATCATTTCTACATCATCATGTGATATTTTCACACATTCTAACACATCAAAACATCATCATACAGCCACAAGCTCATCATGACAGTACCGAAAACATCTAACTTCAATAAGAGAACTAAATTGACATCTCTAGGTACATAAATTAACTAGTTTCTCTTGGAATCAAATTAGAATTTCTAAAACTCTTTGCAAATCATTTTAATTCATCAAGAGGCTAAGAGAAGCCTTAGGTCAGTGACCAAAATATATTTCATCTTCAAAAAGGGAATAAAATTATAACTCATGATAACATAACCTTATAAAGATTTGTAAAGCTTCAGGAAAAACTTAGGAAATAGATTATCGGCCCTTGTAACTAGATGAAAACTCATTGCAAGTCCATCATCACTACTTGGCCGAAACATGCATTCAAAGGATGCATTCACATTAAACTTTAACTTGAAATGAAATGGGCAAGTCTTTAAGCTCTAGGTTCTTAAGTTTTGACATAAAATAAATGTGCTCATACTTTTCATTTTTAATCTTGCTTACAAAATAAAGTGATGACTTAAATTAAATATGCAAGGCATAAACTTAAACGTGCAAGCTTGAAAGTAAATATGCAAGATTCAATTCTTTATTTTAGTGCTCTTGGCCCAACAACAATCGACTTTAAGGCTGAAATAGAAAGGCATTCGAGAAATTAATTAGGTGATAATGTAAGTTCAATTCTTTATTTTAGTGCTCTTGGCCCAACAACAATCGACTTTAAGGCTGAAATAGAAAGGCTTTGAGAATTAAATTAAGTGATGATGCAAGTTCCATTTTAATCTTTATGTTCTTAGGTGATAGCTTGAAAGTAAAGGTGCATAGCAAGAATGTAAATATAAATGCAAGCATAAAATAAATTATGCAAGTTCATTTTATCTTTCTAGAGCCCTTAACAAGACTTCAAAGGAACTTAAACCTTAACTCAAACTCATTAAACCAAGATATGGTATAGTCTAGAGTTCTTAGAACTCACCATAATATTTTTAAGAATCAAACCATGAAACTTAGAAAAAGAAAGGAAAAAGGGCCGAAACCTCAAGAAGGAAAAAGGAACATTTTAAAACTCTAGAGTCCATGATCTTGATGATATATTAACACCAACATCATGAGACCTCATCATTGAGTCCTTAAAACCATTTTGAAGCATCATCAAAGTTGGAGTTCCTAAGAGTTCAAGAAAGGAAAAACTAAAAATATTTTTGCTCAAGGACAAAGATCAAACTCTAGAGTTTGTTTCAAGTGATATACATCATCATGAAACTCTCATCATCAAGCTCTTATTTCTTTGAACTCCAAGGCCTATGGCCGAAGATGAAGAGGAAAAAGGAGTAGAAGAGAAGTTTTAAAAAGAAACAAGAGAAACTATGAACATCAAACTTGAAACAAGAACTTTAAAGAAGAGAATACATGAAAGGAAATCCCTACTTAGTGTGATGAACTTGAAGATGGAAGAAGAAGATGAAGAAGATGGAGAGCTCCAAGAACTTGAAGAACACAAGAGCTTTGAGAGAAAAAGAAAAGCTTTGAGTGTTCCTAAACTTAGCAAATGATCTAAAAGTGGTGCAAACTTCCCAAGGCCATCTATTTATAGAGAAATGAAGCAAATGAAGGGGGGTGTGTGGTGATGAAGCTTCGGCCATGGGGAGTGCAAAATGGGAGAGAAAATATCTCTTACAAGGCATGGTTCAAAGCATGGTTGGAAGCATGGCCAAGCATGGGCTCAAGTATGGTGCAAGCATGGGTTAAGCATAGTTCTTTGAGTGAGAAAACAATTTAACATCTGGTCAAAGGGGGATGAGGCCTGGCCAAAATGCATCAGCCCATGTAGGGTTGTGTTTGCATTTTAATTGTGGTTTAGAGTTGTGTTTAGGTGTATCTTTGATTATGCTTAAGGTTAAGAAGTTGTAAGAAAGTGTTTAGGTAAGGAAAATGGATAATTAGGGTGGTCTAGACATAATTAAGGAGTGGTCTTGCACCATTAGTGAGTTAGATCCTCAAATTAGAGTCTAAACAACTCTAGACACACTTCCTTGATTTAGGGAATTGGTGAGAGAAAATACTATTCAAGATTCAAAGACTAGGAATCTTGAGTTCTAAAAAGGGATTTAAGTTTAATCTAAGCAATTTTAGGTTCTAATTAACTTTAATAAATTATTTTGACTCTAGATTAATTAGAGAAATTAATTAATCTTTGATTAGAGCCTAATATTGTTTAGGTTAGCTTAGTTACGTCATTAGGCGTAAAAACACTATTCTAGGGGCAAAATCAAAATTTTGTACAAAAACTGCCTGGGACCACTGGGACTTGAACAGAGACCTCTAGACACATGAAAACATGTTTTTAAACCTCTGAGGAAATTTTCGGGCTCAAACGGCACTTCTACTCGCGTAAAAACGCTATAGGGGTATTTTGGTCATTTTGACCCGAAACTGCGGAAAACGAGATTTTCGCTTCCAGAAACATTCGAGGGCCATTCAATCCCCTTCAAATATTCAGTTGACCCTTCGAGGGCTACCGAGTTGGTTACCCTCGAATTCGGGTCAGGAAATGACCTCAGGGGCATTTTGGTCATTTCCCTCAGACAGAAAAATCGGGGTGTTACATCATGAGCTCTCATCATTGAGTTCATGTTAACCATTTTAAAATATCATCAAAGTGAAAGGTTTCAAAGATTTAAGAAGAAAACTAAAAACACCTTTAACTCAAGATCAAAGATCAAGCTTTAGAGATTGTTCAAGTGATGAACATCATCATGAAACTCTCATCATCAAGCTCTCATTTCTTTGATTCACAAGCTTCATGGCCGAAAAACAAAGAGGAGTGGAAGAAGAAAAGAAGTTCTAAAAAGGATTCAAGAGAAACTATGAACACATAAAGGATTTAAGAACTTTAAATGAAAGAACTCTTGAAAGAAAATCCCTACCTAGTGATTAGGAGGTTGGAATGAGAGGAGAGGATGAAGAGCTTGAAGAACTTGAAGACTTGAACTTGAGAGAAAAAGGAAGCTTTGAAGTGTTTCTTTGAAAACTTACACTTTACAAATGAACCCAAAATGATACAAGTTCACCCAAACAAGCTATTTATAGAGAAATGAAGCAAATGAAATGTGCATTTGAGGGGGGAGGCTTTGGCCATGCAGAATGGAGGAAGTCCATGAGTTCCATGAGGTGAGATAATGTGGTCTTGAGGCATGGTAAGGTATGATTCAAAGTATGGTGAGGTATGGTTCAAGGTATAGCCTCAAGCATGGTTCTTGAGTGAGAAACAATTCAACATGTGTGGTAATTGAGAGAGAGAGGGCCGAAATGCATCAGCCATGGGGGGAGGGTTTCTTGCATTTTAATTGTGGTTTAGAGTTGTGTTTAGGTGTATCTTTGATTAGGATTAAGATTAGGAATTTGTAAGAAAGTGTTTAGATGAGAAAATGGGTAATTAAAGTTGTCAAGATATAATTAAAGAGTGTTCTTGCATCATTAGTGAGTTATAAATTCATTTTAGTGTATAAACAATTCTAGACACAATTCCTTGATTTAAGGAATTGGAGAGAGAAAATACTATTCAAGATTCCAAGAGTGAAATCTTGAGTTTTAGAAAAGAGATTTAAATCTAATCTAAGCAATCTTAGGTTCTAATTAATTTTAATAATTTATTTTGACTCTAGATTAATTATGGAAATTAATTAATCTTCGTTTAGAGCCTAATATTGCTTAGGTTCGCTTAATCACATCATTAAGCTCAAAAATACTATTCTAGGGGCAAAATCGTAATTTTGCACTAAAACTGCCCGGGACCACCGGGACTCAAACAGATGTTTTGAAACATGTAAAAACATGGTTTTAAACCTCTGGGGAAAGTTTCGGGCTCAAACGGCACCTTTACCCGCGTAAAACGCTATAGGGGTATTTTGGTCATTTTGACCCGAAACTGCAGAAAATGAGACTTTTGCCTCCGACACAACTCAAGGGTCATTCAATCCCCTTCAAACATCGAGTTGGCCCTTCGAGGACTGCCGGGTTGGCCATCCTCGAATTTCGGGCCGAAAATGACCTCAGGGGCATTTCGGTCATTTTCCACTCAGACAGAAAATCGGGGCATTACATACGTGACTTTGAATTCTTTATTGCACCAGGGGATAAGTAGGAGCAGGCGATTTCGATCCCTATCAAGTCAAAATTAAATTTTCATAATTCATTTTACTTGTAAAATAATTTTCTAATAATTTTTTTTATAGAGGAATATTCTGTTAAAATTGTTAATTTAGCCGAGACAGCTTGTTAACTCAACAATTTGGACATTTGAGCTGTAACAGCTTAATGATCCAAAATTTCCTCTAAAAAATGTATTCATTCTCATTTGTATTTATTTATTTATTTATTTTATAAAAAGATACCAAAAATATTTTTTTCCTTGTTCGTAAATATTTATAGGATTTTTTTTTTACTTATTTATCAAGTATTTTATTTCAAACAAAGGTGTTAATTTAGCCGGGACGGCTTATTAACTCAGTATTTTGGACATCTGAATTGTGACAGTTTGATGCTCCAAAAGTTCTTTTTAAAGAAAGATTTTTTATCTTTTTGTAAATAACAAATGGAAAAATAAATATTTCAAAAGGGTTATTAATAATCTACACAAATCAATTATAGGTACCGTCTAAGGACGGGTATACTAGGGGTGCGTAGGATTAAATGCCTGCCATTCTCTATGCATAACCGACTCCCAAACTCAAATCTAGTTCCAAAGACAATTTTGTAAAAATAATGGGTTTTTCCATGTTTTCCTAATTTCAATGAACTTGGTAGAGACTCCAATTTTCAAAAAAATTTCTTTCTTCACCGTCCCCGTCGCGATCCCGGTTGCGACAATAAGGGATTATTATTCCACAATATACTTTGTTAGGAGCACACTAGCAATGTAAAACTTGATCTTCTTTCTTACATTCTACACAGAAGAAACAGTTTCTATAAGGTAGAAATGTAATTGACGATATATCCAAGGGAGATTTTACTCCACGATAGATATAGTCTTACGCATTTACTTGAAGAATAATAGGGAAAATCGGAGAGTGAATTCATTTCATTTATTCAAAATAGTGCGATTACATCACAGTTGGGTCAAGAATGGTCATTCTCTTTCTCTTAAGACCTCTAGCAAGGCCCTTACTCATGTCCATGAAATCACTCATTTCACTTGGCAAATGAAGCTTGAAATTCTTTTGAACTTCTTTCTCTGCTTTTTCAAAATGGTAAATGAAGTTCGGAATATGATGATCTAATTCCTCGGTTAATCTTGTGTATCTTCCTTTCCGTTCTTCAGCTTTCATTGCCCAGTCACCAGCT
Organism: Dalbergia cochinchinensis; assembly: GCA_031216125.1. Classification (NCBI taxonomy): domain Eukaryota; kingdom Viridiplantae; phylum Streptophyta; class Magnoliopsida; order Fabales; family Fabaceae; genus Dalbergia; species Dalbergia cochinchinensis. Next base: position 4,861,348 of record CM062374.1, read on the forward strand.
TGTTTCTTCCAGAATCTTCCCGCATCTTCGGTATTGAGAAGTTGATTTCAGCATTTCATGAAACGGGCCCATTCTTGATCACATTCTTCTTTAGCCTGGGCTAAGGATGCATTTAACTTTTCTATCTTCAATTGCAATTCTTCATTTTGTCTTTGCATTTCAACTTCCAATTCTTCTTTCATTTGTTCTTACTTACTAATCTTCATTTTCAATTCTTTGTTTTCTTTGTTTAGTTGGCTAATGTGCTTCACAAACCTATTCTTCTCATTAGTCATCATTTGGACTTGCTTTTCAAGGTTCTGGATCTTCTGTCTTTACTTCTCTTGATCAGGGACATCAGCAAGCTCATCCTTCAGTTGTTCAATCATCTTTTCTTTCTTCTTACATTGGCTTCGAGCAATGACAACTTCTAGTTTTGCTGCCTACTTTTGTTGCTCTAAGAGCCTTATTTGTGCTTTCATGACCTCCATCTATTCAGCCAATTAAGAATCATTCCTTTTTTCATGAAGGGAGATAGGAACACTTTGACGTATTTTCCTCATTTCTCTCCATGTGACGTACTCGCGAGTACTGATCATGAGCGGTTTTCCTAACTCATCTCTTCCTGCCATATGAACATCTCTCCATGCCTCTTTAACTTCTCGTGATAACATCTTAGTATGCTCATCTTCCTAATACCAGAAGTAAAGTCCGCCTAGTTGCTCTTCTCGTGGCTTCTTTTGTGTCCAACAAAGTTGTCTGAATGCTATTGTTGGCGTGTATGATATGCAACCTGTTGGACCCATCAATGGTATGTTATGATATTTTCCATAGCTAAGAATAATATCACCTCTTTCATGTTCATACCATGGACAAACTCACTTAAATGACTGTTTCTTTATGCTATCAAATTCAGCCCTCCATTCATGGTCTTCTTTTGGCTTTGTTGGGATACGATGAAAGCTCTTCAATGGGTCTAAAACATTTCTGATATGGTTCCCTGCATATATGTGTGTGATGATCCACACATATAAGAGGCGTAGACAACATCGAAGCTTTCCTTTTTGTTTCTGATGGTAGAAATTTAAAGTTAGAAATGTTTCAGCCAGCACAGCAGGAACTGGATTTCTTTGCTTATTTTCTACAGCAAAGAAAACATCCATGGCAGTTGGTCAACTATGTCCGGAGCAAAAGGAAATAACACCAACCCATAGATAGCAAAAGCCAGCACTCTTGCAAAAGTAGCTCACTCTTTTTGATGCCCCAAGTCCTTCAAGTGTTCTTCTATGAATACTTTAGTCACTTCTTTTGACTTTGAATGCCCTGTAAACTTTACTTGAGCCACTGGTACGACCAATAATTCACTGAATTGCTCTACTACCTTTTCACCTGAAATAGGTTGTTCTATATGAAAATAAATTGAGGTGTTTTTCCTCACTAGTAATTTTAACATGCAGGCATATTCTTCAACGGTGGGAGTGATATCCATATTTGGTAGCTCAAAACATCTCAAAGTGGGGTTCCAATATTGAGCAAGAATACTGAGGGTGGAAGTTTCCACTGATATAAATAACAGATCCAGAATTGACCCATATTTGTTTGAAAAAGCTTTTCTATTTTCATTGGGCAGCAACTGACTCAACCGACATAAATTTTCCAGAGAACTGCTATTTCCCCTCACATTGAAATGCTTCTTCAAGTTAGATACATTGCTAGTGTATTGTGCTCTTTCCATCATGTGCTGTCAAGTGTGATGTTATTCTTCGACCACCTAAGATCTTTCAAAGAGATAAATAAATAATCAAATAAACAAGTGAGTAAATAAGATGTATACTGTAAATAAAATAAATATGGATGTTACATGGAAAGAATGCATGTGATGCAATTGAAACATGGATTTTATTTTTATTTTTTTTTGAAAGTAAATATGTTCAATAAGAAAAGAAAAAGAACAAAGACGATGGATGTAATGCATGATAGAGATATGAATTATTATGCAAAAACTAATAATGCATATTGTAATGTCCATGATGAATGTTATAGGATAATACAAATACATGATGTATAAAAGACGAACAAAAGGAAAAGAAGTATGCTCCCTTGTGTCCTAATAGGGTGGAATCTAAGGCTTAGTTCTATGGTCAACCCTATTTGAGGTAGGCCTCTAATGTCATTCTAGCAGTGCATAGCTTTGGGTAGATCTAGACCTCTAAAAGATTATGGTCCCCAAGTTGCCTTTACCAATAAGATAAAGACCCAGTTCTATGAGTCAAACCATAGGGACATGAAAGTTACAATATGGCAACCCATAGTTCTAGTAACAACTTGAGCGGATGAGTCAACGACTGTCAGGGAAGCATAAGCCTCACAATAACAACGTCAAAACCCCTTCTTGCCCTATGGTTTTCCAAGGCTCGGGTATAGAGCCCAAATAGTGTGTGAGGACAATGATAGTGAAAGTGTGTGTAGGGAGCATACAAACCTTTGAACCTCTATATACACATTCTTGCAAAACAAAGCCAAAACACCATAAATATACAAAATTCATCTACCCTAAGGTTTGAGTAACAGATAATCACAAATAAGATAGACAATTATGTACAAAAAGAAATAAGACAATTATGTACAAAAAGAAATAAGAAGACAATTATTTACAAAAAAAAAACAAAGATGAAGGGGGAAAAAATATCATAAAGTTATAATTATTTGCATAATTCACTCTAATAGGCTTGACTCTCAAAGTATCCCCAGTGGAGTCGCCAAACTGTCACAACGTACCTGGAAGGCGCCGCAACGAGGATGACAACCTATTGTAAAATAAAAACAGGAGTCGCCACCAATTTTAATTCTGATTAAAATTGGAAAACCTTTTGATTTGCAAACTGGTCTTTTAAATGAGATTCGAATCCGAGAGTCTGATTATGATTAGGGAATGGTGGAAACTTAATCCCACTGCACCCCTAATACATCCGTATAAATACGGTTACCCTAGAACTTATTATGCAAATTGATTATAATTTTATAATATTTATTTTTTCCAAAACTTATGACAATTGCATATTTACAAAGAAATAAAGTTAAAATTAAAACAAGAAATAAAAAACAAATTTTATGAAAAAGGATTTTGGCTTGATAGTTGTTGGCTACACCTACGTATCCTCTGGTGCAATGAGGAACTCAAAACCACGTAGTTCTGTAGAAAATGATTGTGTGTTGAATTGATTTTATTAAAGAAATCAATTTTAAAAAAGCTAAAACCCACTCTTGCACAGGATTTAGGATAGTATGAACTATGCAATAAACCCTTACATTCTCATGAAACTTGAGGATAGCAAGCTATACATCAATATCACAAGTTGTTGTGTGGATTTTAAAATGAAATTAGAAATTTGTTGGTTGATTTTAAATTTTGAAAAGAAGGTATTTTTTATTATTAAGTAGAATGAAAATATTTTGACAAGTTCTAATTTTAATGAGAATTGACAAAAAAAATCATAAACACAATTACACAACTAATTTAAGCAAATACATGAACACATAAAATAATTAAACTAAAAGTAAATTAATTTATAAACATAATTACATAATTAATTTAAGCAGAGCACATAGACATATAAAATAATAATAATAAAGGAAAATTAATTTATAAACACAAGTACGCAATTAAACAAAACATAATTAAAAAAAAGAAGTCCTAATTACTATTTTTTATCCTTTTTAATTAATAAAACTTTAGCACTAAATTCACTTAAAATCAAAGAAACAATTAAATCATTTTTTTTTGTTTTGTTTTGCATAATTAAATTACCTTGAAACTAATTTATTCAATTTCACAAGAATACAAAAGAAATAAAAAAAAGACATATCACAAACTCCTTTTATTTTTTTTTTAAATCAAAATGGTCAAATATTAAATTTTGAATCAAATTAAATAAAATCTCTCTTTTTTTTTACCACAACAAACTCAAGTCCAACAAGTAAAACTCAAAGACTAAAACAAAACAAATACAAACCAAATCAAACAAATTTTAAAAAAACAAACAAACAATTTTAAAATCTGATATAACAATATAACAAAAACTAACAAAAAATAATAATAATAACCGCACCCACTCACGCACACACACTTGCTCACACAAACTTACACAACTTTCTCCCACGGACACAAACACATTCCCACTCTTTCACTCACGAATGCACATGCACACACTCACGCGGCTCTCTCACTCTCTCACATACACACATAACTCACTTGCAAACAAACGCACACGGAGAGCAACAGAGATAATGAGAGAGAAAGCAAAAAAATGAGATAAAGAGGAGAGAGAGAGAGAGCCATGGAAGAGGAAGAAACCACCGGCCCTCAGTAGATTGATCTCCGCGGGGAGACGGTGCGATGCAAGGCTATGGTGTGAGGCCGCGTGAGGGAGCTGTCGATGCACGGCGGAGAGGGGAAAATCTGCGGCTGCTCCTTCATGGATTCGCGGTCACGATTCTTGGTGGCGCTGGAAGGTATAGGGGGAGGGAACGAAGCCGAGAGAAAAGGGGAGAGTGAGGTGGTTAGGGAAGATGGCTGAAGGGGATTCAGCGTTTGATGGGTGGCGGACTGAGGTTACTGGGCTTTCCAGCGGCTAGCGCGAGCTCTGGTTGTGAGAATGGGGGTCGCGGCTGGTGACGGCTATGGAACGGGAGGTTGGGGTTCATGCGGTGGGGATGGCTCGCGGTGGTTCCAGATCAGAGCCGAAAAGAGAGGTGCGGCACGGATCTTGTAGATCGGAGCATGAGGGAGGCACGATCGGTGGTAGATCTGGAAAGAGGATGAGCAGGGATATGGTTCAAAAGCGGCGACAATGGTGGAAGGTGCTTGGTAGAGGTCGGCGGTGGTGGTCTCGTGAAATGACTAGAGGTTCCTCAACATAGAGGAGCGGCGGTGCGCGGTTCGAGTCTGGCCAGGAGGTCTTGATCTGGGTCGCGCGACGGTCATAGGCATGGAAGGCTGGGATGTGTTGCGGTTTTGGCTAGATGGAAGCGGTGGCCGGTGGCGGAGACATGGAGGGGTGGTGGTTTATGGTTGAGAATGACGATGTCACAAGCTATGGAGGCCGCGGCTGATGACAGGGGAGGAGCTCCACCGCGGCCTCCTCCCTATTTCCACTTTTAGTTTCCTTTTTTTTTTTGGTTAATTTCTTGATGCAAGAACTAATGTATATTGTTGCTGCTGGATTTACCTGGTTCCTTCTTTTTTGTTGTCTCTAGAATTGTCTTGCTAGAATTTTGTAGGTCGGCTTGGCTTGTTGATGTATCAAAATATATATTTTTTAAAATTTTTGTGTTTGCATTTTTGCTTGCTAGCTGGCTGTAATTCTTGCTCTAAAAAATTTTCGGTCCCCTTTTCCGATTGATGATAGATCATTATATAATGTTGCTTGGTCAAATAAAATTATTGATGATCTCATTTACAGCTCACTGGTAAACGTATAATCATCACAAGGGGAAGGGCATCATGCTGCTGGAGGAAGAGGCGATGATGGTGTCCGCCATCTTCTTTCCCCTAAACGGTCAGAAGCTGGAAGAAGAATCCAATGCCCTTTTTTATTTTTATTTTTTATTTTTGATTTTTTATTTATTTTTTCTTCAGGGATAGGAATTCAACGTTCCCATTTTTTTATTTATATTTTTTTTGGTCAGACTAAAAAAATGAAATGGGCTAATAAAATATGGGCTAAAAAAAAGGAATGGGCTACAATAAAAAGAAAATGAGCTAGATTTTTTTTATAAAAACAATAAATATGAAAATAAATAAAAGTTTGGACAAAATATGGTGTTCACAATAGATTTATTTATTTTGTAGAGTTCCAACTAGTTTTCGGTGTTAGAATTTGCACACCGAAATTTCGCCGAACGAGTGAAACAGTGTACCCGGGTAATCAAACATTGCTCGAAAAATATTTTCAGGTTTAAAATCTTTAATTCTACCTATTTCTAACCATAATCATACAATTTCTCAATTTTAGGCATCTCCGGGGCCCAATTCTAGGGCTTCGACTGTCCCGACGGGCCTGCGGGGCCTGCAAAACACTATTCATATTTTTTCTTTTTTTCTTTTTTGTTTTTGCTTCCTTGAATCCTTCTCATCATTTCTACATCTGTCAAAATCTTAAAATTCTCATTAATAAAACCTCATTTAATTTCTAAAGAGAATTAGGGTGTTACACTAGGCCCATGATCATTTGAGTTACACTTATAGCAACCAATCATCCAATATGTTGTTTTGTTTCATTTCTTTGAAGTGGTTTTCTAAAAACTCTTTTGTGCTACCTAGATTTATATGAGTTTGTATTAGAGGATGATGTAGCATTTTTGTTAAACAGATTTTTGTAAAATCTGTTTTGATTATGCTGTTCAAATCCTAAGCCAACTCTATCGATTGCACATTTTTGCTAACCAAGAAGCTTGTTTAAATTTTCAGTTCCATTTACAAAGCTTGCTAAATCTTTAGTGAGAGATTTAACTTTCTCATTCAGCAAATTATTTTCAGTTTCCTTGATAACAGAAAGTGTTTTTAGAGCAGCTGCTTCTTCTTTCAACTATTTATTTTCTCTTTTTAATGTAGAGTATTTAGAAAACATACTCTTAGAATTTTCAAGTATTTCATTAACAAAATCAATGAATTCATCATGCGATAGTTCAGAGAGGTTTACCTCCTCATCTTCATTTTCCATGAAGCACATATGTGCTGAATCCTCGTCATCTTCACTTCTTGAGGTGTCATTTTCGAGATCTTCCCAGGTTGATAGCAGTCCTTTCTTTTTAGTTGTCTTGCTGGCTTCTTCGTTTAGTAGAAGTGGACACTCGTTGCTAAAGTGACCGGGTTGTTTGCAGTAGTGGAGATAAAGTCCTTTTTGATAAATTCTTTCTTCACAGCTTCTCTTCTCGATGTGCTATTTCTGGTGGATTTTCTTCTTTTCCACATTCTCATTATTTTTTTGGCAAGAAAGCTGAATTCATCTATGTCTGAACATTTTGATTATGATTCTTTTTTCTTCTTCAACCATTTTTTATTTTAATGCTATTCCTTTTCTTCTTTTATCTCCACTTTGTAACACCCTAGTAATTAACCAGATACACCTAGGTTGAATCTGATTAATGACTAGACTTTACTCCTTGCTTTGGTTCTTTCTTCATAATTTGAAAATACTTAGTGAAATTACGAGCCATTTTTTTTTAAACACATAATTGAAAACGTGAGCCGAGTACAACGTGAACGAGTAAGCGGAGTATAATAAGACGTTTAAGAATATATCACATCATATCACTTAGGCTCCATCATATAACATCCATAAGCACATTATAGCATATATTTACATACAATAACCTCACTCAAAGGGTGGGTTATGTTCATACATCATTATCTTATGCAAACCCATAAAAGAAAATATACTTAAGGAAATACATGCCCCTAAACTAGATAACTCCATAAGCCGGGAAGGTTATCCTAAAACTAGGGTGCATGATCACACATAAATCTACTAAGAACCCTCTATGGCCACTGTCCTGGAAATGGGGGAATAAATCCGATCCACTGATGAGCTCCCTCGGGAGGGGACACACGAGATGCACCAGGCTGGGGTCGCATGGACGGCCTTCTTGCTAACCTCGGCTGAACAACTGTTTCCTCACTACCCTCTCTTACACGTGTGGGAGTAGAAGCAGAGCTCTCAGAATATACATGAGTAGGAGTGTCCTCTGAAGGATCGGTTTAATATCTCGTCTCGGGAACATACTCTGGAAATCCATGGACAGCAGATGAAGCGGGATAAGAACGTAACATCCTTTCATCAAGTGGACGTGCATGTTCGAAAACCATTTCATCGCCATAGGGAGAAGTAGGAGAAAATCGATAACTAGGGACAGGATGTGCAAATGGACGACCTATGTAAATAAAAACACGAGCTGCGCACCTCCCTTCAAAATGATACGAGCGATGCACCGGATCATAGTGAAATTGCCAAGTAGGGGTATCAACGAACAGGACGAATGTCGCCATCTGAATCTGGAGACAATGACGGAAGTAAAGAAAAGGGAGTGAGAATCTTGCTAAAGAATTCTCGATAAGGTACCTCCTTCTACAAATGTCATCATCAAAGTCCCCAGGAACCTTGGGATTATTCTAAAATAGTGAACATGCAAAGATTCATTTTAAGTTCGGACAAATACTTAACCGAGGTTCGTCAATTTTTAATCATGCATCTTATAATGCATCATAATCTTAACATGTCATATTTACAATGAACTTTTCCTTTATCATTACATCATTTTCCTCATCATCATTATCAAATAACATGCATAAAAGAACGTCATATAATATTAGCTACATGTGGACATAGTGCACATATTTCATTTCTTTAGTGCCTTAGGTGACTTAAAATCTTATCATCATCATTATTTTCCTTAGGCCACCCTATACTCCACCCTTTTGGGAGTAATTTAGGTTATGAGCTCATACTTTACTAGTCGTCACTAGCATATACTTATCCCTTTTGATAAGCTAAAGTCCCGACTCTACCCTTTTGAGAGAACGGATTAGGGGGCTAAAATCACCTTTTCACCACCTATAGTTTGATGGTTCCAAAGGATAATTTTCTTATAAGTTTAAGTCACCATTAAATCTTTGCATGTTATATCATAATACAATTCATAAACATCATAACATTTTCTCATTTATAGTCTTAAGCTAGAATAATATATATCAACTGTAATCATGCATATGGGAGATTCCCGAGGAAAGAGGTGGGTCACAATGGACACGCTTAAATACCAAGTCTTTCCTTAGCCAGAACCTTTCCAAATTACACTTTTACAATGATACACTTTCTTCTAGCAACAAAGGTAAATTTTACATAATAAAGAATATTTCATGTATAAGCATTCTCATTATTTGCAACAAAGAACTATAACATGCAAGCCAGGAAATCATTCAATAAGCATCCAATCCTTACATAGAATTATCAATTATAGAACTAATTAGTTACTAAACCAATTATGAATCATTCTCTTAACAATAAACCATAATTATCACAACTTCAATCATATCAAATCATTATCACACATTGATACTAAACTCGGATGAGTGGACGAATCATGAACCTCATGCAATTACATAGAATCATATTTTAAGTGCATATAAATTACTAGTTCTCCGTAAAATCCTTGCAAAGCCTTAAAACTCATTTAGAAACTAGTTCTTTTGTCAAATTTGGGAGGATCTTCACAATTAAAATTCTCACTTAAGATAAAAGGAGTAAGTCTTGAGCTTTAGAGATTTAGGTGACATCTTAGAATTATAAACATGCTATGCAACCTTATTTTAATCTTATCTTTATAAGGTGATAGCTTGGAATTATAAACATGATATGCAATTCCATTTCTTTATCTTTAATATTTAAGGTGATGACTTGAAAATTAAACATGATGCAAAAACTTGAAATATAAACATGATACAAGAAACTGGACCGGCGGTAATCCGCACAGGACCAGTAGAGGGAGAAGAGAATATTAAGAAACCGGAGCGGCGGTAGTCCGCACAGGACCAGTAGAGGGAAAAGAGAATTATTATTACATCTTTTTAAGCTCCAATCTCAAGACTTTTTAAAGAATAAATTCTTTAACTCCAATAATCATATTTCTTTGCTTGTGATACATGGGCAAGTCTTTGAGCTCTAGGATCTTTAGGTGATGGCATAAAATAAACATGTCATGCGTTGATTCTTTTAGCCATTATAAAATATAGTGAGAGCATAAATTAAATATGAGATGCAACCTCTTAATTATCTTGAAAGATTAAGTGATGACTTGAAACATAAACATGAAATACAAGCTTGGAATTTAAACATGAGAAATGCAAGTTCATTTATTCATTCTTGAAAATTTAGTGATGACATAGAAGTTAATCATGGATGCAAATTCATTTTGTTTCTTTACTAGAGCTCCTTCAAGACTTTAAAAGAATTATAAATTCAACCCAATACATATCTTAACAAGAAATAAAACATAAAAGGAAAATACATCTTTCAAGTTCTAAACTAAAAATCTTTGTTTTAGCATCATAAAGCATTATTCTTTAAAGTTTTGCATCAAGTGGAATTTTCAAGCTTTAGAGGCCTAACTTGTGATGGATTTACAACCCACCCTCAAGGTCCTCATCATCAAGCCATCATCTTAGTTCCACCTAGGCCATATGGTCGAATTGGTTAAAGAAAAAAATTGAAAAGGAAAACCAAAATGAAAAGCTAAGGTAAGTTCATAATTTCATCATTTTGAGCTAAAAACACAACTCCTCAAAGCATAGAAATAAATTTAGAAATTACTCCCTACCTGATCTGAGTTGAAGAAGAGGAAGAGAACTTGGTTTCTTGAAGTGAAATGAAACAAAATCTCTTTGAAAAAATTGAAGAAAGAATTCAGCCAAAGAGGAGGAAGAAAGAAAGTTTTTGGTGCTCCTAAAAACTAGTTATGAACCAAGCATTCCAAGACCACTCAAGCAAGCCTATTTATAGAAGATTTTGAGGCTTCTAATTGGCCAAAATGATGAGGTAGTGGACGGAATTTTGCAGGAGAAATAAGGGTGGAAAAATCATTTTAGACAAAGTTGTATGAAATTAAGGAATTATGTCTCTTATGGTGACATTTTGGCATTTTGTTTTAGTGCAACTTTTGGCAATAATTCAGCTGCATAATGGCATCAATAATTTCGTCCATTACAGCCCAAAGAAGTGAAATTTGTGTGTTCCATGTATTATTTAGGTGTAGGCAAGGTATTCATGTAATTTAGAGAATTTACGGTTAAGGGTTTAAGTGAATTAGTAAGCAATTTGGGTGTTTTTGAGCAATTTTGGGTTCTAATCAATCTAAATACATAATTTTGACTCTAGATTAATATTTAGAATTTAATAAGCTTTAATTTGAGCTTAATATTGCTTAGGTTTTGATATCTGAATCAAAAATCTCGAAATTCAAAAGCGCCCAAAAACAGGGCAAAATCGTACTTTCACTTAAAAATCGCCCGAGGCCACCCGAGCTTAACCAATGGTTAATCATGGCTTAAAAACACATTTTAAAACATTTTAGTGAGGTTCGGGCTCAGTCGGCACGCACATCGGAGTTAAAAGCAATGAGGCGTTTGGTCATTTCGCGCGTCGGAACTCAAAATTGAGATCCTTCTGCTCTATTAACACACATAACACAAACAATCCCTTATTATCCTCAAAATATCCCCTTGAGAATAGGTGGGGCCCACGATCCTCATTTTCTGAGTAAAATAACTTCAGGGGCATTTTGGTCATTTTATACGTACAGAAATTCGGGATTTGCGACTCTCGCATGAATCGTTCCTAACCTCTCTTCTAATGTTATATTCCTTTATTGAGGATTGTTCGGCCTCAAATCTTATGTAATAATTACCTACGGTAATTCGGTAATTGAGTAATTTCTAATGACAGTAAAAATTACAGTAAAAATTGGGGCGTTACACACTTCTTCTCTTAGGTGTGTGATTTCATATGCTATGAGGTTTCCTCGTAATTCATCATACGTGAGAGAGCTGATGTCTCTACCTTCCTGTATAGCTGTAATTTTTGAAAGCCAGGGTTTAGTTAAAGATCTTAAAACTTTTCTTGCTAGTTCTTCATCAGAATAGTGTTTCTCAAGCATGTCTAGGTTGTTTATAATTACTGCGAATCTCTCAAACATCTCATCTATCTCCTCGTCTTCTTTCATATGGAAAAGTTCATACTCATGGGTCAGCATGTCTACCTCAATTTGCATTGATTGCTTGGTTCCTTTGTGAGTTAGTCGAAGCTTGTCCCACATTTCCTTTGCTATTCTGCATCTAGAGATCTTTCTGTACTCTTCAAAGCTTATTGCATAGAGCATTGTCTTGACTACTTTAGCATTACGCTCGATTTTATTTTCATCTTTGGTTGTCCAATGTGTTTCTATTTTTGGTGTTTTAATACCGTTCTCGTCTTCCTTCATCAGTATTTCAGGTCCTTTCATGATAATCCTCCATAGTGAGTAATCAATGGACTCAATATAGATTCACATGCATTCCTTCCAATAGGGGTAATTTTCTCCATTGAAGAATGGTCGACGAGTGGTGGACTGTCCTTTAGTTAGATTACAAGATACTATATTGGCCATCGTTGCTCCTCGGATCTTTATCCTCCAAGCTGTTAAGCTTGACCCCTAGAAACCAAGCTCTAATACCAATTGATGGTACCAGGAGACTTGAGAAGGGGGTTTGAATCAAGTCCCTTTTTTTCTTGCTTTACTCAGAAACTACACACTAAATGCACAGGTCAAAGTCAAGCAAATACACGGAGTTGACAAAAATCTATTAAGAAGTTATGAGATAATTTGTCTCTTATTTAATTTAAATTTCGTGAGATAAATGAGTAAAATATAGAGAGGGATAGAAATACTTAGCACAACGGGATTTATACTGGTTCGACTTCCAATTTTGAGGTCTACTTCCAGTGCTCACCAAATTGTGAGTTTTCCACTAATCGCCAAATGCAACCTTTACAAGACTTTTCTCAGACTCAACCCAAATCTCAAAATGCCTCTACTATTTGTGAGTTACTCACTTCAAGACTGTCACTCAAATTTTTCTTTCAAAATAAAATATCTCAAGTACACACTTCGATGTACATATACAAAAAAAAAAAAAAAAAAAACTGCTAAAAGAGACTACACTCTGATTTCTAAAGTTGCAAGGAGTTGGTGTATTGTTTGAATTTTACAATGTCTTCTATATATTCTAGGCAGTATAGTATCTTGCCAACAGATAGATGATTGTTTCCATCTTTGTCCTAACAGATGATTTTCACAATCAATTATTTTGGACCCAATCATTGGTGAGAATTTCTTCAATCTTTGGCTGATATATTTCCTAGCTTCTAACCTTCCTTATATATATATATATGATTGCTCAAACATGGTTCGCTTTTAGTATCCTACTGTAGTGAGTTGGAACCCTTTTTTTTTTTTGCTTCAATCATATTGAATGATTTTCTCTAATTGCTTCAGCACCACATCCTTTATTTAGATATTGTGTCTTTCAATGACACATCATATATATATTCCCGTTTGAAAATAAAGGCATATAATTTTGAAATCTTTTCTTTATTAAGAGTGAATCACTCACAGTATCAAGTGGAAATAAATTACTTATTCATTCCTTTTATGTCACAGATTCATTTTTTTGCACAAACTTTTCTACCCAGAAAATATATATGTCAACATTGTAATTTGTCATCAACATTTTGAATTCTTAAGTCAACAATAAACTATATTTATGCCCATGATTTCATAATGAAACCTGAGGTTCCTGAGAACGTAGATGTTGGTACATGTTAGTAGGCAAACACCACTCTTTTATAAGTTTCTCATCCCCTCTTTCTTTCTTTCCATCTCATCTTCAGAGGTCAATGGCATCGTTCGTGATCTTTATTGATGCTCCCACCTGGGAGTTGCACTTCGACGCCGCTTGTCAAACATATCACTTCGTGGGTCGATGTGTTGTGTGTCTTTTTGTCTTCATCGAGCATCCCTTTGCACACTCAGTCTCTAGCTTTAGATTTTCTCCAGCATCTCCGTTCGCTGATTATATCATTTTTAAGTGTGCTCGTCCGTGTGGGGAGTAGATCCGCCATACTCGCCCTGCTGCTTTGGCCTTCCACGGTTACCCCGTCTACATCTCCCGATCACCCTCTCACCAGATGGAGCCAATGACCGAACCGTCCGAGGATTTTGCCACCTAGTGTTCTTCGGATGGTTCCGCACCTACCGTCTCCATGGAAATAGAAGACAGTAGTGAGGCCACTGTGACTCAACCTGTGAGATAAGTTAAGGGAGCTTCACGACCACACCAAGGTGCCTATGTCTGTCTTGCCCATCGTCTAGCTACACCCGACAAGCTGACCCAGTGGATTGGTTACCTTCCTCCTTCTCGAGAGCGACAGTAGTAGGAGATACCAGCAGACCACATGGAGCGCGTGTGCATATATAATGGAGACGGTAGCCTTCTTTTGCTTTTTGTTTATTAGAGGTTATCTACCTAGGCGCACCCTAGTAGGGGTAATGGGGAGAAGAGGTTTTGGCTAGCTATATTTAGTTTTTCTTTTTGATTTCTATGGATGACTGTACTACCCTAACCGCTGATGGTAGGTGTGATGCTACTTATTATATATGGATATTATGGTGTGTAAAGAGGAACAACTAACGTTAGTAATACATGAATCTATGATTATGTGCTATGCTCATGGCTTTGTGTTTAATCCATGTATATCTATGATGTGCTTTAAATTCTTTTCCCCTTGTATATGAGACGGATGACATAGTTTTGTTTTAAGTATGAGTGGCTCACATTTTCATTTTTAAGTTTCAAAAAATAAATTTACCCATATTTTCGCTAAGTATTTTAACAATTTAAAGTTAAGAACTGAAATAAAAGAGTAATATCTAATAATTAATTTGAATGCATCCTGGGCATGTTGGGTTAAATATTAGGGGTGTTACAGCTTTTTGAGCTGAGTTGATTTTACAAGATTAGGTCAAGCTGATTACTATTACAACAACTATAGAGGCAACTCCCTTCAAGCAACTATGATCAAGGAAAGGTTGTTGGTGGCACCTCTACACATGTTGAGTGGTATACTGAGGAAAGAGCAGTAGGGAAGGAAAACGTCTCAGAAGAAAAAGATACACCAAAGACCTCTAATCCATATGCAAAATTGATGGTGAGAAATGCTTCAAGTGCAATTAGATCAACTCAAACACAAGTAAAACAATTGCCCACTTAGAAAAGCAGTGAACATGCTAGAACAAGTAGATGACGACAACGTGATTTCTTATGGCTCAGATGGAGACAGAGATGAAAATGAAGAAGATGATATTAATGGTGAGAAAGTGTGCATCGTACAGCAATTGTTCTTGCCTTCTAAGCAAGAAGATCTAACAAAGTCAACAGAGATTCACTCTTAGATTATGAAGTGGGTACAAAAACAGTAAAGGAAGAAACTGAAGTACAGAAGAAGATCAATGATGACATTTATGTTGTAGGGATACTAGATATTGTTGATATATCTAAGATATATAAAGCGGTAGATTGGTATCCATTGCATCCATCAGATATGACATTGTACCCATTCAATCCAGGCAACTCCAGGTCTAGTTTTTCTCAAGTGGAGGGGACTGGCGCGATTTGTGAGTGATAAAGAGTATTTTTATCTTTTATTTTTTAAAAAAATATTAATGAAATTCAATTGTCATCTTAATTCCCACAAAAAACCTTGAACGATTTATATCATTGATGGAAGGAGTATAGTATTAATTGTGTGCTTATACTATACAAATATAGAAAGCAACAACAATCCAAACCAGAAGTTTTTCGGAGTGTTTTTATTGATTGGTCATTGGCATGTTGTAACGGAGTATGTAACCAGATTTGACTTAGTGTTTCTGCAAAATTTGACCTTAATCTTAGTTTTATGCAAATTATGATCTTACAAATGATCTTGAAACAGAAAACTGGTCAAGAGCACGTTGGCATCATTACGTTTTACAATGAAATATTCATCCCCTCTATCAAGCCTCTTGTTGTTGAACTTGGCTGTGGGGAACCAAGAAAAGTAACCAGAGAACTGAAATCAATAATGGTAGATATGGTAAAATTCTGTTTCCCGATATTTTATCTTATACTTGATTCACACTGCTGTATGCTAACCACAATTCATTGACTTGTATCTTTGAAAACCGTTTAACCCAGTGTCTGGGATCTCCTAAAATATCTCCTTTTCCAAACCTTCCTGACATTTCTCCAAAAGAAGTATCTACCACACATAATGTATATGCCTCCCAATAACGATCATCTCAGGTATTTATTCTTTTGCTTTGTTTCTTTGAGCTGTTTTCCCGTTCTATACTATTAGGAAGTGCATCACAGTCAACTGACAGTTCTGGAAGAAGAAGAAGCAAGTGAAGCACTGTAATTCTTTTAACAGTTGTCATGAGTGATATGAGATTTCTACTGATGTCAAATTTTTTTATCTGATTCCCTTGAGGATACTTTTTTTTTTTTTTGGTTTCTATGTCATTGTCAAAGATATAAACGGTATTATATTGTGAATGCGATGAATTTTGTGTCTAGGAAACTATTGTTAGGACTTAAGAATCATCAACTTGGGTGCACCTAAAAATCTGGGGTGAAGAATTCATGGGTGGTTTTTTGCAGCTTGTGCATAGTCTTGATTCAAATATGGAGGCAAGTTCAAACCTTAATACCACTTCATGTACCCCAATCCGCAAAATGATTGGTTTTGGCCTTGCTCCACCTCCACCTCATCTGGCCTAACTTGTAGAAATCCCAAGTTTGGTTCATGAGATGCTGCTTCCACTGGGGAATGTAAGTCATATCAATTAACTTTATCTTACCGACAATTTGAGGGTTTTGTTTCCTACAAGAAACTCATTTTTTGAGGTAAAAAAAGAAATGCCATTTTGTTGGGTTGAAAGAAGTGTTGTTTTATGAGAAAGCTTCAGCTGAATGACTGAAGAAACGTGTTGTGCTATTATGAAAACAATGAAGTTTGAAAGCATGATATATAGCTTTTCTACAGACAGATGCAATACTACAACCTGTTCCAGCATTATAGAAGGCTTGTGTTGTTTGCCTAGATACGTCTTGTCATTCAATACATGATGTTTACAATGATTTCTCAGCTTCTTCCCTTTTAGGCAATATCATTTTCCTTGTCTTACACATACTGATATGGTAGTAACTTTTTCTCACTGCATAACACCAGAAACTTGGTTGAAAAAGAAAATTATTTTCTTCGCGGAACATAAGTGTAATATTCATCGATTATGTACATAGATGGATGCTTTAATGTCAAATAGCTCAAAGAGTTATTATGACTGCGTTGGGGAGAGCACTCGTGCATACTAGAGTCCTTCCAAAGACTTGACTGCCATCAATAATCGTCTAAACGGGTAAGTGTTTCTTTACATCTGAACTATTGAGAATTAAAATTTATTTATACTATGTTATTAGCCAAAGAACTAATTGCAAACATTTTAAAGTTTGTGGTGATAATTTACACGGACGTGTTGCCTATATGGGTAAAAATAAGGGAGGAAAGTTTCATGGACAAACTATTATCTATGAAAAATTCTTCCTCATTTTTCACGCGTATACCAAACACACCCAAAAAGAATAGATGTTCAAGTCGGTTCTACACTCTTTTTCCATATATTTATATTGCCACGGAAGTGATATCCTTATTTGGTCCAAATCTATTTGCAGAACTCGCAAGGTTAGAGGTCTCCTCAATTTTGATGAGGTTGATGTTGGCTTGGTTAGTGACACAATGCATGGTTGCAAGCAGCCTCTATATGCTGAGTGGCAATTGTCAAGTCTTAGCAACGCTACTCTTGAATCCAATGCCGTGTATATTCTACTTGTTTCCATGCTTAGTACACTTAAGTTATGCTACATAGTTTATAAGGGGGTGTGTGAGCAGATAGATTACAAAATTGTATTTTTCTAACAATAACAAGCAATCTTAAACATTCCTAATTTAAAATTCTATTCTCTAATTTGCACAACATTTAAAAACTAGTTAATAAATGAGTGAAAATTTAAATTAAAATTTTTCTCAGACAAACCAATTGGAAGGATTTAATTTTCTCAAGAATACGGTGAGGCAGGCAGATTAGATTCAACCAATTTTCAAGCTACTTGGAGTTTTAGGAGTCTAAGCATGATTCATAGGATGATACTATGATACCTTTGGATACTGAAGAAGCCTGTAAAGAAATTGCGACTTATCCGAATGGTTCTGGGGTGACTGTATAGCAAGATTGCAAATATAGTGGAAGGAGACTATGGCATGTCATTATCTTCTGTTCATTCAAACTAGTAAAACTGTCTTCAAATTTCTTATTTATACAATAAAGAAAATATATGACAAGTTGAATGGCGCTTACAATGGAGAAACATAGATATGACTAAAAAGGATAAAGAAACAAATCACACTGCAATATTAATTGCTATCTGGAATTATAATAATGCAATTCTCTATTCTTATTCGAAGATTATCTATTACTAAAATTTTATAGAGATGAAAAATAAACAAGTTGAAGCAAGCGCCCATGAGAATTACCTACAATAGAGATGGAGATTGGGACTAATCCCCATAGAGACAGAAGGAGAGTCCCCTTTTATTAACGGGATGGAGACGAAAAATGAAGTCATCATCCTATTGAGTCTCTTTAATTCCTCATTTATATAAATCATTTAAATATTTAGTTATGTATAATAATATATTCCAGAAAAATATTAGCATAAGTTTATTTTTAAATTCTTATTAGACTTGCATTATGTAGCTATTTATATTTTTTGGATTACATTATATTAGTAGTATTTGTTATTATAAATACTTATATTTCGGATTTCAAAGGATTTCTTTTTAATTTTTCTCCGGCTTAGATTCTTTCTATTTTTTGTTTTTAATAAACCCACAATACCTAGGGGGATTCAATAACCTATTATGGCGATGTGGATGGAGACAGAAAACAAAATTTTAAACAGAAATAGGGGAGATAACCCTATCCCCTGGATACCCATTACTAAGAGAGTTCATTACCAAGCCCCAAAACTTATTGAGTCGGGTTCAAATCGTTAAACTTGACCCAGTGTACTTTTCATGATGGGATCATGCTTCGGGTGGGCCTGAAGTTAAAATTCCCTTCATAGTTATATCTTTTTTCATAATAATTAATGATTAATTATAAGATTTTATGTTTCAATTAATTTATTTTAGATAACTTTATATTATTTTTATATTAACATAGTTTGTTTTGAAATATATATATGTGTGTGTGTGTGTGTGTGTGTAAAAATATCTCTTAAATTTGGTTTCTTATTTGTGAAATTTCACAAAATTACTGTATATAATATCAAAATTTTAATAGATTATTTAAAAATCGAGTTGGCCAATGTCGATCCCCTTAAATGAGTCTACAGTACTCAAAGGGATTAATTAATATATTAGACGATGGATACCCTAAGAAACAAAAAAAGAAAAAGTCTTGCTCGCTTGGTTTGACCCGATCATTTATTGGGTTATCATCGGATCGAGTTCAGATTTAAAAAAATGACCCAATCTAAAAATCGGATTGGGTTTAATTTGGATTTACTCCATATCGGCCTGATCCATCCTTTATACACCCCACCCCTTGGCATCCATAAATTTTTCAACACAAACTCACAAGCGATACAAAAAGTATGTTTCACCTCTTTATCTTCAAGATCATCATCACATGGAAATAGATAGAGAGTACCCTAAAAAGAACCCAAACACCCCATAAAAGGAAAATTGTTCTTCAAACTAAGGATGTTTTAGATTTTCAAAAGTGATTATGAAACTGTTAGGGGCAAAATTCCCTAAATGTGTTGAGGTAAATTCGATAATATGTAGAAACCTTTGACTCTTTGAGAGACTTAGAATGATTTTTGGTGAAAACTTGATCTTTGGCAGCACGTGATTTAATTTCATTGACACGTAAGTTCGACAAAGACAAATGGCAGAAGGAAGACGCGAAAACAGTTATGAAGTTTGAAGGAATATGTGTTAGTTATCAAAGTTGCAAGCCAAGAAGGCGGTCTCAACACAAAGGCGAGACTAGTTATTGACGAATTCAAAATAAATAGTTCTGGAGCATTGGATCAGAAAATCGTTAAGGACACTGGCAAGATTTGGTAGCTGGAGTTAGTCTATAAATATAGCAATAAATCACAATGTTAAAAGGAGTTTAATCTAGGAAAAACACTTGTAAACCCATTAATCTCCAAGTCTCAATGACGTCCCAGAGTACATGGGAGATCAAGTAAAATTCTCTGAACTCACTTTTATTTTCTTCTTTTTATTCCCTTGTAATTTTGTTTTCTTCTTTATTAAACATTCTATCTATATACTATTGACATTTCTTTTAAGTTATTAATTTTACTTCTTTTCTCATCTATCTCTTAATTTTTCTATTTTTCTTTCTCCTTTTGATTCTTTAATCTTTCATTTATTATTATGGTTCTTTTTTTATTATTTCTTTACACTTTATTACTTATAATGGTAAACCAAAATATTTGTTAGTTCAAACTGTCAAAGTTATTTTCACATAATTCTAAAATCTGATAATCCATAAGAGGAGTCGCTTCTACTCACTAAATTGAGATTTGTGAAACAAAATAAGAATTATCAATTACTTACTATTGCCAGTAAGAGCCAAAATCCCCATAAAATAGAAACTTATATTTTGTACATAACTGAAAAAGTTAAAACTGATTCTTTTTTGAAACTACTTTTGTCTTCTACAAAAAAGCTAAATGCTATTTTTTAAAAATTCTAATTATTTTTTAAAAATTATCCAAATGTACAAAAAAAAATGATTGAGTTAAAAAAGTGAGTTTCAGACTCTAGAACCCCAAACAAACGCACTCTTAAATTATCATTTAGACACACACTATGCACTAGTTATTTTTGAAAAACTAATATAAAGAGATAGTAAGAAAAATATTTAATCTTAAAAGCATAAAATATTAAATTATCAAAAAACATATATAAAGTTATTTTAGACAGAAAATTAATAAATTTTATTTAATAGGAAAAATTACCCACCTATTGATTCTTGGCTTTGCTTTAACCATTGAAGCAAGGAAATTATCACTAGTTTCACAGTTTATATAACATATTTAGATTTTGCTAATTACTGCACTAAAGGCAATTATTTAAACTTAGTGGTGGGTCTCAAACGTTAAACACACAAAAGTTCACTTTCCCAAAACAGAACTTAAAAACCCAACATATTTTAGGATGTCATAGCATTTATTTATATTATTGCCCAACTACCATTCCACAAAATCCCAAATGACTTTCCAATCGAGTAGTCAGGTTTTTAAGTTGAAGCTCCTTCTCCTTCAGAAGATGATTAGCTTAACCAGCAATAATCAACATTGCCCATTACTTTTATCTGCACTTGATGAAGCAAAATCCTCACCACTTGGAGGACAACCCCATTGCTGCTAAACTAGTCACCTCCATTTCTCCTTTTCATACAATTCTAGTTCTTTTTTTCTTTTCCACATACACAACAAAGATTAGGACCTGATCATAGTAGATCAGAAAGTGCTTTCACTTAGGCAGCCCATTCAAAGTATTGGCAGCAGGCACCTCTAGTTGCAGTCCAATTTCCACATCCAAAGAAATAGCTCCCCTGCTTTGGCCCTGGCTTCCTGACCATGACCCTACTGCTTTTCACCCCACAATAACAACAAGGGTTGTTATACTGAAACATGGGCTCATTCACATCCTTTGCGTTGTGGGGCGAATAAGGAAAATTACTCAGTTGTTCCTGTGACTGGTGCTTCCACATTAACGATTGATCCGCCTTCTGCCCCATTATGGAACCTGTAATGGAAAATTTATAACCCCTGTGCATTAGTAGTACCATTAATCGAGCGGTATTTGTGGCATCATCCAGGCCACAGTGATGACGGCCCTGCCACGGCAAGCCTGCCTTCTCAACAGCCTCCTTCAGATTGCACCTTGTATTACCAAATACCTCTTGGAAAGGAATCTTTAGGTTGATCCAGCTATCACAATTTAAGTAGGAGATAGACAAGAGTGAGTTGCAAATGAATCAGTGACAAACTCGGAACACATACATAAGTCATTTTCAAACACTGCAGCACTTACCGGTTAAAATAAGGAGGCTTTGATATTTTCTTGAACCGACACTCTGATTCCAGTGCCACACGACAGTCCCAATTACCCCATGTAACCACTGCAAAGTTGGTGTTCTTTATTCCTTTACTCTCAAGCCATTCATCGTGCCTGAGGAGAGCCTCACTCAATGTGACGCCTTTGTCCACCTGAACCATACAGTGGGGAATTCAATTAACAATCTAAACTCCACAGGCATTAATGAACAGCAGAACAACACAAGTCAGGCATTTTAACCTTTGTATGTAACTTTTAGCAGACTACAAAAAACAACGCAAGAATTGAGAGGACAAACAGTGAGACATTGCGTAAATATTACAAAGGGAAAGTTTGAATATCAACTTGACACCATTAAAAATTCCAAGTTTAGCTGCATGATTTATCAATAAATGAATAAACAAGCAAAAGTTATCCATACATAACATCGGGCATGTTGAACACTCACTATGTGTTACCTAAATAGAGCTTCTTCTATGACATAAATTAACACATCATAATTTGTAAATGATTCTTTTGCAATCTTAGGCGATGTTAGGTTTCAAAAAACAATATCCAAATTTCATTTTCTATTTTCAATCTATTTTTTTATTTTCAGGATTTTACAGAGGAAAAAGTGAAAACTCGAAATAAAAACAAAAGACTGAATTTTATAGTTTTTATCTTTTTTTTTCACAAAATCCTAAAAGCTAGAAACAAAAAATCAAAACTGAAAATTGTTTTTTGAAATCAAACGCACCCTTAGGTAACGTTTGGTTTGGGAGACAGGACACAAAATACAGGGAGAGTGGAGATAGAAACATGTTTGAAAGGAGAGATAAGAACAGGGAACAGAAAAATTTTCTATCCCCAGGACAGAAAAACACAATTTTTGTATCTCCAGAAAGTCAGAACAATAGGGACAGAATATAAAAACAGAAATTTAATATTTTTTTATTCCAATACAGAGACAGAAGTTTCTGAAATCAAATGCACCCTTAGGAATTTGGAGATAGAACAAGGTCAAGGGTACCGGTAAAAAGGCAGTAATTGTTCAATAATAATAATCCAAATAGACAGTGGTGGACTGTCAAACCTACACCCTCCCCCAAAGAAATAATGGAGGGTAATGGTGCCAGAAGCAACCACAGCAACATACCCAACCAAACCCAAAAGCTAATAGTAAAGCAATAAATAATTTGTAATATACTTTAGTGAACAATCAAGGTAGAGGAAACTGTTTCAACTGATAATCATTTCTATTACCACATCAAGTGACCAACTAAGTTGTGAATTTACAACTAATTTCGCAAGGAATAATTCTCGTCAAACATTTTTGTCCTCAACGTCTTTTCCATTTTCACTTTTAAGTCTTTAATCATTCAATTTCCTCTCCATTCTATCAAATGCCAATCAATAATCGGTGGGATGCTAGAGTTGACTTAACTAAACACACTGCATAATTACATATAACAACAGAATATGGTCAAGCTCAAATATTATACATGAAGCAATCCAACTAAATCCTAATTCCAAGTTACACGATAATTTAGCTCTATATAACAATTCAGCGAGGTTAGGCTAGAGCTCGAAAAGCTCTTAATACCCAGGACATTTTCTTTTCCTTACAGAAATACATACAGGCTGAGTCTTCATTTCGAGGCTTCAGCTAGAGGTTATTCAGATCTTGTGTGTTCTCTTATTTATCACTGATACCAGTTCTTAACAGAAATCTAACCCAACATTGGATGAACTTACCAGAACCACACAAATGCATCAATAGATGAACATCTGGAATTCAAATTGCCACTTAATTTTTCTTTTATCATGAACTTTTATCATGAAAAACATTTTTCCCCTCACAATCAACAGAAACTACAAGTCAACATGATGGGGAAGGGCCATCACCGAAATTTCTTTCACTTCTTTTAAGAGAGTTACCCATTCACAAATACAATAGAAAACAGGATATTTGAAATAAGCATGACAATGTTATTGTTAGTTCAATAATAAAGGTAACAAAGATTAAAAAAGAGCCAGAGAAGGGAGGCTATATACTAGTTTCTCCTATACTTATGTAACAGTTCCTTGCTGCAAGTGAAAGTTGTTTCCCTAACACACCTGGATTTGCTGGATACCGGTCAGATCCTTGCAGTAATCACTCAGAAGCGGATTGCAGGTCGGCCTCACATATGTCCGGAAGCAAGCTTCCAGCTGACCAGTCACACCACTCACTATGACAGATGGAAATTCGATTATTTCTTGAGGGTGGGGAACTTTATCCTTTTCACAGGTTGCCTCAAAGTCCATGACAACAAAATACTGAAATTCTTGATATTGGAGATTATGAGGGTAACCATCAGCAAACATATTGATTGGAACATACTGAAGCTGATTCTCAAAAGGGTAAGGGTAAACACGGCTCTCCAAACCATTCACTTGGTGTTGCTGCACCTGATGACAGTTATAAAGGCAGGCTGCCCAGGTACGGTAATCACGGTTATAAGTAGGATTGCTGAAAAATTCATCAGAAGGCTCAGGAAACTCACCAGCTAAGAGACCGTCAGTTTCAGCCATATATCCAGATGTATAAGTGCCAGGGTGATTTTTCAGCTCTCTAGTAAAGAGCCCTGTAAAACTCCCATTGCGATGCAAGTTGCAAAGAGCCCCCTTGCCCTGGAGACATTCCAGAGATCTCCCACAGTTTATTTGCATATTTTCTGCACAGAAATATAGAAGCAGGAACATGATCTTCAGAGAGCAATTCATATATTTTGTATATGATCTTTAGAAAGCAATTCATATATTTTGTATTATAGAGACAGATTTAGAGTTTGATTATGAAATTATTTATAATTATCTTTATTCAAAGAGCTAGAGATTTATATCAGAGATGAAATTATGTTTTAGAAATGTGCTTTATGATTTTAAAAATATGCATATAGAGCGACTCAGAGGTCACGAGGCTTACATGGGGATGGAATTCCTCACGTGCCGGTCACATTCCCAAGTTGGGTCATGACAATAATGAAAACAAAATAAGAT
This sequence comes from Dalbergia cochinchinensis, assembly GCA_031216125.1. Taxonomy (NCBI): domain Eukaryota; kingdom Viridiplantae; phylum Streptophyta; class Magnoliopsida; order Fabales; family Fabaceae; genus Dalbergia; species Dalbergia cochinchinensis. Next base: position 4,886,184 of record CM062374.1, read on the forward strand.
AATTTATCAACAGGGGTTTGTACCATATGGATAAAGGGCTTCAGATAAGGTTTTGTCACTTGACACTCTCCAACTGCACAGGTTCAAATCTACCCTCAGACAGGATTACTACTTATGTTGCATGGATACTAGTACGAGTATCCGGTACGATATGGAGATATGTCAGTATCAAACACGATACTTATCCAATATGGGTACGTCGACTATCTTAAAGTATCCATACATCATAATTTACTACTAAGCAATCAACCCTCACTTGGGAAATTCTCTAGTTGTCACGACCCGGGGTCAATCAATGCAAAAGCCTCAAAAGAACAAACTCTGACAATACCTGCTACCACATCACTTGATGCTGATGCGTCCCGCTAAGTGAGTGTATACAAATGGAGCTGTCCCGCACTACTCTGGACTCTGCCTGCTGAGCCTCTACCACCAGAACCTCTGCCAGGTGGAACAACCGAGCCACCCTGAGTTGCGAACTGGAATGATTGGGCTGAAGCGGTGGGGTTTACCGACCCCTGACTAGATGTTCCCTACCGGAATAAGCACTTTGCTCGCTTGTGACCCTGTTGGCCACAGCCATAGCATGCAAAGGTGCTGAACATGCACTGCCCAATATGTCTCTTCCCACACATCTAGCATACAGGGAAACACTGAAATGATGTCGGACCATTGTACTGGCTATCTCCTCTACTCTAACTCTGAGAAGCAGTATATTGTATCGGGGTGGGCTCTAAGGAGGCAACCCTACCCAACTGGGCCTGCTGCTAGCCAGGCCATCTACTAGTGCCTACTCCCCCGGAAAATGAACCATGAGTTTTGGCCCTCTTGCCAGCATTCGAAGCAGCTCTCCTTTCTGCTAGACCCACCTTTAATTCGATAGTTGTATCTACTACCTGGGCATAGTCCATCGTACCAACATGCGGGTAGAGGCTGAGAAACATATCTTCAGGCAGTCCCTGAACAAACCGCCTAACTCTGTCAATCTTTAACTGCAGCATTCTTGAAGCTGCCTGAGCCAAGTATGTGAACCTCTCATCGTACTCTACTACTGACATCCCTGGAGTCATGCAAAGCCTTAGAAATTCCTCTACCATCTGAGCCCGTTTGCTTTCTGACAAAAACCTCTGTAGGAAGGCTATCCTAAACTCCTCCCACGTGGGCAACTCTAAGTCACTACGCCCCTGTAGGTACTCATCATACCAGATCCCTGCTTGGCCTCCTAGCTAGAAGCCAGCTAACTCAGCTGCTCTCTCTAATGAACAATGAATAACTCTAGTAAGCTTCTCTACCTCTCGGAGGAATCCTTGAGGATCCTCCATAGTAAGATGCTCTTGGAAGGTGGGTGGATCCATTCTCCTAAAGTGCTTTAGGGCTGAATCATTTGGATCTCTAGTTGGAGGCTGGACAGGGGGTGGCTGCAATCCGGCCTTTGTCTGTCTGGCTAGCAAATCAGAAAGTGTGGCCAAGGCTTGTTCCAAGACTCTAAAGCAGGCACTAGAGCTGGAAGAACCGTTGCTACTGCGGCATCATGAAGCAGAAGAACGTAGGGGAGGCATATTGAATCATGAAGGACATGAGCACATAAGGTAAGGAATACTGATCATGAAGGAAAAAACAGGACTCTATCTCTGAACCTAGACATGACTAATCATCCCTAAAGGCCTCAAATAACACTTTGTTGATGCAAATAGGCGCGCTTCCATTTACATAAATGACGTGCTACCTATGGACACTTACTCCAGTGACATGTAGGAAAACCTATACTTTTATACCAACTTTGTCACGACTTGATTTGAGCACGTGCCCGCCACATGAGAAATCTCATCCTCACATGAGCCTTATGACCTGTGTCTCTCTTTATGTTCATTTAATTATAAAACCATTTAAAATATAGTTTCATTTTCTACATACAAATGACCTGCTCTTTTAAATCATAATAATCATAACTAAAATTTCATAATCTGTCTTTAGAGTCTGAAATCATGATACCAACAAATATATATAGAGTCCATCATATTAAAAACAACCATGAGTGGTAAATTTATATAAATACAATCCAAATCAACATCATAGTATGCAAAAACATAAAACATGCTCTACAGTCTAGGATCCTGCCTACATCAACACTGGAACACTCCGAAGCAAAACAACAGACATTTCACCTAGTGAAACTCACCAACTGAAATCTAATGCTATTGGGAAGGAGATAGCTGGGAAGAACTCGTAGCAACTACTGTATCTGTAAGTAGAAGAAAGGAGAGGGGTGAATTTTGTAAAGAGTGAATCCCCACCTCTAAGCCCCCTTTCATGGGACACCATAGAAGGATGCATAACACCATAATAATAATACTAATAAAGCTCTAAAATAGTTCATATTTATATACATATATAATCAGAATAATTGTTTTCCAAAATCAACAACAGTACCTTAATAGAGAAACAAGAATCTCTGGTTACGCACAATTATGTGATGTAACAAAACCTTTGGTTATGCCTAATGATCAAGGCATAACAAATTCTCTGCTCTGGGGCTCCTTAGAACCCAAATTGGACACCTAACTAGGTTCCATATCTACTCTGCTCTATGAGATTGTCACAACTTGGTACCAAGGGTAACGATCATTTTCCAGCCATTAACTCACTACTGTTTCTCTTTAGCTCACTGTCTAGTACAAAATCATAAAACTAGTTCTTTTCTCTAAAGCTCTATATCTGGGTTCAAAGCTCTATCATGTAAAAACATACTACTCTGGAAATCATTTAATGACTACAACATTTCCAAGCAGTCATATTCATAACCAAGCTCTACATAAAGTTATTTCCGCAATAATGGTCTCATGAGTTTTTTCAAAATATAGTTCATGCTATTAGGAAAACCACGGTTTCATAATTCAACAGAAATCTCAACTGCTCTTGTAATAAACTCTAATAACCAACATAAAGATTACAAGTTTGAACCCACTCACCTGGAGAGGTGAAATGTGAAGGTTTAACACTAGCTAGGTTCCTCGGAGCAAGAATGGCCCCAATATTTGGCATGGAATCAACAGAATCCTAAATCAATCTCTAAATACTCTAATTTCACCTTATCCATGGTGAAAGAACCTCATAACATAAAAACCATTGAGAACACCCTAAGAACATGAGAAATTGAAAGAAAAGGAAGCAAAAACCATAAGCCAAACATACCTTAAGCTTTTGGAGGAAGAAAAATCGAGTTTAATGAGAAAAAGGTGAAGAAATGGTGTTGGGAGGTGAGAAAATCGCATTTTCAGAAAGAAACAAGGCGAAAGGGGCGTGTTTTCTGGTCTGAGAGCCCAAAATGGGGTTTTTATGTCATCCGTGAATGTTGCAGCGCTCAAATATGAGCGCAGCGCTCATATACTGTTATGCACCGCCTACCTCAACACCGCAGTGCTCTCCAGAGTGAGTATTTTCTTCAATTCACGCCGCCTTACCCCTCTTGATCGCAGCAGCGCTCTCCAGGACGCATATCTCTAAAATTCTTGCATATGGGGCCTCTCAAACAACACAAGTGAGTCCCAGATGACCCTAAGGCTGTACTAGATTCTTCCAAGGGACACGTCGACCTACGGTATTACACTAGTGCCCCAAAGGCTTAAAGGGTGGGTTTCAGTCAGTCTTAGTTTAAACTCAAGCACTAGGCTTGCTCTGCAAAAAGGCAATAAAGATGATTGGGATCTCTAATTCTCCATGCATATCACTGGCACCCAAAATCGGAAGTATGGCTATGGGAAAACACTATACTTACAACCATATTTTCAACCCATAAGAAGCATTGAGAAGGAATACATTAGTGCACAAGCATAATGTCAATTTCTATTTCCAATCAAAAGCTCCATGCTTGCTACAAATGTGATGAAACCATTGCAGGCTTGATGCGACCCTGTTAGTGTGAATAGCCAAATAGGTGTCACACCGCGATTCATTTCAGTGTGATGTTGTTGCGGCGGTGACTGCAACCGCAACTGCAACATGTGATGTGATGTGGTCCACAATTTTAAACCCTACACAGATCCAACAGTCCACTCTACTCCTCCACCAATTCGGACTGGAACCAACTAAAACCATTTATTGAACCTAATTCTCACACAGCCCTCATCCACTTTGTCAACCAACCACACGTAAAACCGAGATCAAACAAAACCAAACCACAACAAACAAGGCAAAAAATGGACACTCTCTGACCCAAAGTCAAAGCAACAACAACAACATGAATTCTTCATGGGAAAACGAAAAAAGAAGGGGGAAAAAATTGGCACCACTATCAAACTGCAAAAATTAAACAAATAAATTCAAGACGACAATCAAACGACGACCAAAACTCAACGCACCTCGATTTTCAAGGGCCATCATGACCTTTCAAGTTCAAGCGAGTACATGAGATGCTCCTGTGCGGAATCAAAATAAAATAAAAATAAATAAGTGAAAAATGATGTTGAAATTGAGTAGAACTGGAAACCGATCATAATGAGGGAACACGGAGATGCAGAGAGAGAGAGAAGAAAACCTGGTCTGAATGAATGCCTGAATGAATTGGTGTTGAGAAAGAAATGAAGAAGGAAGAGGAAAAGAGTATTGAGAGAAAGAGAGAGATCATTTGACCCATTAACATGAGGACGATATACACAAAGGACAAGAAAAGTCAAAAGGTTCTTTTGAAATCGATGGAGGAATGTAACGAAAGTGAGGAGAAAGAGAAGTAGTAAATATAAAATAGGATAAACTACGCTAGATTTATAAAAATACAATTCATATTTTTTTTAATTATTTAATTTATACTTTTATCTCTTTTATTTGTTAAATTTTTAATATTTATATTAAATAACATTTTTAGTAAACTTGACATAATCATATTTTTGTAGTATTATTTAATAAAATTATAAAAATAATTTTACTCACTATATTAAGTTTAAAGATATTTTTATAATTTTATTAATTAGAAACAGTTAATATCATAAAAATATTATTCTATTAAATTTACTAACAGTGTTCTATGAATGAGGAGTATGACTATAATATAAATACTTAAAGTTTGACAAACAAAGGGAGTGTGAGTATAAACTAGATAACTAGAGGGGATGTGAGTTACATTTTTATAAATCACAAAAGAAATTGGTGTAATTTACCCTATAAAATAAGTATAGAAATAAATAATATAGTGGGTTTATTTTAATTTCTTATTTTTTGAGCTCATCACCTTCTTTTTTTATATATATCTATGTTATACAAATGTTGTCTTATATTATTGTACACATAATAATATTAAGAGGAATGATATAGTTTTGAAAACTAGCTCGGTAATCAACTCGGTTGAGTCTTTTAGCCACTAGGTCATTTGGTTGAGCAGGTGGAGTCTTGATTAGATGAGATATTCTTAAATAATATATAAAATATAAATTAATACAATTAAATATTATATATATATATATAATGAAGATTATTAACAAAAAAAATAGTTAGCTTAATGGTACATGCACTCTATCCTTCCTTCATAATCTCATACCACAGGTTCGATTCTTGCTATTAGGAGTTTTGAAGGATTTTATATAATTTTAATACAACAAAACATATATTATAGATAAAAAAAAATTACACATATTGATAAAGGAAGTAGTTGGCCTAATGATCCAAGCACTGCTTCCACAAGTTGCAAGTTGTGAGTTCGAGCCTTGTTGGTGGTGATTCTGAAGGATGGATTTTATCTTATCTAATTTTACAACAATTAAACAAAGCACATATTATATACAAAAATAATGAAACATATTAACAAAAGAAGTAGTTAGCCTAGTGGTCCAAGTGCCACTTCCTTTTTCTACTAGTGTGTAGGTTCAAATCTAGTTGGAGGTGTTTTTGGAGATTTTTTCAGAATTTTTTTGTTTCCCGTCCGAACCAACTAGTCCTGTCCGGTTTTCAAAACATACTCTTACAACAAACTAGCACAACATACCCGCACCATATAGTATGAGCCAGAAAAAGACAAATAAAGAGTGTGGGAACCAAGAAAGAAGTCAAAAAAGGAATACATGTACTAATGGGGGCAAAAAAAAAAGGAGTCTACTATTGCATTTCTCCTAAAATTGAATTTCACGCCCCTCTTTTCCGATTCACGGACACATTCCCAGTCCCTCTCCTCTCCCTTCTCTTTGCTATCATTGCCCCACTTTCTCTACTCCTCTACCACTGTGCCTCGTTGGCTCTATCACAGCGCCTCCTTTGCACTATCATCTCCATTTGATCCTCTTCCTCCTTCTTCTTCTTTTGTTGCATTTTCTTTATCTTTTCAAGATTTAATTTGGTTGAGTTTCGATTTTTTTTTTCAGAATTTTTGGATTTTTTATCCCCAATTCCTCTATCTTCATCTTCATCTTCATCACTCAAAAGGTCTCTATTGGTGACACACCCTCTTTCAAAAAAAGGTTTAGGTTAATTAGCTTATTGGGATAACTTAGGGTGTGATTGGGAGGAAGTTGGAGGAGGGAATGGCAAGGAAAGGAAGGGCCATATTAAGAAAATGGGTGTTTGGGAGTGGTTTAAAAGGAGGGAGAGGAATGGTTGGGGAGAGACAATCAAAGCCCCTAAGTCCTCTCAAATAGTAACTTTAGAGATCCCCTAAATTGGAACGACAAGGAGGGACACTTAACTTTTGAGTGTGATTTTACATTTTTGTCATTTTATAAACTCTTATATATGAACTACATCTTTTATAAAATAAAAGGATAAAAATGAAAAATCAAATTTATACACCCTTCCATTCCACTCATTTATATTATAAACTCTCAAATAATGGGATGACATCATTCTAGCCATTCTATTCTATACCTTTCTATTCTATTCCATTAATGACCACTCCTTCCCTCCATTTTAAATCTTCCAATCATTTTGAAATTTTTAGTTTTTCTTTCTTTTTGGTTTCGATTCATTGGTTATCACCAATACAAGGTCTTATTATTTAGATGAGGAAATTACACTAACATTCCTTGAGGTTTAGTATAATTATACTCAACACCCTTCTATTCTACAAAAATATCATTAACCTCCCTTGAGGTTCACTATAATTGCACTAACCTCCCATGTATATACCAATTCATTAATTTAAGTGACAAATAAAAATAATGTGATATATACATAATTATTAATGATAAAGTTATAATAATTTAACAATATTTTGTATATATATTAACTAGAATATCATTTTTTATCGTAAGTTATAATTATAAGTTTTTTTATGTGATGAAAAAGTATTTTATTCAATTAATGTGCAGTGTTTGTTCTTTTGTTTTCTTTCTTTGTGTTCTTTTTTTCATAGTTTCAATAGAGAAAAAAATATGGGTTAGTTATGAATTTTAGAATCACTTGTTTTATGTGTAATGGGAAACTTGAAAGTTTGTATTATAGATTGCAAAACTCCAACTACATAAGTGAAGCTAGTTTGTTTAGGAAGGTAGAATGCAGAAGTATTAGACTGGGAAATATCAAAATTTAGTCAGTTGTTAATCTATTACGACTTCCATATGAATTAAGAAAGTTGGCTATGTCCTATAGAACTATACATAGGGTAGCCTGTGATGCAACTAGCCTAATTTGAGCCAGGCTTCATGAAAATGTTGGTTTTCCAAAGTTGATGGTTCTGCATAATTCAACATATGATAACAAGAGATAGTTTTTTGCATATAATGAGTTGGCGTGCTTAGAATGACATGAAATAAATTCATGCCAAAACTAGACATTTTGTACTTGTTTCCTATGAAATTTTAGTAAAAAATAATGCAGTTTACTTATTTTCATGTAATTTATATTTTCTGCAATGGTTGCTAAAATTCTTGGTCAACTTATGATACTAGGTTTAGCTGCCTAGAACCAAATTAAAAATCATAATTGGAGCTAGAAAGACTCAATCAAGCTAGAGTTTGTTTTGAATTAAAGTCGAGTTATATGAATATATGCCTTCCAAATATCAAGAATTTAGAGTAAAGGATGGAATTTTGGGAGCAACTAGAAATGTTGCTGCAGAAACTAGATAGGAAAACTACACTAGTTTTGGTTTTGACACTTCAAGCTAGAGAGTTAAATGTTGAGTAAAACGATTTTTCTTTGATAGATTGAGGTTAGATAGACCTGTTTATATTAGGGCCATCCATCAATGATAAAATTTTGAAGTTTCAAATTCTGCCTAATATGGATTTTATAACAGTAAAATTATGCACGGGATTAGTAGAGCTATAGAGCCTGGGTTGACGTGACAATTTTTTTTGAAAGCTTTTTAATGTAGTTTTGGGCTGAAAAGTTTGAATGTCTATTTATCTTTTTTATTTTTCTTGTGTTTGGATCTATTTGTGAACCATCCTCTTGGTGAAGAAAACAAGCATTGCTTCCCATTCCTATCTCATTTCCAAGTTTTCTCTTTTTTATTTTTGTAGTTTTAAGAAAGTAAAAGATGGAAGATTTGGTGGTTAAGAAGTTCAAATTTTAGTCCAAGCATTTCTTTATGCATTTTGAATGATAAACTTCTTATGTTGTAACCTTGGTTTATAGGTTGATGATGATCAAGGCAAGTCCAATGGGGAACTAGTTATGAAGATGACAAACAAGATTTATAACCAGAAAATTTGTAGGGCTTTTAGAAAATGATATTTGAGTTTAATGTTAAATCCTTTTTCTTTCTCTTGTATATCCTTTTAAATAGTTGAATGTTTTGATTGTGTTCATGTTGAAAGATTATTGTGTTGAAAGACTTTCCATTGAAGCTATTTTGAAATGTACCATTGAAAAATGTTATTTATAGGTTGTTGAAAAAGAAAAATAACCAAACAAATGTACATATATATTATTGCCTCAACACATGTTCACACACAAGTTGTAAGATTTGGGGAAAATGTTTAATACAGGCATCTATTATATCTTGCAGTTATTTGAACAAAACATTATACGCTGATAAAGTGAGCATACAACATTATAAGGTAGTTTGAATTGTTCCAGTATGCTTTGATATGTGATTATTATAGGTTCACATGTTTGGTAAAACCTTTTCTCATAAATCTAATTAATTACCAACAGTAACACAAAGTTATCCGCATTTTGTGTACAACTTATCAACCAAATTATCTTTATTACAAGCATAAGCACACTCGTATAAATTGTTATATAACAAATTAAGAGGACTCCTTGGCACCATAAATTTGTATAAATTGAGCGTAAATAAAACATGCAATCAATTCTACAATGGCAAAGTAATTAAATTTTGCTGGTAAGAATGACTTTGTTTTTATTATTTGTATAGTGCATTACATATTAGCCGAAGCATTCTTGTTTACAAGTCATTCCAACTAAGGCAGTACCTTTGTTCAAATCATTCCAACTTGTCGAATGTCTTGGAATTCCTCAAGCTAGTGCATACCTAATTGAGAGAAATACTGGTGGGTATGGCACTTTAGCTTATAATTTGTTTAATAAATACCAATAAGTTTAGTGTTATGCTTGTAAGTGCTTCAGTTTCTTATAAGGACATTTACTTTGTATGTGAATACATAATAATGTCATGAGGAAGTAGTAATATAGTCTGGGATGCTTCAGTACACCTACACATGGATTGCTGTGCATTGAGAAGCAAAATAGATGTCCTTATCAAAAGGTAAACAACTTACAAGCATTATACCAAACTAACTAGCATTTTATGAACAACTTATCAGAAGCAGTGCCCATGTACAAATCATTCGAACTAACTAAATGCTTTAGAGATAGTCTCCCAATGCATTATGAGGATAGCAACCCCTGAATTTTTAATTTAGTTGCTCTTCCTATCACCAACAAATTGAAATCATTTTCTATAAGCAATAGATTCCACATTGGATTACTATACATTTCGGTGCAAAGTAAATTATTATATAAAAAACTAAATCACTGACAATTAAAAAAGCAAGGGTAAATTACAGTCATCTCCTTTGAGATTTGTGAAAATGCAACTTAAACTCCCTCTAGTTATACAACCTACACTCACACCCTTCTACTTGTCAAATTTTAAATATTTATATTATACTCACACCTCTCATTAATAGAGCACTGTTAGCAAACTTAACAGAATTATATTTTTGTAATATTAAGTGTTCCTGATTAATGAAATCACAAAAATACCCTTAAACTTGATAGAGTGAGTAAGGATATTTTATAATTTCATTAATTAAGAATAGATAATATCATAAAAATATTATTCTATTAAGTTTACTAATAGTATTATGTTAGTGAGGGGTGTGAATGTAATATAAATACTTAAAATTTGACAAGTAAAGGGAGTGTGAGTGTAGATTGGACAATTAAAAAGGATGTGAGTTGCATTTCCACAAACCTCAGATGAGATGAGTGTAATTTACCCAAAAAGCGAACATACCAACATATTGTGAAGAACTTATTAGTTAAACTACTTTACTCCCCAGCATTTCTCTTAGTTGTATGCATGTGCTAGCAGGTATTCCAAGGGATTCAACAAGTTGAAAAGACTTGTACATGGATACTACTTTATCTGATAAGTAAGGAACTTTGGCAGATAAACATTGAAAATTAATAATACAGATAGAGAAACATTTAAGAATTAAAATGAAAAAGAAAAAAAAATGTTTTTAGCCCATGATAGATTAAGAATAAAATCATATATTAATTGAGATTTCAATCATATATTAATTTTGTTTAAAATAAATAATACAAAATGTGAAGAAATTAAGTTTATGTTTATATATATATATTGTTTAAATATTGAAATAAAAATTAAAATTTTAAATGTGAACTTAATATATCATAAAATTGAAAATCATAAAAACGGAAATAGTAAGTACAATTAAAATTATGAATAAAAACAATCAAAATATATTTATTTATGCTTATATTGTAAATTGAATCAATTTATATTGCAAGGATCTTACTTTCAATAATATATAAATTTAGAATAAAATCATATATTAATTGAGAATTTAATCATATATTAATTATCTTTTTCTGCATTTGTTCTTATACACATTCTCTCTCACACATACAAATTTCTCATAATAGTTTTTACACAATTTTCTAAAAGGACAATTTTATCAACATAAATTTTTTTTTGTGTATTTGTACATTTTTAATAATCTGTTAATCTATGTGTCAAAATTTCAAAGACAATTCAAAATGGGTCAAGGGAGTTAGTTCTTTTAATTTTTCATTTTCATCCATTTTTAATTTTATAATTTAATTTCTATTGTTTAAAATGGTTTTCTTGTCTCATCTTTTATTTTTTTCAATGTGATCTCTTATATTTCAAACCATTATGAATTTGACCCCAAATCATTGGTTCGTTAGATAACTAATATAAAATGATGTCTTGATATGATCCATGTGTGTGTCATATTAGCACTGTTTGTGTTATGCCAGCATTTTTCATCAATTATTGACAGAAAAATGACTTGAGTCTAAATTGAAAATGATTTGAAAAATCTATTATCAAATTGATAAAAATAGAATGTAAGAGACCAAATTGTAAAATTAAATAAAAGGGAAAGAGAATAAAAAATATATTTTGCCAAAATTTTTCAAATTTTATAAAGACCATATTTTGAAATACTTGTGACACCTTAAAATTAAAATCACATGGACTAAAATATAATATTAAAAAAATACCAAAAGTCAACTTTTTGCTAGAGAATAAAATAAAAGTAACGTATAATTATAGAGATAAAACTATATTTAAACACTAATTTAATTATAAATAATGATGTAAAAGTTATCATGTGGAATTTGATCTTTGACAAATTTCATTCCTTGTGTCAAGAGCTCAATTTGCATGAGCAATTTCTTAAATCATAAAAGAGTACAACTGAATGATTTTTTAGACTTAAATGTGTATTTATTATTTATAAAATAAGTTATTTTGATTTAGTTCCTACAAAAGAGATTGTAATTTTTTATTTTTTTTTAAATGATAAGTATTTTTTCCCTATCACCAACCAAAAAAACAGTCCAAAAAGTTATGTGGGTCATTGGATCGGCCACCAGTATTGACTACTAGCTTTTTCCTTGAATGTTTATCCCGGGCAAGTCAGCTTTTCCGCAAGATTACATCCTTTTGCTGGGGCAGTATTATTTGATCAAAAAATAATAATAAAGTTTACTTCCATCTCTAAAATTATATATCTAATTTTTTTAGATTCTGAAATTAAAAAAAATATGATTTTAATTTTTAAAATTTTAAAAATTGATTTTATTTAGTTCTTATATTATTATTTTTAGGACTAACATAATTACTAAAATGACTAAATTGAATCACTTTTTGAAATTTTAGGGACCAAAATATTACTTTCTTAATTTTAGAGATTAAAATGAATCATACATATAATTTTTGGGACCAAAGTAAATTTTTACTTAAAAAAAATAGTGTCTCAATTTTATCACAAATGAATATGATAGATAAATAGAGGGAATGAGTACTATCTTCACATCTAATAATAATAAAATGAATATTCTAATAGATATTTATTTTTTAAATTTTCAAAATTTTGTTTTTCCTCATGGGTTTTCTGGTCTACAATGCTCAGTAACATGATTCGGAGCATGTGAGCCTCATTGACACGCTCCGATTATTTTTTTCTTGATCCATTATATTATTGGATAATTATGTGTTGAATTGTTGGTTTATAGAAAAGTCAATATATTTAAGGTCGCGTTTACAATTTGCCAGGTATTTTCTGAACCTTTTTCATGTTTCGTACAAATCATGCGTTGATATATGGAGAATTTAATTTATTTACTAAATTCTCTAAAGATTAGCACCGAATTTCACCGTAGATAATGATATCAAAAAAATTTAAAAAGGTGCACAGAATTTCAGTTTTAGAAAAATATTTTTTAATTTAACTTTTTCCTAGAACTTTTACTTTTTGGAAAAAGTTAATTTCCATTTGGATAACAATTTATCAAGTAATTTTAATTATTGAAAATATTTATAAATATGTTTAAATAAAACAAAATAAAAGTAATTTTTTTAGACCAAATTATATAAAAAGATAAGAAAAAAATTTAACAATGTAAAATTACTAATGATGCATTTGTTGGTAACTAATCCTTTATATTATTTCTCAGTTCTTCCCATACTCTTACATCTTTTTGTGTTAGTTCCTTCCAACTTGAGTATATGTAGGTGGAAAAGAAAATTGTAATTATGGTCTTTGTAGTGTTTCTATAAAAATTCTATATCATGATAGTATCTTTAGGCTGTGTAATACAATTCTTAAAATGATGTCAACATCGTTTATCCTCACTAATATGGTTAGGGACGTCTCTAAATAAAATAAATAAAAATGAGCATATTTTAAAAAAAACAATGAAGTCCGGAATAGAATTGGAGTATAAGCTTATCAAAGATGTGTGTATGTGTAAATGTGAGGGATGGGAGGGGTGTGCGTGATTGTGGGGATTGAAAAGAAAGAAGTCTTTTTAATAGTTTAATAAGAGATATGGTTGTAATTATAAATAATAGCAAGGGATAGTTTTGAAATGTAATTTTATTAAAAGCTATTTCTACTTCTACATTTTTTAGAATCCGGGTATTACTAACTTAAAAAAAAAGGTGTGGTTCTACCACTTTTTCTTTAATTTAAAGTGCTTTATTTAAAAAGTCAATCCAAACATCTGAAAAATATATAGAAGTACTTTTTTAGAAAGATAAAAAAAATTTTATTTTAGAGAACAAGTTAATCCAAATGCATTCTAAATATAATGATTAATGTATTCTCAAAAATTAACATATAGTTTTTAATATATCTATGACGGTGAAGTATAATGGATTGGGTATAGCTGTTATCTAGTGTGTCCGAAGAAACACAAGCTGCATCATCCTCCTCCATGCTCTAAGCTCCATGCCCTGGAAGTGGGTGGGGTGCTTATAAGGACTCTGATGGTCAAGTCAGGAAGTGCTCAAGAGTCATAATAGAATAGGAAATAATGCATATTTTTCTAGGATTCTCCTTTGCTTTTAATAGAGATGAGAGATAGGTTATGGGCCTTAAGCAACTAATTGGCCCACTTGGCAATGGGTTCATACATTTTCCCTCTAACAATATTAGAGGGTAAGACTTGTGAGCATGGTATGGTCTCAACATTTTTCCAAAAGTTTAAGATATTGACAGAGGTATTTCCTCATGTAAAAGCCTTTTGGTAGGCTTGAAGTATAAACAATTTAGAAGAATCAGGATATATATCATTGAACTCTATAGCTTTTGGTTATAAATGCTTTGATATCATGTTAAGAATCATCCCTCTAAAAAATTTAAATTATTTACTAGAGGTAAAAGGATGGTTTTTTATTCAAACAATAAGAACATTGTATACGCGTCCCTTTAATTATTGTCCTACTTAAATATGTGGAAACAGCACAGGGTCAACAGAGTGTTGTTCCATTGTCTTCACAGTTCATCAATACTGGGCAACAAAATCTATCAATCTTATTCGAATTTTGGGTTGACTGAGACACCATGGCTTTGGAACTTCTTGGTGGAGCTTTTCTAGGAGCTGTGTTCAATGTATTGCTTGATAAAATAGCTTCCCCAGAGGTAGTGAACTTCTTGAAGGGGAAGAAACTAAATGAGAGGTTGCTGAAGAAGTTGAAGCTGATTTTGCTATCAGTTCATGGAGTTCTTGATGATGCAGAGGGAAAGCAAATTACAAATCCAGCAGTAAAGGAATGGCTAGATGAACTCAAAGATGCTGCATATGAAGCTGAGGATATATTGGACGAGATATACACTAGAGCTAAATATGATGCTTCTGAGGTAAGAAACTTTGACTCTATTTCTTGGAGCTCATATGAGAAAGGACTAGAAGAGAACATAGAGGAGATCATTGATAAGTTAGATTTCATTGCAAAACAGAAAGATGTCCTTGGTCTAATAGGGGGTGTAGGAGTCAAACTCACACAAAAAACTCCCACAACATCTTTAGTTGAAGGGTCTAATGTATATGGAAGAGATGATGATAAAGAGGCCATGATCAAGCTGTTATCTGATGTTGATAGTGATGGTAACAAGATAGGAGTGATTCCCATAGTAGGCATGGCTGGAATTGGAAAGACGACCTTAGCTCAACTTGTTTACAATGATGACAGAGTAGATGATATTTTCGATCTGAAAGTTTGGGTTTTTATTTCTGAGGAATTTGACATTTTTAAGATCACAGAAACAGTTTTGGAGATTCTTACTATGTGCAATTATGGAATCAGAGATTTGAATTCACTTCAAGTTGAACTAAAGAAGAGGCTAATGGGGAAGAAGTATTTATTTGTTTTAGATGACGTGTGGAACGAAAACTACGATGATTGGGACATGTTGAGGAATCTTTTTCAATATGGCGCTCAAGGGAGTAAGATAATTGTAACCACACGAAGTGAGCGTGTAGCATCAATCATGCAAACTATTCCATCATATCACTTGGGATATTTATCAGATGAAGATTGTTGGATGTTGTTTGCAAAACATACATTTGACTACAGAAACTCTGGTACCAAGCCAATTTTGGAAGAAATGGGTAAAAAGATTGCAACAAAATGTAAGGGATTGCCACTTGCAGCGAAAACATTGGGAGGCCTCTTGCGCTCAAAATCTAATGTCAAAGAATGGGACAACATATTGAATAGTGGCATATGGGAGTTGTCTGATAGGAAGAGCAATATTCTTCCAGCTTTGAGATTAAGTTATTATTACCTCCCTTCACATTTAAAGCGATGCTTTGCTTATTGCTCAATATACCCCAAAGGCTATGAATTTGACAAGGAGGAGTTGATATTGCTATGGATGGCAGAGAATTTACTACAAGAACCAAAAGGAACCAGCAGACCAGAAGAAGTTGGAGATGAATACTTTCTTGAATTGGTATCTAGGTCATTCTTCCAGCAATCAAGACATAATGCGTCCCTCTTCGCGATGCATGATCTTATCAATGACCTAGCTCAATATGTATCTGGAAAATTTTGCATCAGATTGGAAAACAACTCAAATGAAGATGCAGAGAGAAGAACTCGTCATCTGTCACAAATTATTGCATGCAGATATCCCTCTGTAAACTTTGAGGCCTTCCACAAAGCAAATGCTCTGCGAACCTTTTTGCAATTTAGTTTGGTAGATCCGCCAATATGCCTTTTTAACAAGGTGCCTTGTGATCTATTGGCGAAGTCAGGGTGTTTGAGGGTGTTATCTTTGGTGGGTGCCCGTGGCAGTGTCAATGAGTTGCTCCTCTTCATTGGAAAACTAAGACATCTAAGATACCTGGATGTGTCTCAAACCCAAATAAAGAAGTTGCCTGATTCCATCTGTACTTTATGCAACTTACAAACACTGAAGGCAGCAGGATGTCCTAACTTCACAGAATTGCCAAGAAATATGCATCATCTTGTAAATTTAAGATACCTTGACATCACAGGTGCTCGCTTGGAAGGGATGCCGTTGCACATGAGCAAACTGAGCAGCCTCCAAAAGCTGAGCAATTTTGTTGTGGGCAAAGAATGCGCTTCTTCAATTGGCGAATTGGGAGCACTATCACATCTGCGTGGTTCTTTGCAGATCCAAAACATAAAACATGTGGTTGATCCTAAAGATGCAATGAAGGCAAGCTTCAAGGACAAGAAAAATCTTGACAAGCTGGTTTTCGACTGGGGAAGGGCTGCTGATACAGACAACTCTCAGCATGAAAAAAACATACTTGACAAACTGCAGCCACATACGAACTTGGAAGCGCTTGAAATCGTGCACTACACAGGTACTCAGTTTCCGACTTGGTTGGGATATCGTTCATTCTTCCGCCTTGTTTGTCTCTCACTCAAACATTGTAAATACTGCCACATATTGCCACCACTTGGGCAGCTTCCTTCTCTGAAGGAACTTCATATTTCAAAGTTTAAGGAGCTAGTTAGCATTGGACCCGAATTCTATGGAGTTGGTGGTTATGCAGGGAATCAGCATTTTCCTTCACTTGAAATTCTTACATTTTACAGTATGCCAGCATGGGAGAAATGGATTCATGAAGTTGAACATGAAGGCTGCACATCCTTCCCTTGTCTTAGAGAGCTTCATCTGGAGGAATGTCCCATACTATCTGGCGATTTGCCTAGTTCTCTTCCATCTCTTACAAATCTTACCATGAGATACTGTAACCAGCTTGCCACTTCACTTCCAGAAGCTCCCTCTATGCATACATTACATATTGACAACTGTTGGAAAGTAGAAATCCTCGAACAACTGAATGGGCACCACCATTCACTTGAATCACTAGAGATACACAATAGTTGCCACTCTCTGAAGTCTTTCCCACTGGATTTCTTCCCCAATCTGAAGTCTCTGGTCATCTGGGGGTGTGAAAATCTTGAATATCTAACTGCTTCAGTACCTCAAAGGGAGGGACCACTTGAGCCCCTCAATTCTCTCAACTCATTGTGCATATGGAGATGTCCCAATTTTGTAACTTTTCCTGAAGGAGGATTGCCTGCACCCAACCTTGCTTCTCTGAAGGTCCGCTACTGCAACAAGTTAAGGTCACTTCCTGAAGGGATGCATAGTCTTCTTCCAAGTTTAAAGGAACTCCAGGTATGGAGTTGTCCAGAAATTGAGTCACTTCCTAATGGGCGTTTGCCCATTAATTTGAAATCACTCAAGATAAGGGATTGTGACAAGCTCATTTCACACCGGCTGGATTGGAATATGTCATGTCTGAACTCTCTTGAGCACTTCTCCGTTGAAGGCAAGTGTGAAGATGTTGAGTCCTTTCCTGAGGAAGGTTTGCTGCCTTCCACTCTAAACCAACTAGAGATTCAGGGTTTACTGAACCTCAAAACTCTGGACATGAAGGGGCTTCAACACCTCACCTCTCTCAAGAAACTGCAAATCCTTGATTGTTGTAAGCTTGAGTCAATAGGAGAAGAAGGAACTTTGCCTTTGTCTGCAGTTGATCTTGATATCTGGAAGTGTCCTTTACTGCAAGAACAGTGGGAGAGGGAGAACAAGCCCAAGATTTCTGACAACAATGGCATTTGGATCTGTGACCAATACATTGAAGTGGATGTGCAGCATGACTTGTAAACAAGCACTACTTAGTGAGTATATTGCTTTCTTGGGTACTTTTTATTTGATACATTACTTGACCAACATAGCTGCTTGCTTCATACATTTTTATAAGGTATGTTTTGCTTTTTCAGGTGTTAGATCAGAGACACACTGGGGGCACCGAGGGAGTTTGTCCAGTTCCAAGTAAACAAATACTTCATGATCTACTTAAATTAGTAATTGGCATCTTTAAGTTGCCTTTTTCCTAGTCAATTTATAACAGTTTGTATATTAGGTTCCCATGACTACACATTTTAAGAGCATGATTGGTCATTACATGCAATGCACCTTATATATGCCATGCCATTCCCAGACAATTCATTTACATTATATATATATATATATATACACACACATATAGTTTTCCTTCCCTTTATTTTTTTTCCCGATAAAATAATATACAATTTTCTGCTATTCATTCCTCCATTCTATTCTTCACAAACTGCATGCACTTGTGGGCGTGTGTTCAAGAGAATTGACAGAAATAACACATTTTTATAGTTTGAATCGTGCTATAAATGTGAGTGTATCAGCATGAATTCATTCACTGGAAACTTAGGCAACGATATCTGTTAGTCAACCAGCACTTTTCTCAGGTGCCAACATATAAATTATGGAATTATGAGCTTAGAACACATGGCCTAAACCCAAAACAAATGGCCTAAAAGATCACAGATTAGCAGGTGGTACCCCTGGCCTAAATTGGTAAAATTCAAAACCATACGTAAATAATTCTCATTAAAGTGCCAGGTCACTGGATCGATTATGTTCATTTTGTTTGGTTTTCTACGCATACCCTGTTGTCATATTTTCTCCTATAAATTAGATTGCCACACACCCTACATGCCAATTCAAATTAACGTCACATTATCTCACATACAACCTTAAACTTTTAGCAGGACAGTATCAATTCTCTGATGCCTCATCACTGTACTTTAAAACCAACGGTCATAATAAAAGTGAAACATCATTAATAAACTCATATCAGGGGCATTTGTTCATCCCGTTTTCAGCCACCTAGCAATGATTTTGTCGCATGACGTTGTGAATAGGTTTGCGTCATTTTGATTATACAGGTCATGCAGGAGGTTCAAACTTCAATGTATTTGAAGCCTGTGAAAAGATAGTGGAGTAGTTTCTCTAAGATAGGGTTTGCTGGGAGACACGGACAGAAATACTGAAATAATAGAGACAATAAAAATGAAGACACAAATAATAAATATATATAAAAATATTATTAGAAGAAAAAAGAATATTAAATTTCTATATCCAATTTCTGTCATCACATTATTTAGGTATAAAAATTGTATTTCTATTCATCTTTATTACTAAACAGATTTGTATCTCTAATGTTTCTATATTTTTATCCCGGCACAATAAATAAAGGACACCTAATACCAGACCCAAGTTGATTGTTGCTATGGTTAACTAAAATCTTGCCAACATGGCGACCTGCCTTTCTCAAATAGCTTGTATGGGCCTTTCAGTTTAATAAGATACAAAAATGAAACTCATCCAGGGTTACCGTCCAGGTTAATTAACGTGGATTCATTTCATCTTCTAGATTAGACCATGAGCATCACTTGCCGATGAAGATAAATCAGATTCCTCCAATTACAAATTATTTTATGGTGATCCACAAACTAAAAACATAGTATTTATTCTAGGTGTTTCTTAGTATTCATTTTAGGTGTTCCTTTATCCATGTAGCCAACTCTACTTAGTGGAACAAAATTGAATTAGTGTTCCTCAGCTATCGGTAAAGACTGAAAAATACAAAGATTGCCATTTTTTCTGTTAGCTTAAATTAGTCCTAGTTTCAGAGAACTAGGAATGGCTATTCCCAATCAACAAACATGGAAACCTGAATGTCAAAATGTACAACACAAACATTCCAAAGCCGATTCTAACTTGGCTACCACCAAGAAAAACTGGCTGCCATAACGATCATAGCTACTGTGGCACTTTGAGAATTCTAGTGCAGAGAAAAAAGTTGTGCAGGCCAACTGCGCCTCCGACCATCAGGACTAACACCAACAGCTTCTAAGGAAATGTCAATACTGCGATGCTCTGGTGCACGAACAATGCTGACACGCAAATCAATCTTTGCAGCAGGATAGACATCAGTGCCAATCGCTGCCAGTTTACCTTGGTTTTCTTTTCCAAATCCAATGGTGACAGGTTCCCGAAACGTTAAGATTGTTTGCGACCAATGTGTTTTTGGCATGTAAGGAGACGTGGATAACACGGCCGGTGTTTCCCGGCAGAATCTGCTTGTAAATCCAGTTTCAAACCACAGGACAACTCCATAACACTGGCAGCTTGTTTTAGAATCTGAGTGTATTTCTCTGTTTTCTGAAACACTTGATTTCGGTCCCAAAGTGGCAGTTGCAGTGAAATCCACTTCATTAGGATTCATGGTTGCCAAATCAAAGGTCTGGTGGGGAAAAGAAAAATGAATTTCAACAATATAGAAAAAAATCCTGGAAAATTACCCCTTCCACCCAAAAACATATTTTGCTTTATCTGTTATTTATATAGAAATAACATGACTGGAAAGGATGTATGTAAACCTATTAATAGGATATGCTTAGACCATGCATGTAAGAAAAGCGTCAAAATAAGTAACGTATCCAGAAATGCTTGATAGCTTGATACTAGTGATTTTCATTTGCAAACATGCACACAGGAATAAAAAACTACATTTGGCCTTCTTTATAGCGGCAGGCATGGAAAGGGACATAAACAGGAAAATTTGACCAGGACATTGCCTTCTGAAAGACCTAAGAAACAGTTACAGTTAAAAAAATCATTTTTACCATTTAACACCAAGGAGAAATCACCATAAGCAAATTAAATATAGAAAATGTTTGATCTTGATACAAATACGTGCAGTTCATAAAAGTTAGATTATAATAAGCAAGATCCTTAAGGTAATTGCAAAATTATAGAGACTCGATTACCAGAAAAAAGAATAAAGAATTCACCAAATAATGTCTCATAAAACATCCCCATAAGCAAAATGCACCTACCTGAAGAATCGCAGAGCTGGTAACTAAATCTTGATAGTCCACAACATCCACTATAGGAATATGGGCAGCATCTTTGACAAGCTCCTTCCCAATGCAAGACATGTCAAATTCACACACATTTTCCCAAAATGGAAGACTTGTGCCACCTTTCCCAAATCCTGCAACAAACTAGAAGGGAAACTGGAATAAGTAATTATTAATTATTACTACAAAACATATAAACTCAAAGTACAAACTACAGACAGCCCCTCAACAAAATATTTTGAAAACTTGAGAGCTGACGGGGCAGAAACTCACAATAGTTGCTGTGTCGGGAAGAATGGCACCTCCAGTTTTCAACCACCGGTCCCGTGCATAGAGCACTGAATCAAGCATGGATTCATACAGCAGGCAATATCCCATCCATTCACTTAACAACACATCAACACTGTGAGGTTGAAGTCCAACAGTTTTATCAACCTCTTCAACCATGCCATGAATCACTTCTACCCCACCCCTTTGGAGGCCATTCTCTCCACTTTGGCTTTGATCCAGCCGGAGACCATTATCTTTTGCAACCTGGACAAGAAATTTCAAAGGAAATGAAAGACAAAAGATTGAGTATGGAACTAGAGATGTAGTTAAGGAGGTATTCTTAGAAGCTACCGTACAGGAAATCTATACCTGAGTGGCCACTGCTGCCATCTTGGCACTGGCCTCAACTGCAATCACCCTTGAAGCCCCAGCTCGAGCCGCAAATAGGCTAAAGTAAAAGCAAAACCAAAGTATGTCACAAACTTACAAAAGACTAAGCCAGCAGCCATCAAATATGGTACAAGACTATATAGCCCCCAATGTATAATTTATAAATAGAGATTAACATTATGAATATGCACCAAATAACTGCCCAGGGCAACACAATCACTACTTCAAAAAAATGTACAAACAAAAGCAGCCCACCTCATAATTTATCAAATTGAGGCCATATATGGAATGGACTCATGGCTTCTAAGACTACCATGCAATAAGTGTAGATTTCATTTCTCAATCATAGAAAAATATAAAAAGAAGGCCATGAAGAAAAACAGCATATAAAAGCTTAAATATAATTGGTTTCAGCACTTGAGTACTTTGATCAGAAACTAATTATGTATATCGCTAGGTGCTCATTATCCTTATCACCAAGGCTGCCGAGCATACTTCAATCAACTTTAAATATAAACTGACAGAAAAGCTTCAATGGAAAGCAAAATGTTTCACGTCATGTGAGAGAAACCCCAGAATGCTATGCCCCTTTCAGAAAACTTTATCCATAAAACAGTTCTTCAATACGTTTCAAACAAAGTAATTTGGCAGATTCCAGAAGAACATAATAGAGCCCAATAAAATATCCCAAGAACATGTGATGACTTAAGCAAGTAAACCCTATTGGGAAACTCCAGAAATAGAACATTAATTTTTTTATAAAATAGACCAGTTTAATTATGTAACTACAGAAGAAGAAAACAAAACTAGAAAACATAGAGATACTGAAGAATTTCGAGGGTCTGCCAACAGCCCCCACTCAGAGAGCCCCAAAACCTTCACTCACTTTCTGGATGCCTTCCCTCTTTCTTCCTCTTCGCTTTTAATCGTTTTTTCCAAGCCTAAAACACACATCACTCCTCTAATTGAATACCCCCTGACCTCCTTTTCCTCTACAGCCACATCAACATCTTGTTATGTAACAGCCCATACACAAACATTCTCAATATCCCATCCTGTCCTAATTATACTCACAGCTAGTCTGGATCAACCAATGCATAAAAAAATAATATTAACCCATTGAGTGTGATATCTTTTACAATAAAAAGGAAATACATAAGAAAGTTACACAGTCAAAGAAGATGAGAGGATGAATTCCCCTCTTGAACAATTATCTGTTTGTAGCATTTTTGTCTCTTTTTCCAAAATAGAATAGAATAAATCAGCATTCTATGACATAATAATATAAATAAAAAATAGGTTTCATCATGCACTCACTGGGTCAAAGTAAATTATCTTTCCACCATTTTTTTTTATCACATTGCATCATTTGATAAATAGAAACTCTATGAAAGGAATAATCAAGGATGTTACTAAATAGCAGATACTATCTGTTGCATTAAGGATATTTCTAACCTGAGGATGCCAGTTCCACAGCCTACATCCATAACTACAGCACCATTTAGGAGAGAGGGATTTTTGAAAATTGCTTGGCCATAAGCATCCATTCTCACCTACATGAAGAAAGCTACGACATTTATAAAACCATGACAGCATGGCGAAACAGCTTCAATTTTTCAATTTAAGATATACAACAATTTTCAATTTTTCAATTTAAGATATACAACAATTTTCTTAAACCTGAAGCCAACAAATGTGAAGCACACCTCATACCTTATCACTTAACATCTCACGATGGATGCCATATGAACTGTAAGACCCAAAATAACTTTCATTAACCTTCTTAATGTCCTTTGCAATGTGATTTTGAGAACTAGGCATCAAATGCCCTTCTTCTGGAGCCTTATCAACTGATGAAACATATGCTCTGGAGTCCTTACCATTAATATGTTCCTTGTCTGAAGAACTAGTCCTGTTCAAATGATCATCAGAAACACTGCTACAAGCATCATGTCCATTGTCAATAACTACAACCTTTTTCAAATCATTTTGATCATCACCAAGAGTCTCAATGGATTTATTCAAATCCCTCATAAGATCTTCATCAGTTGGTGTAGCTTGCTCATCCTCCCCTTCTTCACAATCAACAAAACTGTACAAAAGTGAATCATCTAGCATGAAAGGTTTTAAGTATCTATCATCATCCCACAAAGTCTTCACATCATCTAAATCAATTACATCATGCAAATGATTCTGCAAGTCTTGGTTGGACTGACGTGTCAATCCACAACTCCAACACCTGTTGTATGCCACCTGGTAAGAGCAGAAGAAACCAACAGTTGGCAAGATGTACAAGT
Source organism: Dalbergia cochinchinensis (assembly GCA_031216125.1). NCBI lineage: Eukaryota > Viridiplantae > Streptophyta > Magnoliopsida > Fabales > Fabaceae > Dalbergia > Dalbergia cochinchinensis. Next base: position 4,910,328 of record CM062374.1, read on the forward strand.
AAACTTACATGCTAACAGTTCCTTGTAATTAGATGTATAGTTCATATAATTGCATTCTACCCAACCACAATATTCAAAATGATTGATTAACATCAAAGCATTGTTTAGCTAAAGCTAGAAACTAGGAAAATATAGAATCACCAACACCAATAATGCCCTTTTCCCATTAGGTGGCTGTGGCTACATAGATCAAACAACACCATTACATCTTATCAAAAACCATGTCTATAGACAAGAAAACCATTTCATTCAGAAAATAAAAATTCAGTTTTTTATTTTATCTTTCTCGCAAATCATCTCAGCAACCAATCACAAAATCTTAGGCATGTTTAGGGTGCGGTTATTTAAGATTTTAAAATAATAATAATAATAAGAAGATTGAAGCTTAAATTTTATAGTCAATTAAAAAAGCTGAAAGCTCTCCCCCCCCCCCCCCGGGGCGCGAAAACTACTCTTTTTAGCTTCTAAAAAAAGGTTAAAATCTGATTTTTTTTTTCCATAATTTTTAAAAAAGTTATCCAAATATACAAAAAGTGATTTTTTTTTCCCCAATGAAAAAGGTGATCTTCAGCCAAAATAAGCTCGTCCAAGCGCAACCTGGTCTCTGTTTTCATTTTCAAAACAACCCATTTTCAGGATTTCGAAAAAAAAAACGCAATATTATTTTGTGTTTTTACTTCCTGTTTTCTATATTTTTCTTCACAAAATTCTAAAACTAAAAACAGGAAATGAAACGACAACTAATCAGACCCTTAAAATAACTAAAATACAAGATTAGAAAAAACAAAAAGGAAAAAGAAAAAAAAAATGGGAACTGGTAATGGACCTGAGAGCGGATGTAGTTAAAAAGCTTAAAGGACGCATAGAAATCCAAGCTAAGAGCTTTGCGAATGGCATGGAAATCGAAGTGGTGAGAGGAAGCGCAATGCTCGAAGAGTGAATCGCAGGAGCCGTACTTGGAATCGCAGAAGAGACAGACGAGTTCCAGTTGTGGCTCTCCTTCCTCGTCCTCGTCTCCTTCCCAGTCGTCCCAGCCTTTGTTCTCATCTTCTTCTTCTTCTTCTTCTTCACTTTCTTGTCTGTTTTCTTGTTCAAGTTTGGAAGGCTCTTCCTCTTCCTTATGCTTAGCGTTGGAAACCATGAGTGGCATGACCGAAAATATGTTACTTACTCGACAGTATAGGCAGCTTAAACCCTATCAGAAAACCCTAAAATATCGATAGCGAAATCACGGCGACTCACTTGTGTAGTCATGAATTGGTGATACGTCCCAGCTAATGGGGTTTATCACCATATAATTATTATTATTTAATGAAAATAGTTTTATTTTTTATTTTTAAATCAATATTCTAACTAAGTGTTAAGTACTCTAGTGGTGGAAAAGTCACTAAAATTAATCTGGTTTGTAAGAGATTTAGATAGTATATATTAGGTCCTGGTTCAAATCTTATTGTGATTAATATGATTTTGAAAGTATAAAATAAAAAAATACTCTATATGTCTTTATAATTTGTTTAATATTTTAATTAGGTTTCTATAATTTAAAAATTTATAGTCAAATTGCTATTTTTTACAAAATCTTCTATTAAGTCTCTATAATTTAAAATTTTATAATTAAATCTCTATATTACATAAAAGTTTACAATCAAATTTCCATATTATAAAAAACAATAGGGACTTATTCATAAAATTTTTAAGCTAATATGAGTTAATTGAAATTTTTTATAGTATGAGGAGTTGATGACAAATTATTAAATTAGAAGGTCCTGATTGAAAATTTTGATAAAATATAAGCATTAGATTACAAAATCTTAAACTAAATAAATTTAATTTAAAATTGGGTAATACTGTAATATCCTAATTTTTAACCCAATATTTTAGAACATATTTAGGTTAATCATTACATAAATAGTTATTTGCTTTAAAATACTTAGCGGAAAATACAAGTAACTTTTTTTTGAATTATAAAAGCAAAGTGAGAGCCGCGTGATACGACAAGCGATAGGGCACATAAGAGAATAAAGCAAGCATCTCATGAACATCATAACATAAAGAAGGTAATGGCACATCATAGTGAAACTGAATTGCATATATATAATACGATATGCCCACTTATAAAAGGCGGGACTTAGTTGATACATCATAAAGCAATTACAACTGAAAGGAAAAATACAAGGAAAATGAAAATACAACAGAAGGCATAAAAAGAAACTCTCCTACTCTAGTGCGCCTACAAATGGATAACTTCTAAACAAAAGGAGGCTATCCTAATCTAGTCAAAGCTCGGGCACTAGAACACGACTGTCGTCTCCTATTGCGGGCTTCTCTGGAAAGGAGGAACGTATCCGATCCACTGAGCTATCTCTGCCGACGTGGCTATACGCTACATCAGCCGGGCATGGGCTCCACGGCGGGGAGTCATTCTCACTCGACCCGACGGCTACGTGGCCGGTGGCTCGCCGCCTCTCAAGTCCATCGATACGATGGGGGAGGATCCTTCAAAAGGTACCTGAGTGGCAGAGTCCTCTAAAGGGTCCGTCTCTGAGAACGATGAGGGGGAGCGGGGCACATACTGCTGGTAGTCTCGGATAGCAGAGGCAATCGGTGGGGTGCTGCGGATCTACTCCTTTTGAGGGCGTGCGCGTTTGAACACGAGGTCGTCATCGAATGGTGAGGCAGAAGAGAATCGGTGAGTATGTATAGGGTGAGTGAAGGGTCATCCAATGAACATGAATACACGAACGGCACAGCGACCCTCAAAATAATATGATCCGTGGTCCGGATCATAATGCACTTCCCATGTCGGGGCGTCCACAAACACCACGAACGTCGCCATTTGAGGACGTGACGGAAAGAAAAGATAGGGGGAGTGAGAATCTTGCTAAAGAATCTCAGTAGGGCAACCTCCTATTTAGGTGTTATCATCTACGTCCTCAGGAAACTTGGGTTTAGTGTATAAAATAATTGAGCATGCATCAAGTTCATTTTAAGCTTCAAAACATAGTTAGCCAAGGTCTGTTCATTTTAGAATGATTCTTAATGTCATGGATACAACATAGTAAAGAATGTATGCATGGCGCTACTTAATGCAAGAATATTCATCACAACACGTAACATCATAGTAGTGGCATAAAGTGGCAATTGAAATCTCAGGTGGGATAACTTTGTGACATAATCATCATACTTTACTTTCTCATGGGGCCATCCTAAAAAGACATTCGTTTTGGGGGTGCTCGGCCAAACCGGTGTTACCCAGAACGTGTCACATCTCTAGGTTATGAGCTCATACCTAACTAGTCATCACTAGTTCTTACTTATCCCTTACCGATAAGCGTATCATAAATAAATCCTGACTCTCTAGTACGGGCTAGGGGCATTTTCTTGGGGGTGCTCGGTCGAACCTGTGTCACCCAAGAATACATCTTGGTACCGATGTCACATGAGTCCTTGGAGGTGCTCGGCCGAACCAGTGTCATCCAAGAATACATCTTAGTACCTCATCTCTTTTAAAGAAAATTCTCATAGGTTTTTCAAAAACTTTTTTAAGACCCAAATTTGTCAAAAATTCGGCAGCATAACAGCAGCACGCCGAATTTCTTCCAAATTTTCTTTATGCCACGTAAACAAATAGAACATGTATCCTCAATCATAATTTCACACGTTGACATGATCATTCTCAAATAAAACATACATCCTCGTGTAACATAAAAGCTCATTATATCCTTGAACTTACGGTATCTTATGCTTTGACCCTTATGGGCCTTAAACTTGAGACGTAATTATTCTATCGTTCTCTATTAATCTCTTATGCACCTAATGATCCACAACTAATAATTCTTACTAGCATTTAAGTTCATTAGTAAATCTGGGCAGCATCATACTCTAAGGGCAGAATTACATCGTTAAAATTACAGGGTTCTAGAACTTACGTTTTAGACCCTTTTTAGATTCCGTCTTCACCTAAGACGCTATAAATTAGATCTAAACCAATTATGAGGTATCCCTAAGCCTTTGAACTAATTATAAATCATGTTTACTACATTATAAGGGTGCTGTACAGAATCAAAAAATTAAATGTTCTAAGAGTTCTAGAATTGCATTTTTACGGTTTTCTAGTTGCTAGTTTCTCTATAGGCTCTAAAAATCAATCCTACATCAGATGTTACCAAGTTTTTCATATTTAAACAATCCTAAACTGAAGGTTAACATACTAAAATAGTTTTGGCAAAAGCTAAGAATTAATGGGTCAAAACTATACTAGAACTCAACTTTATGGTTTTTCTATAAAGCTAGTTTCTTCCCTAATATACATAGAAAGGATCCTACCTCCACATACCTAATTTTTACACATTCTAACATGTCAAAACATCATCATACAGCAGCAAACATGTCATGGCAGAATCGAACCCATATTCATACGCATCATGCATAAAATCTCATTTTCAATAAGCATAGGTTGCTAGTTTCTCCTTGAATCGTCTTAGGACTTCGAAAACCCTTTTGCAAAATATTTTATCTTGTAAAAGAGGCTAAGAATAATCATGGGGCAGTAACTAATTTAAAACACTCTTGGAAGAGGTTTAGTTTATAAATCTTATTGATCATGACCTTATAGAACTCTTAAAAACGTAGGAAAACTTTTGAACATAGATTGTTGGCCCTTGCAACTAGATGAAACTCATTTTGAGTTTATCAACATCACATGGTCGAAGTTTGCATCCTTGGGGATGTTTCCATAATCAAACTTCAACATGAGATAATGAGGGCAAGTTTTTGAGCTCTAGGTTCTTTAAGTGATGACAAAATATAAACGTGCTATGCATTCCATTTTATTCTTCATTATAAGGTAAAGTGAGAGCTTCAAAGTAAATATGAAATACAAGAACTTGAAATTAAATATGCAAGGCTCAAAGTAAATATGCGAGTTTAATTCTTTATTTTAGTGCTCTAGGCCCAGCAACAATCGACTTTAAGGTCGAAATAGAAAGGCTTCGAGATTAGTTAGGTGATATGCAAGCTCTCGTTTTAAATCTTTAAGTTCTTTAAGTGATGACTTGAAATATAAACGTACAATGCAAGACTTGAAACTTAAACGTGATAATGCAAGTCCTTTTCTTTAACCTTTAGAGTTTAGTGATGACATAGGAAAGTAAATATGATATGCAAGAGCTTGAAATATAAATATGAGGTGCTAGAAATATAAATATGCAAGTTCATTTTTATATCTTTACTAGAACTCTTACAAGACTTTGAAGGAACTTAAACCTTAACCCAAATTCATCACAATAAGCTAAAGTAAACAAAATATCATCCCTTGAAGCAAAATCATAAATAACATTTTTATTAAAACTCAAACTTTAGAGGTCTTATCATGATGAACACATGGTCATCATCTAGAAACTTTCATCATCAAGCTTCCATGTTGAACCATCAATGATGGCTGAATTTTTAGAGAAAGAAAAGGGAAAATGGGGCCGAAACCATGAGCAAGAAAGGAACCATTTTGAAACTCTAGAGACCATGATCTTGATGATGTATTAACACCAACATCATGTGTCCTCATCATTGAGTTCATACACTCATTTTAGAACAACATCAAAGTTAAGTTTCCAAGGTAAAAAGGAAAGAAACTAACAACTTCTTTTCCTCAAGAACCAAGATCAAGCTTTAGAGATTGCTCAAGTGATGAATATCATTATGCAATCCCCATCATCAAGCTCTCATTTCCAAGTTCATCAAAGGCTCTAGGCCGAAATCAAAATGGGAAGAAAAGGAGAAGTTCTAAAGGATTCAAGAGAAACCATCAAGTACATAACTAAGTAAGAACTTTTAATGAAAGAAATATTTAAAATAAAATCCCTACCAAGTGAAATGATGTTGAAGAGGATGAAGAGGATGAAGAAGATGAAGAAGAAGAACTCTTGATCTTTGAGAGAAAAGAAAAAGCTTTGAGTGCTTTAGGAAACTAAACTTAGCAAATGAACTAAAGGTGTTTCAAGTTCACTCAAGTGTGCTATTTATAGAGAAATGAAACAAATGAAAGGTGCAAAGGGGGAAGAGAGGTTTTGGCCAAGGCAAGGTAGCCCATGAGGTCCATGAGGTGAGATGTTATGATCTTGAGGCATGGTGAGATATGGTTCAAGGTATGGTGAGGTATGGTTCAAGGTATGGCTCAAAGCATGGTTCAAAGGTGTGTTTAAAATTTAAAACATGTGATGGAATTTAGGGATGATGTGGCCGAAATGCATTAGCCATGGGGGAGGGATTTCTTCCATTTAATTGTGGTTTAGAGGTGTACTTAGTTGTGTCATAGATTATGTTTAAGATTAGGCATTTGTAGGAAAGTGTTTAGGTGAGGTAATGGTTAATTAGAGGCTTGTAAGACTAGGTTTAGGCGGTGGTCTTGCTAAATTAGTGGAGTCAAACTCCATTTATAAGGAATCCAATGCCAACACAATTCCTTGATTTAGGGAAATTGGAGAGAGAAAACACTATTCAAGATTCCAAGACTAGGGATCTTGAGTTTTAAAAGGAGATTTAGGTTTAATCTAAGCAATCTTAGGTTTTAATTAATTTTAATAACTTATTTTGACTCTAGATTAATTATAAAAATTAATTAATCTTTGATTAGAGCCTAATATTACTTAGGTTTTCTTAATTACGTCATTAAGTTCAAACGACACTATTCCAGGGGTAAAATCGTAATTTTGAACAAAAACTTCCCGGGACCATCAGGATTTAAACAGACACTTTTAAATGCTTGAAAACATCATTTTAAATCTTTGGGGAAAGTTTCGGGCTCAAACGGCACTTTTACCCGCGTAAAAACGCTGCAGGGGTATTTTGGTCATTTTGACCCAAAACCGCAGAAAACAAGTTTTTCGTTTCCGAAAACACTCAAGGATCATCCAATCCCCTTCGACCATTAAGCTGACCATTCGAGGACTGCCGTACTGGCTATCCTCGAATTCCGGTCTGGAAATGACCTCAGGGGCATTTTGGTCATTCCCCCAAACAGAAAAATTAGGGTGTTACAAATACTATACTAACCTGCAAAGTGATTAAACCTCTAAATAATAAATATTTCAAATTCACTAAACAACTTTCTAAAATAGTTATATGGACGATAAAATCTTCACTAGTGTACGAGTTCGCACAAATACTGTATATGACATCTTAAGTGAAAAGTGCTATTTTTGAAATCTATATTTTAATACAATAAATAACATTTGTGAAGAAAATAAATGTTTTTCTTTTGTCAGAAAATGTGTTTAATTTTTTAAAGAAGAACTATTATTTTGGCTCTCAAAAGATTATATTGCTAATAAAATAGCCTTTAAAAGGATCTATATTTGCCTATAGTACTTAAAAGATCCATCTCATTTGACAAATTTACCCAAAGGCCATTTGACCTCCATTTTTGTTAATAACAAGGATTACATTTTATGTTTTATGGCAAATATGCACTGTATAACTATTACTTTATTGCAAAAATATCAATGTCTTCGAGAAAAATAGCTCATTTTATATTAAGTTAACATTATAGAACAACCAATTCAGCTCTTAAAAGATCATATTGTTAACAAATAGTTACGAAAAGAATCCATTTAATGAAAACATAGGCCAATTGATTTTGGGTGAATTTGTCAAACGGGATAGCTTTTTGCAGGGTCACAAGTGAATCTAGTTTCTTTTAAAGTTTATTTTGCTAGTGATATGATCTTTCGAATATTAAAATGCTGGTTCTCCCTTTTTTAAACTAGTGGTTTCTAAGAGCACTTCCATTAGTGTGTCCTTTATGAGAGTAGAAGGACGAGGGATGTGCATTGAGAGATGAGGCCTGTTTCCCAAACCACAAGAATCCTTTTAAATAAGTACAAGAAATAAACCAATCCAAGCATGACATCTTTCACCAAGGGTAGTTTTTTTTATAAAAAATTGAAAAAGTCAATGGCATAATTTAAGTGACTTGCAATGGTTATGATATGAAAGAGAAAGAAAAATGAAAAAATAGATGAATTTTGACTAGTTGAATATGGTGGCCAAATAGAAAGACAATTAGTACTCAAAAAGTGCAAATTCATCTCTTCCAATGAGAGGCATGAACTAATAAGCCTCTATTTCATAAACCAAAAACAGTACATGTATCATTTGGCCAAATCTTATCATGTGTGCATTTACTAGATATGATTGTATTAGAAGAATTCAAACAAGCAATATCTCAACCAATTGATTATCTAATGGATTCCAAGACCTCCATTAACCATTGGTCTGCGGATGAATACGAAGAGGCAATGCAATGTGGTGATGACACATAAGCATTGTTCTTCTTGGATTGAATGTTGTCACAGCTATTATGTACTATATATGGAAATAATTTGTGAATGTTGCACTGTTATTTACATACCTTTCTTCTTGTCTCATGTATGGTTGTGGGTGAGAATTCACTCACTGAGTTTTAATACAAAACTTAGCCCCTCCTCTCCTTCCCTTTTATAGATACAGCTATTGCATTAGATCCTCAACAGCCTCCTCCTCAGCAGCTATAGTACTTTCAGTTGGTGAGCTTTACTTAGAAGTAGAGTATTTTGCTTTTTGTATGGAGCGCTCCAGTGTTGTGCGAGCAAGGTCTTGGACCATACTATTTTTTTTGCATCATGATTTGTATTGTAATCATGATTCTTTTGTGTAATAAGTAACTCGATTTCATTATATATTATGATCATGGTTTAGACTTGATTTTATGAAATGAATTTACATTGATAGTCATGACTTGGAAATGCAAGTGATTTATATTTAGAATAGATTTTGTGTTTAATTATGCATATAGTACGATTCAGCGACCATGAGACTTACATGAGGATAGGATTCCTCACGTGCTGATCACATCCTTGAATTAGGTCGTGAGTGGTATCAGAGCCATAGGTTTCCCTATACGTCACTAGACAAGTGTCCACAAGTAGTACAGCATTTATATAAATGAAAGCGCGCCCATTTGCATTAACAAAGCATTACTTGAGGCCTTTATAAATGGTTAGTCATGTTTAGGTTTAGAAGGAGAGTCTTGTCTTTTCTTTCATAATCAGTAATTTATCCTACATGTTTATGTTCCCCATGATTTAGCATGTCTCCTTTATGTCATTCTTCTTTACATTGCTGCCATAGCAGTGGCTTTTCCAGCACTAGTGCTCACTTTAGAGTTCTGGAGTAGGTGTTGGCCACCTTCTCGGGAGTGTTGGCCAGATAGGCTAAGGTCAGGATGCAGCCACCCCTGACTTAACAACCAGTTATAAGCCCAATGATTCAGCCTTAGAAGGCTTCCAAAGGATGGATCCGCCCACCTTCCAGGGGCATCTCAAGACAGAGGATCCATAGGAGTTCATCTGGAAGGTGGAGAAGATTATCGGGGTCATCCCCTATCCATCTGAAAGGTCTATGGAATCAACTGGCTTCTAGCTAGAAGGCCAGGTGGGCATTTGGTTTGGGGAATTCTTCTAAGGATGTGGCGACTCAGAACCATACTCTTGGGAAGTGTTCAAAGTAGTATTCCTGAGGAGATTTCTATCGGAGAATCATCGAGCCCAGATGTTAGAGGAGTTATTGAGGCTTCAGATGACTCCTGACATGTTTGTAGTCGAGTACGATGAGAGATTTACTGATCTGGCTCAGGCAGCATCAGGCTTGCTTCAATCAGAGACAAAAAGGGAAAGGTTGTTCGTTCAGGGACTATCTAAGGACATGTTCCTTGACCTAACCTCATGTAGGGACCGTGGATTACGCACAGATGATAGATACAGTGATTTGACTAGAGGGTGGTTTAGATAAGAGGAGAGTGGCAGCTGAGACCAGGAAGAGAATCAAGACTCATGGCTCTTTTTTTGGAGGAGATAGTTCTAACAGGGGGTATGGCCAGTAAGCCTAGCAGTGAACTCAGCCAAGGAAAGCTATTTTCTCAGAGCCCACTCAGACTTAGCCTACTACTTTTTAGAGTCAGAGTAGGGGAGTCAGTCCGTATAGTTGGTAGAGTTCTAGGCATTCCTACTTGGAGAGTCAGACGTATGGGAAAAGGCACCTGGGCCAGTGCATGAGAGGATCTTCAGCATGCTTCCGTTGTGGCCAGTAGGCCATATGAGGAGAGCTTGTCCAATATTGAGGAAAGCTTTTGATTAAAAGTTGGTGAACCCCACTAAACAAGCACTGTTTTATCAGTCAGCAACCCCTAAGGGCTCCATTGCTTCAGCAAGCAGGGGAGATGGGGATAAAGGCTCTGAGGGTAGAGGCCCACGTGGTAGAAGATCAAGTGGCAGAGGCTAGGGTGGTGGGGCACAACCCAATTTGTTTGCTTTGACGTCTTAGGATGCGATAGCATCCAATGTAGTTGTATTAGGTATCATGGCAGTTTGCTCATTTGAGGCTTTGTGTTTAGTTGACCAAGCGTCTACACATTTTTATGTGTCCCTATTCTTTGCTATGCGATTGAGAGATCTCGTCCCAGTCTAGTGGAGCCTTTCTTTGTTAGGGTACCTTCTAGAGAGCCTCTTTATGTCCAGTCAGTTTATAGATAGTGTGAAGTCAAAGTTGGAGACATGGAGACACTTGCAAACCTTCATGTGTTGGACATGTTTGACTCTGACATCGTCTTAAGCATGGACTAGCTAGCTTTATTCCATGTGGTGGTGGATTGCTATAGTAAGACAATGTGGTTCAACATTCTTGGAGATGAGTTATAAGAGTTTTAGGGCACCAGTTGTTCAATTCCGAGTAGCTTGATCTCGGCTATGTGTGCCTTGCGCTTTATTGATAAAAGGAGTTACGGGTTCCTAGCTTTTGTCAGAGACGTGAATATACAAGTACCGAGTCTAGTTTTAGTTCCAGTAGTTTGTGAGTTCTCGGATATATTTCTAGAGGAACTAACAAGGATGCCACTAGATAAGAAATTGAGTTCGAGATAGAGCTTGAGCCGGAAGTGAGGCCCATCTCTATATCCCTATATCGGATGGCTCCCATAGAGTTGAAAGAGTTGAAGGAGTAGTTATAAAAGCTACTTGACAAGAGGTTTATTTGGCCAAGTATCTTGCCTTGGGGTGCCCCAGTTTTGTATGTAAAGAAGAATGATAGGTCTATGAGGATATGCATAGAATACCGACAGTTGAACAAGGTGACAATTAAGAACCGCAATCCCTTGCCATGCATAGATGACCTATTCGATCAGCTCAAAGGAGTTAGGTGTTTTTCCAAGATCAACCTTCGATTAGGCTAACATCAGCCAAAAATCAAGGGTGAAGACTTTCCTAAGACGGCTTTTAGGACTCGCTAGGGGTACTAAAAGTTCCTAGTGATATCCTTTTGGTTAATCAGTGCTTCTATAGCTTTTATGGACCTAATGAACAAGGTGTTTAAGCCATTCCTAGACTTCATGATTGTCTTTATTGATGACATCTTGGTGTACTCTAAGGGCAAAGAGGAGGATGAGCATCACCTTAAGATTATCTTGCAGACCCTAAGGGAGAACTAGTAGTATGTCACATTCTACAAGTTTGAGTTTTGGCTTGATCAAGTGGCTTTCCTTGGGCATATAGTGTCTAAGGATGGTATTCTAGTGGACCCGAAGAAAGTTTAGGCAATTAAACAATGGCCAAGGCCTTCTATAGTGTAACGCCCCGATTTTTCTCTATATTCAAATGATCAAAATGCCTCTGAGGTCATTTTTTAACCTGGGAATTGAGGACAGCCAGTCCAGGCTATCCTTTAAGGGTTAGTTTGATGTTTGAAGGGGGATGGATGTATTGTTAATACTGTTAGAGGTGAAAACCTCAATTCCTGATTTTCCCGTATGTGAAATTACCAAAATACCCCTGCAATAATTTAACGCGGGATTAATTGCCGACTGGACCTGGACTTTACTCTGGAGTTTGAAATGTTATTTTTTAAAGGATGCATGACATCCGTATAAGCCTAGGTGGTCCGGGGGAGTATTGTGTAAAACTACTGTTTTGCCTCTAATTAAGTGCATAATGAGCTTAATTGTGTGATTAAGGAAACATAGACAATATTATGCTCTAATTAAAGATTAATTAATTTTAATTATTAATCTTGAGTTAAAATAATTTATTGAAAATGATTAGGGCCTAAGATTGCTTAGGGAAGTTCAAAATCCCTTCCTTAATTTAAGATATTGTGTCATGTCATGTGGAATATTCTTTCTCTCTCAAATTCCCTAAATCAAGAAAACCATGATGTGATTGGATTGCTAGTTAATAAAGTTTGACTTCACTAAGTGAACAAGATAACCCTCTAATCATGTCTTGAATGGCCTTAATCACTTGCTTTCATGCCCAAACACTCAATTACAAATTCCTAACCAAATGCCTAATCAAATCCACTCCTAAACCATGTCCTAAACACAAAAGAAAAGAAGATATTTTTCCCTCCATACCTTTACACGGTCGGCCACTCCTCTCTCCCTATCACACTCTCACATTTCATTTTTATACATTTATACACTCAAAGAAACCCACACTTCACCATTTACTTTTTGGGATTGTAATCTTATCAAAAAATCTAGTCTTGCAAGTCCTCTCTTCTCAAGACTTCCTTTTTCTTCTTTCTCCACCGCAAGAATCACCATCCTTCACCTCAAACCACCACATCACCACCATAACCCATTCTCAAGAAACATAACCTTTCCATCTCTAAACAGCAAAGCTCAAGAAAAATCTTCCTTTCCTTTTTCCTTTCCTTGGCCGAATCCTTGAGGTACTCTAAGAGAAGATTTATTCTTCTCATTCTTTCATAAAGATCAAGCTCTTGCCTTGCAAACAAGAAAATATCTTTGGTAAGGATTTTTGTTTTGAGTTTTTCTCTCTTTTTCCCTCTCATTTTCAGTTTTGATGATGATGGATAAGCTTTGTTCTTTTCTTTTTTCTATTTTCGATTTAAGCTTTCCTTTTCCTCTCTTCATTTTTGTTGTTGTTGAATAGTTAAAAACCATGGCTTGATGATGAGGATCTTTGATTTTGGTTATGATAACATCATTTGTTTAACCTCTAGAGCTCAAGGTTTGATTTTTGGTTTCAAGAAAAAAAATGAGAAAAGGTTGTTTTATTCATGTTCTTGAGTTGTTTTTGTTTGAGCTTGATGGTGAGTCCAAGGAAATGAGATTCTTGGAAGCATGGTGTTGATGGACTCTAAAACTCAATTTTATTTTGTGAAGATGATTGAGGTTAAGGGGTTGTTCTCTAAAAGCCTTGAGTTTGGAGCTTAAAGAGACAAAATGAGATGCATTCATGTTTATATTCCAAGTTCTTGCATCTCATGTTTAAATTTCAAGTCTTGCATATCATGTTTATTTCCAAGTTATCACCTTAAATCTTGAAGATAAGAAAATGAACTTGTATTTTCATGTTTAAATTCCAAGTCTAGCATGTTTATATTTCAAGCCATCACCTAAGACTCAAAGACTTAAAATGAGCTTGCATTCTCATATTTATATTCCAAACTCTTGCATTTCATGTTTAAATTTCAAGTCTTACATATCACATTTATTTCAAGTTATCACATTAACAGTTAAAGATATGAAAATGGACTTGTATTTTCATGTTTGAATTCCAAGTCTTGCATATCATATTTATGTTTCAAGTTATCACCTAAATTCTAAAGCTCAAGACTTGCCTTTTACATCTAAAATGGATATTTTGATTTTAAACACCTCATGAAGTTGGAGATCTTGAAGTTGGCCTTGTTGATGATGAATCTTACCTTTCATGATGTACAAAAGAATTTTGAAAGATTAAAGAACTCAAGAGGAGTAAAAAGTGAGTTTGATTTTAAAGAAAATGTTGGAATGATTTTTAAAATGGTTTTAGAATAGATGGATGACTTGAGGGATGTTAAAACTTGAGTTTTTCAACTTTTCGGGTTTATGGTAATCGATTACCAACGTGTTGTTATCGATTACTAGCATGTGTTTAGTAGCCGAAAATGAGTTTTGATTCTGCTAATCGATTACCAAACCCTGAATTGTATAAATAAATGTGTTTCCATTAGAATTAACATGGATTGATAACCATGCATGCTTGATATTAAGTTATTTGAATGATGACCTTTAGTATAACTGAATACATATATCCTGTTGAGCATAGCATGTGCATTAGCTGAGTCCGGTCCTTGATTTCTGGCATACTGGATAGGAGCATGTCTATTGTTATATTGAATTATAACTTGTTTAAGGATATATGCAATGAATGTTAAGCATGCTTATATGATTAATTTCATGGTAAGTTGTGGTATGACATGATTATACTTAATTGATTGAGATGCATGATTTACAAAGATTATGAGCATGATATATTGAATGATATGATATGATTGCATTGCATCTCTAAAAGAACATGCCAAGGCTAAGTGACACAAAACATAGGGAAATGATCCTCTAGACTCCCTGAATTGAAGGTTATAAGAGGTGATCCAATAAGATGGCACTCTAGACTCCTCGAATTAAAGGTTATGAGAGGTGAGCCATTAAAGTGATATGTTTATGTTTGCATTCATAAGTAACATGCTAAGTTAAAGTGACATAAAACACACGAAAATAATCCTTTAGACTCGCTGAATTAAAGGTTATGAAAGGTGATCCTATGTCCCTTGCCCCACACTCTGGGAGTAGGGAGTGGGCTTATCAAGAGCATAAGTGTAAGCTAGTGGCAATTAATGAGGTATGAGCTCATGACCTAGAGCTCTCAAAGGAGAGAATAATCGGGCAACCCCAAGGAAAAGAGAATAAGAAGCTTAAGTCACCTAAGAGATTAATGAGAAAAAATCATGCTAAAAGAATTTGCATTCTTTACATTATTACATTTGATTGTGGCATTGATTATGTGCTCATGGCTTATCATGTTGCATCCATACATTAAGACGCATACTAAAAATAGGCGAGCCTCGAAGTAATAATACTTGGAACTTAATAATTGAACCTTATGTATATGCCCACTATTTCATAATGAAACTCAAGGGTCCTGAGGACGTAGATGATGACATTAGTTAGGAGGCGAAAGCTCTACTAAGATTCTTTTATAAGTTTCCTATCTCCTCTTTCTTTTTTTTTCCATCTTGTCTTCAGAGGACGATGGCTTCATTCGTGATCTTCGTTGACACGGCCACTTGGGAGATGCACTATGACGCCGTCAATTAATCATACCATTTCATGGGTCGTTGTGCTGTGCACTTTTTTGTATTTATGGAGCGTCCTTTTGCACACCCGGTCTCTAGTTTCCGGTTCTCTTCCACCTCTCCGTTTAGTGATGACTTTGTGTTTGAGTGTGCTCAACCACGTGGAGAGCAGACCCACTGTACCCGTCCTGTTGCATCCACCATTCATGATTTTCCGGACTACGTCCCCCGATCACCCCCTCACCTAATAGAGTCTGACTCGTCTGAGGATTCTGCCACTCAGCATTCTTCTGATGGTTTTGCACCTATCGTGCCCATGGAGTTCAGAGGTCGTAGCAAGGCCATGGTGACCCAGCTTGTAAGAAGAGCTAGGGTTGCTATACAACCATGCCGAGGTGCCCATGTCCGTCCGGCTCACCGTTTGGCTATACTCGATGAGTTAGCACAGTGGATTGGATACTTTCCTCCTTCCGGAGGAGGGCAGCAGTAGAAGCGAGTATTGGACCCTGGGGTGTGTGTGCACATGTCATGGCGATGATAGCCTTCTATTTATATTTTAGGGGTTATTTATCTTGGTGCACCCTAGTAGGTAAATCAAGAATGAGAGACCTTGGCTAGCTATACCTTTGTCCTTTTCTTTTTATGCTTTATGGATGACTGTACTGTCCTAACCTTTAATGGTGGGCATGCTGGTATTATTTTGAATATTTATGTTATGGTATGTAATATGGAATGTTTGATGTTGGTAATATATGAACCCATGATGTTACGTTATAATTATGGCTTGTGTTTATTTTCATCCATATGTACTATGATGTGTTTTAGTTTCCTTATTGACTTGTATGCGAGACGAATGGCGTTGTTCCTTTAAATTTATGCCGCTCATGATTTCATTTTAATGTTTTGTAACTCTACCCATATTTTTGCTAAGTATTTTAACAACCTAGAGTTAAGAACTAAAACAAAAGAGTAATAACTAATAATTAACTTAAATGCCTCCTAGGTGTGTTGGGTTAAATATTAAGGTGTTACATTTTGGTATTAGAACAGTTTAGTTCTCACGATGCCTGAGGATTAGGTTGACTATGCTTCTTAGGCATGATACGATAGTTACGTCATGTGTAGTTGCCTTATTAATAAGATAAGTTTAAGGATAGAGATGCATGACTGCTATATGTGTGCACGTGCCATGGTAACTAGCTCATTTTACATGAATTGTTGAGCCTAATCTCCTCAGTGTTTGCTATTTTGTGTGCTTAGGAACTAATGGTGTGACCACGATAGATTAGGGTTTCGAGTGCGAGCGATTAGGGTAGTGAAATTGCTGAAGCTCTCCGAGACATGGCCAGGGCCCTATAGATGATGTTTGAGAGGATGGATGGCTAGCGAGATATTGGCTGTGGTCCTAATACTGCTGAGGGCCTCGAGCATGCCCAACTTGGAGAGTTTCGCTAAGTGAACCCATCGTCGTTTAGAGGAGCTCTGAACCCGAACCAAGCTGAGGAATGGATCAAGAGCATGGAAAAGGTCTTTTCAGTGATCCCATGCATCGAGGAGCAAAAGGTGACCTTTGCTACCTACATGTTGGAGGCGGATGCCGAGTTCTAGTAGACTGGTATCTAGGGGCTGCTAGAGGCATCTGGTACGCCGATTGTCTGGGAGTTGTTCAAATCACACTTCTACGAGAAGTACTTCCTAGAGTCCATGAGGAATGCTAAGGACATTGAGTCCATGTAGCTGACCTAAAGGGGTATGAACATTGTGCAGTACACTAAAAAGTTCGAGGAGTTGATCAAATTTCATGAGTCTTTCAAGGGAACCTTGATGAGATATGGAAGTGCATGAAGTATGAAGCCGGGCTGAAGGCAGAGATCAACATTACTGTTGCGCACTTAGAGACTAGGGACTTCCCTACCCTGGTCAACAAGTTCCGCATTATTGAGGATGGCCATAAGAAGTTGAGTTTACCGAGAGCTGAGAGCTTCACTAAGAAGCTGGTGCCGCAAGAAGCTACCGTTTAGACTGCAGACCAGGCTACAGTTCAGGTCGTAAGGTCCCAGGAGGGATTTTCACCAAGGGGGATCAAGTGGTCCCAAAGGCAAGGCACCTTAGAGGGCCTTGACTGCACCCCCAAGACTTGCACCTGCTGCTGTGTGCTCCAAGTGTGGGAAGCCACATAGAGATTGATCTTGCTGGCTAGGCCAGGGAGTTTGCTATAAGTACGGGAAGCCCAGTTACTATGTGAGGAAATACCCAGAGAGGAACCCAACGGCTCCAAACCCTAAGCCACAACACTAAGGAAGGGTCTTTACCCTCAGTGTTGAAGACTTGATGAACTCCAGGAACCTTATAGAAGGTAAGTGCAAAATGAATGATAGGACTTTAATTATACTATTTGATTTTGGCACAACTCATTCATTCATATCACATGCTAATGTTGATTCTTTAAAATTGCCTTTGTCAGAACTTCCTTTTGATCTTACTGTTTCTACATCCATTGGAAAACCTCTTAGGACTTGTAGATGTTGCTTGAGTTGTTATTTCATTATTGAAAATAGACCTTTTGTTCTAGACCTAGTTTGTTTACCTATGCAAAGATTAGACATGATTCTCGACATGGATTGGCTTTATGCCAATCGTGTAATGTTGACCTGTTATACTAAGTCTATTATTTTTCTTCCTATCCCAAGAGAGTCTAGTAAATCCCTAAACCTTTACATAAATGCTGTAGAAGTCAATTGTTATGGGGAGACGAGTAAGGGATATGTTCTCCTAGCCGTTAGTGATGTAGACTTTGAGCTGAACTTTGATGAGAAACCCATAGTAAGAGACTATCCCAAGGTATTTCCAGATGAGATACCTGAATTCCCTCCGGTGAGAGAAATAGAGTTTTCTATAGAGTTGGTTCTAGAAATAGGACCTATATCCATAGCATCCTATAGGATGTCACCCCTGGAGCTAACCAAGTTGAAAACCCAATTGGAGAAGCTTTTAGAGAAAAAGTTTGTAAGACCGAGTACATCACCATAGGGAGCCCCGATTTTGTTTGTCAAAAAGAAGGATGAGAGTATGAGGCTGTGTGTTGACTATAGGCAATTGAACCGAGTGACAGTGAAAAACAAGTACCTTTGCCTAGAATTGATGATTTGATGGATCAGTTTAGAGCAACGGTAGTGTTTTCAAAGATTGACTTGAGATCAAGATATCACCAAATTAGAGTGAGGGATGAAGACATACCCAAGATTACTCTTAGAACTCGGTATAGACACTTTGAGTTCACAGTGATATCATTTGGACTGACCAATGCTCCTACTGTGTTCATAGACTAGTTTGTGGTTGTTTTCATAGATGATATACTCATCTATTCAAAGACCCACAAAAAGCATGGGCATCACCTAAAGATAGTTCTGGAGATTTTGAAGGAAAAGATACTATATGCCAAGTTGTCTAAGTGTGAATTTTGGTTGGAGGAAGTGAAATTCTTAGGGCATATAGTGTCAAAAAAAGGTATCGTGGTATTTCCTAGTAAAATGGAAGTTGTGATGAGCTGGGAAAGACCTACTACTGTAACAGAGATATGGAGCTTTCTAAGGTTGGCTGGCAACTACCGTAGGTTTATTACAGGATTTTCTCAGGTTTCTCTACCCTTGACTAAGCTTACTAGGAAGAATGCTCCTTTTATCTCGACTCCCAAGTGTGAAAAGAGTTTCCAAGAGCTGAAAGTGAAGCTAAGCACAACCCTAATACTAGTGTTACCTGAGGTATATTGCGATGCTTCAGGGAGAGGTTTACGCTGTGTATTGATACAAAATAGGCAAGTGGTAGTGTAACACCCCGATTTTTCTGTCCGAGGGAAATGACCAAAATGCCCCTGAGGTCATTTCCTGACCCGAATTTGAGGGTAACCAACTCGGTCGTTCTCGAAGGGTCAACTTAATGTTTGAAGGGGATTGAATGGCCTTTGAATGCTTTCGGAAGCGAAAATCTCGTTTCATAGCTTTGAGTCAAAATGACCAAAATACCCCTATAGCGTTTTTACGCGGGTAGAAGTGCCGTTTGCGCCTGAAACTTTCCCTAGAGGTTTAAAAACATGTTTTCATGTGTTTAGAGGTCTCTGTTCAAGTCCCGGTGGTCCCAGGCAGTTTTAGTGCAAAATTACGATTTTGCCCCTAGAATAGTATTTTTGAGCTTAATGACGTAATTAAGCAAACCTAAGCAATATTAGGCTCTAAACGAAGATTAATTAATTTCTCTAATTAATCTAGAGTCAAAATAATTTATTAAAGTTAATTAGAACCTAAAATTTCTTAGATTAAACTTAAATCCCTTTTTAGAACTCAAGATTCCTAGTCTTGGAATCTTGAATAGTGTTTTCTCTCTCCAATTCCTTAAATCAAGGAAGTGTGCCTAGAGTTGTTTAGACTCTAAATTGAGAATCTAACTCACTAATGGTGCAAGACCACTCTTTAATTATGTCTAGACCACCCTAATTATCCATTTTCCTTACCTAAACACTTTCTTACAACTTCCTAATCTTAAGCATAATCAAAGATACACCTAAACACAACTCTAAACCACAATTAAAATGCAAACACAACCCCACATGGGCTGATGCATTTCGGCCAGCACACCTCCCCATTGACCACATGTTTAATTGTTTTCTCACTCAAAGAACCATGCTTGAGGCCATACCTTGAACCATACCTCACCATACTTTGAGCCATACCTCACCATGTTTCAAGACCACATTATCTCACCTCATGGAACTCATGGATGCCCTCCAATTCTGCACACATGGCCGAAGCTCTTCTCCTCCATGAGCACCCTCCATTTGTTTCATTTCTCTATAAATAGAATGCCTTGAGGAGCTTGCACCACTTTTAGATCATTTGCTAAGTTTAGGAACACTCAAAGCTTTTCTTTTCTCTCAAAGCTTTTCTTTTCTCTCAAAGCTCTTGTGTTCTTCAAGTTCTTGGAGTTCTTCATCATCTTCATCTTCTTCTTCCATCTTCAAGTTCGTCACACCAAGTAGGGATTTCCTTTCACGTATTCTTTTCTTTAAAGTTCTTGTTTCAAGCTTGATGTTCATAGTTTCTCTTGATTCTCTTTAGAACTTCTTTTCTTCTCATTTTTCTTTCTCATTTTCAGCCATGGGCCTTGAAGTTCAAAGAAATGAGAGTTTGATGATAAGAGTTTCATGATGATATTCATCACTTGAAACAAACTCTAGAGTTTGATCTTTGTTCTTGAGCAAAAATGTTTCTAGTTTTTCCTTTCTTGAACTCTTGAGAACTTTAGTTTTGATGGTGATTTAAAATGGTTCTAAGGACTCAATGATGAGGTCTCATGATGTTGGTGTTAATATATCATCAAGATCATGGACTCTAGAGTTTCAAAATGTTCTTTTGTTTTCCTTGAAGTTTCGGCCATTACCTTTTCTTTTACATGTAAAATGTTTTGATCTTCTAAAAATGTCATGTTGAGTTCTAAGAACTCTAGACTTTACTTTATCTTAGTTTGATGAGTTTGGTTTGAGGTTTAAGTTCCTTTAAAGTCTTGTTAAGAGCTCTAGAAAGATAAAAATGAACTTGCATAATTTATTTTATGCTTGCATTTATATTTACATTCTTGCTATGCACCTTTACTTTCAAGCTATCACCTAAGAACATAAAGATTAAAATGGAACTTGCATCATCACTTAATTTAATTCTCAAAACCTTTCTATTTCGGCCTTAAAGTCGATTGTTGTTGGGTCTAGAGCACTAAAATAAAGAATTGAACTTGCATTATCACCTAATTAATCTCTCGAATGCCTATCTATTTCGGCCTTAAAGTCGATTGTTGTTGGGCCAAGAGCGCTAAAATAAAGAATTGAACCTTGCATATTTACTTTCAAGCTTGCACGTTTAAGTTTATGCCTTGCATATTTAATTTAAGTCATCACTTTATTTTGTAAGCAAGATTAAAAATGAAAAGCATGAGCACGTTTATTTTATGTCATAACTTAAGAACCTAGAGCTCAAAGACTTGCCCATTTCATTTCAAGTTAAAGTTTAATGTGAATGCATTCTTTGAATGCATGTTTTCGGCCAAGTAGTGATGATGGACTTGCAATGAGTTTTCATCTAGCTACAAGGACTAATAGTCTACGTTTTAAGTTTTATTAAAGCTTTACAAATTTTTACAAGGTTATGTCATCATGAGATATGACTTTATTCCCTTTTAGAAGATGAAATATATTTTGGTCATTGACCTAAGGCTTCTCTTAGCCTCTTGATGAATTAAAATGATTTGCAAAGAGTTTTAGAAATTCTAAATTGATTCCAAGAGAAACTAGTTAACTTATGTACCTAGAAATGTCAATTTAAATCCTTTACTGAAGCTAAATGTTTTCGGTTCTGATATGATGAGTGTGATGCTGTATGATGATGTTTCGATGTGTTAGAATGAGTGAAAATATCATATAATGATGTAGAAATGATTCTATGCATAATAGGTAAGAAACTAGCTAACTAGAAATACCGTAAAGCTAGAATTTAACATAGTTTTGACCCATTTGTTTATGGAACTTATCCAAACTGTTTTAATGGGAGCATAATCAGATTAGGATTGTTTAGACATGAAAAACTTGGTAACATTTGGATTGGAATCGAATTCTAGCACCTATAGGGAAACTAGTAACTAGAAAACCGTAAAAGTGTAAGTTTAGAACTCTTAGAACATTTATTTTTCTGGAATCTGTCCAGCACCCTTACAACATGATAAACATGATTAATAATTAGTCCTTAAGCATAGGAATGCCTCATAATTGATTTAGATTTAATTCATAGCGCCTTAGCCGAAGACGGAACCGAGAAAGGGTCTAAAATGTAAGTTCTAGAACCCCGTAATCACAAGTTAGGAATTCTGCCCTATGCTTTTCAGATTTGAGAATGAATATGAGAATTAGGAATGATGATTAATTATGAGCCCTTAGGTGCATAAAATATGAACGACAGATGTTAGAGAACTATATCTCAAGATTAAGACCCGTAAGGGTCAAAGCATAAGCTACCGTAAGGGTAAGCGTTTGAGAGTTCTATGATGATGTATGTGGTATGTAAATGATGATGATGTTATTCATATGAGGAATTCATGAAGATATATGTTTATGTGGCATAAAGCAAATTTGGAAGGAATTCGGCATAATGCCATCGTCTTGCCGAATTCAACTAATTTGGGGACTTAAAGAGATTTTTGAAAATTAAGGTACTAAGTTGGGTTCTAGGATGACACCGGTTAGTAGAGCACCTCCATAGAACTCATGTGACATCGGTACCAATTTATACTCTTAGGTGACACCGGTTCGGCCGAGCACCTGTAAGAGAATTGCCCTCTAACTCGTACTCAGATAGTTAGGATTTATGATTTATGATACGCTTATCGTTAAGTGGTAAGTAAGAACTAGTGACGACTAGTTAAGGTATGAGCTCATAACCTAGATATGTGACACGTTCTGGGTGACACCGGTTCGGCCGAGCACCCCCAGTTCGATTGTCTTTTAGGGTGGCCCATGAGGAAGAGAAGTTTCATGATTATGATTATGTCACTAAGTTTGTCCCATATGAATGTTTCTATTGCCACTTTATGCCACTAAGTATGATGATGCTTGATGTTATGTTTTATGTATGTGCATTAGGTAGTGCCATGCATACATCTTCTATTATGTTGCATTCATGATATTAAAATCATCCTAAAATGAATGGACCTTGGCTAAAGTATATTTTAAAGTTTAAAATGAACTTAATACATGTTCAGTCATTTTGTATAATTAAACCCAAGGTTCCTGAGGACGTAGATGATGACACCTAGGTAGTAGGAGACCCTATTGAGATTCTTTAGCAAGATTCTCACTCCCTCTATCTCTTTCTTTCCGTCACGTCTTCAGATGGCGACATTCGTAGTGTTCGTGGACACCCCGACATGGGAGGTGCACTATGACCCGGCTCACGGGTCATACCATTTTGAGGGGCGCACTGCGGCGAGTTTTCATGTTCGTAGGACGCCCCTTCGCTCATCCCGTGTACACCCATCGCTTCTCCCCGACTGCACCCTATGGCGATGACGAGCGGGTTTTTGAGCGTGCGCGTACGCATGACGAGAGAGTGCTCCGCATGCACACCGCCGCCTCAGCCATGCGAGACTATCCCGATTACTTGCCCCGGACCTACTTCTCAGAGACCGACCCGTCCGAGGACCCGCCTACCCATCCGTATAGTGAGAGCTTTGCCCCCTCTCCACCATTGATGAGGGAGAGCAGTGAGGATACCGTGACTCAGCCACGACTTGCACGGCGACCGGAGATGCGGCCACACCGCGGGGGTCACTCTCGATCCCCGTTCCGCCTCTTTACGCTCGAGGAGCTCGCCTAGTTTCCCGGATACTTGCCTCGTTTGCGAGATGGACGTCAGTAGGAGGTGACGATCGACCGATAGAGTACCCGGTTAGAGCACACACCACTTAGATGGGGATAACCTTCTTTTGTTTAGAGGTTATCCCATTAGATGCACTCGGGTAGGGGAGTAGATCATGTTTATGTTTATGTTGTATTTCCTTTCATGTATTTCCCTTGTACTAAATTAAGTCCCACACTTATAAGTGGGCAAGTTATATATATATGAGATGATATTCAGTGTTATTCATGGTGTCCCTTATGCTATGACGTTATGAGATGTATGTTTTGTTCGTTACATGATATATCGCATCACGCGGCTCTCACTTTGTATTTCAAAAAAAAAAATTTACCCGTATTTTCCGCTAAGTATTTCTAAGTAAAATTGAGAACTATGAAGTAACAGACTAATGATTAACCTAAGTATGTTCTAGAGTATTGGGTTAAAAATTAGGATGTTACAGGTAGCCTATGCATCTAGACAACTCAAGCCTCATGAAGCAAACTACCCCACCCATGACCTTGAGTTAGTAGTCATAGTGTTTGCCTTGAAGATGTGGAGACATTATTTATATGGAATGAAGTTTGAGGTATTCTTTGATCATAAGAGTCTCAAGTACCTTTTTGATCAGAAGGAGTTGAATATAAGGAGGAGAAGATGGATGGAATTCTTGAAGGACTACGACTTTGGGTTGAACTACTATCCCGGCAAGGCTAATGTGGTAGCTGACGCCTTCAGCTGAAAGCCATTACACCTGTTACATATGATGGTAAAGGAGACGGAACTGACTGAGAAGTTTAGAGACATGAATTTGGGGATAACGTTGACCATTGAAAGCATGAAGATGTGCCATCTCAGTTTAATAAGTGACTTCAAAGAAAGAATTACTCGAGCTCAATAGGAGGATGAGGAGTTCAAGGAGACACTAGAGGCAGTGAAGTTAGGAAAGTTGAAGGGTTTTACCCAAGGAGCCGATAGGCTGTGGAGATTTAAAGGCTGGATTTGTGTCAGCAAGTGGTGACCTCCAAAAAGAGATTCTGGAGGAGGCCCATAAGAGCCATTTCACCATTCACCTTGGTACTACCAAGATGTACTAGGATTTTAAGATGTTTTGGTGGCTCGGATTGAAGAGAGATGTGGGGACATGGGTAAGTAAGTGCTTGGTTTATCAGAAAGTAAAGATTGAGCGCCAGAAACCCTCTAGAATGTTACAACCACTATCGATTCCCAAATAGAAATGGGATAGCATCTTGATGGATTTTGTGACAGGGCTACCTAGGACCTAAGCAGGTCATGATGCCATATCGGTAATTGTGGATCGATTGACTAAGTTGGCCCACTTCTTACCTATCAAGGTAACTTACTCTTTAGATAGGTTAGCCCAGTTGTACATCTAAGAGATTGTGAAGTTGCATGGAGAACTGTCGACGATAATCTCAGACCGAGACCTGTGGTTTACGTCACGCTTTTGGGGAGCCTTTCAGAAGGTGTTTGGTTCAAAGTTGTGCCTGAATATGGCTTACCACCCTCAAACGGATGGCCAATCTGAAAGAACTATACAAACATTGGAGGATATGTTGAAGGCTTGTGTGTTGGACTAGAGAGGAAGCTGGGATAAATACCTGTCGTTAATCGAGTTTGCATATAATAACAGTTATCATGCAAGTATCAGTATGGCACCATATAAGGCCTTATATGGGAGGAAGTGTCAATCCCCTCTATGTTGGTATGAACTCGGAGAGCAAAGCATGTTAGGACCCGAAGTTATGAGGGAGATGATGGAACAGATCAAGAAGATTAGGGATAAAATTCTTACTGCTCAAAGTCAACAGAAAAGCTATGCAGATAAGCGGCAAAAGCTATTGGAATTCCAAGAGGGAGAACATGTGTTCCTTAGGATTACCCTTACTATAGGCATAGGATGAGGTATGAGAGTCAAAAAGTTGAGCCCCAGATTTTTTGCTCCCTTCGAAATCCTAAATCGAGTTAGGTCAATAGCGTATCGAGTAGTCTTACCACCTAAGTTGTCCAACCTACACTGTAACACCCCGATTTTTCGGTCCGAGGGAAATGACCAAAATGCCCCTGAGGTCATTTCCTGACCCGAACTCGAGGGTAACCAACTCGATCATCCTCGAAGGGTCAACTCAATGTTTGAAGGGGATTGAATGGCCTTTGAATGCTTTCGGAAGCGAAAATTTCGTTTTCCGCAGTTTCGGGTCAAAATGACCAAAATACCCCTATAGCGTTTTTACACGGGTAAAGGTGCCGTTTGAGCCCGGAACTTTCCCCAGAGGTTTAAAAATATGATTTCATGTGTCTAGAGGTCTCTGTTCTTAGTTTTAGTACAAAATTACGATTTTGCCCCTAGAATAGTGTTTTTAAGCTTAATGACGTAATTAAGCAAACCTAAGCAATATTAGGCTCTAAACGAAGATTAATTTATTTCCCTAATTAATCTAGAGTCAAAATAATTTATTAAAGTTAATTAGAACCTAAAATTGCTTAGATTAAACTTAAATCCCTTTTTAGAACTCAAGATTCCTAGTCTTGGAATCTTGAATAGTGTTTTCTCTCTCCAATTCCTTAAATCAAGGAAATGTGTCTAGAGTTGTTTAGACTCTAAATTGAGGATTTAACTCTCTAATGGTGCAAGACCACTCCTTAATTATGTCTAGACCACCTTAATTACCCATTTCCCTTACCTAAACACTTTCTTACAAATTCCTAATCTTAAGCATAATCAAAGATACACCTAAACACAACTCTAAACCACAATTAAAATGCAAACTAATCCTCCCCATGCATGATGAAGTTTCGGCCAGCACCTTTCCCCATTGACCACATGTTTAATTATTTTCTCACTCAAAGAACCATGCTTGAGCCATACCTTGAGCCATACCTCACCATACCTTAAGCCATACCTCACCATGCCTCAAGAACACATTATCTCACCTCATGGAACACATGGAGCCCTCCAATTCTGCACCTCTTGGCCGAAAATGCATCAGCCCACATACACCCTCCATTTGTTTCATTTCTCTATAAATAGAATGCCTTGAGGAGCTTGCACCACTTTTAGATCATTTGCTAAGTTTAGGAGCACTCAAAGCTTTTCCTTTTCTCTCAAAAGTTCTTGTGTTCTTCAAGTTCTTCAAGCTCTTCAAAGTTCTTCATCACCTTCATCTTCTTCTTCCATCTTCAAGTTCATCACACCAAGTAGGGATTTTCTTTCATGAATTCTTTCTTTAGAGTTCTTGCTTCAAGCTTTATGTTCATAGTTTCTCTTGATTCTTTTTAGAACTTCTTTTCCTTTCCTTGTTCTTGCTCATTTTCGGCCATGGGCCTTGGAGTTCAAAGAAATGAGAGCTTGATGATGAGAGTTTCATGATGATGTTCATCACTTGAAACAAACTCTAGAGCTTGATCTTTGTTCTTGAGCAAAAGTGTTTCTAGTTTTTCCTTTCTTGAACCTTTGAGAACTTTAACTTTGATGTTGTTTCAAAATGGTTCTAATGACTCAATGATGAGGTCTCATGATGTTGGTGTTAGTATATCACCGAGATCATGGATTCTAGAGTTTCAAACATTTCTTTTCTTTCCTTGAAGTTTCGGCCATTACCTTTCCTTTTCATGCTAGATGTTTGATTTTCTAAATATGTTATGTTGAGTTCTAAGAACTCTAGACTTTTGCTTTGTCTTGGTTTGATGAGTTTGGGTTGAGGTTTAAGTTCCTTTAAAGTCTTGTTAAGAGCTCTAGAAAGATAAAATGAACTTGCATAATTTATTTTATGCTTGCATTCATATTTACATTCTTGCTATGCATCTTGATTTTCAAGCTATCACCTAAGAACATAAAGATTAAAATGGAACTTGCATCTTCACTTAATTTAATTCTCGAAGCTTTTTTATTTCGACCTTAAAGTCGACTGTTGTTGGGCCTAGAGCACTAAAATAAAGAATTGAACTTGCATTATCACCTAATTAATTTCTCGAATGCCTATCTATTTCGGCCTTAAAGTCGATTGTTGTTGGGCCAAGAGCACTAAAATAAAGAATTGAATCTTGCATATTTACTTTCAAGCTTGCACGTTTAAGATTATGCCAGATATTTACTTTCAAGCTTGCACGTTTAAATTATGCCTTGCATATTTAATTTCAAGTCATCACTTTACTTTGAAAGCAAGATTAAAAATGAAGGGCATGAGCACGTTTAGTTTATGTCGTAACTTAAGAACCTAGAGCTCGAAGACTTGCCCATTTCATTCCAAGTTAAAGTTGAATGTAAACCATACTTTGAATGTATGTTTTTCGGCCAAGTAGTGAGGATGGACTTCCAATGAGTTTTCATCTGCCTACTAGGACCAATAGCCTATGTTTTAAGTGTTCCTTAAAGTTTTACAAATTCTTTATAAGGTTATGTCATTATAAGTTGTGATTCCAATCTCTTTTAGGGGATGGAATATGTTATGGTCACTGACCTAAGGCTTCACTTAGCCTCTTGATGAATTAAAATGTTTTGCAAAGAGTTCTAGAAGTTCTAGATTGATTCCGAGAGAAACTAGTTAACTTATGTACCTAGAAATGTCAATTTACTTCTCTTATTGAGGCAAGATGTTTTCGGTTCTGATGTGGTGAATGTGATGCTGTATGATGATGTTTTCATGTGTTGGAATGTGTGAAAATATCGTATGATGATGTAGAAGCGATCCTATGCATGATAGGTGAAAAACTAGCTAACTAGAAATACCGTAAAGCTAGAATTTAACATAGTTTTGACCCATTTGTTTATGGAACTAATCCAAACTGTTTTAATGGGGACATAATCAGATTTATATTGTTTAGAGATGAAAAACTTGGTATCATTTGAGTTAGAATTGAATTCTAGCACCTATGGGGAAACTAGTAACTAGAAAACCGTAAAAATGCAAATGTAGAACTCTTAGAACATTTAATTTTCTGGATTCTGTCCAGCACCCTTACAACATGATAAACATGATTAATAATTAGTCCTTAAGCATAGGAATGCCTCATAATTGATTTAGATTTAATCCATAGCCTTTCTAGTAAAACGGAACCAAGAAAGGGACTAAAACGTAAGTTCTAGAATCCCGTATTCACCTGTTAGGATTTCCACCCTATGCTATTCAGATTTGTAACACCCTAATAATCAACCCAATACTACTAGTACGTACTTAGGCCAAATATTAGTCGTTACTTACTGGCATGGTTCATCTTCTTGAGAAATAGACTTAACGAAAATACGAGCCAACCTTTTTTTTTTTTTTTTTTTGAAATCGTTACTTAAAATAGAAGCCGCGCGTAACTTTACGAGTCAGTATCATAGTATACGGAACGATAACATAGGATTGGCTCCAAACCATAACATCGAACATAACATCAATCATAACTGAAATACCTCATAGATAAAATATGCCTACCCTACAGGGCAGGACTCTTCAAGTACATAGTAACATGAATATGGCAGAAAAACAAAATACATGGAAAAGAACTGGAAAGAAGCATCCCTACCCATGTGCAACCTAAGGTGGATAACCTCAACACAAAAGAGGTATCATCCATACTATGTGGCGTGTGTGCACTAAGGACTACCCTCCAATCTCCATAGCGGACTCACGGTGCGGAGGAACGTAGCCAATCCACTGGCGAGCTCGGCGGTGTAGGCATGCCACTGTGATCAACGTGTCGTCCCACGTCGGGGTCGTGGTCCGAACGCAAGCCCTCCGACGCCGGTGTTGTCTCCTCGCCGCCTATCTGTCGCCGAGGCGGTGAGGAAGCGAGCCCTCATGGTCCATGGGGGAATCCTCACGAAGGGTCCTCCTCGAGTCTTTGCGATGATGGCACGTCTTTGGCAAGCGTCCGGCCGAATCCCAGAAATGGGTCCTGCGAGGTTCCTCTCATGTCGTGGCCGTGCATGCTCAAAGATCGCGGGGTCACCATAGGGGGATGCTGGGAAGAAGCGATAACTATACAAGGGGTGTGCGAATGGCCGTCCTAAAAACATGAAGATGCGCACAGTACACCGGCCCTCAAAATGAAAAGACCCATGCTCCGGGTCATGGTGGATCTCCCAAGTGGCGTGTCAATGAATAGGGCGAAGGTCGCCATCTCGCTCTGAAGACGTAATGGAAAGGAAAAGATAGAGGGAGTGAGATTCTTACTAAAGAAACTCAGTAGGGTTTTCCTTCTATCCTAGGTGTGATCATATACGTCTCCAGGAATCTTGGGTTATTTATAAAATAATGGACATACATAGGTTCAATTATGAGTTTTCCAAAAATCTCACTTTCCGAGAATCCGTTCTTTTTAACATGGCACTTGTGTTACATAGGCTATATACTAAAATCATAGACATAAATCATGTATCTTGGTACATAGAACATAAATCATATAACTGGTACATGGAACATAAATCATATAACTGGTACATGGAATATAAATCCTATAACTGGTACATGAAACGTAAATCATATAACTAGTACATGAAACATAAATCATATAACTGGTACATGAAACATAAATCATATAATCAAGTTACTTAGGTGACATAAGAACCTTTACTTAACTGGGCCGCCCTGATATTTCTCCCTTTTGAGAAATCTCTAGGTTATGAGCTCATACCACGCTAGTCGTCACTAGCATCTAGACTTTATCCATTTGGATAAGTCAACTTCCCACGACTTTAAATGCGGGTTTAGGGGCTAGAATCACATTGTCCCCACCCTTAATTCGGTGGTTTCAAAGGATTGCATTCTGATGTTCTAAGTCATCCTAAGTTTAACATGTTTCTTTAAGATGCCACATAATTAATGCATAACACATAATTACTACCTCGGCATCTTTAAGTACTTTGTAAAGAATAATAATAACATGTTAATACACGCTATCACATAGGGATAATAGTTAACATGGCACCATACACGTCATGAGCTAACACATCAATTCATCATCAAACTTAGAGGCGCATAATCATCCCTTACGGTAAAAATCCCTAAATCGGGTAACCTCAAACTTTCCCATTACTTTCTAGTATATTTATGGGATTGATTAACCTCATTACCATAATCCATTAGGTTCTAATTCCTAATTAATTATGGTTGGAGAGCCCACTGTAGTAGTTCATATTTGATGAATTACGTGTTCTAGAAAATGCATTTTAAGCCCTTTCTCGCATCCGACTTTTTCTATGGTGCAATAATTAATACCTAAGCCAATTATGAGTCACTCCCACACATCTAGACATAATCTAATGTGATTCTAAATATTTTATCAAGGCTGGGCAGAAACTCATTTTGCCATTCTTTATAGTTCTAGAATTCACATATTAAGCAAACAAAGTCACTAATAATGCTTTAAAGAGTCTAGAACAATTATCACATACTTGGCAAGGTATTACAACATATTTAGACCACCCAAAACAGAATTTAAGGTGCTGGAATTTACTAAGGCAGAACCGAAATCCTTAAGGCATAAAATCATGAGAAAAACCTTTCTTTCAACCATATAACTTGCTAGTTTCTCTTGGAACCTTTTTGGGACTTCAAGACTATGTAAGATCAAAGTTTATTTTGCCAAAACCCATCATGGGACACCAAGGGTAGCAGCCATTTCGGCTTGCTCTTGGCAAGGATTTAAAACTTAAAAACATGTTTAAAACCTTGGTTAAGTGCATCAAAGCTTAGAAAAATTCTAAGACATGCATTATGGGCCCTTGTAGTTAAATGAAACTCATCCTAGAGCCATTTACACCACATGGCCGAATGATGTTCAGGGAGATATCTCCTTGATTAAATTCTTTTCTTAAGATGAAATGGGCAAGTCTTTGAGCTCTAAAGTTTCAAGTGGTGACATAAAATAAACGTGCTATGCATTTCATTTTATAGTCCTTTAGAAAATAAAGTGATAGCACAAAGTAAAGATGAAATGCATCTTCATTCTTATTCTTAGAGTTTAGTGATGACTTGAAATATAAAATGAGATGCAAAGCTTGAAACATAAACATGCATTGTGCAAGTTCATTCATTATCTTGGGTCTTAGTGATGGCATAGGAAATAAATGTGCTAATGCGAAGCATAAACGTAAACGTGGATGCAACTTCTTTTATATCTTGTTTAGAGCTCTTGCAAGACTTTAAGGGAAACAAGGTTTCAACCCATAACTCATCCTCACAAGAAAAGAAAACTAAACTCATGACCAACATGGAAGAAAGTAACCGAAATATGCTTGGCCTAGGGACCAAGTCTATGCTCTAGAGCTTTGTTCATGTGACATACATCAACATGAAGCCCTCATCATCAAGCTACCATTTTTCTAAGTCCCAAAGCCTTTCATGGCCGAATACTCAAGGGAAAGAAATGGGGTTTTCAAAGATCCAAGAGAAACATAACTATGTCTTGAGCAAAACTTGAAAATAATAAACTTATATTTAGAAAACTCAAGCTTTAGAGGTTGTTCATGTGACAAACATCATCACACAACTCTCATCATCAAGCTACCATTTTTCTAAGTCCCAAAGCCTTTCATGGCCGAATACTCAAGGGAAAGAAATGGGGTTTTCAAAGATCCAAGAGAAACATAACTATGTCTTGAGCAAAACTTGAAAATAATAAACTTATTTTTAGAAAACTCAAGCTTTAGAGGTTGTTCATGTGACAAACATCATCACACAACTCTCATCATCAAGCTACCATTTTTCTAAGTCCCAAAGCCTTTCATGGCCGAATACTCAAGGGAAAGAAATGGGGTTTTCAAAGATCCAAGAGAAACATAACTATGTCTTGAGCAAAACTTGAAAATAATAAACTTATTTTTAGAAAACTCAAGCTTTAGAGGTTGTTCATGTGACAAACATCATCACACAACTCTCATCATCAAGCTCCTCATATTTCAAGTCCAAGAGGCCTTCATGGCCGAAAACTAACAAAAAGAAAAGGAAAGTTTCAAGGCATCAAAGAAACATAACTCATTCTTTGACCAAGACTTGAAAAGAGAAACCTTTCTTGGAAAAACTCAAACTTTAGAGTTTGATCATGTGACAAAGGCCAACATGAAGTGCTCATTACAAAGCTACCATTTTTCCAAGCTCTTTAAGCCTTCATGGCCGAAAACATCAAGGAACAAAAGCTCAAAAAGAGTTTTCATGAAAAACATAGCCTTGTCTTAACCAAGACATGAAAAAGATGAAACTTTTCTCAAACAAAACTCAAGCTTTAGAGGTCTCATGTTAGGATGAACACATGGTCATCCCAAAAGAGCACTCATCATCAAGCTCTCCTCATTTTGGTCTAGAGGCCGAAAATGAAAGAAAAAGGAGAAAGGATGGAACTTTTTCTTAAGAAAGGTTCAAGCTTTAGAGGCCTCACTTTAAGATGAACTCATGGTTTCATCTTTGAGAGCACTCATCATCAAGCTCTCACTACCATGGCCTTAAGGCCGAAAATGAAAAGGAAGAGAAAAGAAGAAACCGAAATGTTTGAGAGAAAAACTTGCTAACAACACAACTTTCAAACAAGATAAACATTGACCATGAAAGTAAAAGAAAGCATTCTTGAGGAGCTCCCTACCTTAGAGTTTGAGATTGAGAGGAAGTGAAGAAGATGAAGAGGTTGGAGAGGATGAGCTCTTGAACTTGGGAGAAAGGAACTCAAAGTGCTCTAACTCAAAGCTTTAGTGAAATGAACAAAGGTGCTTCAAGTTCCCTAAGCTACCTATTTATAGAGAAGTGAAATGAATTGAATATTGGAGGCCTATTTGGGGGGAGAATTCGGCCACATTTCAGCCACAAGGAGGAAGAAATATCTTTGTTCAAAGCATGGTGTTGGTCATTCAAAGTATGGTGAAAAGTCTAGCTATGCATGTCCTAAAGCATGGCTAGAATGTACCTTATTTTCCAACCTTTAAAAATGCATGAAAATACAAAATTTTGGGCTGCACAAGGGTGAAGAAAACCGTGCTCCTCATGCCCAAAAAGAAGAGAAAATTTTCTAGACTTAAATTCCCAAAGCATAGGTAATGTGTTGTAAGACATGTTGTCTTGAAAAAGTTTGATAGAAAGCTTGAATGACCACAAAAACAAATCATTCTTTTTGAATTGAAAGACATAATTTAATTCATTTTAGAAATGAATTGAAAACCTTGATTGACCATATAAAATATTGTTTGAGTCTTGAGTGACAATTTTTCTTGAAAGTTGATCATTGATTGAAAGTGTTCAAGACACATGTCACAAGATAGCTTGAACACATAGACTAATTTTCTTTTTGATGATTTCTAGAGAAAATGGTGCCATTCTTGGCAGCCTTGGGGAGGAGAAATATCTCCTTAAACCATGTTCTAGAAGTGTGTTTTGGTGTGACATAGATTAGGCTTAGGATTAAAAATTGCTAAGTAGGTACTTAGGTACACTAATAGGTTAATTAAAACCATAAATCCCTAGGTTTAGAGGTGGTCTAGAAGGATTAGGGAGTCAACACCTCTAGGACTAGTGATGTGAGTGTGACAACTTGTCTCAAAAAGAAAAGTTGATGTGAATAGTGGAAACACTATTTGAACTATTCACATATTCTTTTTCCTTTTTAAAGAATAAGACTATGATGAGATTTGAATTTTCCCTAAGCAATTTTAGGTTCCAATTAATTCTAAATGATGGTTTTGGCTCTAGATTAATTATGAAAATTAATTAACCTTTAATTAGAGCCTAATATTGCTTAGGTTTGGAGTTAAACGGCTCATTGTGCCGAAAATGCAATATGCAGGGGCAAAATCGTAATTTTTACCAAAAGTTGCCCGGGATCTCCGGGACTTAAACTGACATAGTTTATGCCTTAAAATCATTGTTTTGAACCTCAGAACAAAGTCCGGGTCAAAACGGAACTTAATACTGCCTTAATTGCATTAAGGTGTTACGGTCATTTACTGCAGAAATCTCAGAAATGATGTTTTCCGCCTTTCTTAGGCACGCATGCTCATATAATCCCCTTCATATAACATATGAACCCTATGAGGATGGCCAAAGCCGCCGTCAGTGTTTCGGGTAAAAATGACCTCAGGGGCAATTTGGTCATTATGAAAGTTTAGCGAAAATCGGGGCGTTACAAGATTCAAAAGTAAAATGAGAGGATTATGAATGATGTTTAATTATGAGCCTTAGGTGCTTAAAATATGAACGACGGATGTAGAGAACTAAATCTCAGGATTAAGACCGTAGAGGTCAAAGCATAAACTAAGTAAGGGTAAGTGTTTGGATGATTTATGATGATGCATGAAGTATGCTAATGATGATGATGTTATTCATATGAGGAACTTATGAGATTATATGTTAATGTGGCATAAAGCAAATTTGGAAGGAAATCGGTGTAATGACCGCTTTGGCGCCAATTTCCGACAAATTTGGGGACTTAAAGAGATTTTGAAAATTAAGGTACTAAGATGGGTTCTAGGATGACACCGGTTCGGCCGAGCACCTACATAGAACTCATGTGACATCGGTACCATTTTATACTCTTAGGTGACACCGGTTCGGCCGAGCACCCCTAAGAGTTTTGCCCCCTAACCCGTACTCAGATAGTCGGGATTTATGATACGCTTATCGTTAAGTGGTAAGTAATAACTAGTGACGACTAGTTAAGGTATGAGCTCATAACCTAGATGTATGACACGTTCTGGGTGACACCGGTTCGGCCGAGCACCCCCAGTTCGATCGTCTTTTAGGGTGGCCCATGAGGAAGAGAAGTTTCATGATTATGATTATGTCACTAAGTTTTGTCCCATATGAATGTTACTATTGCCACTTTATGCCACCAAGAATAATGACGCTTGATGTTATGTTTTATGTATGTGCATTAGGTAGTGCCATGCATACATTTTCTATTATGTTGCATTCATGACATTAAGATCATCCTAAAATGAATGGACCTTGGCTAAAATATATTTTTTAAGTTTAAAATGAACTTAATACATGCTCAGTCGTTTTGTATAAATAAACCCAAGGTTCCTGAGGACGTAGATGATGACACCTAGGTAGTAGGAGGCCCTACTGAGATTCTTTAGCAAGATTCTCACTCCCTATATCTCTTTCTTTCCGTCACGTCTTCAGATGGCGACGTTCGTGATATTCGTGGACACGCCGACATAGGAGGTGCACCATGACCCGGACCACGGATCATACCATTTTGTGGGTCGATGCACAGTTAGAGTATTCATGTTCATGGGTCGACCCTTCACTCCTCTTGTACATTCCCATCGTTTCTCCCCCGTCTCACCTTTTGGCGACGGCCTGGTGTTCGAGCGCGCACGTCCCCGAGTTAGAACACACACCACTTAGATGGGGATGAACCTTCTTTTGTTTAAAGGTTATCCTATTAGTTGCACTCGGGTAGGGGAGTAGATTATGTTTATGTTTGATGTTGTATTTCCTTTTATGTATTTCCCTTGTACTAAATTAAGACCCACACTTATAAGTGGGCAAGTTATATATATATAAGATGATTTTCAGTGATGTTCATGTTGTGCCTCATGTTATGATGATTGTGAGACGATTGTTTTACTTTGCATGGTTTACCGCTTATCGTATCACGCGGCTCTCACTTTGTATTTCAAAAAAAAAATTTACCCATATTTTCCGCTAAGTATTTCTAAGTAAAATTGAGAACTATGAGGTAACAGACTAATGTTTAACCTAAGTATGTTCTAGAGTATTGGGTTAAAAATTAGGATGTTACATACACGATGTTTCTCATGTATCTCAGTTGAGAAAGTATCAGTCCAACCTTAGTCAAGTGTTAGAGCAACAATTACAATTAAGAGAGGATCTGACCATTAATTTGTCGCCTACGAGGATCGTGGACAAGGGAGTCAAGCAACTGAGGAATAAAACTGTGCCTTTGGTCAAAGTAGCGTGGGGATGGGGAAAAGCGGAAGAATTTACATGGGAGTTAGAATCGGAGATGAGGATGTAGTACCCGAGCTCTTCTCAAGTAATGAATTTCAAGGGCGAAATTCTTTTTAAGGAAGAAAGTAATGTAATAATCCAATTTTTCCCTGTGTACAAATGACCAAAATGCCCCTAAGGTCATTTTTTTTCCTAGGAATCGAGGACAGCCAGTCCAGGCTATCCTCTTGGGGTTAGTTTGATGTTTTTGAAGGGAGATGGATGTATTTTTAATATTGTTAGAGGTGAAAACCTCAATTCCTGGGTTTCTCGTACGTGAAATTACCAAAATACTCTTGCGGTAATTTAACACGAGATTAATTGCCGACTGGACCCGGACCTTACCCGGGAGTTTGAAATGTTATTTTTCAAGGATGCATGACATCTGTATAAGCTCAAGTGGTCCCAAGGAGTATTGTGTAAAATTACTGTTTTGCCTCTAATTAAGTGCATAATGAGCTTAATTGTGTGATTAAGGAAACATAAACAATATTAGGCTCTAATTAAAAATTAATTAATTTTAATTATTAATCTTAAGTTAAAATAATTTATTGAAAATGATTAGGGCCTAAGATTGCTTAGGGAAGTTCAAAATCTCTTCTTTAACTTAAGACATTGTGTCATGTTATGTGAAATATTCTTTTCTCTCTCAAATTCCCTAAATCAAGGAAACCATGATGGGATTGGATTCCTAGTTAATAAAGTTTGACTTCACTAAGTGAACAAGACAACCTTCTAATCATGTCTTGAATAACCTTAATCACTTGCTTTCTTGCCTAAACACTCAATTATAAATTCCTAACCAAATGCCTAATCAAATCCATTCTTAAACCATGTTCTAAACGCAAAAGAAAAGAAGATATTTTTCCTCCCCCATAGCCCTACATGGCCGGCCACTCTTCCCTTCTCATCATATTCTCACATTTCATTTTTATACACTTACACACTCAAAGAAACCCACACTTCACCATTTACTTTTTTGGATTGCAATCTTGTCCAAATATCTAGTTTTGCAAATCTTTTCTTCTCTCTTCTCTTAATACTTCCTTTTTCTTCTTCCTTCACCATAAGAACTACCACCCTCCACCTCAAACCACCACATCACCCCCATAAACCACCCTCAAGAAACACAACCTTTCCATCTCTAAACATCAAAGCTCAAGAAAAATCTTCCTTTCCTTGGTCGAATCCTTGAGATGCTCTAAGAGAAGATTTATTCTTTTCATTCTTTCATAAAGATCAAGCTCTTGCCTTGCAAACAAGAAAATATCTTTGTTAGGGATTTTTGTTTTGAGTTTTTCTCTCTTTTTCCCTTTCATTTTGATTTTGATGATGATGGATGAGCTTTGTTGTAACACTCTGATTTTTTTGTTTGAGAGGAAAATAACCAAAATGTCCCTGAGGTAATTTTCAGCCCAGAATTCGAGGATGGCCGGCCCGGCAATCCTCGAAGGGCTAACTCAATGTTTGAAGGGGATTGAATGGCCTTTGAATGGCTTCGGAGGCGAAAGTCTCATTTTCTGCAGTTTCGGGTCAAAATGACCAAAATACCTCTATAGCGTTTTTACGCGGGTAAAGGTGTCGTTGAGCCTGAAACTTTCCCCAAAGATTTAAAATAATGTTTTTACATGTTTAAAAGCATCTGTTTAAGTCCCGGTGGTCCCGGGCAGTTTTAGTATAAAATTACGATTTTACCCCTAGAATAGTATTTTTGAGCTTAATGACGTAATTAAGCAAACCTAAGCAATATTAGGCTCTAATTGAAGATTAATTAATTTCCATAATTAATCTAGAGTCAAAATAAGCTATTAAAATTAATTAGAATCTAAAATTGCTTAGATTAGATTTAAATCTCTTTTTAAAACTTAAGATTCCAATCTTGAAATCTTGAATAGTATTTTCTCTCTCCAATTTCTTAAATCATGGAATTGTGTCTAAAATTATTTATGCACTAAAATGAGTTTATAACTCACTAATGATGCAAGACCACTCCTTAAACATGTCTTGACAACCTTGATTACCCATTTACTCACCTAAACACTTTCTTACAAATTCCTAATCTTAATCCTAATCAAAGATACACCTAAACACAACTCTAAACCACAATTAAAATACAAGAAACCCTCCCCATGGCTGATGCAAGTTCGGCCATCTCCTCCTCCATTTACATCACATGTTGATTTGTTTCTCACTTAAAGAACCATACTTGCACCCATACTTGAACCCATACCTAGCCATGCTTTCTACCATGCCTTGAAACATACCTTGGAGCAGATATTTCCTCCTCCTTGTGCTATAATGGCCGAAGCCCTCTCTCCTATTTACACCTCTCATTTTGTTTCATTTCTCTATAAATAGCATGCTTGGGTGAGCTTGCATCATTTTGGGTTCATTTGCTAAGTGTAAGTTTTCAAAGAGCACTTCAAAGTTTTCTTTTCTTTCAAAGTTCAAGTGTCCAAGTTCTTCAAGTTCTTCATCCTCTTCTCTCATCCCAACCTTCAATCACTTGGTAGGGATTTTCTTTCAAGTGTTTCTTTCATTTAAGTTCTTAGTCTCTATATGTGTTCATAGTTTCTCTTGAATTTTTTTGGGAACTTCTTTTCTTCTCCTTCTCCTTCTTTGTTTCGGCCATGAGGCTTGAAGAGCAAAGGAATGAGAGCTTGATGATGAGGGTTTCATGATGATGTTCATCATTGAACAAACCTCTAAAGCTTGATCTTTGTTCTTGAGTTAAAAATGTTTATAGTTCTTTCTTTCTTGAACCTTGAAATTTTTAACTTTGACGATGTTTTAAAATGGTTACATGAACTCAATGATGAGGACTCATGATGTTGGTGATAATACATCATCAAGATCATGGTCTCTAGAGTTTCAAAATGGTTCTTTCTTGCTCTCAAGTTTCAGTTTCTTTTCTTTCCTTTTCTCTAAAATTTCGGCCAACCATCCTTGGTGGTCCAACATGATAGCTTGATGATGAGAGTTCTAGTTGGTGACCTTGTGTTCACCACAAAGAAATCTCTAAAGCTTGAGTTTTCATAAAGGTGTTATAAAGTTTATTTATGGTTATATTTTTAAGGAATGATCTCTTGAGTTCTAAGAACTCTAGACCTCACTTTACTTTGTTATGATAAGTTTGGGTTAAGGTTAAAGTTCCTTTAAAAGTCTTGTATGAGCTTTAATAAGAAATAAAATGAAGTAGTATTCATATTTATATTCAAGCTTATGGATTACATATTTACTTTGAGCTTTGGATTCATATTTATTTTCCAAGCCATCACTTAAAGTTAAAGAATAAGGAATGGAGTGCATCTCATATTTACGTTCTTGTCTAGCATATTTACTTTCCATTACTAAGGAACATAAAGATTTAAAATGAGAGCTTGCATTATCACCTAATTAATCTCAAAGCCTTTCTATTTC
This sequence comes from Dalbergia cochinchinensis, assembly GCA_031216125.1. Taxonomy (NCBI): domain Eukaryota; kingdom Viridiplantae; phylum Streptophyta; class Magnoliopsida; order Fabales; family Fabaceae; genus Dalbergia; species Dalbergia cochinchinensis. The sequence goes on from CM062374.1 coordinate 4,950,298, forward strand.
GGCCTTAAAGTCGATTGTTGTTGGGCTTAGAGCACTAAAATAAAGAAATGAACTTGTATGGCATATTTACTTTAAGTCTTGCATATTTAAATTCCAAGCCTTGCATATTTACTTCAAGTCTTGCACATTTAAATTTCAAGCCTTGCATATTAATTTCTAGTCTTGCACATTTAAATTCTAAGTCTTGCATATTTACTTTAAAATTCTCACTTTACTTTGTAACAAAGAATAAAAATGAAGTGCATAACATGTTTAAATTATGTCATCACTTAAAGACCTTAGAGCTCAAAGATTTGCTCATTTTATCTCAAGTTAAAGTTTAGTATGGAAGCATTCTTTGAATGCATAATTTCGGCCAAGTAATAATGATGAGCTTGGAATGAGTTCCATCCAGTTACAAGGGCCAACAACCTATGCTCTAGTGTTTTCTTTAAGTTTGATGAGTTTTATAAAGTTATGACCAACAAGATTTATGATTCTATTCCTCTTCTAAAGAAGTATTAAATTGGTTACTGACCTAAGGTTATTTTTAGCCCCTTGATAAAATAAAATGGTTTGTAAAGAGTTTTAGAAGTCCTTAAATGATTCCAAGAGAAACTAGCAACTTATATGCTTTAGAAATGTCAAATTATGTGTCTTTTGAGCATTAAACAATTCGGTTCTATCTTGATATGATTGATGCTGAACGATGATGTTTTGATGTGGTAGAATGTGTGAAAATGATATATGATGAGGTAGGAACACTTCTATGCATGTTAGGGGAGAAACTAGCTTCATAGGAAAACCGTAAAGTTGGAATTTAACGTATGTTTAACCCCTTTAATCTTAGTCAATGCCAAAACTATTTTAGTATGATAACAATCAGTTTAGGATTGAATAATCATGAAAAATTTGGTTACATTTGAAGTAGGATGGAATTTTAGCACCCATAGAGAAACTAGTAACTAGAAAACCGTAAAAATGCAATTCTAGAACTCTTAGAACATTTAATTTTTAGAATCTGTCCAGCAACCTCATAATATGGTAAGCATGGTTTATAATTAGTTCTTACACATAGGAATGCCTCGTAATTGGTTTAGATTTAATTTATAGCGCTTTAGGCAAAGACGGAACTAAGAAAGAATATAAAACGTAAGTTGTAGAACCCCGTAATTGTAAACTTATAACTCTGCCCTTAAAGAATGGTGTTGCCCAGATTTGATAAAGAGTATAAATGATAGTAAGGTTTGTTAAAAGAGAATCCTCATGTGCATAAGAGGTTGATAGAGAATGATAAAATAATTACATCTCAAGTTTAAGGTCCTTAAGGGTCAACGCATAAGACACCATAGGATCAAGAGCATAATGAGTTTCAATGTTACTTGTGAAAGTATAAGAATGATTATGTGAACGCATGGAATTGTGATGGAGGATACATGTTTGATTGACTTATGTGGTATAAAGTAAATTTGGAAGAAATCCGAAATGCTTTTTTATGCTACCGAATTTCTGACAAATTTGGGGACTTATAAAGTTTTTAAAAAACCTATGAGATTTTATGAGGTACTAAGATGAGTTCTCGGATGATACGGTTCGGCCGAGCACCTCCAGAGAACTCATGTGACATCGGTACTAAGATGTATTCTTGGGTGACATCGGTTCGGCCGAACACCCTCAAGAAATGCCCCCTAGCCCGTACTGGATAAGTTGGGATTATGTTTATGATTACGATACGCTTATCGGGATTGATAAGTAAGAACTAGTGATGACTAGTTAAGGTATGAGCTCATAACCTAGAGATGTGACATATTCTGGGTGACACCGGTTCGGCCGAGCACCCCCGGAATGATTTTCTTTTAGGGTGGCCCATGAGGAAGAAAAGTATGATGATTATGTCACAAAGTTTTCCTATATGAGATTTCAATTGCCACTATTATGATGTTCTTAATGTTATGATTATTATTCTTGCATTAAGTAGAGCCATGCATACATTCTTTAATATGTTGCATCCATGACATTAAGAATCACACTAAAATGAATGGACCTTGGCTAACTATGTTTCAAAAGCTTAAAAATGGACTTAATGCATGCTCACTTATTTTGTACACTAAACCCAAGGTTCCTGAGGACGTAGATGATGACACCTAGGTAGTAGGAGGCCCTACTGAGATTCTTTAGCAAGATTCTCACTCCCGCTATCTCTTTTTTTTCTGTCACGTCTTCAGATGGCAACGTTCGTAGTTTTTGTGGACACCCCGACGTGGGAGGTGCACTATGATCCGGAGCATGGATCATACCATTTTGAGGGACAATGCACGATGCGAGTCTTCATGTTCGTTGGACGTCCCTTCGCTTACCCGTACATACCCATCGCTTCTCCTCGACAGCACCCTATGACGATGACGAGCAGATTTTTGAGCGCACGCGTACCCATAACAAGAGAGTGCTTCGCATGCACACCGCCCCCTCAGCCATACGTGACTATCCCGACTACGTGCCCCGGACATACTTCTCGGAGACCAACCCGTTGGAGGACCCGTCTACCCATCCGTACAGCAAGAGTTCTACCCCCACTCCACCACTGATGAGAGAGGCCAGTGAGGACACTGTGACTCAGCCTCGGCTAGCACGATGACCGGAGATGCGGCCACGTCGTGGGGGTCACTCTCGATCCCCACTTCGCCTTTACACGCCGGAAGAGCTCACCCAGTTTGCCGGATATGTGCCTTGCTCGCAGGACGGACATCAGTAGGCGATGGCGGATGATCGATGGAGTACCTGGGTAGTGCACACACCACTTAGATGAGGATAAACCTTTTTTTGTTTAGAGGTTATCCCTTTAGTTGCACTTGGGTAGGGGAGTTTGCTTTTATGTTTTCCGTTGCACTTTCCTTGTATTTTCTCTTTGATGTATTCATTTCCTATTGTACTAAACTAAGTCCCACTCTTCATAAGTGGGCATATCATATTATATAAATATGCAGTTCGGTTTTATGGTGATGTGCCTTTACTTACTTTATGTTATGATGTTATGAGATGCTTGCTTTATTTCCTTTCATACTTTATTGTTCATCATGTCGTGTGGCTCTCACTTTGCTTTTATAATTCAAAAAAAAAATTTACTAGTATTTCCGCTAAGTATTTTAAACTAATAAGGAAACTATGACGTAACAGACTAATGGTTAACCTAAATATGTTCTAGAGTATTGGGTTAAAAATTAGGATGTTACATTTGCTCTTTTCTTTCTTTCTTATTTTGGTATAAGCTTTCCTTTTCCTCTTTTCATTCTTTTTGGTTTTGGTGTTGTTGAATAGTTAAAAACTATGGCTTGATGATGAGGATTTTTGATGTTGGTTGTAATACCATCATTTATTTGACCTCTAGAGCTCAAGATTTGATTTTTCGTTTCAAGAGAAAAAATGAGAAAAGGTTGTTTTATTCATGTTCTTGAGTTGTTTTTGTTTGAGCTTGATGGTGAGTCCAAGGAAATAAGGTTCTTGGAACTATGGTGTTGATGAACTCTAAAGCTCATTTCTATTTTGTAAGGATGATTGAGGTTGAGGGGTTATTCTCTAAAAGTCTTGAGTTTGGAGCTTAAAGAGAGAAAATGTGATGCATTCATGTTTATATTCCAAGTTTTGCATCTCATGTTTAAATTTCAAGTCTTGCATATTATGTTTATTTCCAAGTTATCACCTTAAATCTTGAAGATAAGAAAATGAACTTTCATTTTCATGTTTAAATTCCAAGTCTAGCATGTTTATATTTCAAGCTATCACCTAAGACTCAAAGACTTAAAATGGGCTTGCATTCTCATATTTATATTTCAAGCTCTTGCATTTCATGTTTAAATTTCAAGTCTTGCATATCATGTTTATTTCAAGTTATCACTTTAACACTTAAAGATAAGAAAATGGACTTGCATTTTCATATTTAAATTCCAAGTCTTGCATATCATATTTATATTTCAAGTTATCACCTAAATTCTAAAGCTCAAGACTTGCCTCTTTCATCTAAAATGGATATTTTGATTTTAATCACCTCATGAAGTTGGAGATCTTGAAGTTGGCCTTGTTGATGATGAACTTAGCTTTTATGATGTGCAAAAGAGTTTTGAATGATTAAAGAATTTAAGAGGAGTAAAAAGTGAGTTGATTTCAAAGAAAATGTTGGAATGATGTTTGAAATGGTTTTAGAATGGATGGATGACTTGAGGAATGTGAAAACTTGAGTTTTTCGACTTTTGGGGTTTCTAGTAATTGATTAGCAGCATCTTGTAATCGATTAATAACACGCATTAGGTATCCGAAAATGAGTTTGGATTCTTGTAATCTATTATCAACATGTTGTAATCGATTTCCAGCAACTCAAAAATGCTTGTTTTGAAAATTTGAACTGTGTAATTGATTACCAGCTCATGCAATCGATTACCAGATCCTGAATTGTATAAATAAATGTGTTTCCATTAGAATTAACATGGATTGATTACCGTGCATGCTTGATCTTGAGTTATTTGAATGATGATCTTTAGTATAACTGAATACACATATCCTGTTGAGCATAGCATGTGTATCAGTTGAGTTTGGTCCTTGATTTCCAGCATACAAATAGGAACATGTCTATTGTTATATTGAATTATAACTTATTTAAGGATATATGCAATGAATGTTAAGCATGCTTATGTGATTAATTACATGGTGAGTTGTGGTATGACATGATTATACTTAATTGATTGAGATGCATGATTTACAAAGATTATGAGTATGATATATTGAATGATAAGATATGATTGCATTGCATCTCTAAAACAACATGCCAAGGCTAAGTGACACAAAATGTAATGCCTCGATTTTTCCCTGTGTACGAATAACCAAAATGCCCCTGAGGTCATTTCTGCTCGGGAACACAGGATAGCCAGTCCAAGCTAACCTCGAGTGAATATTTTAATGCTTGAAGGGTATTAATTGTGTTATGTGTATTGTTAGAGATGAAAATCTCAATTTTTGGTTTTTCCGCACAAAATTACTAAAATTTCCCTGCGGCTAATTAACACAGAATTAATTGCTGATTGGGCCTGGACTTCACTCGGAAGTTTGGAATGTAACATTTTTAAGAGATGTTTAATGTCTATATAAGCCTGGGTGATCCCAGAAGTTTTTATGCAAAATTACCATTTTGCTCCTACTTAGTGCATTATGGGCCTAATGGTGTAATTAAAGAAACCTAAGCAATATTAGGCTCTAATTAAACATTAATTAGTTCTAGTAATTAATCTAGAGTCAAAATAATTAATTGGGGTTGATTAGGGCCTAAGATTGTTTAAAGAAACTCAAAATCCCTTTTTTAATTCAAGATTTTGTGTCATATCAAATGAAATATTATTTTCTCTTTCCAATTCCTTAAATTAAGGAATCAAAGATGTGATGGAGAATCTTATTGAATGGAGGTTTGACTCCACTAATTGAGCAAGACAACTTCCTAATCTTGTCTTGCATGGCCTTAATTGTTTGTTACTAGCCCAAACACTCCATTAACAATTCCTAACTAAGTGCCAAATCAAATTTATCTCTAAATCCAATTCCTAATACATATGAAAAGAAAATATCTCTCCCTCCATATCTCCATGATGGCTAGCCATTTCTTGCCATACCTCCTTCATGGCCACCCATACCTCTCATCACACTCTCACATTTTCATTATAAAACACATACATACTCCACGAAACACACATGCTTTACCATTCACTTTTTTGGAATCATAACTTGTCCAAAAAATGTGTCTTACAAATTCTCTCTTCTCTCACTTCTCAAAGATTTCTCTTTTCCTTCCACTACCACAAAAGCCACCATCTACCACCACCCTTAACCCCAAACCACCACACCACTACCATAGATCATCCATAAAAATACCCAACCTCTCTATTTCTAAACACCACAACTCAAGAAAGATCTTTCTTTTCATCCTTCCATCTTGGCCAAACTTGTTGAAGAGCTCCAAGAGAAGATTTGTTCTTCTCATTGTCTTGCAAAGATCAAGCTTTTTTCTTTCAACAAGAAAAACATCTTTGGTAGGGATTTTTATTTGGTTTTCTTTCTTAAATCTCTCTTTATTTTCAAAACCATTGGAGTATTGGAATATTGTGTTCTTTTTTTATTTTCGGCTTGATGATAAATATTTGGTTGAGTTTGTTTTCTTTTCTTTCTTCTTCGCCATTTCGGGTTGGTCTTCTTTCTTTCTTTCTAGTTTTGGTTTTGGTTGTCAATGAAATATTGAAGCTATGACTTGATGATGATGGATCTTGGTGATGGATATAAAACCATCATGTGATAGACTATTTAGAGCCCAAAGTTTTGGTTCTATTCTGATTTTAAAAAGATTGAGCAAAAATGGAATAATATGTTTATGTCACTACTTAATTATCTTAAGTTCAAGACTTACCCCTTTTAACTTAAGGTTGATCGGTGTTTTAGAGTTGTTACTCTAAATAGGAGTCTTGAGCTTAAACCTTAAAGAAATAAATTAAAATGTTGTTTGGTTTTCTTTGATGGTTTTTCTTTTGAGCTTGATGGTGAGTCTAAGGAGACAAGGTTCTTGGAACTATAATAATGGGAGACTCTAAAGCTCATGTCCATTTTAGAAGATTGATCGGTATTTTAGAGTTGTTACTTTAAATAGGAGTCTTGAGCCTAGGACCTAAAGAAATAACAAATGGAAATACATTCATTTTTATTTTTCAAGTCCTTTCATTTCATATTTATATTTGAGCCTTGCATATCATGTTTATTTCCAAGTTATCACCTAAATCTTGAAGATAAGTAAATGAACTTGCATTTCATGTCTAGCATATTTATGTTTTATTCCATCATCTAAACCTTAAAGATTAAAAATGAGCTTGCATTCTCATGTTTATTTTCAAGCCTTGCATATCATATTTATATTTCTATTGCCATCACCTTATAATATAAAAAATGAGGCTTGCATTAGTATGTTTAAGTTTATGTCATCACCTAAATATCTAAAGCTCAAGACTTACCCTCTTTCAACTTACTTAGGAATTTTCATTCCACGGGCATTTATCTTTACAAATATGTTTTGGTTTCAAGGGAACAAAATTTTTAAAGTTTAGTGTATCATTGCTTTGAGGTTTCAAAACTTGTACCTTGCGGTTTCTCTTAAAAGGATTGATAACTCCAAAAAGTATTGAAGTAAGATTTTGTGATCAAATTCCTATTAATAAAACTTTAAGTTTTTGCTACTGACCTAAGGTATTTATTTATGTTTCTAAAGGGATAATTTGCTTTTAAGGGTGTCCTTTGACTTAGAATCAATTTTGAGTAAAACTAGTTACTAGAAATGCCTTACTTTGCAACTTTGAATGCTTTAGGGAAGTTAAATTTCAGATTCTGTTCTAGTATTTTTAGACCTGATGTATGCTGTTTGGAGTAGTTTAAATGTGTAAAAATTATTATTAATTATTGTGATAATCATTCTTGGCATCTTAGGCAAGACTAATAACTAAAAAGGATAAAAAATGTGGTTTCTAAAGCTTTCAAAAATTGAAATTATAGATTCTATTCCAGCATGCATTTAATTGGTAAAAATGTGTTTTGTCCTATGTATATGTGTTAGAATCCATAATAAATGGTTTAGGAATTAATTTTAGCATTTTGGGAGAAGTCGGTAATGAGAAAGGGTCAAAAACGTAACTTTTAGAACACGGAAATTGTTTAATTTCAAACACTGACCACCCTATCTAGCATTATTTAATTATGCTCATGAGGTTAAAAATTAGTGAAAATCATTGTAATTAATCCTTTAGATGCATAAAAGAATAATCTCAAGAGTTAGGTTTACCCAACTTGTAGTTTGACCCGTTTAAGGGCTAATGAGTATGTTTATTTTATGAGATGATTGGTTCATGACATGGCTTAAGGATATATGTGCTGAATATGTTGCATACTTGGCTATCAATTACATAATTTATTGTGACATGTCATGATTACACTTGGAATATTTGACATGCATATGATGAGTAATATGAAAGCATGTGATATCACATGTTATGTTTGTGCTTTTGCATCTCAATATAACATGCTAAGTTTGTAGTGACATAAAACACATGGAAATGATCCTCTAGACTCCCCGAATTAAAATTTATAAGAGGTGATCCAAGTAAGTTACATATTCATAATAAGAAAGACAATTAAGTGATGTGTTTCTCCCCCTTTATTACCCCATGTTAAATCTAGCGACGGCTAGTTAAGTTGAGCTCATCCTAAGCGATCGATAGGTTGGTTGGTTCTGGTGTAAATTTTAAAATCACCACGGAAAGTGTGTAGGTTGGATTTGGTGTTAACGTGAGAGGGTGGATTGATGAGAAAGTAACTTGAGAATTCATTCCTAAGAAAGTAAATTATCTGGGTCCTCTTGCCTTCCCATGCATGTTAAAAGATGTTTGACTCATTGCAGCCCTATCATGTCTCATTTATTTGCCACTGCTTTAGTTCTTTAACTTATCTTTTGTTATGAACTTACATGTTATTAATTCATGCTATGAGTAGAGCTATATTACTTGCATGTGTTACTAATACACTAAGGCATTGCCATGCATACATGAGATACCTGCTGCATTCATACATTAAGATTCATGCTAAAAGATATGGGCCTCGGTTAATGGTATTTGGAAATTAATAAACGAATCTTATTTATGCCCACTACTTTCATAATGAAATCCGAGGTTCCTGGGGATGATGATGATGCCATGTGTATGGAGATGGAAGCCCTACTGAGATTCTTGTATAAGTTTCTCATTCCCTCTCTTTCTTCCTATCTTCGTCTTCAGACAAGGTTGATGGTGATGATAGTGAACTTCTTTGAGATGTCGGCGTAGGAGTTGCATGGCGGACTAGATCAGAGTGGCGCAGCGGAAGCAGAGACATAGCCTTTCATTTTCACAACCTTAGGAGTTGTCTCGCCTTCGTATAAGCTCGTAACTTAGTCACAAAGAGCTTAGCTACATCATAATTATGTTTAGTTTTTGAATTGTTATATGCTCAACCTCTACAAGTGGGCTCAGTATACCTTATGTGGTATTATTGTTATAGTATGTTTGTGAAATATTCCTATATCATTGCTATTATTATTATTTGACTTGATACTTGAGGCTAATGTTATGATATGATGATGTGCTATATGATGAATAGTTATATGCTATAACTTATAAGAAAACGGTTCATAGTTTGGTCTTTCAAAAAAAGTGCTCATATTTTCCATATATTTATTTTCAAAAGCCTTAAAATTAAGTAAAATTCTGATGAAAGAGTAACAACTAAGGATTAACCATAATACGTCCAAGGCGTATTATGTTGAAAGTTAGGATGTTACACAAAACATAGGGAAATTATCTTTTAGACTGCCCAAATTAAAGATTATGAGAGGTGATCTAATAAGATAGCCTTCTAGACTCCTTGAATTAAAGGTTATGAGAGGTAAGCCATTAAAGTGATATGTTCATGTTTGCATTCCTAAGTAACATGCTAAGTTAAGGTGACATAAAACACACGGAAATGATCCTTTAGACTTCCCGAATTAAAGGTTATGAAGATGATCCTATGCCCCTTGCCCTACACTCTAGGAGTTGGCAGTTGGCTTATCGAGAGGATAAGTGTAAGCTGGTGACGACTAGTGAGGTATGAGCTCATAACCTAGAACTCTCAAAGGAAAGAATAATAAGGTGGCTACAAGGAAAAGAGAATAAGAAGTTTAAGTCACCTAAGAGATTAATGATAAAAGATCATGCTAAAAGAATTTACATTCTTTACATTATCACATTTGATTGTGGCATTGATTATGTGTTCATAGCTTATCTTGTTGCATCCATGCATTAAGACGCATACTAAAAATAGGTGGGCCTTAGAGTAATAATACTTGGAACTTAATAATTGAACCTTACGTATATGCCCACTATTTCATAATGAAACCCAAAGGTCTTGAGGAGATAGATAATGACACTAGTTAGGAGGTGAAAGCCCTACTAAGATTCTAAGTTTCTCATCCCTTCTTTCTTTTCTTTCTACCCTGTCTTCAGAGGATGATAGCTTTATTTGTGATCTTCGTTGACGTGCTCACTTAGGAGATGGACTTCGATGCCGCCCATCAGTCATACCATTTCATGGGTTATTGTTTTGTGTACCATTTTGTATTTATGGAGCGTCCTTTTGCAAACTCGGTCTCTAGCTTTCGGTTCTCTCCTGCCTCTCCATTCGGTGATGACCTTGTGTTTGAGCATGCTCGACCATGCGGGGAGTAGACCTGCTGTACCCGTCCTGCTACATCTGCCGTTCATGACTTCTCAGACTACATCCCCTGATCACACCCTCACTTGATGGAGTCTGACTCGTCTGAGGATTCCGCTACCCAGCGTTCTTTCGATGGTGCCACATCCACTGTGCGCATGGAGTTTGGATGCCATAGCAAGGCTACGGTGATCTAGCCTATGAAAGGAGCTAAGGTAGCTATGCGACCACGCCAAGGTGCCTACGTCTGTTCAGCTCACTATTTGGCTGCACCCAATGAGTTAGCCTGGTGGATTGGATACCTTCCTTCCTCCGAGGGAGGGCAGCAGTAGGAGCGATTAGTGGACCTTGGGGCACGTGTGCACATGTCATGGCGATGATAGCCTTCTTTTTGTATTTTGGAGGTTATCTATCTTAGTGCACCCTAGTAGGTGAAGCGAGGAGGAGAGACCTTGACTACCTGTACCTTTATCCTTTTCTTTTTATACTTTATGGATAACTGTACTGTCCCAATCTTTAATGGTGTGTATGATACTACTATTTTAAGTATTTATGTTATGGTATGTAATATGGAATGTCTGATGTTGGTAATATATGAACCTATGATGTTGCGTTATGATTATGGCTTGTGTTTATTTTCATCCATATTTATCTATGATGTGTTTTAGTTTCCTTATTGACTTGTATGCGAAATGGATGGTGTTGTTCTTTTATGTTTGCACGACTCATGTTTTCATTTTAAGTTTGTTTTAAAAAAATCTACTCATATTTTCGCTAAGTATTTTAACAACCTAGAGTTAAGAACTGAAACAAAAGAATAATGACTAATAATTAACTTAAATGTGTTCTAGGCGTGTTAGGTTAAATATTATGGTGTTATATATAGTCTTAAAGATCTACAGTTTTCTAGGGTTAGCAAGATACTATCAGAGTTTTGTCAATGATTTCTTAAGGCTAGAAGCACCATTAACGAGGTTATCACAAAAGAATATCAAGTTTCAATAGTCAGATGCATGTGAGGAGAGTTTCCAAAAGCTCAAGACTTGTTTGACCACAGCCTCAGTATTGGTGTTACCCTTAGGCACGGGTGGCTTTTTAGTGTTCTATGATGCCTCGAGTGTCAAACTGGGCTGCATCCTTATACAACATTACCAAGTCATAGTTTATGCATCTAGACAACTCAAGCGGCATGAGCAAAACTATCTGACACATATCTAAAGATGGTAGCTATGGTCTTTGCCTTGAAGATTTGGAGGCGTTACTTATACAAAGAGACTTGTGAGTTCTTTACGGATTATGTAACGCCCCGATTTTCTGTTTAAGAGAAAATGACCAAAATGCCCCTGAGGTCATTTTTTGCCCGGAATTCGAGGATAGCCGACCCGGCAGTCCTCGAAGGGCCAACTCAATGTTTCAAGGGGATTGGATGGTCTTTGTGTGCTTTCGAAACAAAAATCGTGTTTCTGAGCTTTGGTCAAAATGACCAAAATACCCCTATAGCATACTACGTGGGTAGAAATGCCATTCGAACCCGAAACTTTCCCTAAAGGTTTAAAATAACATTTTCAACTATTTTAAAGTGTCTGTTTAAGTTCCGATGGTCTCGGGCAGTTTTTGTACAAAATTACGATTTTGCCCCCGGGATAGTGCTGTTTGAGTTTAATAATATAATTAAGCAAACCTAAGCAATATTAGGCTCTAATTAAAGGTTAATTAATTTCCATAATTAATCTAGAGCCAAAATCATTATTTAAAATTAATTGGAACCTAGAATTGTTTAAAGAAATTTAAAAACCCTTTTCTAAATTCTTTTCTTTCTTTAAAGAAAGTATCCATGAATAGTATTTTCACTATTCATGCCCCCATTCAAGAAAAGTTGTCACACTCACATCACTAGTCATAAAAGTTTTTGACTCCACTAAACCTACATGATCACTTCTAACCTATGGGATTATAGCATTAATTAGCTAACTAGTTTACTTAAAGTACCTACATAACAACCCTTAATCCTAAGTCTAATCCATAACACACCTAAACACACCTTTAAACCATGATTAGAGGAGATGATTTTGCCCCCATGGTTGCCCAAAAAATGGCTCCACTTTTCCCTCCACTTTGCATCACATGTTGTTTGAATGTGTGGCACACAATTGGCCATGTCTCCAAGACAACTTCTCATTCATTCTCCTCCACATACTTCCCTTATTCTAGAAGACAACTACATGGCCTCTTCCTCTCCACTCATTCATGACTCAAGGCTCTATATATAGATTGCCTTGGTGAACATTTTACTACTTTAGTTCATTTGTAAAGTTTAGATCTCTCCAAAGCTTTTCTTTTTCTCTCAAAAACTCTTGTATTCTTCAAGTTCTTGAAGCTCTTCATCTTCTTCCATCTTCAAGATCATCACACCAAGTAGGGATTTTCTTTCATGTATTCTTTCTTTAAAAGTTCTTATTCTAAGTTTGATGTTCATAGTTTCTCTTGATTCTTTTTAGGACTTCTTTTCTTTTCTTTGTTCTTTCTCATTTCGGCCATGAGCCTTGGAGTTCAAAGAAATGAGAGCTTGATGATGAGAGTTTCATGATGATGTTCATCACTTGAAACAAACTCTAGAGCTTGATCTTTGTTCTTGAGTAAAAATGTTTCTAGTTCTTCCTTTCTTGAACTTTTGAGAACTCTAACTTTGATGATGTTTCAAAAATGGTTCTAAGGACTCAATGATGAGGACTCATGATGTTGGTGTTAATATATCATCAAGATCATGGACTCTAGAGTTATAAAATGTTCCTTTTTCCTTCTTGAAGTTTCGGCCTTTTTCCTTGTTTTTCCAAGTTTTATGTTTTGGTTTTCTAAAAATATTATGTTGAGTTCTAAGAACTCTTAGCTTTACTTTACCTTGGTTGGATGAGTTTGGGTTAAGCATTGAGTTCCTCTAAAGTCTTGTTAAGAGCTCTAGAAAGATAAAATGAACTTGCATAATTTATTTTATGCTTGCACTCATATTTACATTCTTGCTATGCATCTTTACTTTTCAAGGTGTCACCTAAGAACATAAAGATTAAAATGGAACTTGCATCATCACTTAATTTAATTCTCAAAGCCTTTCTATTTCGGCCTTAAAGTCGATTGTTGCTGGGCCTAGAGCACTAAAATAAAGAATTGAACTTGCATTATCACTTAATTAATTTCTCGAATGCCTTTCTATTTCGGCCTTAAAGTCGATCGTTCTTTGGGCCAAGAGCACTAAAATAAAGAATTCAACGTTGCATGTTTACCTTCAAGCATGCACGTTTAAGTTTATGTCTTGCATATTTATTTTCAAGCTTGCGTTTAAGTTTATGTCTTGCATATTTATTTTCAAGCTTGCACGTTTAAGTTTATGCCTTGCATATTTACCTTTCAAGTCTTGCATATTTATGTTAAGTCATCACTTTATTTTGTAAGCAAGATTAAAAATGAAAAGCATAGCACGTTTACTTTATGTCATAACTTAAGGACCTAGAGCTCAAAGACTTGCCCATTTTATCTCAAGTTAAAGTCTACTATGGAAGCATTCTTTGAATGCATAATCTCGACCATGTAGTGATGATGAGATTGGAGTGAGTTTCATCTAGTTACAAGGGCCAACAACCTAGGTTCTAGGATTTTCTTTAAGCTTGATGAGTTTTATAAAGTCATGACCAACAAAATTTATGATGTTAATCCTCTTCTAAAGGATAATTTAATTGGTTGCTGACCTAAGGTTATTTTTAGCCTCTTGATGAAGTAAAATGGTTTGCAAAGAGTTTTAGAAGTCCTAAAATGATTCCAAGAGAAACTAGCAATTTAGATGCTTTAGAAATATCAATTTATACATCTTTTTGGGGCTTGATATTTGGTTCTTTCATGATGAGATTGCTACTGAATGATGATGTTTTGATGTGTTAGAATGTGTGAAAATTACTTATGATGAGGTAGGAACCTTTCTATGTATGTTAGGAAAGAAACTAGCTTTATAGAAAAACCGTAAAGTTGTGTTTCAACCTAGTTTTGACCCATTCATTCATACCTAATACCAAAACTGTTTTAGTATGATAACAATCAGTTTAGGATTGATTATTCATGAAAAATTTGGTTACATTTGGAATAGGATTGAATTTTTAGCACCCATAGAGAAACTAGTAACTAGAAATACCGTAAAGTTAGAATTTAACATAGTTTCAACCCATTTCTTTATGGATTCTGCCCAAACTGTTTTAATGGGAACATAATCAGATTAGGATTGTTTAGGCATGAAAAACTTGGTGACATTTGGATTAGAATTGAATTTTTTGCGCCTTCAGAGAAACTAGTAACTAGAAAACCGTAAAAAACGTAATTCTAGAACTCTTAGAACATTGAATTTTCTGATTCTGTACAGCACCCTTATAATGGAGTAAATATGATTTATAATTAGTTCAATGGCTTAGGAATACCTCACAATTGGTTTAGATTTAATTTATAGCACCTTAGGCGAAGACGGAACCAAAAAAGGGTCTAAGACGTAGCTTCTAGAACCCCGTAATCCCAAGATGTAATTTTGCCCTTAAGAAAGATGCTGTCCAGATTCATCATTGAACATAAACATTAGTAAAGATCATTAGTTGTGAACCTATAGGTGCATAAAAGGTTAATAGAGAATGTCAGAATAATTATACCTCAAGTTTAAGGCTCGTAAGGGTCAAAGCATAAGACACCATAGGCGTAAGGGCATAATAAACTTTAGTGTTTTACGTGATCGCATGTTTTATTATGAGAATATCTTGGGCATATGATTTCTTATGAGGATATGCAATGTTAATTTATTGATGCTCACGTTATGATGCGTGCGATGTTTTACAATGCCTATGATGCATATGATGATGATGCTTATGACACACATGATTATAAATGATTGTGTAAAGATATGAATGTGGCATAAAGAAAGTTTGGAAGAAATTCGGTGTCTTCTTTGTTAGGTCAGCCGAATTTCGATAAACTTGAGGACCTTGAAAGTTTTGAAAGTACATGAGTTTTAATGTGACATAGTCTTTGTGAAACGTTCTAGGGGCAGCGATACATGCGCCCGAAACAAATCCTTGAGCGGGTCGGCGATACGTAACGCCCCGAAGAGGACAATATTCACCGTGTACTTGATGCCGGTGGGACGCGTTTTGTTATGATTATGATTATTATTATGATTACGCTTATCGGGATTGATAAGTAAGAACTAGTGACGACTAGTTAGGTATGAGCTCATAACCTA
The DNA here is from genome assembly GCA_031216125.1 of Dalbergia cochinchinensis. Classification (NCBI taxonomy): domain Eukaryota; kingdom Viridiplantae; phylum Streptophyta; class Magnoliopsida; order Fabales; family Fabaceae; genus Dalbergia; species Dalbergia cochinchinensis. Next base: position 4,965,839 of record CM062374.1, read on the forward strand.
GAGATGTGACACGTTCTGGGTGACACCGGTTCGGCCGAGCACCCCCAGATCGATTGTCTTTTAGGGTGATCCCTATGTTACAGTACAATGCTTGGAATGTCACACAAGTTATAGAAAGATATTTTACATGAGAAGTATATGCCACTTTATGCCACTTACGTGATATTGATTCTTCTATGATGATTAAATGATTTATGCTTGATGCATCTTCATGCATTCATGCTTTATTATGCTGCATCCGTAACATCAAGACTCATTCTAAAATAGGCGGACCTTGGCTAATTACGTTTAGTAACTTAAAAATGAATTTGATGCATGCTCACTCATTTTATACAATAAACCCAAGGTTCCTGAGGACGTAGATGATGACACCTAGATAGGAGGTTACCCTACTGAGATTCTTTAGCAAGATTCTCACTCCCTCTATCTCTTCTTTCCGTCACGTCTTCAGATGACGACGCTCGTGGATTTTGTGGATTCCCCGACGTGGGAAGTGCACCATGATTCGGAGCATGGGCTATACCTTTTTGAGGGCCGATGCACTGTTCGTGATTTCGCGTTTGATAGGCGACCCGACATCACCATACGGCGACGAGGATCAAGTTTTGAGCGTGCCCAATTCCAGATGTGCCTCGCCCTTGGATTGGATACGCCCTATCCTTTACGGGATCCTAGCAGTTGAGGCTCGCGGGTAGAAATAGTGCACACACCACATAGGAGAGGATAAACCTTCTCTTGTATAGAGGTTATCCGTTTTAGATGCACTTGGGTAGGGGAGTTTTCCCTTCTCACTTTCTGTAGTAATTTCCTTTCTAATGTACCTTCTTTTCAGTTGTATTTGTTCTATGTTGTACCAAACTAAGTCCCGCTTCTTATAAGTGGGCATATCGTGTTATATATATATATATATATATGCAGTTCGGTTTTCTTGATGATGTGCCATTATCTGCCTTATATATATATGAGATATTTGTTATATTTCTTTATGTGCTTCATCATTCACCGGGTTACGCGGCTCTCACTTTGCTTTTATTATTCAAAAAAAATTTACCCATATTTTCGCTAAGTAATTTTAAAGTAAAAAGGAGACTATGAAGTAATAGACTAATGATTAACCTAAATATGTTCTAAAGTATTGGGTTAAAAATTAGGATGTTACATTATGGTATCAGAGCGGTTCGATTCTCATGGAGCCTGAGGATTGGACTGACTATGCTTCCTAAGCTTAGTACGATAGCTACATTATGCGTAGTGCTTGGATAGTAGAGATAAGCTGTAGGATAGAGATGCATGACCCACATGCCTTTGCGTGTGCCATGGTAACTAGCTCATCTTACATGGAATATTGAGCCTGATCACCTCAGTGTTTATTGTCTCGTGTGTTTAGGAACCAATGGCACCCAGGCGACAGAATAGGACCCCAACCGAGGGAAACCAAGAAGATGCAACTGCTGCTGCTGTCCGTGATATGGCTAGAGCCATGGAGCGGATGTTTGAAGGATGAACCAACAAGGGGACACGGACGTGCTCCCCAACTGCTGAGATGATCGAGCAAGCACGATTTGGTGAATTCCGCAAAGCGAACCCGCCAACTTTCAGAGGAGCCATGGATCCTAACAAGGCTGATGAGTGGATCAAGAACATGGAGAAGATCTACTCCGTGGTCGCCTGCTCGGAGGAGCAGAAGGTCACATTTGCTGCTTATATGATGGAGTCTGACGCCGAGTTCTGGTGGACCGGCACTCGAAGGTTGTTGGAAGCTTCTGGGACTGCTATTGACTGGGAGCTATTCAAGACTTACTTCTACGAGAAGTACTTCCCCGAGTCCGTGAGGAATGCAAGGGACATCGAGTTTATGCAGCTAACACAAGGAGGGATGTCAGTTGCTCAGTACACGGCAAGATTTGAAGAACTGATCAAGTTCTCGCGGGTATTCCAAGGGAACCCCGATGAGATATGGAAGTGCGTGAAGTATGAGGCCGGGTTGAATCCGGAGTTGAACTACGCCGTGGCACATATGGAGATCAGGGATTTCCCCACCCTGGTTAACAAGTGCCGCATTCTGGAGGAAGGACAAGGGAAACTCCATGCTTTGCAAGGCGGAGCGTGCCAAAGGCTAGGACCTCAAGCCCGAGGTTCAAACCGCAACACCTAAACCAATCACGAAGTCACTACAACCCCTATCACACCAACCGGTTCAAGCCACGCAGCATTAAACAAAGGACACCCTTTTACCAACAGAGGCAACATCAGAGAATGCCATTCAGAAACAACAACAACAACAACAACAACCTTAGAAATAACAGCAACAACAACAACAATAACCGACAAGGAGGGTCGGGCGGCCAACGAAACAACTATCAACAAGGAGGGTCCAGCGGGGCCAAGAATAAGGTGCCTCAAGGAGCCTGCTGCTTTCCCCAACCCTTGCACCGTGCGAATGTCCTCGATGCGGAAGAATTCATGGCGACCGCCCCTGCTTGGCTGGGCAGAACATTTGCTTCAGATGCGGAAAGCCCGGCCACTATGCCAACAAGTGTACCAATGGGAGGCCGGCAAACCAGAACCCCAGGCCACAACACCAAGGGAGGGTCTTCACCCTCAATGCAGACGAAGCAGAAAGATCTAACGGCCTCATAGAAGGTAAGTGCGAAATAGATGGTAGGACTTTAACTGTACTTTATGACTCTGGTGCAACCCATTCTTTCATTTCATATGCTAGTGTCGAGTCTCTAAACTTAAAAACTTCCAAACTTCCTTTTGATCTTATTGTTTCCACCCCTACAAATCGTCCTGTAAATACTTGCTTTTGCTGTTTAAATTGCCATCTCACTGTAGAAAATAGATCCTTTGTCATAGATTTAATTTGCTTACCCATGAAGGGTATAGGTGTAGTCCTTGGCATGGATTGGCTTCATGCCAACCGTGTATTGTTAGATTGTGATACCAAAATGGTTATTTTTCCTTCTCCCCCTAGTGAAACTAGTGAAACCTTGAAACTTTACCTTAATGCCGTAGAGGTCTACTGTAGTGGGAAAAGGACTAAGGGATATGTTCTCCTAGCCGCTAGCGAGGTAGACTTTGAGCAGAACCTAGAGAATATACCTGTAGTAAGAAACTATCCCGAGGTATTTCCGGAAGAGATACCTGAATTCCCTCCCGAGAGAGAGGTGGAGTTCTCCATTGAGTTGGTTCCTGGAGTAGGACCAATCTCTATAGCCCCCTATAGGATGTCACCCTTGGAGTTAGCCGAGTTGAAAACCCAGCTTGAGGAGCTTTTGGAGAAGAGTTTCATAAGACCTAGTGCCTCACCCTGGGGAGCCCCGGTCTTGTTTGTGAAAAAGAAGGACGGGAGTATGAGGTTGTGCATAGATTATAGGCAATTGAACCGTGTGACAGTGAAAAACAAATGCCCTTTGCCTAGGATTGATGATCTCATGGACCAATTGAGAGGAGCGGTAGTGTTTTCCAAGATCGACCTAAGGTCAGGATACCACCAAATTAGAGTGAGAGATCAAGATATACCAAAAACCGCCTTTAGAACTCGGTATGGGCACTTTGAGTTCGCGGTAATGTCTTTTGGGTTGACAAATGCTCCTGCAGTATTTATGGATTACATGAATAGGATCTTTAGACCCTATTTAGATCAGTTCGTGGTCGTTTTCATAGATGATATACTCATCTACTCGAAGACTCACGAGGAGCATGAGCGTCATTTGAGGGTAGTTTTGGAGATTTTGAGGGAGAAAAAGCTGTATGCAAAACTCTCTAAGTGTGAATTTTGGTTGGAAGAGGTCAAGTTTTTAGGGCACGTTGTGTCGAAAGGAGGTATAGCCGTTGATCCTAGTAAGGTAGAAGCCGTAATGAATTGGGATAGACCAACCACCGTAACAGAAATACGGAGCTTTTTGGGTTTAGCAGGCTACTACCGTAGGTTTATCAAAGGATTTTCCCAGTTAGCCCTACCCTTGACCAAGCTCACTAGGAAAAATGCCCCGTTTGAGTGGAGCCCCGAATGTGAGAAGAGTTTCCAAGAGCTTAAGGAAAGGTTAACCACGACCCCAGTCTTAGTCTTACCTAGCCCCAATGTACCCTTCGAGGTATATTGTGATGCTTGAACAAAGGACTAGGGTGTGTGTTGATGCAAAATAGGCAAGTGGTAGCCTATGCATCCCGACAACTCAAGCCTCACGAGGCTAACTACCCCACCCATGACCTAGAGTTAGCTGCCGTAGTGTTTGCCTTAAAGATGTGGAGACACCATTTGTATGGTGTAAGGTTTGAAGTATTCTCCGATCATAAGAGTCTCAAGTACCTATTTGATCAAAAGGAGTTAAACATGAGGCAAAGAAGGTGGATGGAATTCCTTAAGGACTACGATTTCGGTTTAAGTTACCACCCGGCAAGGCTAATGTAGTCGTGACGCCTTGAGCCGAAAGTCGTTACACCTGTCCCACATGATGATCAAAGAAGTTGAGTTGATAGAGAAGTTTAGGGATATGAATCTAGGAATGTCAGCAACCGATAAAGGGATAAAGATGTGCTATCTTAGTGTAACGAGTGGATTTAAGCAAAGAATCATGTTAGCACAACGAGAGAATGAGGAGTTCGAGGAGATTATAGATGCTGTTAAGGCGGGAAAATTGAAGGGTTTCGAGAGAGGCGAGGATTGGATATGGAGATTCGAAGGAAGGATCTGCGTACCCCAAGATGGTGACCTCCGAGAGAAGATCTTGGAGGAGGCTCACAAAAGCTATTTCACCATCCATCCCGGTGTTACCAAGATGTACCAAGACTTGAAGAAAATGTTTTGGTGGCCCGGAATGAAGAAGGATGTAGTCGCCTGGGTTAGTAAGTGCTTGGTATGTCAGAAAGTGAAAATCGAGCACCAAAACCCTTCAGGCTTGTTGCAACCCCTGTCAATCCCCGAATGGAAGTGGGAATGCATATCTATGGATTTCGTGACAGGATTGCCTAAGACGCAAGCTGGCCATGATGCTATATGGGTGATAGTGGATCGACTAACCAAGTCGGCACACTTTCTACCTATTAGAGTGACGCACTCTTTAGATAAATTGGCTCAGTTATACATCCAAGAGATCGTAAGATTGCATGGAGTACCGTCGACGATAATCTCGGATAGAGATCCGCGGTTTACGTCGCGTTTTTGGGGAGCCTTTCAAAAGGCGTTTGGTTCAAAGCTATGCTTGAGCACTGCTTACCACCCACAAACAGACGGACAATCCGAAAGGACGATCCAAACCCTAGAGGATATGCTAAGAGCCTGTGTGTTAGACCAGAAGGGAAGTTGGGATAAGTACTTGCCTTTGATCGAGTTTGCGTATAACAATAGTTATCACGCGAGCATCGATATGGCAATCGCATTTAGGCGTTGTATGGAAGGAAGTGCCAATCACCTTTGTGTTGGTACGAGCCTGGGGAGCAAAGTGTCTTAGGACCCGACGTAGTGAGGGAAACAACGGAACAAATCAAGAGGATCCGGGATAGGATGCTCATTTGCTCAAAGTAGACAAAAGAGCTATGCGGACAAGCTACAAGGAAGCGCTTGGAGTTCGAGGAGGGAGAACATGTGTTCCTTAGGATCACCCCCACTACAGGCATAGGGAGAGCCATGAAAGTTAAAAAGTTGAGCCCCCGATTCCTTGGCCCCTTCGAAATTCTTCAGAAAGTAGGGTCAGTAGCATACAAAATAGCCTTACCTCCTAACCTTTCCAATCTTCATGACGTCTTTCACGTCTCCCAGTTAAGGAAGTATGAGTCCGACCCTAGTCATGTCCTAGAGCCAGAGCATGTACAGTTAAGGGAGGACCTGACTTTCAATCTGCTGCCGACGAGGATCGTGGATCGCGGAGTCAAGCAGTTGAGGAATAAGTCTGTTCCTTTGGTGAAAGTAGCATGGGGACGGGACAAGACCGAAGAATTCACATGGGAGCTAGAGTCAGAGATGAAGACTAAATATCCAGAGCTTTTCTAAGGTACGAATTTCGAGGACGAAATTCTTTTTAAGGAGGGGAGTAATGTAACGCCCCGATTTTTACATTTAGAAAATGACCAAAATGCCCTGAGGTCATTTTCGCCTCTGAATCGAGGATAGCCGACCGGCGATCCTCGAAGGGCCAAGTCAAAGTTTCAAGGGGATTGGATGGCCTTTGTGTGCTTTCGAAACAAAAATCGTGTTTCTGTAGCTTTGGTCAAAATGACCAAAATACCCCTATAGCATACTACGTGGGTAGAAATGCCATTCGAACCCGAAACTTTCCCTAAAGGTTTAAAATAATGTTTTCAACTATTTTAAAGTGTCTGTTTAAGTTCCGATGGTCTCGGGCAGTTTTTGTACAAAATTACGATTTTGCCCAGGGATAGTCTTTGTTTGAGTTTAATAATATAATTAAGCAAACCTAAGCAATATTAGGCTCTAATTAAAGGTTAATTAATTTCCATAATTAATCTAGAGCCAAAATCATTATTTAAAATTAATTGGAACCTAGAATTGTTTAAAGAAATTTAAAAACCCTTTTCTAAATTCTTTTCTTTCTTTAAAGAAAAAGTATCCATGAATAGTGTTTTCACTATTCATGCCCCCATTTCCAAGAAAAGTTGTCACACTCACATCACTAGTCATAAAAGTTTTTGACTCCACTAAACCTACATGATCACTTCTAACCTATGGGATTATAGCATTAATTAGCTAACTAGTTTACTTAAAGTACCTACATAACAACCCTTAATCCTAAGTCTAATCCATAACACACCTAAACACACCTTTAAACCATGATTAGAGGAGATGATTTTGCCCCATGGTTGCCCAAAAAATGGCTCCACTTTTCCCTCCACTTTGCATCACATGTTGTTTGAATGTGTGGCACACAATTGGCCATGTCTCCAAGACAACTTCTCATTCATTCTCCTCCACATACTTCCCTTATTCTAGAAGACAACTACATGGCCTCTTCCTCTCCACTCATTCATGACTCAAGGCTCTATATATAGCTTGCCTTGGTGAACATTTTACTACTTTAGTTCATTTGTAAAGTTTAGATCTCTCCAAAGCTTTTCTTTTTCTCTCAAAAACTCTTGTGTTCTTCAAGTTCTTGAAGCTCTTCATCTTCTTCCATCTTCAAGATCATCACACCAAGTAGGGATTTTCTTTCATGTATTCTTTCTTTAAAAGTTCTTATTCTAAGTTTGATGTTCATAGTTTCTCTTGATTCTTTTTAGGACTTCTTTTCTTTTCTTTGTTCTTTCTCATTTCGGCCATGAGCCTTGGAGTTCAAAGAAATGAGAGCTTGATGATGAGAGTTTCATGATGATGTTCATCACTTGAAACAAACTCTAGAGCTTGATCTTTGTTCTTGAGTAAAAATGTTTCTAGTTCTTCCTTTCTTGAACTTTTGAGAACTCTAACTTTGATGATGTTTCAAAAATGGTTCTAAGGACTCAATGATGAGGACTCATGATGTTGGTGTTAATATATCATCAAGATCATGGACTCTAGAGTTATAAAATGTTCCTTTTTCCTTCTTGAAGTTTCGGTCTTTTTCCTTGTTTTTCCAAGTTTTATGTTTTGGTTTTCTAAAAATATTATGTTGAGTTCTAAGAACTCTTAGCTTTACTTTACCTTGGTTGGATGAGTTTGGGTTAAGCATTGAGTTCCTCTAAAGTCTTGTTAAGAGCTCTAGAAAGATAAAATGAACTTGCATAATTTATTTTATGCTTGCACTCATATTTACATTCTTGCTATGCATCTTTACTTTTCAAGCTGTCACCTAAGAACATAAAGATTAAAATGGAACTTGCATCATCACTTAATTTAATTCTCAAAGCCTTTCTATTTCGGCCTTAAAGTCGATTGTTGCTGGGCCTAGAGCACTAAAATAAAGAATTGAACTTGCATTATCACTTAATTAATTTCTCGAATGCCTTTCTATTTCGGCCTTAAAGTCGATCGTTGCTGGGCCAAGAGCACTAAAATAAAGAATTGAACCTTGCATGTTTACCTTCAAGCTTGCACGTTTAAGTTTATGTCTTGCATATTTATTTTCAAGCTTGCACGTTTAAGTTTATGTCTTGCATATTTATTTTCAAGCTTGCACGTTTAAGTTTATGCCTTGCATATTTACCTTTCAAGTCTTGCATATTTATGTTAAGTCATCACTTTATTTTGTAAGCAAGATTAAAAATGAAAAGTATAGCACGTTTACTTTATGTCATAACTTAAGGACCTAGAGCTCAAAGACTTGCCCATTTTATCTCAAGTTAAAGTCTACTATGGAAGCATTCTTTGAATGCATAATCTCGGCCATGTAGTGATGATGAGATTGGAGTGAGTTTCATCTAGTTACAAGGGCCAACAACCTAGGTTCTAGGATTTTCTTTAAGCTTGATGAGTTTTATAAAGTCATGACCAACAAAATTTATGATGTTAATCCTCTTCTAAAGGATAATTTAATTGGTTGCTGACCTAAGGTTATTTTTAGCCTCTTGATGAAGTAAAATGGTTTGCAAAGAGTTTTAGAAGTCCTAAAATGATTCCAAGAGAAACTAGCAATTTAGATGCTTTAGAAATATCAATTTATACATCTTTTTGGGGCTTGATATTTCGGTTCTTTCATGATGAGATTGCTACTGAATGATGATGTTTTGATGTGTTAGAATGTGTGAAAATTACTTATGATGAGGTAGGAACCTTTCTATGTATGTTAGGAAAGAAACTAGCTTTATAGAAAAACCGTAAAGTTGTGTTTCAACCTAGTTTTGACCCATTCATTCATACCTAATACCAAAACTGTTTTAGTATGATAACAATCAGTTTAGGATTGATTATTCATGAAAAATTTGGTTACATTTGGAATAGGATTGAATTTTTAGCACCCATAGAGAAACTAGTAACTAGAAATACCGTAAAGTTAGAATTTAACATAGTTTCAACCCATTTCTTTATGGATTCTGCCCAAACTGTTTTAATGGGAACATAATCAGATTAGGATTGTTTAGGCATGAAAAACTTGGTGACATTTGGATTAGAATTGAATTTTTAGCGCCTACAGAGAAACTAGTAACTAGAAAACCGTAAAAAACGTAATTCTAGAACTCTTAGAACATTGAATTTTCTGATTCTGTACAGCACCCTTATAATGGAGTAAATATGATTTATAATTAGTTCAATGGCTTAGGAATACCTCACAATTGGTTTAGATTTAATTTATAGCGCCTTAGGCGAAGACGGAACCAAAAAAAGGGTCTAAGACGTAGCTTCTAGAACCCCGTAATCCCAAGATGTAATTTTGCCCTTAAGAAAGATGTTGTCCAGATTCATCATTGAACATAAACATTAGTAAAGATCATTAGTTGTGAACCTATAGGTGCATAAAAGGTTAATAGAGAATGTCAGAATAATTATACCTCAAGTTTAAGGCTCGTAAGGGTCAAAGCATAAGACACCATAGGCGTAAGGGCATAATAAACTTTAGTGTTTTACGTGATCGCATGTTTTATTATGAGAATATCTTGGGCATATGATTTCTTATGAGGATATGCAATGTTAATTTATTGATGCTCACGTTATGATGCGTGATGTTTTACAATGCCTATGATGCATATGATGATGATGCTTATGACACACATGATTATAAATGATTGTGTAAAGATATGAATGTGGCATAAAGAAAGTTTGGAAGAAATTCGGTGTCTTCTTTGTTAGGCTGCCGAATTTCTGATAAACTTGAGGACCTTGAAAGTTTTGAAAGTACATGAGTTTTTAATGTGACATAGTACTGTGAAAACGCGTTCTGGGGGACGGCGATCATCGCCCGTAAACAAATCCTTGAGGGGACAGCGATACATGCGCCCGCGAAGAGGACAATATTCACCGTGTACTTGATGCCGGTGGGACGCGTTTTGTTATGATTATGATTATTATTATGATTACGCTTATCGGGATTGATAAGTAAGAACTAGTGACGACTAGTTAGGTATGAGCTCATAACCTAGAGATGTGACACGTTCTGGGTGACACCGGTTCGGCCGAGCACCCCCAGATCGATTGTCTTTTAGGGTGATCCCTATGTTACAGTACAATGCTTGGAATGTCACACAAGTTATAGAAAGATGTTTTACATGAGAAGTATATGCCACTTTATGCCACTTACGTGATATTGATTCTTCTATGATGATTAAATGATTTATGCTTGATGCATCTTCATGCATTCATGCTTTATTATGGTGCATCCGTAACATCAAGACTCATTCTAAAATAGGCGGACCTTGGCTAATTACGTTTAGTAACTTAAAAATGAATTTGATGCATGCTCACTCATTTTATACAATAAACCCAAGGTTCCTGAGGACGTAGATGATGACACCTAGATAGGAGGTTACCCTATTGAGATTCTTTAGCAAGATTCTCACTCCTCTATCTCTTCTTTCTGTCACACGTCTTGAGATGGCGGCTCGTGGATTTTGTGGATTCCCCGACGTGGGAAGTGCACCATGATTCGGAGCATGGGCTATACCTTTTTGAGGGCCGATGCACTGTTCGTGATTTCGCGTTTGATAGGCGACCCGACATCACCATACGGCGACGAGGATCAAGTTTTGAGCGTGCCCAATTCCAGATGTGCCTCGCCCTTGGATTGGATACGCCCTATCCTTTACGGGATCCTAGCAGTTGAGGCTCGCGGGTAGAAATAGTGCACATACCACATAGGAGAGGATAAACCTTCTCTTGTATAGAGGTTATCCGTTTTAGATGCACTTGGGTAGGGGAGTTTTCCCTTCTCACTTTCTGTAGTAATTTCCTTTCTAATGTACCTTCTTTTCAGTTGTATTTGTTCTATGTTGTACCAAACTAAGTCCCGCTTCTTATAAGTGGGCATATCGTGTTATATATATATATATATGCAGTTCGGTTTTCTTGATGATGTGCCATTATTTGCCTTATGTTGTGGTGCTTATGAGATATTTGTTATATTTCTTTATGTGCTTCATCATTCACCGGGTTACGCGGCTCTCACTTTGCTTTTATTATTCAAAAAAAAAATTTACCCATATTTTCGCTAAGTAATTTTAAAGTAAAAAGGAGACTATGAAGTAATAGACTAATGATTAACCTAAATATGTTCTAGAGTATTGGGTTAAAAATTAGGATGTTACAGATTACAAGAGCTTGAAGTACATCTTCCAGCAAAAGGCTTAAATCTGAGGCAACTCTAATGGTTAAAGTTGTTGAAGGACTATGATTGTACGATTTCTTATTGTAACTGTATCACCCCGATTTTTCTGTCCGAGGGAAATGACCAAAATGCCCCTGAGGTCATTTCCTGACCCGAACTCGAGGGTAACCAACTCGGTCATCCTCGAAGGGTCAACTCAATGTTTGAAGGGGATTGAATGGCCTTTGAATGCTTTCGGAAGCGAAAATTTCGTTTTCCAGCTTCGAGTCAAAATGACCAAAATACCCCTATAGCGTTTTTACGCGGGTAATGGTGCCGTTTGAGCCCGGAACTTTCCCCAGAGGTTTAAAAACATGTTTTCATGTGTCTAGAGGTCTCTGTTCAAGTCCCGGAGGTCCCGGGCAGTTTTAGTACAAAATTACGATTTTGCCCCTAGAATAGTGTTTTTGAGCTTAATGACGTAATTAAGCAAACCTAAGCAATATTAGGCTCTAAACGAAGATTAATTTATTTTCCTAATTAATCTAGAGTCAAAATAATTTATTAAAGTTAATTAGAACCTAAAATTGCTTAGATTAAACTTAAATCCCTTTCTAGAACTCAAGACTCCTAGTCTTGGAATCTTGAATAGTGTTTTCTCTTTCCAATTCCTTAAATCAAGGAATTGTGTCTAGAGTTGTTTAAACTCTAAATTGAGGATTTAACTCACTAATGGTGCAAGACCACTCCTTAATTATGTCTAGACCACCTTAATTACCCAATTACCTTACCTAAACACTTTCTTACAAATTCCTAATCTTAAGCATAATCAAAGATACACCTAAACACAACTCTAAACCACAATTAAAATGTAAACTAATCCTCCCCATGGGCTGATGCATTTCGGCCACATCCTTCCCCATTGACCACATGTTTAATTATTTTCTCACTCAAAGAACCATGCTTGAGGTCATACCTTGAACCATACCTCACCATGCTTTGAACCATACCTCACCATACCTCAAGAACACATTATCTCACCTCATGGAACTCATGGAAAGCCTCCAATCTGCACCCTCATGGCCAAAACCTCCTCCTCCATGAGCTCCCTCCATTTGTTTCATTTCTCTATAAATAGAATGCCTTGAGGAGCTTGCACCACTTTTAGATCATTTGCTAAGTTTAGGAAACACTCAAAGCTTTTCTTTTTCTCTCAAAGTCTTTGTGTTCTTCAAGTTCTTGGAGTTCTTCAAGTTCTTCATCTTCTTCATCTTCTTCTTCCATCTTCAAGTTCATCACACCAAGTAGGGATTTTCTTTCATGAATTCTTTCTTTAGAGTTCTTGCTTCAAGCTTTATGTTCATAGTTTCTCTTGATTCTTTTTAGAACTTCTTTTCCTTTCCTTGTTCTTGCTCATTTTTCGGCCATGGGCCTTGGAGTTCAAAGAAATGAGAGCTTGATGATGAGAGTTTCATGATGATGTTCATCACTTGAAACAAACTCTAGAGCTTGATCTTTGTTCTTGAGCAAAAGTGTTTCTAGTTTTTCCTTTCTTGAACCTTTGAGAACTTTAACTTTGATGTTGTTTCAAAATGGTTCTAATGACTCAATGATGAGGTCTCATGATGTTGGTGTTAGTATATCACCAAGATCATGGATTCTAGAGTTTCAAACATTTCTTTTCTTTCCTTGAAGTTTCCGCCATTACCTTTCCTTTTCATGCTAGATGTTTGATTTTCTAAATATGTTATGTTGAGTTCTAAGAACTCTAGACTTTTACTTTGTCTTGGTTTGATGAGTTTGGGTTGAGGTTTAAGTTCCTTTAAAGTCTTGTTAAGAGCTCTAGAAAGATAAAATGAACTTGCATAATTTATTTTATGCTTGCATTCATATTTACATTCTTGCTATGCATCTTTATTTTCAAGCTATCACCTAAGAACATAAAGATTAAAATGGAACTTGCATCTTCACTTAATTTAATTCTCGAAGCCTTTCTATTTCGGCCTTAAAGTCGATTGTTGTTGGGCCTAGAGCACTAAAATAAAGAATTGAACTTGCATTATCACCTAATTAATTTCTCGAATGCCTATCTATTTCGGCCTTAAAGTCGATTGTTGTTGGGCCAAGAGCACTAAAATAAAGAATTGAATCTTGCATATTTACTTTCAAGCTTGCACGTTTAAGATTATGCTTCGCATATTTACTTTCAAGCTTGCACGTTTAAATTATGCCTTGCATATTTAATTTCAAGTCATCACTTTACTTTGAAAGCAAGATTAAAAATGAAGAGCATGAGCACGTTTAGTTTATGTCGTAACTTAAGAACCTAGAGCTCAAAGACTTGCCCATTTCATTCCAAGATAAAGTTAAATGTGAATGTATTCCTTGAATGCATAATTTATTAAGTAGTGATGATGGACTTGCAATGAGTTTTCATCTAGCTATTAGGACCAATAGCCTATGTTTTAAGTGCTCCTTAAAGTTTTACAATTCTTTATAAGGTTATGTCATTATAAGTTGTGATTCCAATCTCTTTTAGGGGATGGAATATGTTTTGGTCAGTGACCTAAGGCTTCACTTAGCCTCTTGATGAATTAAAATGTTTTGCAAAGAGTTTTAGAAATTCTAAACTGATTCCAAGAGAAACTAGTTAACTTATGTACCTAGAAATGTCAATTTAATTCTCTTATTGAGGCAAGATGTTTTCGGTTCTGATGTGATGAATGTGATGCTGTATGATGATGTTTTAATGTGTTGGAATGTGTGAAAATATCATATGATGATGTAGAAGCGATCCTATGCGTGATAGGTAAGAAACTAGCTAACTAGAAATACCGTAAAGCTAGAATTTAACATAGTTTTGACCCATTTGTTTATGGAACTAATCCAAACTGTTTTAATGGGGACATAATCAGATTTAGATTGATTAGACATGAAAAACTTGGTATCATTTGAGTTAGAATTGAATTCTAGCACCTATGGGAAAACTAGTAACTAGAAAAACCGTAAAAAATGCAAATGTAGAACTCTTAGAACATTTAATTTTCTGGATTCTGTCCAGCACCCTTACAACATGATAAACATGATTAATAATTAGTCCTTAAGCATAGGAATGCCTCATAATTGGTCTAGATTTAATCCATAGCACCTTCGCCGAAAACGGAACCAAGAAAGGGTCTAAAACGTAAGTTCTAGAACCCCGTATTCACATGTTAGGATTTCCACCCTATGCTATTCAGATTTAAAAGTAAAATGAGAGGATTATGAATGATGTTTAATTATGAGCCTTAGGTGCTTAAAATATGAACGACGGGTGTAGAGAACTATATCTCAAGATTAAGACCCGTAAGGGTCAAAGCATAAGCTACCGTAAGGGTAAACGTTTGGATGATTTATGATGATGCATGAAGTATGCTAATGATGATGATGTTATTCATATGAGGAATTTATGAGATTATATGTTAATGTGGCATAAAGCAAATTTGGAAGAAAATTCGGTGTAATGACCGTTTTGGCCTTGAATTTCGACAAATTTGGGGACTTAAAGAGATTTTGAAAATTAAGGTACTAAGATGGGTTCTAGGATGACACCGGTTCGGCCGAGCACCTCCATAGAACTCATGTGACATCGGTACCATTTTATACTCTTAGGTGACACCGGTTCGGCCGAGCACCCCTAAGAGTTTTGCCCCCTAACCCGTACTCAGATAGTCGGGATTTATGATACGCTTATCGTTAAGTGGTAAGTAAGAACTAGTGACGACTAGTTAAGGTATGAGCTCATAACCTAGATGTATGACACATTCAGGGTGACACCGGTTCGGCCGAGCACCCCCAGTTCGATTGTCTTTTAGGGTGGCCCATGAGGAAGAGAAGTTTCATGATTATGATTATGTCACTAAGTTTTGTCCCATATGAATGTTACTATTGCCACTTTATGCCACCAAGAATGATGATGCTTGATGTTATGTTTTATGTATGTGCATTAGGTAGTGCCATGCATACATTCTCTATTATGTTGCATCCATGACATTAAGATCATCCTAAAATGAATGGACCTTGGCTAAAATATATTTTAAAGTTTAAAATGAACCGAATACATGCTCAGTCATTTTGTATAAATAAACCCAAGGTTCCTGAGGACGTAGATGATGACACCTAGGTAGTAGGAGGCCCTACGAGATTCTTTAGCAAGATTCTCACTCCCTATCTCTTTCTTTCCGTCACGTCTTCAGATGGCGGCGTTACGTAGTGTTCGTGGACACCCGACATGGGAGGTGCACTATGACCCGACTCACGGGTCATACCATTTTGAGGCGGTGCGGTGCGGATTTTCATGTTCGTAGGGCGCCCGCCGCTCATCCGTGCACACCCATCACTTCTTCCCGATCGCACCCTATGGCGGCGATGGCGGGTTTTGAGCGTGCGGCGTCACGCATGACGAGAGAGTACTCGTGGGCACACCGCCGCCTTAGCCATGCGAGATTATCCCGACTACGTGCCGGACCTACTTCTGAGACCGACCCATCCGAGGACCCGCCTACCCATCCGTATAGCGAGAACTCGCCCCTCTCCACCACGGATAAGGGAGGCGGTGAGGATACCGTGACTCGACCACGGCTTGCGACGACCGGAGGTGCGACCATACCGTGGGGTCACCCTCGATCCCCATTCCGCCTCTTCACGTCCGAGGAGCTCGCCCGATTTCGGATATCTGCCTCGTTCGCGAGATGGACGCCAGTAGGAGGTGACGATCGTCCGATAGAGTACCCGGTTAGAGCACACACCACTTAGATGGGGATAAACCTTCTTTTGTTTAGAGGTTATCCTATTAGATGCACTCGGGTAGGGGACTAGATTATGTTTATGTTTATGTTGTATTTTCTTTCATGTATTTCCATGTACTAAACCGAGTCCCACGCTTATAAGTGGGCAAATTATAATTATATATGAGATTTTATTCAGTGTCTCTCATGATGTGCCCTTATATGCTTTATGCTATGACGTTATGAGATGTATGTTTTGTCCGTCGCAAGTTATATCGCATCACGCGGCTCTCACTTTCATTTCAAAAAAAATTACCCGTATTTTCCGCTAAGTAATTCAAAGTTAAATGAGAACTATGAAGTAACAAACTAATGATTAACCTAAATATGTTCTAGAGTATTGGGTTAAAAATTAGGATGTTACAGTAACACCCCGATTTTTCTGTCTGAGCAAAAATGACCAAAATGCCCCTGAGGTCATTTTTCACCCGGAATTCGAGGACAGCCGACCCAGCAGTCCTCGAAGGGTCAGTTCAATGTTAAAAGGGGATTATGTGTGGTATGTATATTGATAGAGCAGAAGAATCTCATTTTTGAGTTTCGATGCTCCAAATGACCAAAACGCCCCTGTGGCTGTTTAACGCTAATTGATGAGCCGATTGAGCCCGAGCTTCACCCAAAGGTTTTAAATGATGTTTTTATGAGTCCGGGCATGTCTGTTTACGTCCCGGTGGTCCCGGGAAATTTTTGAACAAAATTATAATTTTGTCCCTGCTTAGTGCATTCTGGGCCTAATGACGAAATTAAGCAATCCTAAGCAATATTAGGCTCTAATCAAAGATTAATTAATTTTCATAATTAATCTAGAGTCAAAATAATTAATTAAATTAATTAGAACCTCAGATTGCTTAGAGAAACTCAAAATCCTTTTCTCAAAATCAAGACATTATATCATGAATAAATGAATAGTGTTTTCCCATCAATTTCCTTGAATCAAGGAGCCAATGGATGTTATTAAGAATCTTGATTAGAGGGTGTTTGACTCCACTAATAACCAAGACCATTCCTAAAACTTGTCTTGAGAAGCCTTAATTACCCACTTTCTCATTCAAACATTTAACCACAAACTCCTAATCAAATTCCTAATCAAACCTATCCTCTAAACCACATCATAACACCAAAGAAATGAAATAATTTTTCTCCCCCATGGCCATTGAACCGCACGACCACTCCCATTCCAAATTCATCACATGTTAATTTATTTTAATAACATTTCACACTCAAAGAACCATACCTTCAACCATACCTAACCATATCTTGAAATGACACACAGAAGAGATATTTTCCCTTCTTTTCCCTCCATTATGGCCGGCCACCCTTCTTTCCATTTCACCTCCATGTGTTTCATTTCTCTATAAATAGAAGGAGCCCTCCAAGAGATCATTTTGCTCATTTCTCTACACCTCCAAAGTTTTTTCTCTTTCATCTCAAAGAGCTCTTCTTTTTCTTCCTCTACTCTTTTCAAAGGCCAAGCTCTCCCTCTCAATCAAGAAGCACATCCAAGGTAGGGAGTTATATTCTTTTCTTTTGTTGTTTATCTCTTGGTTTGTAAAGATTCAATGTTAGTTCTTCTCTTCTTCTCTACTTTCTCTTTGGTTTTTGCTATACCTTCTCTTTCCTTTGTTTTCAGCCTCAATGGCCTACACAATGAAGAAACCATGGCTTGATGAAGAGGATTTTGAGTGTTGGTTGCAAAACCACCACTTGTGTGACCTCTAAAGCTTGAAGGCTTCACTTTTGAAAAGGTTTTTAGCAAATAAAGAAACTATGTTGTTGTAAGAGTAATCTTGAGCCTAGGACTCAAATAGATAAGAAATGGTTTGCATTCATATTTATTTCCCTTGCTATCACCTTAATAATTAATCTCAAAGCCTACCTATTTCAACCTTAAAGTTGATTGTTGATTTAGAGTAAAAACTCTAAGGGGCCTAGAGCTCTAAAATAAAGAATTGAACTTGCATATCATATTTATTTTTCAAGTCATCACCTAAAGCTCAAAGATAAGAAATGAACTTGCATTTTATGTTTACATTTCTTGTCTAGCATGTTTATATTTCAGACCATCACCTAAACTTAAAGATTAAGAATGAATTTACATTTTCACGTTTATTTTCAAGCCTTGCACATTTACTTTTCCTTGATATCACTTGATAATGCTAAGATTAAAATGAAACTTGGATTAGCATGTTTATGTCTATGTCATCACCTAAAGATCTAAGGCTCAAGACCCAACTCTTTTTACTTAATCTTGAAACTATGGGCATTTACCTTTACAAAAATGTTTTGATTTCAAAGTAAGTATTGGAATAAGGTTCAAAATGGTTTAAAGAGGAAAGAATATTTAAGAAGATGTTTCAGACTTAAAATTTTGCATATTAAGGGTACTGGTAATTGATTACAAGGCCCATATAATCGATTACTAGAGAGGTTTACCAGACTCAGACATGAACTTTTGGGCCTGAGTAATCGATTACAGCATTATGTAATCGATTACACGTACTAGAACTCTAGTAATCGATTACCTTTCCATGTAATCGATTACTTAGATGTTCTTGGGGCCCAAGTTTGTTGTAATTGTAACATCCTAATTTTTAACCCAATACTCTAGAACATAATTAGGTTAATCGTTAGTCTGCTACGTCATAGCTTCCTTATTACTTTAAAATACTTAGCGGAAATACTGGTAAAATTTTTTTCTGAATTATAAAAGCAAAGTAAGAGCCATGCGACACGATGAGCAATAAAGGATGGATGAAAATAAAGCAAACATCTCATCATAACACAAGGCAAGTAAAGGCACATCACAATAAAACTGAACTGCATATTTATATATATTATGATATGATATGCCCACTCATGGAGAGTGAAGCTTAGTTTAGTACATCATGAACAGATACAACTAAAAAGAAAATACAAAGGAAAGTACGACGAAAAACATAAAAGCAACTCCCCTACCCAAGTGCAACTAAAGGGATAACCTCTAAACAAAAGGAGGTCCATCCTCATCTAAGTGGTGTGTGCTCTACCCGGGTACTCCATCGGTCATACGTCACCTCCTACTGACGTCCATCTCGCGAGCGAGGCACATATCCGGGAAACTAGGCTAGCTCCTCTGGGGTGTAGAGGCGGAATGGGGATCGAGAGTGACCTCCGCGGCGTGGCCACATCTCCGGTCATCATGCGAGCCGTGGCCGAGTCACGGTGTCCTCACTGCCCTCTCTCATCAGTGGTATAGTCACGCATGGCTGAGGCGGCGGTGTGCATGCGGAACACTTTCTTGTTATGCGTACGCGCACGCTCAAAAACCCGCTCGTCGTCGCCGTAGGGTGCTGTCAGGGAGAAGCAATGGGTATGCACAGGGTGAGCGAAGGGACGTCCAACGAACATGAAGACTACTGCAGTGCCTTTGTCCTTCAAAATGGTATGATCTATGCTCCGGATCATAGTGCACCCCCCACATCGGGGTGTCCACAAAAACCACGAAGTCACCATTTGAAGACGTGACGAAAAGAAAGAGATAGAGAATCTTGCTAAAGAATCTCAGTAGGGCCTCCTACTACCTAGGTGTCATCATCTACATCCTCAGGAACCTTGGGTGTAGTATACGAAATAAGTGAGCATGCATTAAGTCTATTTTTAGGTTCTAAAACATAATTAGCCAAGGTCCATTCATTTTAGCATGATTCTTAATGACATGGATGCAATCATATTAAAGAATGTATGCATGACTCTACTTAATGCAAGAAAATAATCACAACATTAAGAATATCATAATAGTGGCATAAAGTGGCAATTAAATTCTCATATGGGAAACTTTGTGACATAAACATCATACTTTACTTTCTCATAGGCCACCCTAAAAGACAATCGCTCTGGGGGTACTCGGCCCAACCGGTGTCACCCAAAACGTGTCACATCTCTAGGTTATGAGCTCATACCTTAACTAGTCGTCACTAGTTCTTACTTATCAATCCCGATAAGCTTAACATAATCATAAACACAATCCCGACTTATGCAGTACGGGCTAGGGGGCATTTCTTAGGGTTGCTTGGCCGAACCGGTGTCATCCAAGAATTTATCTTGGTACCGATGTCACATGAGTTCTCTGGAGGTGCTCAGCCGAACTGGTGTCATCCGAGAACTCATCTTAGTACCTCATAAAAATCTCATAGGTTTTCAAAAACTTTCTGAGTCCCCGAATTTGTCAGAAATTCTGACATAATCATGACATGTCGAATTTCTTCCAAATTCTTCTTTATGCCACATAAGTCATTCAAACATGCACTCTCCATCATAATTTTCATGCATTCACATAATCATTCTCATGCGTTCACAAGCGACATTAAAAATTCATTATGCTCTTGGTCCTACGGTATCTTATGCTTTGACCCTTACGGGCCTTAAACTTGTGATGTAATTAACCTATCATCTTCTATCAACCTTTTATGCACCTAAGGGTTCTCTTCTAACAAATCTTATTATTATTCATGCTCTCTATTAAATCTGAACAATATCATTCCTTAGGGGCAGCATTATAAACTTATAATTGCGGGGTTCTTAAACTTACGTTTTAGACCCTTTCTTGGTTCTGTCTTCGTCTAAGGCGCTATAAGTTTGACCTAAACCAATTATGAGGCATCTCTATGCCTAAGAACTAATTATAAGCCATGTTCTCTACATTATAATGTTGCTGGACAGATTCTAAAAATTAAATGTTCTAAGAGTTCTAGAATTGCGGTTTTACGGTTTTCTAGTTACTAGTTTTCCTATAAGTGCTAAAATTCAATCCTACATCAATTGTAACCAAATTTTTCATGATTAAACAATCCTGATCTGATTATATTCCCATAGAAACAGTTTGGGCCGTGTCCAAAAATAAATGGGTTAAAACTATGCTAAATCTTGACTTTACGGTTTTTCTAGAAGGCTAGTTTCTCTCCTATCATGCATAGAAATGTTCCTACCTCATCATACATAATTTTCACACATTCTAACACATCAAAACATCATCATTCAGCAGTAAATTTGTCATGGAAGAATCGAAACATTAAGTCCCAAAAAGATGCATATCTTGATATTTTCTAAAACATATAAGTTGCTAGTTTCTCTTGGAATCATTTTTAGGACATCTAAGACTCTTTTGCAAACCATTTTATTTTGTAAGAGAGGCCAAAAGATCATTAGGTTAGTGACCACTTGATCCCTCCTTAAAAGAGATTTAAATTCATAAATCTTGTTGGTCTTAATCTCATAAACTTCATGAGGCGTTTAAGAGAGTCTTAAAACTTAGATTGTTGGCCCTTGTAGCTAGATGAATCTCCTTCCAAGTTCATTATCACTACATGGCCGAAATTATGTATTCAAAGAATGCTTCCACATTAGACTTTAACTTGAGATAAAATGGGCAAGTCTTTGAGTTCTAAGGTCTTTAAGTGATGACATAATTTAAACATGCTATGCACTTCATTTTTATTCTTCAATACAAAGTAAAGTGAGAGCTTAAGGTAAATATGCAAGACTTGAATATAAATATGCAAGGCTTGAAATAAATATGCAAGACTTGAAATATAAATATGTAAGTTCATTTCTTTATTTTAGTGTTCTATGTAACACCCCAATTTTTTTGTCTGAGGAAAATGACCAAAATGCCCCTAAGGTCATTTCCTGACCCGAATTCGAGGGTAACTAACTCGGTCGTCCTCGAAGGTTCAACTCAATGTTTGAAGGGGATTGAATGGCCTTTGAATGCTTTCGGAAGCGAAAATCTCGTTTTCCGCAGTTTCGGGTCAAAATGACCAAAATACCCCTATAGCGTTTTTACGTGGGTAGAAGTGTCGTTTGAGCCCGAAACTTTCCCCAGAGGTTTAAAAACATGTTTTCATGTGTCTAGAGGTCTCTGTTCAAGTCCCGGTGGTCCCGGGCAGTTTTAGTGCAAAATTACGATTTTGCCCCTAGAATAGTGTTTTTGAGCTTAATGACGTAATTAAGCAAACCTAAGCAATATTAGGCTCTAAATGAAGACTAATTAATTTCCCTAATTAATCTAGAGTCAAAATAATTTATTAAAGTTAATTAGAACCTAAAATTGCTTAGATTAAACTTAAATCCCTTTTTAGAACTCAAGATTCCTAGTCTTGGAATCTTGAATAGTGTTTTCTCTCTCCAATTCCTTAAATCAAGGAAGTGTGTCTAGAGTTGTTTAGACTCTAAATTGAGGATCTAACTCACTAATGGTGCAAGACCACTCCTTAATTATGTCTAGACCACCTTAATTATCCATTTTCCTTACCTAAACACTTTCTTACAACTTCCTAACCTTAAGCATAATCAAAGATACACCTAAACACAACTCTAAATCACAATTAAATTGCAAAACAAACCTCCCCTTGGCTGTAACATGGCCGAACAGCCATGCCCCCTTTGGACACATGTTTGATTATTTTCTCACTCAAAGAACCATGCTTGAGGCCATACCTTGAACCATACCTCACCATACTTTGAGCCATACCTCACCATGCCTCAAGACCACATTATCTCACCTCATGGAACTCATGGATGCCCTCCATTTCTGCACCCTCATGGCCGAAACCCCTTCAGCCACACACACACTTCATTTGTTTCATTTCCCTATAAATAGAATGCCTTGAGGAGCTTGCACCGCTTTTAGATCATTTGCTAAGTTTAGGAACACTCAAAGCTTTTCTTTTTCTCTCAAAACTCTTGTGTTCTTCAAGTTCTTGGAGTTCTTCATCATCTTCATCTTCTTCTTCCATCTTCAAGTTCATCACACCAAGTAGGGATTTTCTTTCATGTATTCCTTTCTTTAAAGTTCTTGTTCTAGCTTTATGTTCATAGTTTCTCTTGATTCCTTTTAGAACTTCTTTTCTTCTCCTTTTTCCTTCTCATTTTCGGCCATGGTCCTTGAAGTTCAAAGAGATGAGAGCTTGATGATGAGTGTTTCATGATGATGTTCATCACTTGAAACAAACTCTAGAGCTTGATCTTTGTTCTTGAGCAAAAATGTTTCTAGTTTTTCCTTTCTTGAACTCTTGAGAACTTTAGTTTTGATGGTGTTTTAAAATGGTTCTAAGGACTCAATGATGAGGTCTCATGATGTTGGTGTTAATATATCATCAAGATCATGGACTTTAGAGTTTCAAAATGTTCTTTTTGTTCCTTGAGATTTCGGCCATTTCCTTTTCTTTCACATGCAAAATGTTTTGATTTCTAAAAATGTTATGTTGAGTTCGAAGAACTCTAGACTTTACTTGATCTTGGTTTGATGAGTTTGGGTTGAGGTTTAAGTTCCTTTAAAGTCTTGTTAAAAGCTCTAGAAAGATGAAAATGAACTTGCATAATTTATTTTATGCTTGCATTTATATTTACATTCTTGCTATGCACCTTTACTTTCAAGCTATCACCTAAGAACATAAAGATTAAAATGGAACTTGTATCATCACTTAATTTAATTCTCAAAGCCTTTCTATTTTGACCTTAAGGTCGATTGTTGTTGGGCCTAGAGCACTAAAATAAAGAATTGAACTTGCATTATCACCTAATTAATCTCTCGAATGCCTATCTATTTCGGCCTTAAAGTCGATTGTTGTTGGGCCAAGAGCACTAAAATAAAGAATTGAACTTTGCATATTTACTTTCAAGCTTGCACGTTTAAGTTTATGCCTCTCATATTTACTTTCAAGCTTGCACGTTTAAGTTTATGCCTTGCATATTTAATTTAAGTCATCACTTTATTTTGTAAGCAAGATTAAAAATGAAAAGCATGAGCACGTTTATTTTATGTTACAACTTAAAGAACCTAGAGCTCAAAGACTTGCCCATTTCATTTCAAGTTTAAGTTTAAGTGAATGCTTTCCTTGAATGCATGTTTTCAGCCAAGTAGTGATGATGGACTTGCAATGAGGTTTCATCTAGCTACAAGGGCCAATAGTCTATGTCCTAAGTTTTTCTTAAAAGCTTTACAATCTTTACAAGGTTATGTCATCATGAGATATGACTTTATTCCCTTTTAGAAGATGAAATATATTTTGGTCATTGACCTAAGGCTTCTCTTAGCCTCTTGATGAATTAAAATGATTTGCAAAGAGTTTTAGAAATTCTAAATTGATTCCAAGAGAAACTAGTTAACTTATGTACCTAGAAATGTCAATTTAAATCCTTTACTGAAGCTAAATGTTTTCGGTTCTGATATGATGAGTGTGATGCTGTATGATGATGTTTCGATGTGTTAGAATGAGTGAAAATATCGTATAATGATGTAGAAATGATTCTATACATAATAGGTAAGAAA
The DNA here is from genome assembly GCA_031216125.1 of Dalbergia cochinchinensis. Taxonomy (NCBI): domain Eukaryota; kingdom Viridiplantae; phylum Streptophyta; class Magnoliopsida; order Fabales; family Fabaceae; genus Dalbergia; species Dalbergia cochinchinensis. Next base: position 4,990,144 of record CM062374.1, read on the forward strand.
CTAGCTAACTAGAAATACCGTAAAGCTAGAATTTAACATAGTTTTGACCCATTTGTTTATGGAACTTATCCAAACTATTTTAATGGGAGAATAATCAGATTAGGATTGTTTAGACATGAAAAACTTGGTAACATTTGGATTGGAATCGAATTCTAGCACCTATAGGGAAACTAGTAACTAGAAAACCGTAAAAGTGTAAGTTTAGAACTCTTAGAACATTTATTTTTCTGGAATCTGTCCAGCACCCTTACAACATGATAAACGTGATCAATAATTAGTCCTTAAGCATAGGAATGCCTCATAATTGATTTAGATTTAATTCATAGCGCCTTAGGCGAAGACGGAACCGAGAAAGGGTCTAAAACGTAAGTTCTAGAACCCCATAATCACAAGTTAGGAATTCTGCCCTATGCTATTCAGATTTAAGTGTGAACATGAGGATTATGAATGTTGATTAAGTATGAGCCCTTAGGTGCATAACATATGAACGACGGATGTTAGAGAACCATATCTCATGATTAAGACCCGTAAGGGTCAAAGCATAAGCTACTGTAAGGATAAACGATCGAATGTTCCATGATGATGCATGTGGTATGTAAATGATGATGATGTTATTCATATGAGGAATTCATGAGGATATATGTTTATGTGGCATAAAGCAAATTTGGAAGGAATTCGGCGTAATGCCTTTGTGCTGCCGAATTCCCGACGAATTTGGGGACTTAAAGAGATTTTGAAAATTAAGGTACTAAGATGGGTTCTAGGATGACACCGGTTCGGCCGAGCACCTCCATAGAACTCATGTGACATCGGTACCCATTTATACTCTTAGGTGACACCGGTTCGACCGAGCACCCCTAAGAGAATTGCCCCCTAACTCGTACTCAGATAGTCGAGATTTATGATTTATGATACACTTATCGTTAAGTGGTAAGTAAGAACTAGTGACGACTAGTTAAGGTATAAGCTTATAACCTAGATGTATGACACGTTCTGGGTGACACCGGTTCGGCCGAGCACCCCCAGTTCGATTGTCTTTTAGGGTGGCCCATGAGGAAGAGAAGTTTCATGATTATGATTATGTCACTAAGTTTGTCCTATATGAATGTTTCTATTGCCACTTTATGCCACTAAGTATGATGAGGCTTGATGTTATGTCTTATGTATATGCATTAGGTAGTACCATGCATACATCTTCTATTATGTTGCATTCATGACATTGAGATCATCCTAAAATGAATGGACCTTGGCTAAAGTATATTTCTAAAGTTTAAAATGAACTTAATGCTTGTTCAGTCATTTTGTATAATTAAACCCAAGGTTCCTGAGGACGTAAATGATGACACCTAGCTAGTAGGAGGCCTTACTGAGATTCTTTAGCAAGATTCTTACTCCCTCTATCTCTTTCTTTCCGTCACGTCTTCAGATGGCGACGTTCGTAGTGTTCGTGGACACCCCGACATGGGAGGTGCACTATGACCCAGCTCACGGGTCATACCATTTTGAGGGGCAGTGCACGGTGTGGGTTTTCATGTTCGTAGGACGCCCCTTCGCTCATCCCGTGTACACCCATCGCTTCTCCCCGACTGCACCCTATGGCAACGACGAGCGGATTTTTGAGCGTGCGCGTACGCATGATGAGAGAGTGCTCCGCATGCACACCGCCGCCTCAGCCATGCGAGACTATCCCAATTACGTGCCCCGGACCTACTTCTCGGAGACCGACCCGTCGACCCATCCGTATAGCGAAAGCTCTGCCCCCTCTCCACCATTGATGAGGGAGGGCAGTGAGGATACCGTGACTCAGCCACGACTTGCATGGCGACCGGAGATGCGGCCACACCGCGGGGGTCACTCTCGATCCCCGTTCCGCCTCTTTACGCCCGAGGAGCTCGCCCAGTTTCCCGGATATCTGCCTCGTTCGCGAGATGGACGTCAGTAGGAGGTGACGACCGACCGATGGAGTACCCGGTTAGAGCACACACCACTTAGATGGGGATAAACCTTCTTTTGTTTAGAGGTTATCCCATTAGATGCACTCGGGTAGGGGAGTAGATCATGTTTATGTTTATGTTGTATTTCCTTTCATGTATTTCCCTTGTACTAAATTAAGTCCCACACTTATAAGTGGGCAAGTTATATATATATGAGATGATATTCAGTGTTATTCATGGTGTGCCTTATGCTATGACGTTATGAGATGTATGTTTTGTCTGTTACATGATATATCGCATCACGCGGCTCTCACTTTGTATTTCGAAAAAAAATTTACCCGTATTTTCCGCTAAGTATTTCTAAGTAAAATTGAGAACTATGAAGTAACAAACTAATGATTAACCTAAGTATGTTCTAGAGTATTGGGTTAAAAATTAGGATGTTACATTCTAGGCCCAGCAATAATCGACTTTAAGGCCGAAATAGAAAGGCTTTGAGATTTAGTTAGGTGATAGTGCAAGCTCTCATTTTAAATCTTTATGTTCTTTAGTGATGAAAAGTAAATATGCTAGACAAGAATGTAAATATGAGGTGCATTCTATTCTTTTATCCTTTAACTTTAAGTGATGACTTGGAAAATAAATATTAATGCATAAGCTTGAATTTAAATATGAATGCTAGTCCATTTTATTTCTTATTAGAGCTCATACAAGACTTTAAAGGAACTTAAACCTCAACCCAAACTTATCATGACAAGATAAAGTAAAGACAAGAGTGAACCTCAAGGGTTCTTTAAAACACAAAGTTTCTTTTCTTGAAATATGGTCATAAATAACATTTTTATTAAAACTCAAGCTCTAGAGACCTCATTGTGATGAACACATAGTCATCATCTAGAAGCTCTCATCATCAAGCCATTGAGAACCTCATTGGCCAACATGGCCGAAAATTTGGAGAAAGAAAAGGAAGAGGAACCGAAACTTTTAAGAAGAAAAGGAAACATTTGAAACTCTAGAGACCATGATCTTGATGATGCATTAACACCAACATCATGAGTCCTCATCATTGAGTTCATGTACCCATTTTAAGCATCATCAAAGTGAAAAGGTTTCAAGGTTCAAGAAGAAAAACTACAAACATCTTTAACACAAGAACAAAGATCAAGCTTAAGAGATTGTTCAAGTGATGGACATCACCACCATGAAACCTCATCATCAAGCTCTCATTCCCTTGTCTTCACCGCCCATGGCCGAAAATGATGAAGATAAAGGAGAGGGAAAGAAGTTCTAAAAAGACTTCAAGAGAAACCATAAACACATAACTAGAAATAGAACTTAAATAAAGAAAATACTTGAAAGAAAATCCTTACCAAGTGATTGAAGGTTAGGATGAGAGAAAAGGATGAAGAACTTGAACACTTGAACTTGAGAGAAAAAGGAAACTTTAAAGTGCTCTTTGAAAACTTACACTTAGCAAATGAACCCAAAATGATGCAAGTTCACCCAAGCATGCTATTTATAGAGAAATGAAACAAATGCAAGGTGCAAGGAGGAGGAGGGGGTTTCGGCCAAGGATGAGCAGCCCCATGAGTTCCATGAGATGAGATGTTGTGATCTTGAGGCATGGTGAGGTATGGTTCAAAGTATGGTGAGGTATGGTTCAAGGTATGGCTCAAGCATGGTTCTTTGAGTGAGAAACAAATCAACATGTGATGCAAATAGAGGAGTAGTCGCCGAACTTGCATCAGCCATGGGGGGAGGATTTCTTGCATTTTAATTGTGGTTTAGAGTTGTGTTTAGGTGTATCTTTGATTAGGATTAAGATTAGGAATTTGTAAGAAAGTGTTTAGGTGAGGAAATGGGTAATCAAGGTTGTCAAAACATATTTAAGGAGTGGTCTTGCATCATTAGTGAGTTATAAACTCATTTTAGTGCATAAACAATTCTAGACACAATTCCTTGATTTAAGGAATTGAAGAAAGAAAACACTATTCAAGATTCCAAGAGTGAAATCTTGATTTTAGAAAGGAGATTTAAATCAAATCTAAGCAATCTTAGGTTCTAATTAATTTTAATAATTTATTTTGACTTTAGATTAATTATGGAAATTAATTAATCTTCGATTAGAGCCTAATATTGCTTAGGTTTGCTTAATTACATTATTAAGCTCAAAAACACTATTCTAGGGGCAAAATCGTAATTTTTCACTAAAATTGCCCGAGAATCAAACAGATGCTTTGAAACATGTAAAAACATTGTTTTAAACCTGTAGGGAAAGTTTCAGGCTCAAACGGCACCTTTACCCGCGTAAAAACGCTATAGGGGTATTTTGGTCATTTTGATCCGAAACTGCAGAAAATGAGACTTTCGCCTCCGAAACCACTCAAGGGTCATTCAATCCCCTTCAAACATTGAGTTGGCCCTTCGAGGACTGCCGGGTCGACCATCCTCGAATTCCAGGTTGAAAATGACCTCAGGGACATTTTGGTCATTTTTCACTCAGACAGAAAATCGGGGCGTTACAGTAATCGATTACAAGGCTCATGTAATCGATTACCAGAGCCCTTAACTTTTCTGTTTTGAAATACAAAGCTGTGTAATCAATTACAAGGCCCATGTAATCGATTACCAGAACCCCAAGTATGCAATAAACACTTTCTCTACTTGAATAACATAAAGCCATGATCTTATGTTACCTAAATCTATGATTTTATATGATATGAATCCATGATCTTATTTACCATGAATCTATGAGTTTGCATGACATAAACTGATGAGATATGTATGGCTGTTCATGAATCATAAGCATGTTTACTTTATGAGGTGTTGATCTCTAGAGATAGAACTCATCATTTACATGTTATAGTTTCATGTGGAACATTAAAGACACATATGCTAGAGATGTATGAAGAGCTAGGTGTGATATTCTTGAATCATGGCATGATATGATGTGTTGATTCATGAACTATGAATAGATATATTGTATGACACTGATAATTTGATTTGATTTTGGACTTTGAATATGAGAAATACATGCACTATTAGTTCTTGTGACATAAAACAAATTTGAAAGAAATTCGGTGTACTGCCGTTACACTGCCAAATTTCCGTCAAATTTGGAGACTTAAGAAAGTTTTTGAAAACTCCATGAGATTTAAAACGTGACATAACACTGAGATGCATTTCTCTTGCTCCGGTGGGGAGGAAGCAAATCTATGAGGGTATTGACATTGAGCTTGCCAAAGCAGACAATTCGCTGTGTACTAGATGCCAGTAGAGCGTTTCAAAGAAGGAAATATTCCTATAGACTCCCCGAATTAAAGGTTATGATAGGTGATCCTTATGCCCCATAGCTCGTACTCTTGAAGTTGGGATTATTATTATGTTACGCTTATCAGAGGATAAGTAAGAACTAGTGACGACTAGTTAGGTATGAGCTCATAATCTAGAGATGTTTTTAGGGTGGCCCCCATGATGAAAAGTATAAAGTTTAATGTCACACAGTTAAGAAAAGAGAAAGTTTCACATGAAAAGTTACATGCCACTTTATGCCACCTACATGATGTTTCTTGATGTCATGTCCTATTGCTTTCTTGCATAAAGTATTATCATGCATTCATGCATTGCTATGTTGCATACATGACATTAAGATTCATTCTAAAATGAATGGGCCTTGGATAATTATGTTTAAAAACCTAATAACAAACCTTATGCATGTACACCTTTTTATAATAAACCCAAGGATCCTGAGGACGTAGATGATGACACTAGGATAGGAGGATTTCCCTACTGAGATTCTTTAGAAAGTTTCTTGCCCCCTCTATCTTCTCCTTCCATCACATCTTCAGAGGACGATGGCAGCCTTCGTCATATACGTTGACGCACCAACATGGGAGCTGCATTTTGACGCCACGTACCAGTCCCATCATTTCGTAGGCCGTTGCTCCATCCATATGTTTGTATTTCTGGATCGTCCCTTTGCTTAGCCAGTCACTAGCTTCTGGTTCACTCCGACTTCACCCTTCGCCGATGACCTTTTGTTCGATAGCACACGCCCCCAAGGAGAGCGCGCCCTTCACACCCCCGATGCTGCTTCCACCATCCACACCTATTCGGAGTACGTCCTCCATTCACCCTCGGCCTTCTCCGAGACTGACCCCTCTGAGACGAATATCCCATCCATGGGTTCCTCTCCCACCATACCCACGGAGTTAGGTAGTGAGGATAACGTGACACAGCCACTCCGAGGAAGTAGAGTGAGGATAGTGCCCCACCGCAAAGCACACGCCCGACCCTCTCCTCGCTTGGCCACCTTGGCTGAGTTGGCCTAGTGGGTTGGATATGTACTTCCTGTCGATGAGCAGGAGTAGGAGTTGGTAGCTGACTTTAGTGCATTTACACCTACATGACTAGGATATCCTTCTTTTGTTTTAGAGGTTATCTATTTTTAGATGCACTGTTGTAGATGGCAAATCCAGATGTATTTTTCTTTATATTTTCCTTATGATGTACGAATGATTGTATCACTCTACTACTATTCTGGTGTATGGCATGACTATTGTAATGTAGTTTCTTTTATGATATTATGTTCCTTTGGATATGATGTGTTCTTCCCTCTTGATCTTCTTGCATGGCAACGACATAGTTTACTTATCGCATGCGTATGGCTCACATTTTGTCTTTCCTTTCAAAAAGAAAAATTTTACCCATATTTTTTGCTAAGTATTTGAAAGAAATGTTTTAAAGCATGAGACTAAAAGAGTAATGGACTAATGATCAACCTAGTTATGTTCTAGAAGTATTGGGTTGAAAATTAGGATGTTACACTTATCATTTGGGCAAGGCAAATGTGGTGGCTAATGCTCAAGTCTATGGATAGTTTGGCCCACATAATACCCTTGAGGTAGCCATTGATCGAGGATATTCATAAGTTGGGGGCCAAGGGAGTCTAGTTTGTACTTAATGATTTAAAAGCTTTTCTTGCTCACATTAGGGCCCAGTTAACCCTAGTGAAGCAAATTAAGGCACAGCAAAGGAAGAATCCTAAGTTAGCTAAACTTATGGAGGATATGCAAAGAGAGAGAATCATGAGTTCTTATTTGATATGAAGGATGTATTGCACTGTGGTGACTATTTATATGTACCCAATGTGGATAAGCTAAAGAGAAAGGTGATGGAAGAGTCTCATAGGGCAGCATACTCCATTTACGCAAGTTCGACCAAGATGTACCAAGATCTCAGATAGCTATACTGGTAGGAAGGCATGAATAGAGACATTGGTGACTTTGCGACATAGTGTTTGGTGTGTCAACAAGTCAAGGCTGAGCACCAAAGCCCTGCAGGGTTGTTATAGCAGATAGAAATCCTAGAGTGGAAGTGGGAGAAGATAACCATGAACTTTGTAGTCGTATTGCCTCGGACCACTAAAGGTTTTGATTCTATATGGGTGATCATGAATAAAATATGTAAACCGTACTCGACAAACTTAAAATATATTTATATGGGCTACAGGCCTAATACTTTATCTCGGTCCTCGAGCCTAGTTCCCCTAGCCTCGAATACCCTTGGCCCCATTTGTTAGCTCTAGCACCCTTTCAAAAAGTGTTAACAAGTTTTGAATAACAACAAAGCCAATTTAAAGAAAATACTTTAAAGAATGACTAATGGTTGTCTTGAATTTCTTGAAGAATTTAAACAGGTTCTATCGTTTAGCAAAGAGCAAGGCTTACTCAAATGAGGATAAAATTCATGACGCATGTGCAAACATATTTATCTCATGTTAAGAGATATAAAATAAAAAGGAAGTGAAATTATATCCTTATTCAAGCGTAAAATAGCTAGCAATTTGAAGAAGAATCAATAATACAAGAAACCAAGCTTTTGAGACTTCAGAAAGTAGCATTCAACTTTAGAAAGTACACATGAAAGGAAGATATCAAACAATCTATGAAGCCAAAGTGTTCTACTATCTTCAATTTCACATTCGTAAAGTTTAGAACATCAACAAATAATGATTGAAGATAAGAAGACTCAAATTTTGTCGAGGAAATGTTACCGCACTTCAGAAAAGCTTACACTCAGTAAAACAGTGTGCTCTATAAGAAAAAGGAGGGAAAATTTGAATTTGAATTTGTATTTGAAAATGTCAAATCCCAGTGTCAAAACCAGCTAATCATCTCTTTTGCCTTTAAAGTCAACTATTCCAAGTCCTAGAAGAAAAAATTCAGAAACTATGGATCAAAAAGTAAGAGCAGTTTTTGAAGGTCATCAGAAACCTTAACTCCATAATGGCTTCTGCAAACTGCTATGACAGACAGACAAGCAATGCTTCTAGACTATCTTTCCAAGATACAAATAAAAGATCAACGCATGTCTTTAGAAGATCTGATCAAAGGCAGCAGTCACAAGGAAGACCTCTATAAATTAAGATGCTATGCTTTCAAAGATATACGACCAAACATTGATAAAAGAGCTGAAACACTACAAAGTTTTTCCTTCATCTTCTTGTAAAGATCATTACTGCTTGTAATCATTTCCTTATTCATAAAATCTTCTTTCTACATTCTTTATTATTTATACGTTCTTGTAAGGAAGAATAACTAGATAGAAGTCATTCAAGTTTTTCAAGTCCTTTACTGTTAATCTTAAGAAAGCTTGAGTATAAATTAATTTGAGTTGCTAACCCAAACACAAACCTTTGTATCATCGATCTAGTAGTGATCAGAGTGAGGTAGCTTGGAGAGGCTAGTTAAATACTCCTTGCAATGAGACAATAACAGTTGGTTTATTGGTCACAATTTAACTTGGAAAGGCAGATCAAATACTACTCAGTTCAGCTTGAAGAGGCTGGCCAAATACTATTTAGTTCAACTTGAAGAGGCTGGTGAATAACTACTTGGTTTGTGACAGTAGGGGTTGTCTACTGGTCACTGGTAAGCGCTTGGGAAGGCTATTAGAAAGACTATCCTTGTTCTTTCTTTGAGTTTGAGAAAGATTAGTGGAACTCAATGGTTGTTGACAACTGGATGTAGGCAAGTTACCGAACCAACATAAATCTATTGTGCAATATCTCTACTCCCCTTTTTCATTTCTTATTTTATATCTATATCTATTTTATTATTTGTATTTGTTCTGGATAGCTTTCTTTCATTCGTTTGTTACTTTTTCAATTCAGAAAGTTCAATTTTTGAAGTAGTACATGTTGTTTTCCATTGTGCTTTAAGTTCACAACTTGATAGTTTTTGATAAAGTTTTTTAGAGGTCTATTAAAAAAAAGAAAAGGCAAAAAACAATTCAATCCCCTTCTCGTATGTCTTTCTACCAACAGGTGGCATCGGAGCTTGGCCTCTAATGGGTTGAGCAATCTAACGACTGCTAAGGACAAAGATCTGAGGGACAAATGGCACAAAATATTCACATAATTGAAGGATGCTCCATAAACAGACTGCCATTTTTTTTTATGGTAGAGATCATGCATATTGAAGGGACAGAATAGAGCTGTTTATAAAATACACAAGTCTTGACTTGTTAGAGATTATAGAATAAGAAGATTATGTTCCAAGGGAGGAAGTTATAGGAATAAATAATGCATCCTCAATATCTTGAAAAATCCCCTGAATAGGTGGACTGTGCAATAAAATACCAGAGTTCAACTAAACTCAAAAGCTAAGTACCTACTTACATGTGCACTAAGCAAAGCTGAATATGACAAAATCATTACTTGAGACACGGCAAAAGAAATATGGGACAGATTGCATATGTTACACGAGGACAGCTATTCACCCTCTTTGAGACATGAGGAAAGTTGAGGCTTGATAAAGGGTGTTGAGGTTCGATAAGCGAGGAAAATTGAATCCATGCTATATCGGCCCTTTTGAGATTCTAGAGAGAGTTGGAGTGGTGACCAATAGATTGACACTACCTTCTAGCCTATTAGCTATTCACCTATTTTTCCATGTCAACATACTTAGAAAGTACATGCTCGATCAGTCTCATGTGCTTACACTGTAAGCAATCCAAGTTGATAAGAGTTTGTCATATGAGGAAAAATCGGTAGCCATCATGGATAGGCAAATCAAGAAACTTCACTTGAAGGAAGTGGCCTCAATGAAAATGATTTGCAGAAACTACTCTGGCAAGGTAGCCACCTGGGAAGCCAAAGAAGGCATGATGACTGAGTATCTACATCTTTTCCTTCATCAAGGTATGTTGTTTAGATTTGGGGACTAAATCTCAATAGGGGAGTATGTAATACCTCAGGTCCACATATCCTTAAACAAGTCTAGTATAGTCTCAGGGTCCCCCGAGACCTATCCATGTTGCCAGGAAGGTCCTAGATGTAACATCCCCTGCTACTTTATGGATTGACAACTGTCCCCACAAACCAACACGGGTCTTTTCAGTGTGCTTTGTAATGCCCAAGGATTGCGAAGTCGGGGAGTGATCGCCGGTGCAAGGAGGCACGGACAAGGAGCGGCTCCTGGCAGACTTCGAAAGCGGAGGGGTACATGAATGAACCGATTACACACCCGAATGAGAGGGATCCTAAGACTGTATAGGTATGGGACTATATAGTTGAGGAGGGCTTATATGAATTGATTTGTACTACCTATACCAACAAGATGCATCTTCTTTTCGGTAGCCCAAACTGAAAGAACTCCATAGTTAAGCGTGCTTGACTTGGAGCAATTTTGGGATGGGTGACCTCCTGGGAAGTTTTCCTAGGAAGCGTGCGAGTGAGGACAAAGCACGCTGAAAAGACCCGTGTTGGTTTGTGGGGACAGTCGTCAATCCATAAAACAGCAGGGGATGTTACACTAGATGTAGAAGATAGTTTTGAGTGCAGGCCAACCTCTTTCTGACACCGCTATAGCAATCCAAGACAGCTATAGCAGTCACAACCCCTAATTCAGAAGAACAGGTTCTCTAACAATAGTTATAGCGATATCCCTATGCTAAAATAGTATAAAATGATGCAGTTTCGTTCAATGAGACTCCCACCCATATAAATACCATTCCCTTCATGTCCCAAAATCTAAAATCCCTAATATTCAATCTTTCTCTTCCACCTTCTACTTTCAACCCATTCAATCTTACCTCCTCCAAGCTTCAAGGTAAGAGATTTGTGATAGATTATCCCCTCTTTCTCTCTGTTCTTTCATGGTCTTAAGTTGGGTGTTATTATTTGTCATTGTTGTCAAGTACGAGTACTCCCCCAATATTTGTAGAGTTGTGCTAGAGTTATTCTAGATCATCCATTATTTTATTGCTTTCATGGCAAACATTGGTATCATCCCCACTCGAGGAAGTTCTCTAGCTATTGGCACTTCACATTCCACCCCTCCAAGTGAGTAGTTTGACCTTATGGCCTTATTTTGGTTACTAGAAATATATTTTTGGCAATTATGAGTATTTAGAAAGTTAACACTTGAGCTTTAACTTGATATAAAATTTAGATGTATTTTGCAAGGATTTGAAAATACGTTTGAGACATGCTCATGAAAATTATTGATTTTCAAAGAATGAAGGGGACTATTATTGGATTCTATTTGTTTAAATATGATTTATTGCATGATTTCTAGAGATGATCTATTATGACAAGAGTTAGTAAATATCTGACAGAAAATGTCACGACCCGATTTGGAAATATGATTGACATGCAAGGAATCTTATCCCTACGTAAGCCTTCTGGGTAATGTGTCTCTCTAAATGTATAATTTATCATAATTTCATACTTAAAATATGATTTTCTTCTAAGTCATTATCATTTTCTCTAATTAAAACATAATATTCAAATTCATAAAAATAGAAGTATTTAACAAATATAACTCTAAAAACATCTTAAATAAATCTGCTAATCATGGAAGCATAAAATGTTTCATCACATGATCTTAGTCTTAAATCTGAAAATCAGCTTAACACTTAAAAACTGAATCGTAAATACATATCTAGCTTGTTACATAAATTCTAATTACAATGCTTACTCTCAAATCAATGTTTGAAATCAGAAAACACATAATGATCTCCATAACTCTAAAATAAATACATAACTTTAAAATAAATGCATGGCTTGGATCCTGCCTGCACATCTGCTGGAAGTTCACTTTCTGAAGTATCTAATGCTATCTTCCGCTATGCTACAAGTTCATAACTTTATAGCTTTTAATAAAAGTTTTTCAGAAGTTCACTAAAGAAAGAAAAGGAAAAACACGATTCAACCCCCTTCTCATGTGCTTTCTTACCTATGAGTGGTATCAGAGCTTGGTCTCTAAGGGGTTTAGCAATCCAGTGGCTATAGAGGAGAAAGATCTGAAGAACAAATGGCACAAAATATTCATATTGCTGAAGTCACTCCATTAATAGACTACCATTTTTTTATGGTGGAGATTATGCATACTGGAAGGATAGAATGAAGTTATTTATAAAATACACAAGTCTTGACTTGTAGGAGATTATAGAAGAAGTAGATTTTGTTCCAAAGAGGAAGCTCTAGGAACAAATAATGCACCCTCATTGTCTAGAGAAATCCCAAGGAGTAAGTGGACAGAACAAAAAAAGCCAGAGTTCAAGTGAACTCAAGCCAAGTAGCTACTTACCCATGCACTAAGCAAAGCTGAATATGACAAAATCATTCCTTGTGATATGGTAAAAGAAATATAGGACAGACTGCATATGTTGCATGAGGGGACTAATCAAGTGAAAGAAAATAAGATCAGTAAGTTGGTTTCTCAATTAAAATGATAGATCAAGAGAATATTGATGAAATGACCACCAGGTTTATGCATATCATAAACTAACTAAAGGGTTTAGACAAAAGATACTCTAACCCGAAAATGGTTAGAAAAATCTTAAGAAGCCTCCCTACCAAATGGCTGCCCAAGGTTAAAACCATTACTGAGGCAAAGGACCTTCAAACTCTTAGTCTGGATGCACTTTTTGTGTCGCTTAAAACATATGAAGTTGTGCTTTCTGAAATGCCTGGTGAATCCAGCAAAAAGAGCAAGTCTTTGGCATTGAAGTCGTCTCATCAAAAAACATATAAAGCTAAGGCAATGAAAGTTGCTGAAGCCCCTAATAAGGAGGATGAGACTGATGATGAATTAGATGGAGAAGATGGAAATAGACTTTCTATGCTTCTAAGGAAAATGTCCAAAGTCTGTAGAGGAAAAATGAAGAAGAGAAGAGATATCAATTTCAAAAAGGACAGAAAAGGTAGGCTGAAGATTGAATGTGTTATCTGTTTTCAGTATGCGGAGAAAGGTCATCTCAAACCAAATTGCCCCAAACTTAAAGGCCCATAGAAAAGATTCACACCAAAGAAGAAGGGCATGTTGGTCACTTAGAGCGAATCAGAGGAAGACAAGGAAGAGTCAGAAGATTAAGAAAAAATGGATACAGCTAATCTATACTTCATGGCTGGATATTCATCAGAAAGTGAATCTAAGACAAATAATACTGATCTTTCACATGATGAACTTTTGTCTCTCTATGAAGAATTACTTGGGAATTCTCAAACTCTTTCTTCATATCTCATTCTAAAGAAGGAACATAAGAAAACTATTTTGGAACCCAAAATGGTCAAAATAGAAGCTAAGAATTTAAACTGAGAATCTAAGGCTTGTAAAAGAAGAACTGGAAGGTGAAAACAAAGTTTTAAATGTGAAAGTCAAAGCCTTAGAATCTGAAGCTAAAAATAAAAATGAACATACTCAGAAAGTCATCTTTGAGTTAGAAAGAAATTCAAAGCTTCTTAAATCTGACCCAGAAAAAATGGTAAATTGATCAGGGAATCTTGATCTGATGCTTGGTGGTTAGAGGCCATATTTTCAAAAACTGGATTGGGATATGAAGAACAGTTTAATGAAAAAGGAAAACTAACTTTCTTCCAGAAAGATAAAAGAAATGTTTTTTGTACTATCTGCTTTAAGAAGGGACATTCACCTAACAAATGTTTCATGAAAAGGAAGTTTGCCAAAAAAATGGACAACCTTCTTCTCAAACAAACTCAAAAGGACCTAAGAGAATATGGGTATCTAAGGTAAAAAATGCGCTCATTGCAGGTCTGCCTAAGGATGCATGTGGAACCTGAAAATAAATGGTACATAGACAATGGTTGATTAAGGTACATGTCCGGATCAAGAAAATGGCTCAAAAATTTGTGATCCAAGAACTCAGGATCAATAAGGTTAGCAAATGGAGGTAAACCTAAGGTCGCAGGCATAGGAGATGTTAGTAAGGATGATTCTCACTAAATGTCTGATGTCTTGCTAGTTGATGGTTTGGCTCACAACTTATTAAGTATCAATCAGTTTTGTGACCAAGGTTTTAATGTTATATTTAATGCTTATACATGCAAAGTAGTAAGTCTCACTTCAGAACAAGTAATTTTATCTGGAAAGAGGCATGATAACACATATATGTTATCCTTGGATAATCTGAATGATCAAAATATAAAATGTCTCGCATCCTTCATAGATGATAAGTGGTTATGGCATAAGAAGCTTGGGCATGCTCATATGAAGCTCATTGCTGAGATCTCTCAGAAAGATCTTGTTAAAGGCCTTCCAAAGATCACATTTGATAGGGACTCAACTTGTGACTTCTATGAGAAAAGTGAGCAAACCAAAGCTTCTTTCCATAACAAGCATGTGGTTTTAACTACTAAACCACTTGAGCTTTTACATATAGATCTCTTTGGTCCTACCAAGACTGCAAGTCTAGTTGGAAAGAGATATTACCTTGTCATAGTGGACGATTACTCCAGATTTACGTTAGTTATCTTTCTAGCTTCTAAGGATGAGGTTTTTGAAAGATTCAATGTTTTTACAAAATGAGTTTGTATTGAAAAAGATTCTCAAATCAGTATTATTAGATCTGATCATGGAGGAGAATGTGAGAATCAGGTTTTTAATGAGTTTTGTGAAAATCATGGCATTCTTCACGAGTTTTCTACACCTTAAACTCCCTAACAAAATAGGGTAACTGAAAGGAAAAACAGAAGCTTGCAAGAAATGGCCAGAACAGTGCTTTTAGAAAGTGCTTTTTTAAAAGGTTTTTGGGCAGAGGCAGTAAATGCTTCTTGCAATATTCAAAACAGAATCTTTCTTTGGCCAATTCTCAAGAAAACTTCTTATGAGCTATGCAAGGGTAAAAAGCCCAACATATCATATTTTCATATCTTCAACTCATCATATCTTATTCTCAACACTAAGGACAAACTCACCAAGTTTGATCCAAAGTCTGATGAAGGTATCTTCCTAGGTTACTCTTCTATGTCAAGGGCCTATAGGGTATACAACAAGAGAACATCATGTGTAGAAGAAACCATTTATATCAAGCTTAAAGAGCTCAGAAAAGACTTTACTGATGATCTTAAAGATCTAGGATAGAGCTTTGTAAAGATAAATCTAAAGGGCACTTCTAATAGCAAGATGATGAAAGACAAAACATCATAAAGTAAGTTTCAAAACCCAAGTATTTCAAAAAATTTGCTCAAGTCTCCCAAAATATCAGAAAATGATACTTTTGATTATCAAGAAAAGCAATTTGAAGATGAAAGAAAAGCTAAAGAACTTCAAAGTCAAAGAAACTATAAGGGAGTTTCTGATTTAAAAGCAGTTTCCGAAAACAAAGTTCTTAGAGATATCTTTAAGGGTGTGAGAACCAGATCATCCCTTAGAAATACATCAAACTGTGCTTTCATCTCCACCATTAAACCTAAATGCATTGAAGAACCTTTGAGTGATCAAAGTTGGGTGGATGCTATGCAAGAAGAATTGGATCAGTTCGAGAAAAGCAAAGTTTAGACTCTTGTTGAAAAACCAAAGTGAAAAACCATCAGTGGCACAAAATGGGTGCTCAGGAATAAGCTTGATGAAGCGGCGAAAATTGTTAGAAACAAAGCAAGATTGGTTGCACAAGGTTATTATCAACAAACGGGAATTGATTATGATGAAACCTTTGCACCAGTAACTTGACTTGAAGCCATTAGACTGCTAGTTGCTTTTGCTGTCTACAAGGGATTCACTCTTTACCAAATGGATGTCAAGTTTGCATTTCTAAATGGATTCCTCTCTAAGGAAGTGTATGTGAAGCAGCCTCCTGATTTTGAGAGTGAAAACCTTCACAACCATATCTTTAAGCTAACGAAGGCTCTTTATGGTCTAAAACAAACCCCACGAGCTTGGTATGATAGATTGAGCACCTTCTTGCTTAAGAATGGGTTCAAGAAAGATAATGTTGAAACTACCCTTTTTACTCTTGAACAAGATAATAACTTTCTGATAGTTCAAATATATGTTGGTGACATTATATTTGGTGCTTTTGATTATTCTCTTTGTGAAAAATTTTCAAAATTAATACAGAGTGAATTTGAGATGAGTATAGGTGAACTCAAGTTCTTCCTAGGTCTACAAATAAAACAACAAAAGGAAGGGATCCTAATCCATCAAGAAAAATATACAAAAGAATTATTGAAAAGTTTAATATGGATCAAGTAAAACCAATGAGTGCCCCTATACATCCATCTCAAATCATAGATGTTGATGAAAATGATGAGAAAGTATCACAAAGTAATTATCGTGGAATGATTAGTTCGCTATTGTATCTTACAGCCAGTAGACTAGACTTTCAATTAAGTGTGGGAATCTGTGCGAGATTTCAATCTAATCCAAAGCAATCACACTTTAATCTTGTCAAATGAATTTTTCGATATCTGTCAAGTACTACTAATCTTGGCTTGTAGTACAAGAAAGGTACTTTTTGTGATGTGGTAAAATTTTATGATGCTGATTTTGCTTAAGATAGAGTTGAAAGGAAAAGTACAAGTGGTTGCTGCTACTTCTTTGGAGAAGGCTTGATCATACAGTCATGTAAAAAGTATAATACAATTACTCTCTCTACTGCTGAAGCTGAATATGTAGCTGCTACAAATTGCTACACCCAGATGCTATAGATAAAGAATCAACTAAAAGATTATCACTTGAGGTATTCCAAAATCCCTATCTATTGTGTGATAATACAAGTACTATAAATCTTGCAAAGAATCCTATTCAGCACTTTAGATCCAAGCATATTGATATTAAACATCATTTTATACGTGATCATGTTCAAAAAAGAGATGTTGAGTTAATGTTTGTGAATACTGAAGACCAAGTGTCAGATATATTCACAAAGCCATTAGTTGAAGATCGGTTCTGTGTTTTGGAAAAGCTTTTGAACTTAACTGTTTTCAAAACTGCATAATCACTCATGCATAAACCATCTCTCAGTACTCTCTCTCTCTCCTCATCACACCCAAACTAAAGTCGAAAAGGAAATATCTCAGTTTGCAAGATTGAGTATATTTTTTGAAGATCAAAATGTAGATCAGAAAGAAGACAAGTATCTTAGACTGTATATGGGTTGCTCAGAAAGAATATAAAAGGATATAAAACTTGAGATTCATATGGGAAAAAGGTTTCAACAAATAAAGATGAGTTTATGTGGATTTTTCTGAGGAGTCTAGAATGGGTCAGAAAGTGAGAAAAGAAGCTCATCAGAAAGAAAGCCCTTCAGAAAGTGCTCTCAAGAGTCAAAAATCTCTCTTTTTGAAGAAGGATAATGAGGCAGGATAATTCCTTCTCTTTTTAGGTTTTTCTCTCTCTCATGTCGCTTCACCTTCAGTTAGTTACGTCTCATCACTTAAATACCTTCACTTCTCACACGTTACCACCTTGTTTACCATCTTCTTCAAATCTCAACTCTAAACCTTGAACCGTTTCATCTTCTCAAAAATCTCTATTTCTTGTAACCTCTATCTTCTTCAAAGCTTCAGTTTTTTCTATTACACACATCACCCAGATATGGCTAAAGGAAAACACTACTCAGGTCACATCGCTACCATAGGAACACTTCAAATATTCAATGAGTTGATGCATTAGGACCATTATGATAAAAATTTCTCTAGCCAACCTATAGCTCCTGGCAAGAGGCTGACTCTTGAGTTAATGGCTCAAAAAAAGGTTCCTCAACTTAACAGATTAAGTCTTCATTGGGATGGCCATTGCTTTTTACTCCTAGTTAGTTCAAGTTTCTGACTCTGTGCTAATCTCATATATCAGAGGTGTTGATATGGAGCTAAGCATTATTGATCTCTCCAATGTCATTAATGCCCCTAACAAAGGTCTTGTGTGTTCCTCTGAGGAAGATTGGTTCACAACTCTTGGAGTCTCAATGGAAGAGGTCTCCAGATATCTCACTAGTTCTCCAAGATTTCATCCGGGTGAGATCACTATGGTATTGCTAAACTCCAATGCAAGGCAAGTTTTTACAGTCATTCAGTTCTCCTTGTTTCCTCATTTAGGTAGCACCCACCTATTAGTTAGGATGGACTGTATGTTACTCTTCTATTTGTTAACAAAAAGAAGAATTAACTTGCCTAGATTAATATTTGATCATATGCTAAGTGCTATCTCTCTTGAGTAAAGGAAAATAGCTGTTGTTCCTTATGGGGTTCTCCTCACCAAAGTTTTTGAACACTCGTATTACCCTCTCGTAAATGAGTGGTACGAGTATATGGAGGGTACGGAGTATACCTTTAACTCTTTTAGAATCCTAAGGAGACCAATAAGTGCTGCTCCCTTTGGTGTCAAGAGACAGAGTTTAAGAATCAGAGATGCAGTTGTTGAAAAAGTAGCCACAGAAGCTGAAGGTAGAAAAGGAAAAAGGAAAATAATCATTCTTGAGGATAGTTCCGATGATAGCAAAAGGCCTGAAATAATCATCAGATATGGGGGTTCACCCTGTAATCATAGCATGATCTCAGATTCTGAACAAGAATCCTCTTCCAAGATGAAAACATCTTCAAAGAATGAATCTACTACTGCTGCTTCTCCTCTTAGGGCAGAATAGCCTCCTACTTTGACTATACCTGATCCTTCTCCTGTTCAAGGTGTTGATCCTTCATTAAGCCAATCGCCACCACTGGCACAGCCAAACTACAAGGAGGTTCAATTGATGTTGTGTGAACAACGCCTTATCAACAATCGTTTGAATAACTTAGAAGCCATGTCTCGAAGGCATGAAACCCTACTATTGGAAATACTTCGTGAAGTATGGCTTTGGGGCTGATGATGGTGTTACAGATTTCCAGCGCACCTCTTTTTGTTAATGACAAAAGAAGGAGAAAAAAATAGATGAAGAAAATCTATTTGTGCTGTGAAATACATGGGGATCTGTTGTTGAGGGGGAGCCTATTCATTTGTTTTGGCATATTTTCAACATCTTTTGAAGTTCTTGTTCATGTTTTTACCCTAATACTTCTTCCCTCTTTGATTGATATATATATATATATATATATATATATATATATATATATATCAATTTCTTCTCTACCTATTTATATGTTATGCATATATTCTATCTGCTTTGATACATATGATATGCATACCTTAATACATGTCCTTGAATATGCTCTTATCTTTCGTATGTATTCACAATCATGAGCATTCAAAAATTATGGTTGGATACTATTATGCTAAATAAAAGGGCTAATCAAGATAAAATATCACAAGTATTACTTATTAAGTTCCTTCAAGTACATGGATCTTCAGAAAGTATCTTTTCATGATCAAGCTAGTTGTATATCCACGGCCTAAATGTTTTTCACTTTGACATTTTATTCTGATACTTTTTTAAAAAGTGTGTTAAGGCTGATCTAAGCTTCGAAAAGAAATAACATCAACTTTGATTAAAGTCACCTAAGGGCAAAAATGTTTTTATATAATCCATGTCATGCTTTAAGAAAAGAACTTCCTGAAAATCTTTTAGTGATAAAGTTAAAAGAATATAAACTATCATGCTTATATTTCAGTAATATTTTTTTTCAATATCTCTTTAAAAGATTTTCTTTAAATTGGTTTGTCATCATCAAAAAGGGGGAGATTGTTAGCTCCAGAACCCTATCAAGATTCGCTAATTTGTTTTGAATGATAGCAAAATCAATTTAAAGAAAATACTTTGAAGAACGACAAATGTTTGTCTTGATTTTCTTGTAAGGTCATAAATGTAACATCCCCTGCTGCTTTATGGATTGATGACTGTCCCCATAAACCAACACGGGTCTTTTTAGTGTGCTTTGTTCTCATTCACATGCTTCTGAGGAAATCTTCCCAAGAGGTTACCCATCCCAAAATTACTCCAAGTCAAGCACGCTTAACTATGGAGTTATTTAGTGATAGGCTACCGAAAAGAAGATGCATCTTGTTGGTATAGGTAGTACAAATCAATTCATATAAGTCCTCCTCAACTGTATAGTCTCATACCTATACAGTCTTAGGATCCCTCTCATTCGGGTGTGTAATCGGTTCATTCATGTACCCCTCCACTTTCGAAGTCTGTCAGGAGCCTCTCCTTGTCCGTGCCCCTTGCACTGGCGATCACTCCCCGACTTCGCAATCCCTAGGCGTTACATGTAACAGTGTGGTTTGGGGATGAACTAAGTGGGAGCTGGTGGGCATGTAACGCCCGGGGATTGCGAAGTCGGGGAGTGATCACCGGTGCAAGGAGGCACGGACAAGGAGCAGCTCCTGACAGACTTCAAAAGTGGAAGGGTACATGAATGAACCGATTACACACCCGAATGAGAGGGATCCTAAGACTGTATAGGTATGGGACTATACAGTTGAGGAGGACTTATATGAATTGATCTGTACTACCTATACCAACAAGATGCATCTTCTTTTCGGTAGCCCATCATGAAAGAACTCTACAGTTAAGCGTGCTTGACTTGGAGCAATTTTGGGATGGGTGACCTCTTGGGAAGTTTTCCCAGGAAGCGTGTGAGTGAGGACAAAGCACGCTGAAAAAACTCGTGTTGATATGTGAAGACAGTTTTCAATTCATAAAGTAGCAGGGGATGTTACAATAAACAGGATTCTATCATTTAGCAAAAGTAATGCTTACTCAAACAAGGATAAAAATTCACATCGCATGTGCAAACATATTTATCTCATGACAAGAGATATGAACTATAAAGGAAGTGAATATAATACCCTTATTCGAGCATAAAACAACTAATGATTGAAAAGGAATCAATGATACAAGAAACCAAGTCTTTTTGAGACTTTAGAAAGTAGCACTAGACTTCAGAAAGTACACCAAAAAGGAAGATATCTGATAATCTATGAAATCAAAGTGTTCTACCATCTTCAATCCTCATATTCATAAATCTTAGATCATCAACAAACAGTGATTATTGACAAGAAGACTCATATCTCATCAAGGAAAGATTACCGCACTTTAGAAAGTTTACACTTAATAAAACAGTGCAAATCTACAAGGAATAGGGGAAATTTGAATTTCAAATTTGAGTTTAAATTTGAAAAATCAAATCTCGGTGTCAGAACTGACTGATCATCTCTTTTACCTTTGAAATCAACTATCTAAAAGTTCTAGAAGAAAATGCTTAGATATCTTGGTTCAGAAAGTAAGAGCAGTTTTCTGAAGAGCATCAAAAACCTCTATTCCTCAACGGCTTTTGCAAACTGATCCGATAGACAAATAGGCTACTCTTTTAGATTATCTTTCCAAGACACAAATGGATGATCAATATGTATTCCTAGAAGATCTGAGCAAAGGCAACGGTCATAAGAGAGACCTCTATAAATAGAGATGTTGTGCTTACAGAGCAAACAACTTTTAAAACTGAGAAAAAGAGCTGAAATGCTACCAAGTTTTTCCTTTATTCTTCTATAATATTCATTACTGATTGTAATCCTTTCCTTGTTCATAAAATCTTCTTTCTACATCCTTCATTGATCATATGTTCTTCTAAGAAAGAAAATCTAGAAAGAAATTATTCAAGTATTTCAAGATCTAACAGTGTAAATCCAAAGAAATCTTGAGTATAGGTTAGTTTGAGCGGTAACCCAAACATATAACTTTTGCATCCTTGATCCAAAAATGATCAGTGTGAGATAGCTTCGAAAAGCTTATTAAAGACCACTTGTAACTTGACAATAAAAGAGTTTTTTACTTATTACAATTTTAGCTTTGAGAGGCTAGCACAAGACTATTCGATTTAGCTTGAAGAAGCTAGTGAATAACCACTTGGTTTGTGACAATAGGGGTTGTCTACTATAAATACTATCTTTATTCTTTCTTAAGTTAAAGAAAAAGTTAGTGAAACTTAACTGTTGTTGAGAACTGAATGTAGTCAAGTTTGGCCGAACTAGTATAAAATCTCCTATGTTTTATCTTTTTTCCATTCATCTCCTTTTTATTTTCATATCTGTTCTTGTATCATGACTATTTTAAAATGACTATCTTACATTTTTCTGTTACTTGTTTAGTTCAGAAAATTCACTTTTTGAAGTATCTAATACTATTTTCTGTTGTGCTACAAGTTCACAACTTGATAGCTTTTGATAAAGGTTTTTAAAACTTCACTAATGAAAAGAAAAAAGAAAAATACGATTCAACCCCCCTTCCTATAAGCTTTTCTACCAACATCATCTCTCCAGAGAAAAGGAAAACTATTGTTGTTCCCTATGGGATTCTATTGACCAAGATCCTCGAATACTCGTATTACCCTCTGGCAAACGAGTGGTACGAGTATATAGAAGGTACTTAGTATACTTTCTACTCCTTCAAAACTCTAAGGAAACTTGCTAGTGCCACGATATCTGGTGTTAAGAGATAGAGCTAAAGGTACACTGCTCAACTTTGCTGCCACGGATGCTGAGGAAATGGAGAGGAAAATAAAAAAACAATGATAAAGATTGAGAGCAGCTTAGAGGACACTAAAGAATCTAAGGAATCATCTGATTCTTCCATGTCATAACAGGATTAATTGTGACATATGGAAGTGGAAGACGTCATCGGCCAGGACGGGGGGAAGATGAGGAAGAACAGAGATCGTTTTTTACCTTTGAACCTTTAGGCTCTCACAGGTAAGAATGATCTTCTTCGTCTGAGTTTTTAGATTTTATGCCAGAATCCTCAGAACATGAAAAGCCAAGCACAGCTCCTAAGATGGACTTACATATGGTTGCAAACTTTATCCCTGCTCTTTTTAAGGAACTTACTCCTCCTTTTGCTTCCACTGTACTTGATCCATCTCTAACTCAGTGTGGTGATCCCTTATCAAGCCAACCTAAATCAGTAGCGCTACCAAGCTACATAGATATTCAACTATTGTTGCATGAACAACGCCTCATCAACAACTGGCTAGACAACATGGAAGCAATGTCATGGAGAAATGAAGCAATGTTGTTAGAGATTCTTTGTGAAGTCAGGCACCGAGACTAATGATGGCGTCCTTGGATTCCAGCACACCTCTTTTTGCTGATGACAAAAGGGGAGGAAAAGAAATAAAAGAAAATCTTTTCTTGTGCTGAGAAAAATAGGGTAGCATTATGCTAAGGGGGAACATATTCAGACTTTTTTTTTTGCATTTGCATTTTTTTCTCTATCTTTTTAGCTTAACTGCTCTGATAACTCATTTATGCTATGTTATATATTTGTATAGTTTGCTTTCTTGGCTGTATATTTTATGCTGATGACTAAGTGATCATTCTCTTGTTTGATCTGATATCTCATTACATCAAATTATCTAATATATGCTACAATGTGCTTAATACTCTGTTATATATAAATGTTTTGGTACTTGATGTATTGATGCTCTAATTGATGCTTAAGTATATATATATATCAGTAGGCAAACTTATTTGAAAAGCATATGTTTTAAGCTTTGTTTTACAAGTTTCCACACTCTAATACCTATGTTAAGAGCTTCTTAAATTCTTAATATATGCTCAGTATTGCTCTTTCTCTCTTTTTTTTTTGGGGGATTGATCCTTCATGAGTTTGCATAGTAATATGCTGATAAAATTGTATCAAGGTTTCTCTGAGCATCAGAAACTACATAAGCATCAGTATGTTCTCTTAATCATGCATGCTTTGCTACATTTATCATACATCTTTGAGCATCTGTCTCAAAAATTCGTTTGGATAAAGCTGTGCTGAATACAGAATTAATTAAGATAAAATATCATAAGTATTACTTGTTTCTTATTCAAGCATATTAATCTTCAGAAAGTTTGACTAAAATCAAGCTGCCTGTATAGACAAAGCTCAATTTTTTAATATACTGATTTGATACCTTTCAGAAAGCACTCTGAGCTAGTTCAAATATCTCATGAACATTTATAATAGCTATGATTTAAGTCACTTAAGGCTATAAAATATTTTTGATCTTACTTATATCATGCCTTAAGAAAAGGACTTCCTGAAAATCACATTCTATGATAGGGCGAAAGAATATTAATTGTCAAGTTGTACTTTCAGTAATATTTCTTTCAATATCTCCTCAAAAAGATTTTCTTCAAATTGGTTTGTCATTATTAAAAAGGGGAAGATTATTAGCTTTAGAACCCTTCTGAAAGCTTTAATGAAATATGTTTTGATTGACAACAAAGCCAATTTAAGGAAAATACTTTAACGAATGACTAATGGTTTTGTCTTGAGTTTCTTGAAGTAATGCAAGTTCTATCGTTAGCATAACAAGGCTTATTTAAGCGAGAATAATTTCACCTTATAAGTGCAAACATGCTTAATCTCACTTTAAGATATATGAACTAAATAAAAGTGATAATTATCTCCAAACTACAAGCTTAAAATGCCTAACGATTGAGGAAAAGCAACTCGTATAAGAAACCAAGGTTCAGGACTTCAGAAAGTAGCACTGGACTTCAACAAGTACACCTAAAATGAAGATATCAATCAATACTGAAAACAATGTGTTCTACTATCTTCAATCATTACACTCGTATTGAATCATTCATCAAATAAGCTCTGATTGAAGACAAGAAGATCAATGAATCATCAAGGAAATGATACCGCACTTCAAAAAATTCACTTACAGTGAAATAGTGCACTATTTTGGAAAATGAGGGAAATTTGAAATTAAAAAGTCAAAATGAAGTGTCAAAACTGACGTGACCTCTCTTCTACCAACTGGATCAACTAACCCAGCTTCTAGAATAAAGAGTTTAGAAACCATGTTGAGAAAGTAAGAGTAGTTTTTGAAGGGACGTCAGAAATCTCAATACCACAACGGCTTCTGCAACAGATTTGACAAACTGTCAACCTACTCTTCTGGACTACTTTTTCAAGACATAAATGGATGATCAACACATGTCATTTGGAGATCTGATAAAGGGCAACGGTCACAAGGAAGATCATCTATATTGTGCTTTCAAACTCAGAGTGACTAACGCTGATAAAAAGAGCAAAAACCTTGCAAAAATTTCTCCTCCTCTTGTAAAGCATATTACATCTTGTAATCATTTCCCTGGTTTATAAAATCTTCTTTTTCTCTTCCTTCATTGTTCATATGTTCTTTCAAGGAAGAATAGGAGAAAAGAAGTCATTCAAGTTATCCTAGGTCTTTCATTGTAAATCTTAAGGAAACTTAAGTGTAGGTTAGTTTGAGTTGCAAATCTAAACGTAAACCTTTGTAGCCTCGATCCAGCAGCGATCATTGTGAGTTAGCTTGGAGAAGCTAGTCAAGGACTACTTGCAACGCGATGGTAAAGTTGTTTTAATTGTCACGGTTTTGCTTGGAGAGGCTGGTTAAAGACTACTTGATTTAGCTTGGAGAAGCCGGTCAAAGACTGCTCAGTTCTGCTTGAAGATGTTGGTGAATAACTATTTGTTTGTGACAATAGGGGTTGTCTACTGGTCACTAGTGAAAGCTTGGAAAGGTTATTGTAAAGAATATTCTTATTCTTTCTCTGTGAGAGAAAGGTTTAGTGGAACTCAATGGTTGTTGAGAACTAGATATAGGCAGGTTGGCCGAACCAGTATAAAAACTCTTGAGCAGTATCTCTCTTCTCCTTCATCTCTTATTTTTTTCTTTATTTGATTTATTTGCTGTGTCTTTTCTAGAAAGCCTTCTTTTATGCATTCATTTCATATCTAGTTCAAAAAGTACACTTTCAGAGTTACTAACGCTATTTCCACTGCACTTCAAACTCATTACATGATAGTATATTGATTAAGCTTTTCAGTAACAAAACAGGAAAACAAAAGGCAAAGCACGATTCAACCCCCCTTCTCGTGCCCATTCTTCCCTACATGATATAGTGAACATATCTGCACGGAAAAATATAGACTTAATCAAAAACATGATTTTCTGCAATTTAGAGGGTTTCGGGGTACTCAAAGGTTATACTAGGCTTAGTTAAGGAGATATGAATCTGAGACATCACATTATATGGGGGTAAAGATGGAAATACAGTTTTATGCACTAGATTTATGTATGAACCTATTTCATGAAATTTTCTCACCCAGGTTTACTCCATACAAAACTCACCTTTAATCTCAAGCTTGAGCTTATGGTTATCGTTGAATTCATGGTCATAGAAATTGGAATTTAACTTCTTTTATGGAGTGGATATGTATATAGCATTACATGATGACCAAAATCCCTTGATCATTAACTATACAGCAGTGTATCATCATTAACCAAGCCAGCTAGCTACCTTCCTCACGGAACTTAAGCAAATAAGATTGCTGTTATTATAAGCACAGTCAATGAATTGAATCGTGATAGGAAATGCATAATGTTACTTGTGGACAACATCTCGGTCATGAAGAAACTTGAAGCCACTTAAAATTTGCCTTGTGTACACAGAAACTTGAGAATCATTTAAGCGATACTTTTGATAGAGATTTGCGACACAAGTTCAAGGAAGATGTATAGTGCACTTCCGTCCTGGGAATAGGAAATACAAAATATAAATATAAGTAACACTTAAGCCATCCTTTTTATAGCAAGAGTAGGAGATCAATACATAGGGGGAATTAATACTTGACCCATAATCATGAACACAAACATTCATATAATAAAAGAACATAATATAAGATGGAATTAATATATGAAAAATGTGTCATAATTCAGGTGTGTTTTTTTTAGATTTTGAGAAAAGTAATTATAAAATCTAAATTTTTTATATAACTGAAAAAGTTGAAAACTAAATTTTTCCATAAGTTACTAATATTAGTTTCTAAAAAAAAAACTGAAAACTAATTTTTTTTAAATTTCAATTATTTTTTAAAATTATTCAAATATTTAAAATAATCACAAATAAATGCACCCTCAATATCTATCAAGCTCAATAACCTTTACCCACAGCCCAAAGAGCCCCCATTGTGGTGGGTTGGGCTAAATTTTCTGGTGGGCTAGCCCCTCCCATAGAATAGATTTTCATATTTTCACGGTATTTGGAAATTTATGGAATTCAATTCTATTAAGGAATTGAATTAAATTCCATAGTTTGAAAATAACTTAAGTGAATGAATTGAATTCTCGTAGAAATTGAAATCCAATAAAATTAAAGAATTGAAATCAGACCTAAAAGAGTGTGATTTGGTATGAGCATTGAATTTTAACAAATAAAAATATTAAAATAATCTTACATGAATATAATATTTTATTGCTAATCTATCCACGAACAGTAAATGTAGTAAAATCAATCAAATTTATTTATTTACTTTTAGACTCATTCCAAATAAAAAAATTGAATTCAATTCCTTAATTTATTGACTCATTCTAAAAATAAGAATTCAATTCAAATTTAATAAAATCTAATTAATAGTATTCAATTCAATTTTATATTATTAAAAGTTTACGAAAATCTTTGTCTTGTCAACAAAAAGCTGTTTACTGAGCTTCCCAAACATGCACCTTCTCTCATGTTCTCATGTAAGGGAGATTCAGAATCGCATTCAGATTCAGAAACACTCTTTTTCGAATTGAGCAAAATCATTGATCCCTAATCCCAATTTCCTTAATCCCAGTTCTCAATCTCTTAATTTCTAATCTAATTTCCAACGCCATTCTCTCCTATCGAGCTTCACCGTCGTCATTTGGTGCAATTGGTTTTGTTTCGTTTCTGCTCACGAAGATTTGAAGGTACTCTTTGCGATCCCAAACCTCTGCACTATATTAGTTCTCTATATCTCTATCCAATCCCTAACGATCGTTTTGATGCATCTGTATATATGCACTATGCTTTTTATTAAATTATGATTTCATTAAACCTTTGTTTTTGTTTGTGTTTCTTGTCATTTAGGTGTATTTAGCAAAATGGCAATCGCATAGTTACACACCTGTGTATATGATTTTGTTACTTTATGATTGAACTGAATCTCTTTTTCCCCCGTGTTTTGATGTGTTTAGATGAACATTACTAGTGTAGTTGCAGACTTGTGTATATGTTTATTTATTACGTTGCGATTGAACTGAATTCCTTTTTTTTTTTGTTACTGAATTTTGGTGTATTTAGCTAAATATTACTGCTTTTATTACATTGTGATTGAATTGAATTTTTATTTATTTTTTTATTTATTCTTGATTCGTGCATTTAGCTAACTCGTGCTGGCTGAGCTGCACATGTATTGTTTTGATGGATTATTTTCATTCAATTTATTGGAGATTGTTATTGTTCTTGTTAAAAGTGTATGATTCAATTTTTTCTTTGTTTTTAGAATTAGGATTTGGAGGAATAAATTAGTCCAGAGGGAATGATATATTGATTCTTAATTACTACATTATGCTTTGTGAGTAAATCTGTTTTTTCTGTTTGATGGAATGCCAAAGTGAACGGAAAATCCTTTGTTCTACTTCTGTTCATAGTAATCATTATTGATCATCTGTGTTATATTATCTTTGGTGCATTGTGAATTTGTGTTTGTGGTTTGTTAAGTGTTAGGCTAGCCATCAGTATTGTAGTCATTCGTAGCTGAGCTGAAACATATTAATTTCATTTGAATTCCCTTCCCTGTGTCAATTCTCACAGAAAAACATGCAGTTGCATTTTATCTGTCATTATGTCATAAGGTATTTAGTTCATGACCCAAAAAAGAAAAGGTATTTAGCTGATTCTAGGTGCAACAGTTCTGCTTTCTGGAGCTATAGCGAGGGATATACAGTGTGCACTGCAGACAAAATTCCTGGGGTGTCATCTTGCCACTATTCGCAGGAGATATCTTTATCCCCTAGTGTGCTTTTTGGTAAAGGATGGTGATTTTTTGGGTCTTTACTCTTTATGATCTTGTGCATCCATCATCTTCTAATCCCCATGAGAAAGTTAGAGTAGGAAAAACCCTAGAGTTGAGGAGGGAGGACATGTAGCTTCTACCAACAATAATTATGCAGATATGGTGCACCATATTTCTTTTCCAGTGCTTGTGTGTCTGGTAGATATGAAATCAAACATTAGACATTTCAAAATGGAAAGAGGGAACTTATTAGAAGCCACGATTCTCTTAACTGCAACTAGTTTGTTTAAAATCCTTCCTGTGTGAAAGCTGTTAACAAGACCTGTTTCTAAATATTGAATCTGTTGATGAGTTATGATTGAGCAGAAAGATGAATAAATTTATTATTTCAAGCAAAATAGAGTTATTGAGGGAGTGAGCTGGTCAAAGGGACATCTGGGTTTACCTTTACTTTGATGAGTTGATATAATGGTATTGTTCAATTCGAGATAAAATGATTGAAGAAGTTGGTGGTGCATCAACCTGAATGGTGGTTTTCTCAGTATTTAATAATTCAAACACAGTAAATTCATGGAATTCCTCTTAAACATAAGTTGCTACCCTATACATTCTTGTATGTTGAGTAGTCATTTTGGCATTCAACTAGTGGTTATCTTGAAGTGCTTTGTTTGTCTATTTGCAGTTAGATTTGATGGTATTAAATTGACTATTATTCCTCCTTTCTTTTATTCCCATTTCATTTAGCATTTCTAGGAGAATGCTTTTTTCTTTTGTTCTCCTCTATCTTCAATGACTTTTCTTATGTGTGTGGATTGATTGAATATTGTCTACAAGTGCAGGCTTTTTGGTGTAGACTTATTGGAGCATGAGCCTTAAAAAATGTAACTGTCTAAATTATGTAACTCAATCGAGATTATCCAAAACATCAATTTAACAGAATAACTAGAGGTATCAAAAAGTGTTGGCCCACTATCATAGTATCATTAAGCCCTGGCCAAAATTAAAAGCTACATGGCCAAAAAGCCTACATTTCCAACAAGCCCACTGCCCATAGGGCCTAAAGCCCACATGGGCCTTGTGGGCTAGGGCTAGTTCACTTACAAAAGTTTCAAATTTTACCAACTTTTTAATGGGTTGGCCCTAGCCCTGGCCCACATAGAGAATTTCCAAAATTTGCAAACATTTTAAATTGATTGGCTGTAGTCTTGTCAAGAGTGGGGCCTCTTGATCCACATATGGACTGACTGTAGCCCACATGGGCTGGTCCACATACCAAAACTCCAAATTTTGTTAGTTTTTTTTTAATGAGTTGGCCCTATCACACCTATGGGTTATCCCTAGCCCACATGGCCAGACCCACTTAAAAAATTGCTAAATGTTATATAGACAGTTATTATAATCTTGTTGTCTTGTTAATTTTTTTGTCATTGACAATTACATAATTTTGAAGTGGCCCTTTTAAAGACGGTCTATTTGAAGGTCTAGGCTTGTTTGAGGACAAAGGCCTATTTTTAGCTTGTTTAAAATATTTTAAATTGCAGGCTTTTGAAAAGCCAGGCTTAGGCTTAAAAATAAAAAAATCCTATGACAAGCAATTGCCTTGGATCAAGTTGAGGAGTTGCAGTATAGGCTTGGCGTGTTTAAATCAAAGCTTGGCCTGACCTATTTTCATCCCTAGTTACAACTACCTTTCCTACTCGTGTGCTTTGTGATCTCATCTGCAGCCTCTTGGTCATTTATGTTGTACTATGAGCCATATTGCTGTGATTCAAGCTTCTACGTATGTGGAGAAGCCATGATAGCAAACCCCTTGATACAGTAATATCTTTTTTGTGATGCAGCTAAAACTTTAGATTGCTGGTTAGTTGTTCAAAGAACATAGTATTCATTCTGAAGTTGATTTTAACTGGTTTTGTTCAAAGAACATATTATTCATTCTGAAGTTGATTTTAACTGGTTTTCCATTGTATGATATATCTAGACATGAAAGCATTTTATGTTAGATATATATGCTGCATTTGGAGAATGTATGAATGGATGACATTGGATTCAATACACATTGAAATATTTGTGGAGATCTTGATGTAGCCACTAAAATGTCTGGCTGCTATTTTAATATTAATTAATTAATATGCCTTCTTACATGTTTGCTAGCAAGTATATTAGTGTAGAGATTGTTGTGTTATTTCAAGATTGCAAAACAGAAAAATAAACTACTACAATATGAAAATCAGGCAGGGATGGGTATTTTAAAATGTGTCCCAATTTGCCCCATTGCCATCCCTAATCACAAGAAGCATCAATTCACCGCTCATCTCATGAAAGGATTAGTAATAGTGGATTTGTGAGCTTCATGTTGTTAAACTTTGTTGTATAGTTGTGTTCTGAACTCATTGATTGTGATGGTGAACTTGTTTTGTTTATGTATGCTTTGATGTCAAACATTATGTATGTAATACCTCAGGTACTTGTGTCAGTAGACAGGTTCCATATGGCCCTAGGGTCCTCTGGGACCCACCTATGTCGTCGGATCTTGAATTTCACTAAGTTTGAATCCTACACGTCCTTAGAGGGCTATATGATGGAACCACATTGTTGGGATGAAAAGTCCCAGTAATTGTTCCTAAGAGCAAAACAACTTAAAGAACAATTTTTAGTGAATTTTATGAAATCTTTTAGCGTTTCATTTTTAGATCACAAGCTTGTAAAATCGTAAGAATTCTTGAATTTGAACTAAAACCCAAAATTTGGATTTTGATTGGTTGGAATTTTGATTTTTGTGATATTTTATTTGAATCGAAATGGGGAATATTTCCTTATATATATTTATGTTTTAAAGTTAATAGAGAGTAAAATGAATGAGAACAAAATGAATGAGGCCATTGGTAAAATGAATGAGGACATTAAGAAATGTGAATAAGTGAGTGTTGAGACAGCCTAGAAGCCAAAGCAGTTTGGGTGTTGTTGCTGCATAATTCTGCAGAATAGCCTCGCTGTAGCGAGCACTCGATGACAGCACAATATTAGAAAAACGACGCCGTTTCACTTATGACCCCTTTTAAACCTCGGCTCGGGTTCCTCCCCATTTTTAGAGATAGAACCGAACCCTTCCCCCTTTTCTTTCTTTTTCCTTCTTCTTCTTCCAATCCAAGATCAAATCATCATCCTCAAGCTTCAAAGGTAAGTGAATGTTGTTACATTTTGGTTTCATTCCCTTCATTCTCTCAAAATCTAGTGTTGGGCTTTGTTAGTTCTCTTGTTGTTGTCAAGTGGGGATGTTCCCCCAATGTTGTTAAAGTGGTTTTAGAATTATCTAGAGGTTGATAGAGTTTGATCTTGAGTTTTATGATTATTATAGTAGACATTGGTGTTCTCTCGACTCCCTGGAGCTCAGTTGATAGTGGTGTCATTTCTTCCTCCCCTCCAGGTGAGTGGGTTTTATCTCGTGACCTTGATTTTGGGCATTAGAGCTATTTTCTTCACATTGTAGCATTATTGCATGATTTTAGAGACGATGCTAAAGAGATTATAAATTATTATTAGTTTGTTAAGTTATGAGATCTTGATTTTTAAAGAGCATGAAGTATAAGTTTTAAGAGACTCATGGGACCAATTGTTACTAAAATGACTTTCAATAAAGAGCTAGATTATGAATAAGATTATATTAGAGAAAATGAATATATATATTGAGTAAAGTATGTTTTAGCTTTTGAAAGCCCAGATGATTATGATTTCAGAGTTTTTATGATTTAGAACCCTATTAGTGTTGAAGTATGATGTTAGAATTTTCTAGTTATGAAAATATGCCAGTTTAAGATTCGAATTAGAAATTTAGTCAAAATGATTTAGAGCACGGAGTTTCCTATGAGTTTTAATAGTTGGTGGCGACATATTCTGTGGGCTTTGGAAATCACAAATTCTACAAGTGGGTGATTCCTTGGACATGATTTCATGGCCACAGTTATGAGAATCTAGAGCTCTTATGATGCAAAGAGTTTTTAAGAGTTTTCATGAAATTAAGAAATATGGAATTTCAGTATTGTTGAATTTATTTATTTCTGTTGAGTTATGTATGATGAGATTTATTAACGGCCATGGAGGTAATTGTATTAAACAGCCATGGAGGCAATAGTATTAAACAACCATGGAAGCAACCTTATCTACCAGCCATGGAGGCAAATCCCTTTCACAGCCATGGAGGCAGAGCTATAGAAAGTTGAGACCTAGTGAGGTGCCCATAGAGAACAGAGATATTTACGAACAGTGATTATATTCTTGTGTATGTATATCAAGTTCAGAGTATTATTGACTATGACTCAGAGGAGTTTAGAGTTTTGTTTTATATGTTTATATATGGGACTACTAGAATAATTTTAGAATTGTTTCATTATTGTTATTATTATTACTATTAGTATTATTATGATCTTGGTTGTTGTTCCATGAAAGGGGTTATGAGTGAGGATTTACTCATTGAGTTTTGCAATAAAATTCACTCGTTCTTTCTTCCTTTTCTCACAGATACAGGTATAGCTCAGGATCCTCCTCTTCCTCCCCCTTAGCAATAGCCTATCTCAGTCGGTGAGCTTCATGTTACCGTGAAGTATTTTGGATTCTTTTTGGTAGAGTGCTCCAGTGATATGACAGGCAGGGTCCCGGCCCACGTGCGTAGATTTATGTTCATGTTTTGCAGTTTGTACATCATGATTCCATGCATTACAATGATTTAGTATTCATGGTGTATTTTGTAAATGAACAACTCAATATGATTTATATTATTACAACTACAATTTCGGATTTTACTTATGGAAAAGAGTTATTCAGATTTGTTACGAGTTTAATATAAGAATTGATTTATGATTTAAAATATCTTTTATGAATAAAGTATGCATATAATACGGTGTAGTTCTCACGAGCCTTATGTGGGAATAGGATTCCTCATGTGCTGGTCACGATCCAAGTCAGGTCGTGACAATGTACCCCCAAGAACTCTACTTTCCACAAAAACTAACACTTCAAAATAGTAAATGAAATCATACTATCAAACTATCTGAGCCTTTTGGCTGCTGTTGTCTTATAAATCTCTAGTCTTCCATTATCTGGATAGCTCCTTTAAGCTTGGGCTTTTACCTTCTCAATTTCACTATTATTTGCTATCTGATCACCACATTGCAACTGCTTTAAAGTTCTGATTGCATTATAGGCTCATTTGAGGTGTTGCTTCCCTTGATTGCCTCTCTCTCTCTCACACACACACACAAACACTTTCACATACACGCAGAGGAACATTATGATTTCTTGCGCCCTCTTGATGCGTCATGTCCGATGGATTTCCCAGTCTTCCATAACCACTGTCCACAGATGGTCATCAGGTTGTTCTCCCTGCCTCTCTCTGCCTTGAGCTGGCAATTCTGGAATGGTCTCCATGCTTGTGGGACCTGTTAAAAGCTCTTCTCAGGATGATACAAAGCTTCTGATACCAATGTTAAAACTGAATTGACTGTATGTTTTTATTGCTAAGAATACTTGGCAAATGGCAATACACCAAGAATCCTTAAGGAATGATACAAGTATGAACCCTAGGAGAGTATAGAGTCTCCACTCTCTCTATCTGATACACATGAATTCACTAGACGCCTAACTCATCGTCATTTTCCTCTATTTATAGTCATTAATCCCCTAACTAATTAACTTCCCTAACTAATCTCTGACTAATGGATCCTAACAATGAGAATGTTTTGATTGATTTTATTTACCCTTATTTGATGTTATATGCTTTTAGAGAAATATTTGACCTTAATATGTTAGGTCCAATGATAAGTATTTATGTGCATATATTCTACACAATAACCAAGCTTTTTTCATGCCTTGTGACATGGAGATCATAGGGTCAAATCCTATAAATAGCTTCTCTGCAAAGCAGGGGTGACACTACATACATCAACCCTCCCCAGACCCCACTAGGTAGGAGCCTTGTGCATTGGGCCATTCTTTTTATTTTATTTTATTTTATTTGTAACCAAGCTTTTCTTCCTATAGGTTCCGTCTAAATTGAAACTTACAACAGGAAGTGCTTGATCCATATTTTTTCTTCTGAATTACATATATTATTTTGATTTTTCATTTAATTCTAACATCTATGCAATTGATTGCATTTTCTTTATGAACTAGTAATATAGTGTTAATCTTAATTTTGATCACAGTTGTCACCAGTACTGTAGTGGCTGGAGCAGAGCAGGGCAGAGCCTCCCTGCTCCCAAGTCCATGTGGCAGAGTATGCGCTAAGTACTAGATTGCTGGGGCCAACAATAGCACCCTTTGCAGTTGCTCTGCTTCTCAAAGATTACCCCCTTCTTAAACTTTCTGAATGCTGGGTTGTGGATACAATCTTTATTTTATCCCAATTTAAACTTGCATGGATCCATAAATTCCATGGAATATTTTGCCATGCTGCATCTAGACCGGTTTTGGGGTTTGCCTAGACTTGCAGTCTGTCACTTTCTCCACAGCCCACCATTTAGATTCTCACTTGCCCATCACACGAACCATTTTGCCCGTAGCCTGTAAGCTCCTCGATGCCATGCATAGCTTGTGTGCCTATCTTTGTCACATGCAAGTGCTTCTCCTTTAGCCTCCAATTCACCTCCAGCCCTTGATTGTATTCAACAGAGTTGTGATTGGTACATGGGAGTTTATAATTGCTTCTGTTATCTTCAGTGTAGCAGCACTTTGTGATGCACTATGTTGCTACAGCATTTTTGAAATTGGCCGCTTTCATTGCTTTCCACCATCCAATACTTTTTTATGTTTAATTGTTCTGGTTTTTTAATTTTCATCATTTTTTTGGTAATATCATAATATTAATTTTGATGTTGCTTTGTTAAGTTAGAGTTCTTCCTGATTGATTAGCTACAGTTTAGTCAAAGCAATCATCTATTCAGTTAAAAGAGACCTATTGTCATAAAATTGATGAGGGAGGTGTTCCCGTGTTACCATGATTGGTTTCTGTATTGAGCAGTGAACGCATTGATCTTAATGGATAATTCTGTTGTGTTTATTTCCGAAGGGTGGCCTTCTCATACCTTATATTTGCTAATGTGCTGCTTACTGGCAGTTCTTTGGTCTGCTTACTTTCTAATTATGTATAGTGTCATCAATTTTTTCTTTTTAACAACCATGACTTTACTTTTTATGAGATATGTTGTCCTTAACTTCTTATTATAGTATTTCATCAGCATGTTAAATATATAAATGCCTTTCAATGGTCATAAGCAAAGTCCAAGGACTACTATGACCAGCTCATTTAGGATCTGTTTGGTTTTAGAAAACTTTTTTGAATTTTCATTTTTTGTTTCCGGTCTATTTCCTCTTTTTAGGATTTTTGTAAAGGAAATAATGAAAATTAAAAATAATAACTGAAAATTGAATTTTTCAGTTCACTGTTTGTGATAAGCACCCTAGGATAGTGTGGAACCCACCCTTAAAAGGTAGGTGTGAACGGGGGAGAACCACTCTCCTTAAATGCAACACCAAGCAGCCCATACTACTCAATATAGGATTTTGGGCATCCCATACTACCCAGTCCCCATTAGTTTTGTTCACAAAAACCTGAAAAATAGGAAATAAACTGAAAATACAAAATGAGAATTGCAATATGATTTTTGAAACCAGATAGACCCTTAAGATTTATCTTGCTTCAACTGATTCTTTTCCATTCATTTCTTAATTGCTATTGCATGCAAACCAGGCATCATTTGCTGGCTTACTCAGCATAAGTTTTTCAAATGCAGTATTTCAGGTACTGTCCGTTTCACGCAGAAAACAGCATGAATTTTACGGCATCATTGTGCAGAAGGTTGAATATCAAGGAACTCGTGACAAATGTTCCTGTATACGGAAGCACTAGTGGTATGACTTTATGATTGCTATATTGGCTATTGGATAATAACTTCCAACATTGGGCTAGATTAATGACCTTTTGGCACATTATCATTTTAGATGTTTCTGGAGAAGGTATGAGTCTGGTTTTCAGGCGTTGGGCTACCAAAAAGACCGCTGGGTCCACAAAGAATGGACGAGATTCAAAACCCAAGAACCTTGGAGTGAAGAAATTTGGTGGGGAGGTATAAGAATTTTTCTTTTTATGCAAAAGTATTAATTTTTTGACCTACAGGCAGAGAATTAGAACAGAACTTTTAACACTCTGGATGGTTCATTCCCTGGTGACATTTATTTATGCAGAGAGTGATACCTGGAAATATCATTGTTCAACAACGCGGTACTCGCTTTCATCCAGGGAACTATGTTGGAATAGGTAAAGATCATACCCTTTTTGCTTTGAAAGAGGGGTGGGTGAAGTTTGAAAGGAACAAGCTGGCTGGTCGCAAGTGGGTGCATGTTGAGCCTAGGGAAGGTCATGTCCTCCACCCTGTGTATGCAGGTGTTTCTGAATCTGAAATAAAAGTTGCTGTCTAAGTCTGCAGCATCCATGGTATGAATTTTTTGGTGACAATTTTAAGTTTAGCTCCTCAGCTTGTGTGATCTCCTTGATGTTACACCTCTGCCTTAATTTGATGATAGCTGGGGTCAAATGTTTGTTTTGTACAATAAGGCTGCATAAAATATGGAATTTGGGTGTCATGTCCACTGCTGAACATGAAGAAATATCTAATTTAAAAATTATTTTACTCCAATATACGAATGAGCTTTATTCCCCTCTCTTCACCACATACACTACTCTTTAATGATAACAGTTTTTGCATTTTTGGACACGGACATCATAGATCATTACTCATTTGCGTGCATTCTTTGACGCTTCATGTTTTTGTGCTTCTTTTTAAGCCTTATTATAAGGGTTTATCTAACTAATGCCCCAAATAGTCAAAAAGGGAAATGTTGGCCTTGGAAAGATGAAAATTTATATTTTCAAAGTGATAGACACGCACCAGAGTTTTGAAATTCACCTCTTTTAGTATCCTTAATTGGTAATGCTTCACACTTTCCTCGATGACAACAGTTGACAGTTGTCACGAGGAATCATAAAGTTATACC
The DNA here is from genome assembly GCA_031216125.1 of Dalbergia cochinchinensis. Lineage (NCBI taxonomy): Eukaryota > Viridiplantae > Streptophyta > Magnoliopsida > Fabales > Fabaceae > Dalbergia > Dalbergia cochinchinensis. The sequence continues at coordinate 5,028,171 of CM062374.1, forward strand.
ATGATTGAGCACGTAAAGTCTACACTCATGAAGCCTTTCAACGACCATGATTGAACTCAAATTTTGTAGACTTTCATTAACTTGCTTATTTGCATTTGACAAGCATCTCTGATTTACCACTATTCTTCCATACTAGTTACTGACTGTTGCAACTTTCAACCAACTCATCGATTCTAATAATTATTTTCTTAATATGATTCATCTAGTCAAAACATAGGTTTATTTTCACTTTAATGTTCACTTTTTATTTGGTCAGTCACCCAACAATAGCCTTGTACTTGCAAGGAAATTAAAAATGAGTATCCCTTTCGCTCCCGATCAATAGCATTCCTAAAAATAATTGCCATTGAAACTTTCACGTATATGGTTAAAGAAATTCAAAATACAACGGTTATATACGTGAAAGAAGAGCATGCACCTTATTTTATATTCTTCACATTTGTTCTTCCTGTTGATGTAAGCTCCTGGAGAAGATCAACTTGTTATTCCTAGAGTAACTTTTATCCGTTGAGCAAGAGTTCTTACACTCAGTATTGTTAGATCACTAAGGTCAACTGTTGTCTCTGCTCAACGGGTGGGTCTTGCAGTCAGGCTCTCTTCTGCCATTGCACTCGAGGGCCAATCTCCATTTGGCCGAAGGAAACCTTTGCACGCCTTCATTATCTTTTGGGAGGACTACGTCCCATAGAAACTGTCTTCCTAAGACTGTCCCTTGGCCCATAGGTCATAGCACAATGTTAGAATTCTAACTCTTCTAAAGTGGTATCTCATTGATAGCTCAGGCCCCCTTACCCTTGAGCAGGGAATGAGGCCTTCTTCACCTTTCACCTAAGTGTTGGGTTTTTAAGCAATCGTACGGTGCGGATTGCACAATAGAAAATAAAATTTTATTGCAAAACCCAAACTGAATCCATACGATTTGATTAGTTCAAAAATAGGGATCGAATTATGTACCTTGAAATGTGCTTTACAAATCTTGATCCTTGCGTTTGGACTATAGGTGCTGCTCAATGAGTGACCGCCCTCTATCAGTATACACACACGAATGGTCATGAACAGTTGTTGAGTGCTAGCTCAATGCGATTCCAAATTGCAGTTGTAGAGTTTCCTTCAATTTGTTTTTGGTTTCTGGAGTTGTGTCATGCATATACAAACCGAAAGCCTTGTCTCTTCTATTTATAGAGAGATACCCATTCCTAATTGATTAAGAAAATGATATTCACTTTCAAAAAAATATCTTTCAGAATCTGAAAACAAATATTTTGGAATTTGATTTGATAATATCCAATATATTTATTATCAGATTTTAAATTTATATATCTGATAGTATAAAACATAATTATGAATTTAATATCCATATGTTTAACATTCAAATTCCCAAAAACAGACCCAATTCGTCCTTTACACTCTTAGTGTGCAATCCAATATGTTTATATTACATTGGCAGTAAGCCCAATACGACTATTATGCCTACAAGTCATAAGTGGCCTTAAGCAAGACATTATGACTGACCAAAATAATAATAAGTTAAAAGTTCATATTATCTTAACCAATAGAATATGTTATAATCCTTTTATCGCACGATATCTCATTTGAACATAAGGCATGGACAATTTTATCCTTATATTGTTCAGATATAATTTCTCGATCTTCAAATAGACTGATAAATCAAACGACACTGATGACTTCTTTAGTTCATTTGAGCACGGTCATGCATTTTTTAATCTCACTTATTGAGAGACCTAATAGATATCTTTCTCAAAAAGAGAGATAAATCCCATCTTGTTTAGTCACTATCTTCTTCATAAATTGCATCATATTCAACCACAATTTTTATAATTATCCTGTTAAATGTGACATTTGAATATGTCAACATATAATGTTCTTTATCTAAGAAACTGTGTAAACTCAGGTACAAGGATTTATAACTATTTTGATAATTGCTTATGACATTAATCTATGCAGTAATCTCACAAGGGTTTATCTAGTATCTTGTTCTTAAACAAACACCCATAAGCTTAATTTTCTACCATACACATAATTATTTCATAATTATCAATTAAGCTTATACTAGTCGTACATAATATTAATGATCAACTAGAAATATAATTATTATTATATGTAACATGCAAATATAATAATAAATATAATGCATAAAACATCTTTCATCAATGAAAATATGACTAACAATAAAGGTCCAATAAATGGCTTAGGACACAATCACTAACACTAAGCTGGACATGAGAAGTCCAAAGCCAATGCTAGGGAACAGTGAAACTTCATAGGGTCTTTATGTCCAGGTGGAGGTAGTTCACATTTTCACAGACATGTCTATGTAAGTGAAATGTAGCATGAGAAGGGGGGTTGAATTGTGTTTTTGGATCTTCTTAGTTTTTGAAATATAAACAAAGCTTATCAAGTGTTTGAACTTGAAGATAGCGAAAAGTCACACGTTAATAAACTTTAGAAAGTTACTAAAGTTGTTAGAAACTAATTAAGCTTCAGAAACAGTTTTTAATTTAGTTTGAAAATCTGCACAACAAAATTTAAATCAAGTGATGAAAATTAATAGAGATAGAGAAAGAGTGAAAGTACTCAAGAATTTGTATGCTGATTCGGCCAAGCACCACCTATATCTAGTTGAGTTCCACTAAACAATCACTTTCCCAGCCTGAGAAAGTAAGATATTCTTTGAATAGCTTTCTCAAGCTATCTCTAGTGAGCAGTGGATACAATTTACTCTCACTCATAAGTAATTTTGTCCTAACCTCTCCAAGCTAATCTGACTTGATCATTACTAGATCAAGGTACAAAATGTAATAAGATTGGGTGTGGAACACTCCAAAGAAAGACACTCAAGTCTCCTAAGATAATACTGTGTTTAAGGAAATGACTTGAGAGACTTCTTTCTAATCTTTCTAAGAAGAATGCTTGCTAAGATGTACTAGAAAGAATATTTTCTTTATAGAAACTGATTACAGAGAAAGAAATGAACTTCAGAAAGTGCAAGAGAGATTCGTCAGTATATATGCAAAAGTTCCTTCAAGTTTGAAGGTTTCCTCCTTTCATATTTGGATTTTGAATTAGACCATTGTCCCTTGATTTTTCCTTCTCTTGACACGTTTTGATAATTCTTTCTGTGTCCTAGGATTTGTCTTCTAGAAGTGTAGCCTGAGTTGTGTAAATGTTGTCCTTGTTGGTATAGAATCCATTGACAATGGTTTATGAGTAATGCTTCAAAAACTACTTCTTCGTTTTGAGCATGGTTTCTGAACTTTTCTTCGTGTGAGGACATTCTAGAAGATGAAAAATATCCAAGTAGAAAGGTGATATCTCTATTAATACTTTCTGATAGATGACTTCATTTGAAATTCAAATTTCATTTGGTTTTTGTTGACAAAGTGTAGTTTCTGATGTATGTGTTCTTTTTGATGCAGTTCTACACTTTCTGAGCCTTTTGATTATGTTTTGACTTTATTTCTGAAGTCGATAAAGATCTTCTAATAAGATTGACATTCTTTAGAAATGATAACAATTGTGATTGATGATGATGTGCTTGAGATGATCATGAGAAATTACTTTCTCAACTAGATATAACACTTTCTGAATGTAGGAAACACTTTTTGAAGATACCAATCACTTTCTAAAGATATGAGTTACTTTTTGAAAGCCATGAGACTTGGTTTCTGATGCTCTATCTTTCTTTCTCAAGTCTTTTACATATCTTAAGTCATTTTTCGATCAACTTTTCACATCCTTAAGATGCTGAATCTCTTTTGAATGAGATTTAAATCATGTTAAAACATCATACTACGAAAAAATCTCATGAATTGAATTTATATGTGTATGAGACTGATCTTGTTAATTACTTCAGAAACTTAAGCAAACCGCTAGTCTTTTCTTCAAAATATTTTAACAAAATTTACTTTATCATTCAAAACACATGCTATAATAGCTTTTTGAAGGGTTTGGGGGCTAACAATCTATTTCATCGAGCCTTTCTTTGAGACGGTGCCCAGATGGTTAGAGCCACGCCTTTCACAAACATGTCTTTGGTTTCTTTTTTCTCTCTCTCTCTTGGTTAATAAGAGTTTTAAGGGTGTGCTAGGTTGGAATTGGAAGATAAAAATGATATGAAAATTTTTATGAATAAAGTTCATATATAATTTTATACTTGAAGTATTTTTATGAAAATTTATCCTCAATTTTACATTCCAACTGAATGCACTCAATTTTGTTTTGATGTTTTTTTCATTGATAGGAGGAATCGCAATGAGTAAGAAAGAATTGGAAAGGGAAAGAAGAGCAAGGAACAAAGTTGTTTTCTTGTTTGTTTGGATTATTGCTAAGGGAAAAAATGGAAATTTCTTAGTTTTGTTTGGAAATTACAGAATAAAGGATCGAAACATAGTAATTAAGTTATTAACTTCCCAATTTTGTAGGGGAAAGAAAAATTAATTTTTGGGGGTATGTTTGCTCAGGGGGTAAAAAAAATTGTATAAATATTTATGGATGATATCTATATGTAAAATTACATATGAATTTTATCCATGAAAATTTTACTCTTATTTTTACTTTCCAACCAAGCATACTCTTGAGGGGAAAAGAAGAGGAATTGTTGCCCATGAGTTCCTTTATGCTCTTACCTATTATTAAACTTCCAAACAAGAGAAGTTCCTTTTTGTGTCATTCATCCTCCCTTTCTCTCATTACCTGTCATTCAAACACACTAAATAGTTAACTATAATACCTCAAGTTTAGATGTCCCAAAAGGACCTTCAATGACTTTCAACGTTACCTTTGTGACCGTATTCTAGTTCTCATATATGCTAGATGAAACCCGGAACATAAGTTTTAGGGTTAAATGCATTTTACCCCCATGGATTTTATGCTCTATGCAATTTATACCCTGACTTTTTAAAAGTTGCAATGCGACCTCTTATAGTTTTTAAACTATGCAAAATAGCCCTTCTATTAAACAGACATCCATTTGATCTATTAAGTGCCTATGTACCAGTCATGTGATATAGTTTTTGGACAAAATTGCCCTTGCCAAATTCCCTAACCCCATTCCACATTCAAAAAAACTCCCGATTCAGATTCAACAAGAGGAGAATCAACAACAAATCAAACATTTGAAGCACACACAAAATTCAAAAGCTGCAGATCCATGCTTTCATGAAGCATATCCAAATTCACCAAAACCATCAAATATAGAAAGAGAGGCAGAGTCACAAGTGGTGGATGGCACTTCAAGCAATGGTGGTTGACGGCTTGCGTGGCAACTCTGACACAAAACACCCCCAGATCTAAGTCACGGCCACCAGAACTGAGAAGCAAAGATGGAGATCTGAATGTCTCTAAGCTAGAACTCCAACCTGCGCAGCAACCAGTGGTGGCACAAGAGAGAATGAGAAGGATGGTGATGACATCACCGCGATAGAGACTTGATGTGGACGACAGTTCAGGCTCCACATGCAATGGAGATGGCGATCGCGCAGTCCCTTGCACGGAGGAGGTGACCACGATGGAACTCCTTGCAGCGGCGGCAATCGCATCGAGTCCCAGTGTGGTGTTAGCCATGCTTCGCGTGGCAGTAGCTTTCAAGCACGCAGCCAAGTCCTTCACTCAGTCAACAACCAAAGTCCTCTTCTACTTGTGATGGCTGGTGTAGCTCTTGTGTGGCCGACAATGTCACCTGGCTACAGTGAGTAGGTCACTTAGGTTTTAGGTTCTTAATGAGATTTGGGTTCTGGGTTCTGAATGGGAAGGGGTTAAGGAAATTAACAAGGGCAATTTTATCTAGAAATTATATCACATGACTAGCACATGGGCACTTAATAGATCAAATGGATGTCTATTTAACAGAAGGGCTATTTTGCACAACTTAGAAACTATAGGGGGTCGTGTTGCAACTTTTAAAAAGTCAAGGTTTAAATTGCACAGAGCACAAAGTCCAAGGGGATAAAATGCATTTACCCCTAAGTTTTAATATATAACTTCGGGTTTCATGTTGTCAAGCATGATCCTTGTCTAGTAGTTTGGAAATATCTCAAGCTACAGATATAAGTTTGATGTAATTCTTGCATCGTTCAAAAGCTAATTCAATTTTCTATAAGTTCTATTTCTATTCCCAAGGCCAATTCCAAACATATTGAGAGTTATTACCGAATTAAGTTCTAGTTGCAGGTAAAAATGCATGCAACCCCCCTCTCGCGTGTTGATCACCACGAGGCCATGCGAGACACCCAAAAAAATCGAAAATATGCATTTTAGTATCATATCACATAGGTTTTTGCCCTAGCACCCCTCAAACACTTTATGCATGAACCCTAACCTCCCTAGCTCTCCTCTTAGGTCTATATATTAATTTGCAAGCATTGCCAATCGATTTTAAGCGATTCCAATTGATTTCCACAGACTAAATCCTTTCGATAAGTGTGTTTTTCTTATTCCTAACCCTGTTCTTAAGTTTAGTTATTATTAGGGATCTTATGGTTTAGTTTTCTCTTCCTCATTACTTCCAAATTAATTCTAATAGTGTTCCAATGATTCTTTGGTATTTGAAAATGTTGTTTCAAATTCTCAAGATCACATAGGCCTTAGTCATATACTCCCGGTAACGAATGGTGAGTGGGTTTGATCTCATAATTTTATTTTGGCCATTAAAAGTAACTTCCTTGCATTGAAAACTATTTTATTAAATCAAAAGATTAAATTATGCTATGCCTATGTTTTACCCGTATTATGCCAAGTTTGGTAATGTTGTGGTTTGAGAGCCCTATTGTGAAAAGCATTATTTTGGAAAACTCAAAACCATAACTGGTGTTTATGCATGTTTGGAATTGTATACTATCAGAGTATGATATTTTCCAATTTATTAACTCAGAGATTGATATGAATGATTACATATTTTAGAATTTTATGAGTAATAGAGCTTGCAAGTTTATTTTTGCAAACTAGTCTTAGACAGTAGCCATAGAAAAACAAACAATGAGTTGTTATATGATCATTAGCCCTGGTACAAATTTGCCCATTGGAGAACACTCTAGCCATTCAGAGTATTTGGATAATGGAATCTTATTAGATGTCCACTTTATGGGACTTGGTTAGATGCCCTATTAGAGTTCAGAGATCATAGTACTATTTATTTATTTATTATGTATTTAATTATTTATCATCAAAATTCCATGTTTCTCCATTGTTTACTATGATATGGATTTCGGAGAAAATTTTAATATTATTATGTAACTGGTTATCCACTGTTTTCTTATGATGCATGTATATTGTGTGTGTGTGTGTGTGTGTGTGTGTGTATCCTGTTAATTGTCTTATATGACTTGTAAGTGAGAACTTGTTCACTGAGTTTTGATGAATTCACCTCTCTCCCTTCTCCTCTCCTACAGAACAATTGTAGGTTCAATTATACCTCAAGATCGACCTCAGTAGTGTTGCAATTTTCCATTAGTGAGCTTCATTTTGGAGTGAAGCTTAGTTTAAGTTCATGATAACCATAACAGTGCTCCTAAAGTCATGTAGGCAGGGTTTTGGACTATGCATTATGTTATGATATTTTATTTTCCTTTATAGTTGTTTTATTCATGATGGTTGGCTACACCTCATATTGGAATTCCTTTCAATTTTATGTTCAGGTTTTATGTTTCGAAATAACTCACATTTATGAACTCCCATTGGAAGTGAATTATGTGGAATTGATTTATGGGATAATATTATGTTTGAACTAAGTTTTGCAACATTATTATTATTTTTATTATTAATATTATGTTAGTCCGATCATGTTACCTAGAGGCTTTCATGGGTTACAATGCATGAGAGAAAGAGGATGCAAGGGGCACTTTTGGGCCCCACCCTAAAACCTAAAAAAAATTGAATAAATATATAAATTTCTAAATAAATGGCAATTTTGTCAAAACATTTTTTTTTATCTTATACAGTATGTCACCAAATGCATGATACTATTATTTTATACAAGGCAATATTTTATATAGAGTCACGATAAACATTATATAGTATTAAAAATTTATCAATCTTTATTCTATTGGGTTTATGCTATCAACTATTATCGCATCAGACGTGTCAAATGATACTTTAATGTAGAAATTATTGTAAATTAGATTATTAATAAAATTTTTTGACATATTATTGTTTGAAAATAATAATTATGCTTTGAGATTTGAATAAATTATTGTAATTATTTCATATAAAATTATATGTTAAATGTTTATTAGATTTTTTTTATGTTGATTAACTCAATATGTATAAAATTATGTTGATTTAAAAATTCAAGAATAGTACACATTTTTTCTAACAAAGACATAAAAGTTGGAGATTCTTCCTAGGGAGTTTGGGAGGGCACAGGTGGGAGACAAACAATATAACCTTCTAATCAAAAGGTGTAGACGACAACTGCAGCTACTAAACTGTAGACTCAATCACCAGTAAAGTACACATTGCTTGGCCAAGATTTCAAATCATGATTTTATTTTATGAAAAATGATCTAACATAATACTCGATCTATCTGTTTCAGAGTAATTGTGAAAAACAAAATAATATATATTTTAAGGAAAATAAAAAGAAATATTGGTAAATGTAGAAACTTATATAAGTTAATAAAATTATTCTTGTATAGTCATTATTACTCATCTTTGTATATGTATTGATTATTTAAGTAACATATTTAAATTAAGGGTATAAATACAAGAAAAAAATTAATGTTACTTATATATTGTAGATGGACATGTATTATGAAACATGAAAAAAATGAAAAAAAATAACAATTATTCTAAAATAGAGGAAGTACAATTCATCTTACAAAGCCTTTATAGTGATACTAACTTTTATATATATGTTGGACAACTCAAGTGAAATGAGTAATTTATCATAAGAGTAAAAGAAGTAAATTTGTGTTTAATAACTATATATGAATATGATGATTGAGATTAAAAGTTATTTAATAATCACATTGTTACTCAAAGAAATTGTATAATTTTATAGTTGAATCTTAATAATTAATCTAAGATACAATTATTAAAATTTACTTCTCTCAGTCTCACAATAAATCATTTCTCTTATTCGAATCTAGTAGGTGTGGAAGTTAATTATATTTGTTGATGTGGCATTACATAAATGGATGATTGTGTAAAAAAAAATTTTATACTATCAGTGTATTAAAATTAAGTCTATATAAATCACATAATTGAGCAGTCAGATTAATTAGATTTTATGTTCATGAAAATTTATTAAATATATTAAATGTACTAGACTTACTTTTTTAGTAAATGGATTCCCACCCATATATATATATATATATATATAAACATAGTTATCAAAATCGGATCGATCAAATTTGAATTTAGAAATCAATGAATCATCCACTAGTCTAGTTCTTTAGTAAACTCATCATTTTGTCTTTTACATTATATACTGCATTAAATATTATATATTTTTATATTGATTTAATTAAATCTAGTTGAACCATTGTGACTCATTGCCATTTGTGGGACAAATAATCTAGTAATCTAATATCTTGGCTGAGTTATCATTAGGTTGAGTAGGATAACTGTATATAAAAGTGTGTAAGTGTTAGTTTTACCAATATAATTTATCTTAATTTGTATCAACTTTGGTTGATATTTTCTCGCGTCTATGACCTATTTTTATGATATTCTAGTCTTAATTTATGTAAGGTTCTCCTGATCGCTAATATGGCTAAATGTCCGTCTCACTGCTCGTGGCGGCCAAGTTACGTACAAGTTTGTTACTTTGAATGGGGGTCACAATTATGCGGCCAGATTAATCCCATGGGGTCACAAACGGGACCATCAATTTAATCTTCGCTGAATCTTCTATCTATTCTTCGTTCCAACTTTCCGTTTTATCTGTTACCATCCACCGTCACTTCCCTTTTTTCAAGTTCAGACTGGACACACTTTTTGTTTTTGATGCGACTAACAATACTTCTAGGTGCGTTCTCCGATGGTTATTTTGTCTGCAACATGAAGATGTGCATTGGACCAATTAGAAAAGCACGTGTGGATTTAGGGTTAACCTCTCTTATAACCATATTTCATAATTAATATTTTAGTTAGGAGGTGATTAATTCGGAAAAAAAAAACTACCTTCGAATCTATCATCTTCTCCAACTGAAAAAAAAAACCACCACCATCAAAGCAACACAGGAAATCAAAATCACCAACTACATACAAGTCACTCACACCCAGATCTACATTTCACCCAACCACACCTTCACCTACAAGTACAAAACCCAGAAAAAGCATATTACAAACGCACTGAAAAGGTAAAACGAAAAGCAAGCAAAAGACACAAAGCTATTCTACTCTAAAAAAATAGAAGCTAATTGAAATTGAACCTATGCCAGATTCCAATTAATGATGGGTATGTATGAAATGAAGAAAAGATTCAATTTTTATGATGTTATTGAGCATTTGAAATTGAGATGTGTGATGGGGTAGCGTGCCTTGACCAAAGAGTATTTGGAGGAAGTGTTGCGGGAAGAATGACAAAATCAAACCCAGACCATATAACCCAAAAAAACAAAAAAAAAATCTGCCCCTCATTCAACAAAGGTACTATTCCAACTTTTGCAAAACGAAGGCCAGATCTATAGAGGATGGTGGTCGAGCTAGTCATGCCATTGTTGTGGAATGGCACAGCGGTCGGGCGGCTGACAGTGGAGCACGCGATAGCAGTGTTATAGAACAGGCATGATTGGTGGTGGCCTTGGCAGAGGGAGCAATCAAGTGCGATCATCTTTGATATACCTTCACCAATATTTCCTTACGGTTGAAGCTAAGCTTCTAATGGCGGCAGTAGATCTCTCCCCAGAGAGAGAGGGAAGAATAATACAACAAATAGATTTTTTTTTTTCAAACAAGAATTAAAAATAATTATACACTCAATTACATAAATTTTACACTTAATCACAATGAATAAACTATATCATTACTACAAATCACATTACAAACTTATCATCTTGTGGACTCCACATTGTACAAATGTCATGTTCTTATTTGACCATGTAAGATCTTCATTTTGCAAACAAAATGAGCACCTGCATGTGAGAAGCCGCCTACTTGGAGTTGAGTAATACTACATGTTATGAATTATTTATGATGCAATCATGAATTTGACTAACACAAGATCTCATTTTAACATGTCGAATTTTGATAAGCTGTATAAATTTTTTTATATATTATCGTATAATTATATTCCTCTTAAGTTATATATATAAGAGTCAACCATCATATATAATATTCTATTATCGAATGATAATATAAAAAAGTGAATACAAATTCAATCCTTAAATGTATATAAGATGGATGATTTATTGTGAGAGCGATATAAATAAATCTTTATCATTGAATGACATGAATGATCAATATTTAAATATAAAATTATATGAATTTTTTTATATGAGTATGTGAAAATTAATTTTTATTAAGTAACTTTTAATTTTGACCATTCATGTATAGTTATACGATTCAGGTTTAATAAGTGTATATTTTTAAATTTTAAATTACTCATTTTAATAAAAATATATACTTGCTATTATTTGACTAATGAAGTGGATAAAATGGAGGTTAAAAAAAACTTGATTTAAGTATTTTCCCTAACATTACTCTTAAGAGTACGTATCTGAATTACGTCATCACTGTTTCATAAGGACGAATCCTTTTACACCATGTTTGGGTAGCATCACTTTTTCTGATCCGGTCATAAAAAGTGATGTGGAAAAATGTGACGTAGCTTGTTTTGATTTTTTGTTTTTAGAAAAAGTGTCTCGCTTTAAATAAAAATCATTCTAATACAATAAATTATTAATTTTTATTTTTTTTTCTCTTCATCTGAAATCTTTTATGTGCAATAAATTTTCTGGGACTAATTTTGAGGGAACTTTTTTCCCAAAAAATTACATGTCAAAGAAAACCCCACTATTTCTTTTGATGACAATGATTTCCCAAATATGATCAGAAGGACCATCTAGATTCTAGCTTCGTGGCCTTTTTTAGCCCCGAGTCATCCATGGCTGCGCATGTGACCTAGCAGTTCATTGAACACAAATCATAAGGAGCAGAGGATCCAACACAGTCTAGGTGTGTCACCAAATACCTATGACTTACGGGTCCCTTAAGCATCCTCAATGGAATCTTCTGAACCTCATATTTTTCAATTACCTTCCGTTTCCGCCATCAACACCTGTCTCTTTCTGTTTCGTTTCCACAAAACACCATCAATTTCCCGGAAACTCACCAATTGACTAAAACCACCCCCTATTACCTGCTCTTGCATTATATAAATACTTTGGCAAGTTGGGAACCCTTTCAATCCATCAATCGTATGTTCTATTGATCAATCACGTCATCCGCACAAACTTGGGGGAACATACTGTTTCCATTCTTAGGTAAAGCCACCAGTTCATCCTGGTTCCAGCAAGAATTTTTTCCATTCCCCGGACCCAAATTCCAGAAACCTGATTAAGGGGTCGAAACGCTCCTCACTTGGAGCAATCCCCACATTGATAACTCTGTTTCCCTTTGAACACGGCATAGTTAAACATGCTTGGTGTTAGCAGCCATGTCCTGATGAAGGGCAAAAAGCAGGGCAAAAGGACCAAATTAAATGATGTCAAGGTCACTTATATCTCAAGCCCCATGAAGGTGAAGACCAGTGCTTCCAACTTCAGAGCTCTGGTGCAAGAGCTCACTGGCCAATACTCCAATGTTGCTGAGATGTTCCCGGAAGCTAATAACGATGCTACTGAGAGTGTTCATCACAAGGGCTGTTCAACTCAACAATGGAGTGAGGCGTTCTTGCCGGAGCCTACTAACTGGTTGAAACCTGGTTACAGCGAGTCGGATTCCAGATCCTCAGTGGAACCATTGAACGCCGACCTGCAGTATGATATGTTGAGCTTTGATATGCTATAAGGGGTTGTGTTAACATGGTCCATCATCAGTTTAGGACTTTGTCACGGTCCTGCAAAAATAATTAGAAAAGTTACCCTATGTAGATATTTTGAAATTGCATGTTGAATCTTGGATTTTTTTTTTTTGTTTTGTTTTGTTTGCATTTAGACCATCATCAACGCGAACTATTGGTTTCTGATTCAACTGCAGATTAACAAGCATTTCTAGATGTGGCAAAATTTGCTCTTGATCTATCTTCTGACATTATGTTTCCAATTCACTCATTTTTCCCATCCCTAACAGCCTATTGAATTTAACGATTTTGCCTTTGGAGACCCCATTTGTAGTTTCAAATGACACCGGTCTATGTTCATGTGACTTGATAGAGGGTGCTAATGATTTTATCGAGAAAAATATTATTTGTACTTATAAGATAAGAGACTCACTTTTCATTTATTATTAGATAAAATATAAATCTTATTTGAATATAGTTTACACTCTATTTAACTGTAAATGAAATAGAAATCAGTACAATATTTCATATATTATGAATACAGATAATACAATTCTTTTATAGAACTGTGCTGGTAATTAGTGAAATTTACATGGTGAAAGCTCGATATGAGTCGTGCCTTTTCCTGTTTTTGGGGCCTATGTCCTACAATAATTTAAAACTTCTCTAATAATTATAATATAGATATTTATATTTCAATCCCATTATTTTATTTTACTTAACTTCGTATTACTTTAAATGAGATAAAATAATAAAATACAATATAATCTATTGATGGATTATTGTGCTAATGTATTATTCTTGTCTCAATATTAAAACTATTTGGATCCGTACATTTCTTCACTGCCTTACGGTTGGTTGTTCCATGACTGCCCTTTCTCTGCCTCCATGATGGTAATAAGAAAAACAGTTCAAGGCAACATGAAATTCGTATACCATGGAGCAACTAACTACAAATGGAATCCATAAAACAAAACCACAAAAAAAAAAAAAACCACAAACTAATAATAACTCCCCTCACAGCACCAACGAATTGCTAAGGAGAGATCTACAAAGAGTACGAGAACCAGAAACCAATGGGCCGCACTACCCAAAGAACAACACCTCACAAAGATGGGAACAAGCGGGAATCTAATAAAAATAAAAACAAAAAAGAAGACAAGGCTAATAAGCACGGCGGCAGATGAACGGCGACGAAGCAGAGCAGGGGAAGGGCGGCGATGCTACAAAAGAGGGATTAGGGATTGCAAGAGTGGATGCTGCAAATACGAGCAAAAGCAGAAAGTTACGAGGGGTTAATCGTAATTTTCTTTCAAAACATAACCACGTTGCAATTATATGAGATGGTGGAGTTGGGTTTTATTTGTGATTTTAACCAATACTTTTTACACCCTATGATTTACATTAAGCCTCATCCAATGCCTAGAATTGTGGAACCATGTGATAGTCCAAAAGACATGTTGGAACAACTGAAAATGACCCGTGCTATAAATTTATATTCATGTGTATATAGGTATGAGATAGTCATAGACTAAGGTGAACCACTAGTTATATAATACGGCAAATTATAAAGATCTCTTATGAGATTTAGTGAAATTTACCATGTCCTTTCTTATTTGTTTGGTTGATGTTGGCTTGTCCTAAATGTATTGTTTGTTGTATAATGGACGAGGTGCAGTGTAATGATCTTATAAACTTAAGAAATGTTGGTGCAATAATTGTATATACTCAGAAACCTCCTAAGAAAATTTTACAAATAGAGAGGAGGTAAAGTAAATTTCACCAAATCTTAAGAGAACTTAATGTAGTTTGCCTGTTACGCCCTAATTTTTACACGTAATTCGAGGCCGAATAATCCTCAATAAAAGAATATATCATTATGAGAAACTTCAATAGCGATTTGTACGAAAGTCACAAACTCTAATTTTTTTGTACGTGTAAAATGATCAAAATACCCCTGAGGTCATTTTTACCTAGAAATCTAAGATAACTAATCTAGATTATCTTTAAGGGGTTAGTTTAATGCTTGATAGGGATTATATGTTCCTTAGAGATAAAAATCTCAATTCTCAATTTTTATCGTATGTAAAATTACCATTTTACCCATGCAGTAATTTCACATGAAATTATGTAATCTTTAAATTCGGTTTTCATTCAAAGGTCTAAAAGGTCTATTTCAAGTATAATTTGAGAATGTCCAGTGATTACAAGGAGTTTTTATGTGAAATTGTCATTTTACCCCTAGTTAATGCTGAATGAGTTCTATTAAGTAATTAAGACAATATTAGGCTCTATTTCAATTCAAATTGTTTTCATTCATTAACTTTGGGTTAAAAATAATTACTTGAGGTTAAAAATAATTACCTAAGGTTAAAAAATAATTAATAGAGGTAATTAGAGTCGAAGAATTGTTTAGAGAAATTTTATTTCCTTTCTTAATTACAAAGAGCTCATAAAACCAATAATGCTAAGATTAAGGAAATTCTAATGCATTTACTTTCTTTACCTTGAGTTTAAAACTTAAGTTACTAATTGATTTTCAACTCAATTGAGATTAACTCTATTACTAATATAAGATTATCCTCTTACCTAGTCTTGAGTTATCTTACACACCTAGTTTTACCATTTTCACAAATTACCAAGTCCTAAATCTAGTACCTAATAAAATAAGCTATCCTTGTGTCCTACCATACATGATAAATGAAATCTTGCCCCCCATTATTCCCTTGAATCAGTCCTGCACTTCATGTCTCCATAATACCTCCATTTTATTTTATTTCAAAGCATTATGCACTCAAACAACATCATGACCATAACATATGTTCTTTGAGTTGCCTTCCAATTTTTTTGAGCAAAATTCTGATTTCATTACAGCTTAGAAGGCCACGGATCAGCACCCTTATTCACTCTATAAATATGTGTTTCTTTCAAGCCAAATGAACACACAAACACCTATACTTGTTACTTGAATTTTTGGTGTAGTCTTGTTCACTATTTTGGCCAAAAATCCTCTATATTCTCTCTAAACTCAAAGGTTTCTTTTTCTTCCTTCTCCACCTCCAAGAGACTCCATTCTTGATATTCATCCAAGTTTCCAAGCTCAAACAAACACATACATACCATAAACCAACCCCTTAGCACCTAAACTTTCTATATCTAAACACAATAACACAACAAAAATCCTTCCATCATTCCATCATCACTTGGCTGAAACCAGCATCATCATCTAGAGGAGATTTTTCTTCTCTTTACTTCTTAAGATATCAAGCTTTAACTTTTGAGAATAAGAAATAACTTGGTAGGGATTTTATTTCATGTTATTTTCTTGTTCTTTGCTTATAATTCAATTTTTAATAAACTTAATGATGAGACCATGAAATAAGTTTCTTTGAACCATGATGATAAAGGACTCCAATGGTCACTTCCTTTGATAAGATTAATTAAGGTTAAAGAGTTTAATTCTCTAAAAGTTTTGAGCTTAACAAGATAATAAATGAACTTGCATTCATATTTATGTTTCAAACTCTTGCATATTATGTTTAAATTTCAAGCCTTGCATAATCATGTTTAAATTCAAGTCATCACCTTAATTCTTGAAGATAATAATATGAATTTGCATCTTCATGTTTAAATTCCAAGTAATGCATTCCATGTTTATATTTCAAAGTTAGCACCTAAACTTTGAAGATCTAAAAATGAACTTGCATCCTCATATTTATATTTCAAGTATTGCATATCATGTTTATATTTCCAATTTATCACTTTACAACGATAAAGATTAAAAATGGGATTGTATAGCATGTTTATGATTCTTGCTATCACATAAATCTCTAAAACTTAAAACTTACCTCTTTAATCTTAAATAGGAAATTTTATTACAAATATATTTAATTTTTGTTGTTTTCAACCTCTTCATGTTCTTGGTATTTAAGTTGGTCTATTTTATTTTTAAGACTTTGATCTGGTCTTTAAATTACTCAAATAACTTTTGTTAGAATTAGAAATTCAAAGATTATGCTTTTCTCAAGCTTTTGATAAAAAGATTTAAGTTACTGACCGATTTAAATAAAATGGTTAGAATGCTGATTTAAAAGGTTTGAATGTGTATAAATTACTTATAATTGAGGTAAGGATTGTTTTTAGCATTTTTTGAGATAAACTAGAAATTAGAAAAGATCAAAACCGTAGTTCTATAAAGCTTTAGAGAATGAATTTGTTGGATTAATTCATCACTGATTTGATATTGATCATATTGTTTGTATACATAAGAATTATTAGTATTGGATGTGAAAATTGATGTTGGTATCTTAGAGGTTGAAAAGAATAATTACAAGTATTAGTTTTGACCGTTTTGCAAAATGCGGAAAATTGTGTTCTAAACTATTAACTATGTAATTTTGATCAAAGGATTTTAGTTAAAGTTAGTAATGATATCTAATATGTCTATATGTTTAAAATACCATTTACAATGTTTAGAAGTTTTAAAAGTATTGGCTTTTGATAAGTGTAAAAAATGAGTAACTTTACACTTTGATCCCTGAAGTGTGTTAAATTTAGTCTATGGCCCTAAAAGGTTTTATGATGAGTATAAATGGTTTCTAATAAGCTATATGCTTCTTGAAAGCATTGGTTAATGTTAAAGACCTTTAGTTTGTGAGAATGTGTTAAAAGAGGGTATTTATGTTTTGACCCGTAATCTTTGAGAAATTATGATTTGACCCCTTTGAGGCTTAAGTGTAAATATTAATAATTTGATGAGATGAATATGATTGATATCTTGTGAAGGCTATGTTCATGTATTGAAATTTATATGGCTCAGATGTATGTTGTGTAATTTGAATTATGGCATGTTATAGTTATGGTTGATTCATTGAGGTGCATAATTTCATGAAGTGTTATGAGCATGAAACATTGAAATCATGAGTTTTTCATATTTGCATCTCTATATAATATGCCAAGATTAAAGGTGACATAAGATACATGGAAATGATCCTCTAGACTCCTCGAATTAAAGATTATGAGAGGTGATCCAATAAGGTTAATGCAACATAAAACATATGGAAGTGATCCTCTAGACTCCCCGAATTAAAGGTTATGAGAGGTAATCTAAGAAAGTTGCATACTTATGATGAGAAAGTCAAACAAAGGCAAGAAAGTGATGTATTTTCCTCCTCTATTACCCCATATTAAATCTAGCGACGGCTAGTTAGGTTGAGCTCATCCTAGGTGATCGGTGAGGTGGAGTTTTGGTGATAAATATAAAATCGCCGAGGAAGATGAGATGGTTGGTCTGAGGTGGTTGTGTAAGAGGATGATTGTTAAGAAAAGAACTTGAGAGTTCCACTATGAGAAAGTAAATTATTAAGGGTTCTCTTGTTTTTCCCATGGAAGCTAAATGTTATATGACTTATCAGGTTTGTTTTATCATGTATTCTTATACCTGTCACTTAATCACATAATTTGAATGTTAAGTCACCTAAGAGAGTAAAGCAAAGATGTATATTTGGTGTGCTTACTCACATGATATGGTTAGGTGACTTTAACTTCTCAGTTTAACTTATGTTTATATAATTAGCTGTATCTTGTGATTTGGTTTTTGAATGTTACAAATTCATGTTGCAAATATGCTTATGTTATTTACATATGTTACTTATGGACTAGAGGCATTGCCATGCATACATGAGATATCTATTGTATTCATGACATTAAGATTCATGCTAAAAGATGCGGACCTCGGCTAATAGCATTTGGAACTTAATAAGTGAACCTTTTATATGCTCACATTTTCATAATGAAACTCGAGGTTCCTGGGGATGATTACGATGACATTTGCATTAGAATAGGGCATTTGCATTAGAATAGGGAAGTCTTACTGAGAATCTTGTATAAGTTTCTTATCTCCTTTTTTTTTCTTCCATGTCGTTTCTAGACAAGGATAATGGCGTAGCTCGTGGATTTATCTAAGATGCGGATGAGGGAGTTGTGCTACAAAAGGGATCAAGAAGGTCACAATGGGAGTATGGAGATAGTTTCCCTTGGATATTGGCTTTAGGGTGATCATACCCTTTTTATCTGCCCGTGCTCTAGTCTCTTGATGGATGTGTACTAATGCCCTCTATGTTTAGAGGACGCCACTATTATGATATAATTC
This sequence comes from Dalbergia cochinchinensis, assembly GCA_031216125.1. Lineage (NCBI taxonomy): Eukaryota > Viridiplantae > Streptophyta > Magnoliopsida > Fabales > Fabaceae > Dalbergia > Dalbergia cochinchinensis. The sequence continues at coordinate 5,047,283 of CM062374.1, forward strand.
TGATGTGATAATATTGTTCATGTCATCATATTCTATGGTTTATATATATATATATATTGTGATGTTGTATGTATTTGTGACTTGTCTTTATCCTTTCTTATTTATAGATAAGGTGAACGGCGTTAGTTACTTAGTATGCGCGGCTCAAGTTTTGTATTTATTTTATAAAAAAAAAATGTTACCCATATTTTCACTAAGGTATTTTTCAAGAGTATGAGTTAAAACTTGGAACAAAAGAGTAATGACTAATAATTAACTTAAATATGTCCTAGGCATGTTGGGTTAAATATTAGGGTGTTACATTACCTATGTGAAGTTTTGTGATTGTTTTTGTACTACTTGCAGCCTCTTAATTACATGTTGAATTGAAGTACTAATTGCTCAGTTAGTGGTGGATCAATTGAGTAGAAAAGTCGTATATGTGATCAATCAATTGTATTTGTGAAAGCATGGTATGGAGGCGAATAAATTAATCTATCAAGAGGGGAATGCTATAAAGTTAGCAAAGGACGTGGACGAAGTCATCCAAAGACTCAAACACAAATCAGTAACCACAAATTTCAAAATTGATAGTTGCTTGATGGCCTGGTTATGTAAATGAATTTTGGTTATAATATCTATCTTATAATCGTTTTAATATTTAATAATAAAATTTCAAATTAAAAGTAAAAACATTTAATGTTTCAATAAATATAAAAAAAGTTCAATTCTTCCTCTATTTAATAGTTAGGAGATTGTTCATGATCAATGCTCTTTCTCCTTTCACTCAAGATTTGAAGAGTCATATTCTACATCTACATTTAAGCTTTCATGGAAGGAAAGAAGGTAGGGAGAGTCTTGCTAGATCGGGAAGCAGCTATCAATTTGCTCCTTTGAAGGTGCTAGACAGGATTGAGAAAAGCCAAGACTTCAGAAGCGCAAACATGGTAGTTACTTACTATCGTTGAAAACCTACTCCTACAGAAAGGGTAATTCTTCTCTTTATAAAGGTTGGTTCTGCTACCACCTGTCTTGTGGTGATCCCATCTAAGTTGTAATATCTCGAGTATACATGTCTTTCAATCAATCAAGTATGGTCTTCGGGTCCCTCGGGACTCACCAGCATTGCCGAGAAGGCCTCAAATGCAGAAACCATATTGCAGCTGAAGTTCTACAGAATTATGCACAACATGCTTGTTGCAGCGAGCATGGTTCGCTGTAGAGAGCAGGCGATCAAACCTACCTTTTTTGGGTAAGGCAGTCTCGCTACAGCAAGGAAGGTTTTCTGCAAGCTCGTTGTAGTGGGCTTTAGTCACTTTCTCTCAACCCCATCCAAAACCATCTTCCCTAAGCTTCAAGGTATGTTTTTCTTGATGGTTTATGTTAGATTCTTCCATCTTCTTCCTTCCCTATGTTGTGGATTCTTTGTGTTCTTAGTTGTTGTGAAGTTGGGGTGTTGCCCATATGTTGTTAGAGTTGATTTAGAGTAATCTAGAGATACCCATTGAGTATTTATGAGTTTTATGGTTGTTATGGCAGACATTGGTGCCATCCCCTCTCCTTAGAGCTCCCATGGCATTGGTCCTTCACATTTTACCCCTCCAGGTGAGTGGGTCTGATCTCATAACCCTATTTTGGTCATTATATAGTTATTTTCCTAACATTATGAGATGATGTAAGGATTTACACTTGATTTTTGGCGTAATACAAATTTATATGTTTTTTCACAAGAAATAGAAAATGTATTTGAAAGCTCTCATGAAATCATTGTTACAAGAAATGCATGGGACCATATTTTCACTATGAATTCTTTAAATGATTAAATTCATGATTTTGAGATGATTATGAAAATGAGAGGTTGTTATGATTGATGACATGAGATGTAAACTTTATGTTTATTTATGAGAATTGAGAAATATTGGACCTAGAAAGTTAAGAATCTTATTTTATGACTTTAGTATGGTTTAGAATAGGGAATTATTGAAAAGAACAAGACTGTAAGTTAACGACATATAAATCATTAACCTTGGTATACCAAGGCAAGCGAAGGGCAAATTATCCATATGTTAGATCAGTCTATGAGGGACGCAGTTCATAAGGGACCGTTATGATCTCAAGTAGGTGCTCTTGTTTATAAGGGACTGAGTACCACTCTTCAATTTATGGATAATCTATTCTTTTAGTAATCCTTGAGAAAATAAAGATGAATTTTTATATTTTCTGCAAATTTATGATTTTATAACTATGATGCAAAATAAATGGGAATGAAGAAATGACTTACGAATATTGCATTATTATTTATGTATATCCCTTCTTGTCCCATGTGTGGTTGTGGATAAGTATCCACTCACTGAGTTTTATGATATAACTCACCCATTTTTCCTTTTCCTCACAGATATAGTTACAGCATTAGATCCTCCACTCCTTCCTCCATAGTAGCTTTAGCTATCAATTTGGGTGAGCTTCGCATTATTATGAAGTGTTTTGGATGTTTTGTAGAATGCTTTAGTGATATTGCGGACAGAGTCCCAGACCACATACATATATATGTTTTGGATTTTGATTTCCATGATTCATTCATATTTAAAATGATATATCGTTCATGGTTCTTTTGTAAATGAGCAACTCAGTACATTTTGTATTACAATTGCAATTATAACTTGAATATGAGAAAATAGGTATTTTATGACTTTTCATGTTTTAAGTATACAAATCTTTTTATGATTTGAAATGGATTTTATGAATAAAATATGCATATAGTATGACTCAATAGTCATGAGGTTTACTGGGGATAGATTCCTCACGTGCCGGTTGTTAGCTCCAGAACCCTTGCGCTCATGTGTTTTGAATAATAACAAAACCAATTCAAAGAAAAATGCTTTGAACAATGACTAATGTTTCTTTCTGAGTTTCTTGTAAGAATTTAACAGGTTCTATCATTTAGCAAGTATCAGGTTTATACATACAAGAATATACTTTTCACTATGCATATAAGAGATCTGAACTGTTAAAGAAGTGAAATTATATCATAATCTAAGCATTGAAGGGTAAACGATTGAAGAAGACTTCAGTGCTTCAAGAAAACGAGCTATTGAAACTTCAACAAGTATCTCTAGACATCAGAAAGTACGCCCTCATGAATAAATCATGACCCACCACCATCAATCATTACGTTCAGAATGTTTGTATCTTAAAAGGAACAAATAATTGAAGCTGTGAAGGCTCTTTATTCGCCAAGGAAATGATATCATGGTTCAGACAGTACTCGTTTCAAAGACAATGAAATCCACATCACACGAAAGGAGGAAAATTTGAAAGTCAAATTCAAGGCTGCTTATGGAAAAGTCAAATCTCAATATCAGAACCGGTTAATCATCTCTTCTACCTTTAAAGAGAAATGCCAACGCACTTTAGAAGAAAGGGTTCAAAAACCATGGTTCAGAAAGTAAGAGGTAGTCTCTGAAAAATATCAGAAATCTCATTTATCTCATAACGGCTTCTAAAGGCTGACCTGACAAACTAGAAAGGCTACTCTTCTAGACCTCATTTCCAAGACACAAATAGATGATGAACACATGTCCCTGGAAGAACTTTTTCAAGGCAACTATCTCAAAGAAGACCTCTACATATAGAGATACAGTGCTCTATATTTTGTGTAGAACTAACGCTGAACAAAAGAGCAAAAACGCTATCAAGTTTCTATTCTCTTTCTGCTTTTCACTGTCTGTAAATCATTTTCTTTGTACAAAATCTTCTTTTTACACTTCATTGATCACATCCTCTTCTGAGGAAGAATTTTCGTTGAAAGAAATCATTCAAGATTTTAGGAGCTTTCCATTGTATATATTCAAAGAAATCTCGAATGAAGGACAGTTTGGGTGGCAACCCAAACTTGTAACCTTTGTAACCTTGATTCAGTAGAGATCAGTGTGAGATAGCTTGAAGAGGCTTGTCAAAAACTACTTGCAACGTGACAATAATCGAGTTTTATTAGACGCAGTTTTAGCTTGGAGAGGCTAGTTCAAGACTACTTAGTTCAGCTTGTGTAACACTCTCCTAAAATCTAAATTATTTGACCTTAAATAATTATTTTGGACATCATACATTTGTAGAGTTTTTTTTTTATGAATGTTTATTATTTATGATTGTATACCGGAGTAATGTATATCAATTGTAATTCATGTACCTGGTAGGCTCCCAGGAAAGAGAGGTGGGTCACAATGGACATGCTTAAATACCAAGTCTTTCCTTAGTCAGAACCTTTCCAAACTACACATTCATAGTGATACACTTACATCCACTGACCTAAGGATGATTTTTAAACGACAAAGAATCTATCTTAATACTATTATTTATTAATCACTAATTCCCACAGTTTAGACAACTATCATCTATAGAAAACATACTTCATTGCCAACATCAATTCATAGGGTACAGTACACACTAAATATTCAAGATACATAAAGAAAACTTCAATACAACAATATGACATATTCCAAGTTTGGTAACATATAGTAAATATTCTATCTAGCACACATGATAGAATCTGATTATTTAGAAGTTAAGTGCAAGGCTACATCCATTTCATTGCTGATGATGATCCATGCTATCTGGAAACATCAAAGAAAAGGGGTGAGAGAAGTCTCCCAGTAGGGTGATGTTTCCAGGGGAGTCCTACTTCATCCCAAAAAGGCTAAGAATAATGCAGGAGTGCAGCAAAATGCAATCTTTCATATTAGTTCAAATTATATTTTACTATTGTCAAACAAGATGGAAGTGCATAATATCAATCATAATAAAATACAGTAGAAGAAGTGTAAGTGTAAAACTCCTTTTTGTTTTTTAATATCACGTTTCCTTTTAATGGTTATAGTCTGCAAGGTTTGTTTCATATTGGATCTGTGAGAGCTCTCATTACTAGGGCGTCCCCTAGTCAGATCAGTGAATGCCAAGTCCTTGTCCGCTAACACGGCGAGGCCCGAGACATCATTGCAATATACACCAAGTCCTTGTCCGCTAACATAGCGGGGCCCGAGGTGTCATTTAACAATTGCAAGACTAAGTGTTTACTAAGTCCTTATCCGCTACCAGGCGGGGCCCGAAGTATCACTTATTCATGTATCCCTTTTACATAGTGCGTATAGAATTCATAAACTATGAAAATTACATGAAGTTTTCACAATTTCTTTGATATTCACATACAGACCATAAGATTTTCCATATTTTCACATAAATCCAAACAACATAGGATTCTTAAAACATTAATAAAACCCATTTTTCTCTGTAATTATCGATGAAGCACCAAATCACACTATTATAATAAACTTACTTTCTTTATAATAAAATATGCTTATCTTAGTTTTAATCATGCAATAATTCAATTTCAAATATTCATATAATAACTTTACTAATTCCATAGGTCTACGTACATACAAAAATTATTTTAAATCTATCTTTAGAAAATATATATATGGTAAAAATATTTTTCATTTATAAAAATATGATCATAGAGCAAAGTAAAAGAACAATCGAATCTTTCAAGAAATATTAAAAAAAATATAAATGAAATTATACCCATTAGAAAAACCACTTCAAGCAAGAAACTAGCTAATTTACATGCTATATTCCTAATGGGACCATAACTTAAAATCTTTGTAAATAATATTTCCTTATGTTAATAAATGTATAATCATGTCAAATATTTATAGTCCAAGGTCCATAGTCCGATTTCCATAATTCAAGATCAATAGTTCAAGGTTCAAATGTCCATAATTCAAGGTCAATAGTTCAAGGTTCATAGTTTGAGTCTAAATATAATGATCATAACTGTCTAAATCAAGTCCAAGTGAGTCTTAAAGATTCATAATAGTCCATATAATGTTTATAGATTCATACGTTCCTAGTAAAGGTCATGATTAATATAAATATATATATTTTTTGTCTTTTTATATCTTATTAAGTCTTAATGATCCCAGAAGAAACATAACACATAAACCAAGCTAAATACTACATGCTCAAAGGTTTAGAATTCATTCATTATAATGAATTAAATAAAACACTTTTTATAAATCAAAAATAGTTTACAATCAATACATAATGAGATCAAAACCAAGTTATATCACCTTAAAGTACCACAACTTATGCTCAAGGCTTTATTAATTGAAAATACATGTTTTAACACATTAAAATGAATTTACACAATATTTAGATATTTGAAGAAAGTACAATCAAAATTTAAGAATGATCTTTAATCATAATTTTCAATCACATAAGTAGATAATAAATATGCATCATATACACATAGTTTAAGTATTTTATGTCACCACTTTCAAGTCATTCAAAGATATTAAAAACAATAAACATAAGTTTTGAATATCATATAGCACAACATCATATAAGAAAATCATACATGAAGCTTAGAAGTGAAAGAAAACCCCTACTTGTTTTCGGAGCTTTAGAAACGTAGCTACACCAAGGCTAAACCAGCAACTTCTTCAATTTCTCTAAGCCTTTTGTAAGGGCTAAAATTCATATATAGGGCTGTGAAGTGTTGGTGTTGGATGATGATAAGAAGAGATGATGGTTTAGAGGTGTTTTTGCTAAAATTTTGTAACTATTTTTGTGAAAAATAAAAGAAATGAAGAGAGAAATGGTGACTATAATTTTTGATGGATTTTAGGCTGAAGAATGAAGTGTGAAATTGTGTTTAGAGGTGTGCTATTTATAGAGAAAGGTTAGGATTAAAATATTAATAATTTCATAATTTATTTGTCATGTTTAATTAGTTTAATTAATTAAATATTAAAGTTAACATTAAATAATTTAATAAATTCTCAATTATCATTTGAAGACATACTAAAATGTTAGTGACATGATTTAAAGACATTTATTAAATTTTAATATATTTACATATAATTTAATAATCAATTATTCAAAATAAGGTAAATTTACTTAAACTAGTCAATCTTAATTAAGTTAATTAATTAGTAAATAATTTTATTATTATTTTTTTTAACCAAATATCATCATAAGGTTATTAGAGATGTAATACATGGATTCACGAAATTTATACAAATTTTTATAATCATTTGTATTTTATTTGGTATTTTAGACTATTACTAGTTTTATTAGAAATTAATTAACTAATAATTTATTTAACTATCATTAAATTATTATTATCTTTTTCTTTGATAGCCCATATGTCTGAATTTTATCTCTAATAAAGTTGTGAAGGTTGGCAAGTTGTCTTGAATGATTAATATATGAAAATGACAAATTTTACATTTTTTTATCTTAAAGTTATATATACTAAATAATTCATAAAATAATCACGAAAATTATTTTTTTCTAATCTATTATCAAGAACATATATTTACCTTATTTATACATTATCTATAATTTTTATAAATTTTTTGTATAATTTTTAATATTTTTTATGTATTTTTACCTTAGTTTAGTCCATTTTTAAATTAATTAATATCTAATTATCTCTAAATAAAATATGTAAAAAAATTTTACAGCCTTCCAAGTGGGTTTTGAGCTGTCCAACGTGATAAGGGAACAAGCTCACCATTTTTGAAAGTCTTAGTAAAAAATGGTTAGTTTTGGAAATATCTTTCACTTTCAAATATATATTATTATAAATATTATTATTTTTTAATGAGACTGATTTCTAGACAATTCTAGGTGTCATGTAAGAATATTATTGAGATTAATCAAGATTTATAAAAATTATCTTAAAGCTTTAAGTAGTTAATTAGATATTTTAAGCTTTATTTAAGTCAAAATTAGTTAAATAAATATTAAAGTGATTTTTAATACTATCTATGGTCTAATGAAAAATCCCATTTTGTGGTCCTCTTTATCTAATATCATAAATTAGTTAAAAAAAATTTATAAGACTTAGAATTTTTTTTCTAGGATTTTTCGGAGGTTGTTTTACATACTAAATTAAGTTATTTTTAGAAATATGTTTATAATTTTTTCTTTAATTTTTTTTTTGATATTTTCTAAACTTTTCTAAGGTTCTTATTAGCTTTATCATCAATGACATTTTTTGTAATTTTATACTAAGAAGTTACATTCTTTCTATAATCTATGATTACCCCTGAATATTTCTTACTAAAAATAGATCCTCAAGCTATTTAATAAAAAACTATAATAATGTAATGCTATATTAAGGAAAATTGGGAATGTTACAGCTTGAAGAGGCTGGTAAAGAACTACTTGTTGTGAGACAGTAGAAATGTCTACTGACCGATTGGACAAAGCTTGAAAAGGCTACTCAAAAGACTATCGTGACTCTTTCTCTGGTTGGAGGAAGAAGTAGTGAAACTCAACATTGGTTGAGAACTAGATGTAGGTAGAATTGGCCAAACCAATATAAATTCTTCTGTGTTCATTTTTCTCACTCCTTTATCTCTATTTTTTTTTCTTTTAAGTTTGAAGCTTTCAAAAAAATTCTCTGCCATCTTACCTTTTTAATAGAAAGCTAGCTTTCTGATCATACTTAACATTGTTTTTCCCTATGCTACAAGTTCATTTTGATAGCATTTTTAGTTTAGTTTTTCAGGTTTTCAGTAAAGGCAGGAAAAGGAAAAACATGATTCAATCCCCCCTTCTCATGTATCTTTCTGCTTACAAGTGGCATCAAAGCTTAGCCTCTAAGGGGTTGAGCATTCTAACGACTGCAGAGGTAAAGATCCGAAGTATGCATGGCTCAAAACAACATTTACATGGCTGAAAGGAATTCTATCAACAGACCACCATTCTTTGATGGTGGAGACTATACTTATTGGTGGGGTATAATGGAGTTATTCATAAAATACACAAGTCTTGACTTGTGGGAAATCAAAAAAAAAAAAAAGGATACACGCTCTAAGGGAGGAAACTCCAGGAACTGATGATGTACCTTAGTATCCAGAGATATCCCGAGAAGTAGATAGACAGATTTGCAGAAAACCAGATTTTAACTGAAATCAAAACCTAAATACCTTCTTATATGTGCACTATGCAAGGCTGAATACGACAAAATCATTGCTTGTGACATGGCTAAAGAAATTTGGGATAGACTTCACATGTTACATGAAGGGATTGATCAAGTAAAGGAAATAAAGATCAACATCTGGTTCATCAATATGAACTATTCAAAATGACTGATCAGGAAAATATTGATGAAATGACTACCAGGTTTATGCATATTGTAAACTAGCCTAAAAGTCTTGATAGAAGATATTCTAACTCAAAAATGGTTAGAAAGATCTTGAGAAGTCTTTCTGTAAAATGGCTGCCCAAACTCACTGCTATTACTGAAGCAAAAGACCATCAAACTCTTAGCTTGGATGCCCTTATTGGGTCTCTAAAACCCATGAAGTGGTGCTCTCTGAGATGCATAGAGAATCTAGCAAAAAGAGCAAATCCATCGCTTTAAAATCGTTTCACCAAAAACTCAACAAAGCTAAAGCAATGAAAGTTGCTGAAACCTCTGATGAAGATGATGAGAGAGATGAAGAGACAGATGGTGAAGGTGGAAATAAGCTCTCATACTGGTTAGAAAAATGTCCAAACTCTAGAAAGGAAAAGTGAAGAAAATGAGAGACATCAATTTCAAAAAGGATAGAAGAGGAAATTCGAAACTTGAAATCATCATATGCTATGATTATGGAGAAAAAGGATACTACAGAACAAAATGTCCAAAGTCTAAAGGTCCACAGAAAAATCTCATGGTGGGTCGTCTTCCACCCAGCACTTTGCTTTAACATCCCTAAGTTGAACAGTCAGGGTCCTTATGGAGGGCGTGTAGCTTTAACCTATAAAACTTCCATCTCAGCCTCAAAATCCCTAGGGGCTTCATAGAGGTGTTTCAGTCGGTGCCCATCAACTTTATAGCGAATTTTAGACCTTGAGTCTTCTAACTCTACCGCACCACAAGGGTATGTACAGATGACTAAGAGTGGTCCCTTCCATCTAGACTTTGACCCTCCAGCCATCAGTTTTGCCTGGGGCAAATACAGCAAGATCCATTGCCTCTCATAAGGCTTCTTTCCTACAATAGACTGTTCATAGGGCACTTCTGAAACTGATGACAACTGCCCAAATAGGGTACCTAGATCTGTAAGCTCGAAAAAATCTAACATGGTAGATGCATCATGTCCCATGGGAGAAGAAAAAATAGGAAATAGGGGTTGTTCGTCCTTAGCAAGTAAAGTATCACATGCATCTTCCACTAAGGAGTCAATGACATCAATGCCAAACACATAGTATTCCTCAAGGGGGAATTTCATGGCATCAAATAAACAAAATTGGGCTTTCAAGTCCCCACACTCCATGGATAATGTACTAGCATAAACATCAATCTTGGTTCTAGCAGTTTTCAAAAAGGGTCTACCTAAGATTAATGTATGTTAGTTTGCATTAGTGTTATTCTCCATTTCAAGCATATAAAAATCAGCAGGGAATATTAAATTATTTACCTTTACCAGGACATCTTCTAATACCCCTCTGGCTTTGTGATGCTATAGTTGGTAAGCTGGATTGTCAGTCCGGTCGGCTTGAGCTCCCCAAAGTGTAAGGATCTGTAGAGTGATTTTGGTATAACATTAATGCTAGCCCCGAGACTAGCCATGGCTTGTTTGATTTGCAGGTTCCCAATGGTGCAGAGAACATTAAACATGCCTGGATCCCTACACTTGGGTGGCAGGTTGCCTGGCTTGATGAGGGATGAAGCATTCACCCCCATAGTCACCTTCTCATTCTCACTGCCTTGTGGTCTCCTCTTGTTGGTACACAAATCCTTAAGAAATTTGGCATGTTTAGGGATTTGCCTGATTGCATCCAATGGAGCGATGTTGACTTCTACCTTCCTAAAGGTCTCCAAGAGTTCCTTTTCCAACTCCAATTCCTTGGACCTCTTAGGTCTTGTAACTCGCTGTAGGAAGGGCAATGGAATGGATCTTTCTACCTACTCTTCTGCTTGCTTCTGCTGGGGTGCCGGTTTATCTTGCTACACCTCTGTCTCAATTGTCTTATCTTCCTGACTCTCAACCACAAGCTGCTCTGAAGGACCAGCAACCTCAGGTAAGACTGTACCAGGCCTCAAAGTAATGGCAGAAACATTCCCATTGGGGTTGGGAATTGTCTGTGAAGGAATGATGGATGCACTTCCTTGCCATGATTGGGAATTCTCAAGCTTCACAATTGCATTTCTTATTTCTTGCGTGGCCTGTTCCTATTTTCTTCATGTCTCAATCATCATCTTCATCATCTCCTGCTATGGTGCATCTGAAGGGGCAGGAGGGGTAGGTAGTGCTAGAGGCTGCTGAGGGGTAGGTAAGTATGGAGTAGATGGTTGTTGGTAGACATGCGGATTGCTCTGCTGTCTTTGCTGCTGTTGTGATGTGTTGTTCTACCTCAGATTGAGGTGATCTCTCCAACCCAGGTTATATGTGCTACTGTAAAGGTCATACCCCTACTGGTTATTCTGATTCTGAGGTCTACTAGGGAACAGATTGCTAGCAGCAACTAAAGTGGAGTCCTCCTGTAGTTATGGACATACATCAGTAGTATAGGCATTACAAGAACAAATACCACAAGCTGTCTAAGGTGAAGGAGCCTGCCTTAACTGATTCAAGGCTATCTGTTTCACGAACTTAGTCATCTCATCTAGTTTCCGCTCCACCCTGCTATTATCCACTGGAGACACTTCACTCACGTTGTGGGTATTCACACAGCTTTGAACCCAAACTGCCTAAGAATTCTCTGCCATGTTCTCTATCAAGGCTCTAGTTGCAACAGGGGTTTTGTCAACCAGGGCACCCCCACATGTAGCGTCAATCAGGCTCCTCTCCACAACTAACAGTCCCTCATAAAAATATTGAATAAGGAGCTTCTCAAGAATCTGGTGTTGGGGACAACTGGCACACAATCTCTTGAAACTATCCCAATACTCATAGAGAGACTCACCCTGCAACTGTTGAATGCCACAAATATCCTTTCTAATAGCAGTTGCTTTGGAAGCTGGGAAGAATTTCTCTAGAAAGATGTGCTTCATGCCAGCCCAACTGTCAACTGTTCCATGGGGGATATAAAAGAACCAATCCTTGGCAGCTCCTTCAAGGGAAAATGGGAAGATCCTTAGCATGATTTGATCCTCCATTACTCCTTGAGGCTTCATCGTCATATAAATCACATGAAATTGCTTTAGGTGTTCGTATGGGTCTTCTCCAGATAAACCATGGAACTTAGGCAAGTGGTGTAGGAGTCCCGATTTGAGCTCAAAGTCACCTCCCTGATCAAGGTAGATGATTCCCAATGATTGGCAGTTCAATTCTTGGGCAGCGAGCTCCTTTTATTTTCACCCATGTCACCTGAAACACTAGCAAAAGAATCAAAAAGTTTGAGAGAATAGAAAAAAAAAGAATAAGCTATGAACAAAATTAAAATGAAATTAAACTAAATTTTTTTAAATAAAAAACAAAAAGGAAAAAAAATAAAAAAGAAAATAAAAATAAATATGAAAATAAAAATAAATAAAATAAAAATAAAAAAAATAAAAAAGTAAAAAGAATCAACTAGCACCACTTCCCCGACAACGGCGCCAAAATTTGATATGGGTTTCTCTACCCTCAACAAATTAAAAATAGTTTTTGTAACTGAATTGCACCAAAAATGTAACAAGGGTGCAATCCAGATCGTCTCACGTGGAAGCGTTGTAATTGATTCTAGGAAATTGGGGGTTTTTGAATGTTGTTGAATAGACAAATTAAATTGAGAGATTATAATAAATAAAATCACTTGCACAAAGACTCCTTCAGATTAAGGATTATTCAATCATCGACTCAAAAGATAAATTTGTGGTGGCAGTTGCTTCCATTAAAATGTTAACACATAACAACGGCATAATCCTACTTAACGATTATACGATTGCATTCTTGCTAAGTGTTTGACTAACATATGAACTAGTAATTCACAATCGTGATTCTATGATCTTATACTAGCCTAATTACCAATTATAACAACCTGATTTCCAACGAAATTAATCCCAATTCCTCACCCAATGGATAAACATCACACAAATGGGCAACTCTTAGAAAAACGATTGCAATAATCATACAACTAATAATTAAAAGAGATGACAAAGGGAAAAGGGAAACCAACCACAAAATTCGGTAAAGAGCAATAATCTCATGAACAACCTTAACCTTCAGTCATCCCTATACACGGTAAAGGAAATTACTCTTCTATAGGGGGAGTTTCACAATCACAATTTGAAGAAAAACTGTAATTACAACCAGAAATTCCAAGCTAAAAACTGAATAAGAACCCTAGCCTAGAGAGAGAGTGAGAGAGAGTAAGAGTTCTTAGTGAGAGAAAAACTAAAATTCTCTAAATGTGCATTCTTTCTTTGCAAGAGTGAATGAGAGTGTTTCTGTTCCTTTTTTCCTTCCTTGGGTCAGCCAAATCAGCCCAGAATAATGCGGTCGAAAAATGTATGACCGCCTGGGTGAACAGTAATGCTGACTTCTTTATTTTTACTCCAATGCACTAACCTGGAGGTCCCTGTTACCATGAAAAACTCCAAAAAGAGATTAAAAGTATAGAGAACTTCCAAAGTATGAGAATTTACTAAAAACTATTATGATAGCTATAAAATTATTTAATAATGCGTGTTGAGGACAAGGTTAAAATTCACTGATTTGATATCAACTGAATACAATCCAGATGCAAATTATTCAGAGTTAGGATGGAAAATGGTTGCATAAATGCAACCCATCACTTCCCAAGCTCTCATCTGTGACCTTTAGAAATCACCTACTATCATAGATTGAGTAGTATTGATACTAGCCTCTCCAAGCCCAACCGAGTAGTCTTGACACTGGCCTCTCCAAGCCTAACTGAGTATTATTGACACTGGCCTCTCCAAGCCTAAAATGAGTAGTCATGCACTAGCTTCTCTAAGTTGAAACCCGTGATCAGTAGCAAACTCTACTATCATGTTGAAAGTAGTCCTGCCCCAGCCTCTCCAAGCTACAAATAGTTTTTCTCCGGCCTCTCCAAGCTGCAAATAGTCTTTCTCCAGTCTCTCCAAGCTGTAAGTAGTCTTTGACTAGCCTCTTCAAGCTCAACCATGATAAGCAAGAACTCCTTACAGTCGTGTTACAAGTAGTTTTACAGTAGTCTCTCTAAGCTATCTTATAGTGATCACTATCAGATCGAGGATACAAAGATTGAGTATTTGGGTTGCCACTCAAACTAACCTGCGTTCAAGTTTCCTTAATATATACATGAAAAGATCTTGGAAAAACTTGAATGATTCCTTTCTATCACTTCTTCGCTAGGAAGAGCATAAGTCTAATTAAGAATATAGAAGGAAGATTTTACACTTCAAGGATAAAAACTGATTACATGATATATATTGAATATTCCAGGAAGTGGAAAGAGATTTTTGTAGAGTTTCCTCTCTTGAATCTTCAAATCTCTCCACGGCTTTTAAGCACAACATCTCGATTTATAGTAGTCTTCCTTAATGACCATTGCCCTTAATCAGTTTTGCAAGTGACACATATAGATAATCTGTTTGTGTCTTGGAAAGTCAGTCTAAAAGAGTAGATTGACAATCTGCCACATCGGTTGCAGAAGCCATTGTAAAGATAAGGTTTTTGAAGCTCCCACAGAAATCACTTTTTCACTTTCTGATCGTGGTTTCTAAACTCGTTCTTCTAAAAGCTCGGGTGGTTGATCAATTTGGCAAAAGAGATGACGTACTCGTTTGAAACTGGGTTTGACTTGAAAATTTGAAATTCAAAATTCAAAATTCCCTTTTTCTCTTGTAGCATTCTATACTCCACAGTGAAGTGAGCTTTCTAATGGGCATTGATAAAATCTTCACTTTCTGATCTTTAATCCAAGCATTTTGATGATTATTGATTTATGATTGTGTGATTAAAGATAGTGTAACATCTGGTCTTCAGAGAATGCTTGATATCTTCATGTAACCTTACTTTATGATGTCCAGTGCTACTTTCTGAAATCTCAGGACTTGGTTTCTTATAGCGTTGAAATCTTCTTCTGATCGTTAGCTATCAATTGCTTGAATAAAGATATAATTTCACTTCTATTTTAATACAAATCTCATATCATGAGATAAACATGTTTATACAGGCATAGTAAAATATATTCTCATTTGAGTAAGCCTTGTTCTTGCTAAACAATAGAAACTTGTTATAATCTTACATGAAATTCAAGAGAAATATCAGTCGTTCTTCAAAGCATTTTCTTTAAATTGGCTTTGTTGTCATTCAAAACAAATAAGTACATGTTGATAGGGTTCTGAAGCTAACAGTACTTGGGAGGATGTTACATATGTTATCTTTCTCTCGTCCCTCTCATATTCTATAGTTTGGGTTGCTACTGTTTCTCATTGTTGTCAAGTGGGAGTACTCCCCCAATCTTCATAGAGTTGATTTAGAGTTATCATACATTTCTCATGGGTTTCTTCGTTTTAATGGTAGACATTGGTGCCATCCCTGCTCTTGAAGCTCTCCAAGTGTTGGCACTTCACATTTTATCCCTCTAGGTGAGTAGGTTTTATCCTGTGGCCTTATGTTGGTTGTTAGAAATATATATTTTCTAGCATTTTTAAGCATTCACGAATTTAATTTTGAACTTTGACATGATATGAAACCTTTATGTATTTTTGCAAGAACTAGCAAACACATGTTGGAGTTTTTCATGTAAGCCATTGATTTTAAACATACCTGGGACCATTCTTGAATTCCGATTGTTATTATGCGGTTTATTTTCATGATTTTAGACTTGATTTATGACGATGAGATTTAGCAACATTTGATTTAGACTATGAAAGTGGAATGATACATGATGACAAAGTGATGTTGGACCTAGATTCATAGAATCCCCTTTTAAACTACAACATGATTTTAGAACAAGGAGTTATTGAGAGAAATAGAACTGTGAATTAATGATAGTCAATTCGTTAACTTGATATACCAAGCTATCCACGAAGGGCAGTTAGCTACATTCAGATTAGTTTATTAGGGACGCAATTCATGAGGGACCATTGAATCTTCGTTAGGCACTCTTGCTTGCACAGAAATGATCATTGCCTTATGATTACATAGTAATCTGTCTCTCTGTGATTTGTTAGAAGAATATTTATGTTTTCCTATGCTCTATTCGAAATCAAAGCTGCTATTATTATTATTATTATTATTATTTATGTAATTTTCTTATTGTCCCATATATAGTTATGGGGGAAGGATTCATTCACTGAGTTTTAAGATAAAACTCATCCCTTTTCTCCCATTCCGTTACAAATACAACTGTTGCTTCAGGTCCTTCACAACCTCCTCCCCAGCAGCATTAGTTTGTTCAATTTAGTGACCTTCACGTTGTTGTGGAGTATTTTGCTTTTGTATAGAGTGCTCTTGTATTGTGTGGCTATGATCCCAGGCAGTGCATGATTTAGCTTTTTGTTAACTATGATTTATATTCATTATGTATTTAAGAATTAACAGTTTTATGGTTCTTTTATATAGAGCAACTTATCTTATTTTGTAACACATTTATAGTTGATTTATGAAATGAGTTATCCAGGATTATTATGAATTGAAATTGCTAGTTAAATAATATTTAGAAATGGATTTTCATAAGTAAGTTATGCATATATTATGACTTAGTGATGATGAGGCTTACGCGGGAAAGAGATTTCTTATGTGCTGATTATGCTTCCAAATTGGGTTGTAACAAGTTTAGGGCCAGTGTTTTGGCCCCAGTGTTTTCTGTGTGCATGAAAAGCATACATGTTTCAGTTTTGGATTACCCTTCAAATATGAAGTCAATTAACTCATTACCACTGCCCATGTATTTCGAAGTATGGTTCTTGGGTTGAACGTGTCTCCATGTGGTGTTGATTATGGGGTCGTGGCCTGTCTATAGCTCAAGTCGGACCCCGAGAGCATAGTAATAAAAATCAGTTCGGACCAGCCGGTTTGACCGGAAAACCGGTGAACCGGTCGTGAAACTGATCCGAGTTAGTATTTAGATTGGTCCTGCATCAAAACCAGGCTTCGGTTTGACTAGGTTTGTATCAAAGCGGTGACTCGACCAATCGAATCGAATCGAGTTTTTTTTTTTTGCTTTTTTATTTTTTTTTGCTTTTTTCTTGCTTTTTTGCTTCTTTTTTTTGCTTTGTTGTTCTAAATGATGACTTTTTCAAAAACCTTAAAAAAAAATCTAATTTGACTTATAGAAAAATGCAATAACTTTATTTGTATGGTCATAACTTATGTGTTTATGATGTAAAACTTTGTAAATTTGCTTGTATAATTATGTTTTGAACTTGTCAATTGTGATTCGTGAATGTGAAATGTGAATAATATTTTAAAATTTATGTTATTTATTTATGCTTTTATATCTGTACCCTTTAAAGAGTATTAAATTGTTAATTAATTGTCATTTTATTGTATTTTATTTAAATTTTTATATTTTTTTTGTATAAATCCGGTTCAACTGGTTCGACCAGTGACCTATCGGTTGAACCAGTGATCCAAATGATCTGGCCGATCGATTGAGTCGATCGCGTGAGTTAAAACTATGCCCAAGCGAGCGTCTCTCATTTTTTTTTTGTATTTTCTTTTTTGGGCCTAACTCGGGTGTCATTGGGCCCGGACTTGGGCTTGCACTATTGGATCACAGCAATATGATATTTATTTTTATGTACAAAAGTCAAAACAAAGTCGTACTCGTAACCGCACAGGTAATATGTAAGTAGCATTTGACGATCCACTAAGTGCTTACCCACCATAACAACTCGTGACTTGATGTACAAGATCCAAGCCCCGACAATGAAGAAAGTGAAAGATAGCTGTAACCTGTGAATGCTGTGTTGTTACTGTGTCAGTATATCTCTGACATAAGTACGTAAACAGTGTAGGGAAAAAGTTTAGAAAATAAAAAATAAAAAGAGCACAGAAAATGAGAAAAAAACAATTCATGTCAAAGCACCAAAACATTATGAAAAAAAAAGGAGAGAAAATGATAAAAAAATCATTAGTCCTCGGAAGCAGAACAAGACATCTACAGATTGGAATGATACATGTAAGCTATTCTCTTTCTCTCTTCTCTCTTCTCTCTTCTCTCTCCTCTTACTTTATAATCCAACAATAGTAATAATTCGCACGCAAACAAAAAAAGGAAAAAATAAATAAATAAAAAAGAAAAAAGAAATATGTTTCGAACGGATATTATCATCTCTCATCATTATAACCCGCATCATCAGAATTCGAAGGTGGGCTTTGGTTTGCCTCACTTCACTTCACTTTCGGATACAGTGCATGGTAACAACAAACAGCATGAGTTTTTAGAAAAATAACACCATAGTGTTTAACTGTTGATGGTGCTAATTTTTACTGCAAGTGGGGATGGGTAATTTTTTTTATCCATCTTGAACTTGGATTTTATGTTAACTTTTGTTTATTTGGGGTAACTGGGGTTGGTGTCAAATTAGTCTACTGCTTGTCAAAGTGTGTGTGTGGGCGCTTTGACTTTTTAAGCACCCTTTTTTCTGTGGGATTTTAATTTTATCCTGTTCTGTGAGTTGGGCTTGAGGGGCTGCTCTGATTGTTCCACAATTTGTGCTTTTGTGACAGAAGTTTGTGCTTTATCTCTTTTGTTTTTCCTTTCACACCTGGGCAACTGCAATTAAGTTTTCTGTTTTCTTTTTGGAACAGTTTGTTATTTCTTTTCTTTCAAGTATCTGTGGGATTACAAAGAATTATTGAGATTTTAATTGTGAGATTCTCCCTCTTTCTTTTGCAAGTTGTGTTTTGTCTGAGAGTAGTCTTGTTTGCCAGTTGTGTAAGTTTTAGTGATTGTTGATTGTGCTGTTTAGAAGCAAAGATTGATTATGTGAGTTGTTTTGGTCAGGGTTTTCAGGTTATATATGTATATATATATTTTTTTGGGGCAGCAAGGGAATATTGAGGATATGTTGGTGAAGAAGATGAGAAGGTAGCAGCAGCAAGGAGGATGCTGGGCTTGGATTCTCAATTACCCAATTCCAATGCATGGTATATTATTTTCCTCCTTGCATTAAGCCGTGTCCCACTGGATGGAGGAAGAGATACTAGAAGTTTCTGTTGTACTTTCAGTTTGTTTGAACCAGAACTTAACCATCACAACTCTGATATTTTGTTTGGTATTGAATAAGAATTAAGAACTGATGGTGCCTGAACTGGACTGAATGCTTATAATTGGAGATAAGTTCATTTCTTTTCTTGGAATCTCCTGTCTTATGTGAATGTGGGTTTCTTCTCAAGGTTCCAGGGGCTATTCCTAGATATATTTTCATCAAACCGCCTAGCACCTACAGTTATTGATGTAGAACGGTTTTCCTATATTTAGCGCAAGATACTTTTGCATAGTTGGGAAGGTTGAGTGATGCGCATTGTTGTTTGCTACTCTCTCTCTCTCTTGTAAAGTTTACATCTCACAAGACATGATCATTAGTTAATATAAGTATACCATGCGTATTTGTTTACATGAAGGTCTAAGGTGGTGCCATTCCTAAAGTTAGTATTATGTAGTATCTAATACTTGATAGAGCTTGTAAGAGAAGAGTATTTTTAATAGAAACAAAACAACACAGAAACTCTAGAGCAACTTTCTTATTTTTGTCATATTATTTAGTACCTAAACAAACTAATGAGATGACAAATGTCTTCTTAGCTTCCTTGCCAAGCATCCTAACAATAGTTTGTTTTTCACTTTTAGAGCATGTTGTATTCATAATTGCCCTGGTATTTCCACCACTGGTAGTGTATGCACTTAACGTTTACTACGTTAACATTTACCATGATGTGATTTGCGTATGATATCTTAAGAAAGTTTGTCTTACTGTTGCTTATAATGTAGAGCTTGATTACATGCACAAACTGACATGTATTAGCCCGAATCTGATGTATCTTGTATAGTTTTCAGTGATACAGAGGCAAGCACAATTGATTCTTTTCGTGTGTCTGACTTTGATCAATCAGTTGGATGCTCCATAGGGGAAGCTGTTGAATTGAGTAGAAGTAAGAATTTTTATTATCTGACTTAGAGAACTTCACGTGTTTCTAGCATAAATGGGAAATCTTGTATTATCATATGCCATGTCAGTTCTTCTGCATCAAATCATCTTACAGAACTGTTGCCCTTTTGTTTGTCCAAATCATAACTTATGGTTATTTATTCACAAACTGTGGTTGGAATTACATGATGATTGATCTTATAATCTGTTAGTGCATAACTTTGCGTAATCTCATAAGATAGCATTAAGAAATGCTATGGCAAACTGTCATGAAGGATAAGAACAAGGAATTGTTGCACTTGCATAAATACAAATGTGGATGAATGTATATGTGGTGTTACTCTTGGGTAAACAGCTAGATAGCTACGTTGTCATCTTTATAGGACTGTTGCTCCCCCTTTCGATCTATAATTTGCTCATTCTGGTATGTGACCCAGACTCAGTATTTAGCTCGCTAAGAGTAATTAGCCAGACAATTTCTGCTAGCCCTCTTCACATTGGTACTTTTGATAAGGTGAGTGTTTCCAGTTCTTTTTACCTAATAAATTTTCAGCATGGTAAATAAAGTTATTGGTAGATAGTTACAACATGTCCTCTTACTTTGCAACTTTACTTTCTATTCTTGTTTCAATTTAGTTGCCAACTTTACTTGATAAAAGCCCATTGGTGAACCAAACAGAGCAACAGAGTTTGAAATTACACAAGGTTCAATCATCAAATCTGGTGGTAATATCAAGTGGTAATACAGAACACCAGGAAGAATCTGCCATGGCTGATGCCAGTCCTATAACCGATATCTCTACAGATGCCGACACTGATGATAAGAATCAGCAGGTGATTTTTCCTTTTTACCTTTCATACTATCGTTTGCTTTTTAAGTTCTATTGGTATCTCGAATCCATATCCTTTGTGTGATTGATCAAAATCTAAGTATTATTCAAACATAAGCAGTAAGAACATGTTTTTTCCATTTTGTTCCTTAAAATAGATAAGAAGCTTTTTTAGTTGAGATTCTTGACAATCTTGACATTTATGGATTACGTATGTGCAGTTTGATAGAAGCCACTCCCTTGCTGCTGTTGCTTCTGACTCCAGTGACAGGTCAAAGGATAAAACGGATCAGAAGGTAAAGTGTATTTCAAAGAGTAAATATCCATTTAGGCACTGGAAAGATATATGTGATGTTACATTTGCCCTCTAGTTATAAATACATTGGTCATCCAACGATATGTGCAACATCATTGGCCTTAAATGGGATATATTTTGGATCAAATTGTTCCTTAAAATGACATAAAGTGTGTTATTGGAGGACTAAACTGATGGCATTATTGTAATAAAAGGAGGACCAACGCAATATTGCGTATATAACTGTAGGGCCAAAATGCATGTGCACTCTATTTTAAATTTTACTGTATGGTTAATATAAAATTTTTTTTAATGGTATTTGTCACTTGATGATTATTTTTAAATTATTTCAGACTCTCCGCAGGCTTGCTCAGAATCGTGAGGCTGCAAGGAAAAGCCGGCTGAGAAAGAAAGTAGGAATGTTTCTTTTATTTTTTATTTTTTGCTTTTATTTATTTGAGCTAGTGTATGCCTTTTTCTATTATATTCTTTCTCCATGTAGGGATTGCCATGGTATCACCATAACTCAGAATGACATGGTTTGATATTTAGTTGGTATAAAAAAATTTGTGGAGATTTCGTCTCTAGTTTTAATTTTCATGGTGTCATATATTCTAATCTATGTGCCTATATGTTTTTGGATGATCAGTTGGGATCTACAGATTGTGTGGGCCTATTGAAAAATTGATGGTGCATTGGACACTTATTTTGCTCTAGCACTATAAATATTTGTTATAGAAAACCGTCTTTTAAGACGGTCTAAAGATTGTGGGTTTGATTCCACCCCAAAAACTAGCACTGGGAGTAGGGGTGGCAGGGTGATTATCAAAGCCATTTTGGTCATATTCTTAAGCAATGTGGGGCATAACACCACCCACCCTCCATGCCCTCCAATGGATATCTGGAGCGAAAATTTTGCGGGATTGGACATATACGGGTGGTTCAATGTCAATTACAGGATAAGTTTTGATCATTTTAAGATTGTGGGACTAAACAGAAGGAAAAAAGAAAGTGAAACTATAGGTAAAATAAGATATACTAGGTTATGGTAAGACTACATACATATTTCATAGAAATAGCCTCCCTGCAAATTGGTGGTAAGACTACATACATCCCTTCCCAAACCCATTAGGTGGGAGCCTCGTGCATTCAGCCACCCCTTTTTCTTTTATGGTATTAATCACATAATACATTTAAATAAACAAATCTGTACATAAGAATACTGAATATCTCAACATCCTCCAAGATGTAAAATTCTTAATACAAAAAGGAATATGAAATTACTCAAGATCGGCAAGGCTAGTTGTGCTGTATGTGCTTAATTCTCTCAGCTTGGCTTTCTATTTCTTATATACTGTGGAAAGTTCTGTTTCTGAACAGCTGAAGGATACTTCCTTTTATGGCCAAAAAATACACACAGAATGAGCACCCCTTTCTTTGTGCACTGATTAATTTGAACTTATATTGTAGTAATTAGATATTTTACCTCCTTGTGGGTTGGAGTTACTATAGGGCCTTACCATTTATATTCTGCTTTTATAATTGTATAGCAGGCTTTAAAGTGGTAACTAGTAATTTGTTATGAGCAGTGGTAGTAGTGCAATCCAGCAATTCTTCTGTAGTTCTAACATCTTTAGCCTTTATGATAGTTGTTAGAAATAATTATGTTCACTTCCAATTTGGCCATTATTAAGCAAGACTTGGTACCATAAGCTCATTTCCCCCACAGGCTTATGTCCAACAGTTGGAAAGTAGTCGTTTGAAGTTGACCCAACTGGAGCAAGAGCTACAAAGAGCTAGGCAGCAGGTGAGGTTTAATTATTTCTTGGAGTTGTATTCTCTTTCTTGCTCTTCCCAACACCGTTGTCTTTGTTTTTTTCAATGGCACTACCATGTCAGTCATGTTCAGTTCAAGCCAAAGCCTCTTGTTCCTTTCCTGTAGGGTATCTTCATATCAAGCACAGGTGATCAAGCACATTCAATTAGTGGAAATGGTATCCTTCTTTCTAAATATGTTATTCATTTCTGAAGTTTTAGCATTGAAATGTTTCTTAAAAATGTGGCAGTCATTATGTTGTAAGAAGCTATTTCTGGAAACTGATTTAATATTTCTGATCTTACTGAGGTAATTGATAATCATCACTACATTGTTTTACAGGGGCCATGGCATTTGATGTAGAATATGCAAGGTGGCTTGAAGAGCAGAATCGGCAAATTAATGAGCTAAGAGCTGCTGTAAATTCTCATGCAAGTGACACTGAACTTCGAATGATTATTGATGATATATTGGCACATTATGATGAGATATTTCGGCTGAAGGGCATTGCAGCTAAGGCTGATGTCTTCCATCTGTTGTCTGGCATGTGGAAAACGCCAGCTGAGAGGTGTTTTCTATGGCTTGGTGGTTTTAGGTCATCTGAACTCTTGAAGGTTAGCTTATGGTTTCCATTTGTTTGTGGTTCTCATGGTTTAGTGAAAGATATTATGGTTTTTCTGAGCAGCTGTTTTTCCTCGTAACATGCATATGGTGGTATATGACTACATTTTTGGGATTATTAAAATATAGATGCAACCTTACAGTTTTGTCAAAGAGAAGTAATGGCTTGCCTCATTTATATTCGTAGTTGCTTCCTGGTATTTCTGGTTGATCAATTATCTATACTCATATTTTAGGACTCTTGTTTAGGAGTATAGTTGTATCACCTGGACTGGTGGTCAGCCTGCCAGTGGGCTGGTTCACCAGGTCGGTGGTTTGACTGCGGTCAGTGGTCGAACCTACCGAGAAGATAATGATTTTTTTTTTTTTTTAAATGATGCTACATGAAAAAGTATTTCATCCTTTTAACAGAGTACAACTTTATTATACTATTTACCGGATATTTAATTTAAGATTATACGCTAATAAACATAACAACATAAATACAAAATGAAATTTCTAAAGTTTCTATTATATAACTAAAAAAAAGACGTTCGTGAATTAATATTTGAAAAAAAGAAAGAAAACATATTGCATAGATTGAGAAAAAAACCTTTATGCAAGGTAAATTAATCTCTTTAATAGCACTAAATTATTTTGATAAAACTTTATTGAAGAAAAATGGGTACTGGGTCAACACTCAAGTCGACTGGGTCAATGTGAATTCCTGTCCCAAACATCAATTGGATTGGCCCAAATAACACTAAAGGTACTTCTCCATTTAATTTATTCATTCAACTTGAATCTTATGATTTACGTCTTCAATTTTTCCCTTATTTTGAGTAATGCAATACTATGGCATCATTTTTCGCTACATGACTTGTGCTATGGTGTGATTTCTAATTTTTCACCTCTCTGTTGGAAAATAGTGCGTCTCTTGCGGAACTTATATTCTATATACTCCAACTAACTTCTACTTAAATGGAAACCACATTCTTCTAAAGCTTGTCTCTATTGTTGTAACCTTTCATTTATTTCTTTTCTTTCAACTTTTAAACTAAGACTATATCATATGCAAAAGGCATACATTGTGGCACTGATTCTTGAACATGTTCAGTAAATACATCAAAAACCGAGATAGGGGCTCAAAGTTGAGCTTGGTGTAGTCCTATTGTAATTGGGAAGTCTTTTGTGGGACAACCTTGTGTTCTCACACTTGTCATAATCCTATCATTCATCTTTCTGATTGCTTGAGTATAGTATCATTCCAATTGCGGTAAAGAATTGCATGTATTTTTGGCTTGATCACTTTCAATTCTCAATGATTATAATCAAAAAGAAATTCAAAAAAGAAAAAGAAAAAGAAAAAATAATAATAAGCCTGTTAATATATCCTCCCTACAATCAAGCTAAAAACCCTCCAAATTCAAAGTTTCACTTTACACACCAAGAACTATTTAATACGTGTGAGTGAGATTTTGAATTAAGAGGATTTTTAGCCATACTGGTTAGGAGGATTTATCATTTGTCAAATAATATAGTTTGTAAAAATTTTTCCTGGCTTTCCCTTTCTGCTACTTTTGGAAGGAAATGAAGAGGGGTTTAAAGAGAATAGATCGTCATTATCGTTTGTTGTTTCTTTCAATGCAATTTAAAAATGCTTCTAGTGAATTCATTTTTCCCCATTTTTTTTTTTTTGAATTTAGACACAATAATGCATTTGCACTGTTGTCTGTATGTCTTAAACCTCTCAAGTACATGGTGTTCTCATTATTGTTGCAACAAACACTATTTTCATTTGAGTCCCTTATTAGTTTATTTACCTTTGATGCATTGAATTCGGTTGCAGCTCTTGGTAAATCAATTGGAACCTCTCACAGAGCAGCAGCTGGTGGGTATTACCAACTTGCAGCAGTCTTCCCAACAGGCAGAAGATGCATTGTCTCAGGGGATGGAAGCATTGCAACAGTCCCTTTCCGAGACTTTGTCCACTGGATCACTTGGCTCCTCTGGTTCATCAGGGAATGTGGCAAATTACATGGGTCAAATGGCCATGGCTATGGGTAAGCTAGGGACACTTGAAGGCTTTATTCGGCAGGTAAACTTTTCTCCCTTGCAAGTCTATGCAATCAGTTTGGTACCATTTCCCAAAATAGTTATCTTTTAGTCAAACTTGACTTTACTGATATTTTTTGCAAGTATTTAATTTTGATGCACTGATGGTGTAAAATACGTACAAAAATATTTTGTACTGTTATCTAATCAAATCATTCTATTTGTATGATCTTTCAATAAGTGGATGTAAGAGTCAACAATATTTGCTTATGTGATAGTACATGATAAATATGTTCCCAGTGCATAAAATTGAACCTTCTTGTAATTGAAAAAAATTTCTTCCTCATGGAAAATAAAAATACTTTTATTCCCTAGGGCAATTTTGGGGGGTTGACGTATGTAATGTTGGTTTCATCACTCGGGCCTATGCCATTTCAACATCCTTTGGAAAATGAACCAAGGAAATGCTTTTTAATACAGCATTTGGCGATAAATTATTGATGATAAATATCCCTTTTACAAAATGTCTAACTCTATTCTTCATTTCCGTGTTGGTGATTTATAACTTATAAGGCTGACAATTTGCGCCAGCAGACGCTGCAACAGATGCACCGTATACTAACAACTCGCCAATCGGCACGTGCGCTTCTCGCCATACATGATTACTTTTCGAGGCTGCGTGCTCTTAGTTCTCTCTGGCTTGCCCGCCCGAGAGATTGATGGGTGGTGAATAGTCAGTTGAATTGTTTCTCTGGGACAAATACTTGGTCACCATAGGCTTCACCCTTAACGATTTCTTGTGTTGTAGGTTTCACGTTGCTGATACAAGTGTTTCACTAAGTCCCATAATTTTAGAGACTGAATTGGTGCCAAGTACTATGTATTTTGTTTATTACTAATAATGTTGTCCATTGCAATAGCAGCTGAAGGGCTTCATGATTGTTTCATGCATAATTTCTGGCCTTTGATAAATTTGAATGTTTGGCTCAGTTGCTACAGTTTTCCATCTTCCTGAATTTTGTATATCTCGGTGCTTCACAAGAAAATTGTCTATAGTCTTCCTAATTTAACATTTTATTGTAATTCCTTGACATTTGCTCATTCGTAATTGTTTTCCCCCGAAACATTGCTTTTTGTGAGTTTCCATGAATGCATGCGAATGGATGCTCAATTAGGAAGATAAAATGCAAAATAAATATAAGGGCAGCTCAGTGTTATTTTAAAATTATTTTGCGCCAAGCTAAGGTGCATTCCACGTGATTTCTCCTGCGCTCCTTTACTCGAAGGGGTTTGAAACTTCTCATAACTGGCTAATAATACTTGCTATGATATATTTATTATTTGACATATAAGTTTTGTAGGTTATTATTGTTTCTTATCTCTTCTGCATTTTTAATGCGAGAGCTGATTTGTTAATCAATAAATAGAAAGGAGCAAATTTTATCTTACTTTAAGAGCACTTAAGAATTTTTCAATCATGAATTGAGTGATTGTACACGTGAATAATGACATGTTAATACTTTAGCATTTATTTTTGGATTATTTTTAATTTGAGTAGAGTATACTTAATTTCTTCAAAGTTCAAAGAAATATATTCCACCTCGTTAATTTATAAAATTTATATTTCACTTTATTTCACTTAAAACATGTTCGAGAGTATAGATTATATGTTAAAATAAATTTTTAATATAAAGTTATTTTGAAATAAATTGTTATATTTGGACAAAAAGAAATAAACGGATTGTAACTTGTATGATTAAATACATAAACTATTCCATACCTGGATGTTTGGTATAAGATAATCTTCTGAATTACTGATAATGTGATTTTTGAATTATCTGGATCAACAAAGTTAACTTATTTATTTAGATTTCATTATTGATAATCCAAATTATCAAGGTAATCCAATTGCCACCTTACCAGTAATGTAGATTGTCCTAAGTAATCGTCCCAATAGTAGTAGGGGATATTGTTAATTTTCACGATGTGTCTTAATTTACCTCACGATGAGCATTTAGAGATAGAATACTATATCGTCCATGTCTTTTGGGAGGAAAAATGCAAGAATATCAAGAAATCATTATTATGAGTGCAAAAGAAAGATGAGAACTCTAGAAACCTTCATTCTCCATAAAATAAAAGATAATTTAAAGTCAAAATCTTTTTTCTTAGTAAAAAATTATAGGAAGAGAGAAGATGAAGAAGGTGTAAACAAAATTTGAGGAACCATGATCAGACTTTTCAAATCTGAGAGACTAAATTGGGGTTTTAGTCTTCTTCTTCTTCTTCTTATTATTATTATAACAATTGATACCTAACAATAATAATTAGCAATAATTATTTCTTTTTTTTATTAATATTACTAAATTATAATTATTATATAACCTTATCTTTAATTATTTTAGAACAAATTAGTAACTAAGTAATAATATTAATTATTATTGAAATAATTAGTAAATAATATTAATAATTAGTGATAATATAAATCATATTTATCAGTTATAACTTTTATTAAAAGAGAATATTAATAATTAGTACATATTAGCTATAATTGATATATAATATTATCTTTAACATGAATCAATTAATATTAATAATAATCTTTTGTTATTAATTTTTAAAAAATATTTGATAATGATTAGTTATAATATTGATAATTATTATTTATTTTGACTTAAATTTAATATTAATTATAATTATTAGTTAGTATTAGTATGTAATATATATTAATGATAATTATTATATAATAATATATTTTAGGTTTAATTAATTCTCTAATCCCTGTAGTTTCACTGAATTTTCAATTTGGTCCCTACATTTTAAAAGTTTTCAATTGGATCCTAACACTGAAAATAAATATTTAATTGAGTTCCTAACCCTATCACCAGTTACAAAAATGTGATAGTTAATAGAATATTTCTAAAATATTCTTTTATTATAATTTTATATTAAAAACAAAGAAAATTTGCAGCCCAGGTAGGCCTCCAAAGCCTAACAAATGCCACCACAACAATCACCACCACCACCACCACAAGAAATCAAGCACCACCAGATCTTTTGGCCAAGCCAGCCTTCTACTATGGGCCAAAACCAAGCCAATGGGGTCAGAGATTGCAGAACCAACATCACCACAAGTCACTTGAAATGGGGTCAGGGACCTATGCTGCTTTGGAACCTTTGCTGCTTTGGAACCTTTGCTAAAGCTAATATCACGATGAAAAGAAGATGAGTATGAGGATGAAGAAGGGTACCGAGGGAATCGGGTGGTTATTGATGAAAGTGAAAATGAAACTTCCATTGTGTTCACCAAATGGTTTATGGTATGCAAGAGAATCCAAGTAATGTGGGTCACAAAGAAGGCACAAAGAACAAAGATAATATTGAAGCAACTAATGATGGATCAAATGAAGAAGCAAAAGAACACAATGTCCCTCCTCCAAATGCGTTGTTGCTCATGCGATGTAGGTTTGATTCAATCAGAAGTTTGTTCAAGGAAAAGGAAGAGGAGAAAAATGAAGAACAGGGAAAAGAAGAGAATGACATAGAGAAGATGGTAAAGTGAAGGAAAAAGCTGTAGCAAATAATAATAAAGGGAAGAGTTTGAAATCGTTGATGGAGGAAAATAGGAAGAATGTTCAAAAGCTCGTTAAGCATCTCCTTTCCAAAGGATTCATTGTTCAATGTTCAAAAGTTTTTTTTTTTTATATAAACTTATAATAAAAGAATATTTTGGGAATATTTTGTTAACTCTCATGTTTTTATAACGGATGATGCAGTCAGAGACCGAATTAAACATTTATTTTCAGTATAGAGACCTAATTAAAAACTTTCAAAATATAGGAATATAATTGAAAATTCAGTAAAACTACAGGGAATAGTGAATTAATTAAACCTATATTTTACTAATTTCATATTAATTAATAACAATAATTTTATTATGAATGTTAATTAATATTATACTTGTTAGCATCATAAATATTCCAAGAAGAAAAGAGGATGAAAAGTGAGATAAGCCAATAAGAAGTTCCTAGAAAATGGGATTACATATTCAATCAATTTAAGGGGAGCTAGTTAAGGAAGGTGTGTCAGCTGAGCTAAGAGATAAAAGACTCAATTCCCAGTTGTGGGAATATACTCTAACGAAGAAAGCGTGTTTTCAAAATAAGAAGTCATTACTCCAAAGAGAGGGGGGCTAATCTATAAAGAGCCCTAGGCTTTTCATTTGTAGATGTCCTCGACCAAATTCACAAATTTACCTTTTAGCACAACCATTAACTTCATTACTTTTAGTTTGTAGTTTGTAACCCATAAGTGACTATGTTTCTTAGTACCTCTTGTTTGTCGTGTTGGTTGTAGCTGACAAGGTCCTTTGTAAACATTTTTCAAGCCTATCAATACACTTGTTCAATTACTTTGAATTCCATTTGTAGTTTGTTTCTGTTATATTTAGTTTGATCTAGCTAAAGACTTACTAATATGTACTTTGAGAACCGATATTCAATTAGTCAAGTTCCTCGTTTGAAGTAATCGTTTGATACTTGGAATCAATTAAGAGATTTGCTTTAGATTCACAAGATTTGGCATGCCTAATATCCACACTATTACTTAAAGGCAAATTTATCCTATAACATTTTTGGCATGCCTAGTGGGACACCATAGATCATTCTAATAAATTCCCAAAACTTGGATTGGATTATAATTGGCATATATATTTGAATCAAGAAATATATAATGGTAAGCCCACAAACAAATACCAAGCAAAAAAGTGCTAAGGGGCCATTTGGTTCACGAAATGTTTCAACATTCTTGGGAATCTGGGGTTTGGAATGAAGGATTCCAGTGTTTGGTTCATGGTGAGAAAAATTATTCCCTGGAATGTTTCATTCTTGGGAATGAAAACAACCCACTTTTTATTCCTACCCCGTACCATGGGAATGTTGGATTCCCATGGGAAGGGAATCAATCTGAATTTTTGAAAAGACCAAAATACCCCTCTCTAAATCAACCAATCAGCTATTCTCCCCCAGACTCACGATCACACACTCCACTTCACATGAACCCTAGGAGAACAGCTCCACTTCGCACCGCCATCTCCGCCATCTCCATCGGCGACAGCTATGGTGGTGGCCGCTGTGCACGAGGTTCCCTCCT
The DNA here is from genome assembly GCA_031216125.1 of Dalbergia cochinchinensis. Lineage (NCBI taxonomy): Eukaryota > Viridiplantae > Streptophyta > Magnoliopsida > Fabales > Fabaceae > Dalbergia > Dalbergia cochinchinensis. The sequence continues at coordinate 5,078,095 of CM062374.1, forward strand.
TCGCCTTTTCTCTTCCTCCATCTTCGGCTTCTTCCATACATCTATGTTTTCCATTTTCGGCTTCTTCTATTCATCTCTTCCTCCATCTTCGGCTTCTTCTATTCATCTCTTCCTCTGCCGACGAAGCTTCAGCACATTCTTCGCTGCGGAGGCACTCAAGTTTGACTCTGACGGAAGCTTCGAGAAAGCCTTCACGGCGATGGATTCTCATTTAATCCTTTCAAGAAATCGATGCAGATCTTGTGCGTTCCTTTTTCGCTATCAAGAGCTTCGATTCCTCGTCCATGGCAACGGATTGTAAAGCCATAGCAAAAGCGATTCTAGCATCTGAGCTTCTTTTTTGCAAAACAAGAAGCAGAGTCTCCAAGGAACTGTGCTTTGAGCATTGATTTTTTTTTTTGGCTTCAAGGAGCTGTATTTTACAACAAAAAAAAATCTAAAAGAAAAAGGCTAGATAATATCTCTTTCTTTTTCTTTCAACCTTTTTGAAGTATGAGCATCAAATTCTATTGGCACTTGTAGGTTGTGCTCGGGTTGAAGGCATTGTTGGATTGATTTGGGGAGCAAGGGAATTGTCAAGGATTTGAAGAAGGTAAATTTTGGTATTCTATAAGCTTGGCTTTCACTTTGACCAAACTGGGTATATATGCTAGCTTTAGTTTCAAGTTTGAAGCTCTGTTTGTTCCCTTGAAATTATATCATTAATGTATTTGAAATGGATATATGTGATTTGGAATTGTGTTTGAATGTCGATGCCATTGCTTGGTTGAAAGGGAGTCATAATGAAGAATATGTATAAGGCACATGTCAAGATTCATGTGAACAAAGGCTGTTTTAATTGTATGAACACCACCGAGCATTTTCCATTTTGTGTGAATTTGTTATTGACTATTTACATTCCCTCTCACATAGTTCTCCGCTTTATTTTTAATTTTGCAAATTAATACTGAGCTAGGAAAGGTTGTTTTTCTTTATGTATTTGGGTTTTTACAGGAAATTATGTTCAATATTTTAGCTTTGTTTCCGATATCAAATAGGTGCTGATACATTTATTTGGTATCTGCAGTTCTTGCAAAAGCAGGTTCTACTAATGAAATGCAATATTCAAATTGTTTCATAGTAGTAGACACTTTTTTTTTCTTTGCATTGTCCTTGGCTAGATAATTACCCAAATGTAATTCATAAATATCTGTCATTGTCCTTGGCTAACAAAGCTTTGTATAATTGCTGTCTCAAATGTTAAAAATACTAATTGTAACAGAAAATTTACTCTAGTTTAGCTATAATACAGTAGTAATGGCATGTTAATATAGTAGTAAGTTACTTATAGTTTGCTAAATAAATTTGATTCTGAAACCTGATTGTGAGATTTTCTTTATTATTTTCACAGCATGGATCATAAAAAGATGAAAGTTGTTGTGTTCTTGATCTTGCATTTGGAGATGATAAATATGCTTTTACTTTTTATGTTAATGGCTTGTCTTGCATTGCTAGTAGATAACTTGCCAAATAAGAGAAGAAAGTTAGGTGATAGCCATAGTAGACAAGTATTGAGGGATGTAAATGTTGAAAGGATTATTTTCATTAGTGACTTAGCATGCATTGAGAATACAAGAACAGACAAACGTGCATTTCATGTGTTATGTGGCATGCTTAGAGGAATCAGGAAGTTAGAACCAAGTAGGAATATGGGTGTAGAGGAAATGGTTGTGATGATTTTACATATATTAGCACATGATGTTAAAATTAGAGTAATAAAAAGACAATTTGTGAGATCCGAAAAAACAATCAGTAGACGGTTCAATGATGTTTTGCCAGCTGTTTTGAGATGCCATAAGCATTTGCTTAAGAAACCTCAACAATTAGCGAGGACAACACAGATGAACGATGGAAGTGGTTCAAGGTAATTTGTTGAAATATTTCCTAGTGTTATTTAGTTGATGAGCATAATTTGCTGTAGGCTTGTATTAATTGTTCTTTTCTTTGGATTTCTAGAATTTTTTAGGAGCCTTAGATGGTACCCATATCCAAGTGAATGTTCTTGAAGTTGACAAGCCTAGATATCGAAACAGAAAGGGTGATATAACCACCAATGTGCTTGGAGTGGTTGCTCCTGACATGCAATTTATATATGTGATGGCAGGCTGGGAGGGTTCGGCTACTGATTCTAGGCTATTGCAAGATGCACTATCTCATAATAATGGGTTTAGTGTTCCGCAAGGTACTTTATTGAGGATTTAGTGTGTTATCATCCCTCTATTTGATGTTTCATTTTTTTATACTAAGTTTCTATGTCACATTTAGGTTACTACTACTTGTGCGATGCTGGATACATGAACTATGAGGGGTTTCTTGCACCTTATAGAGGACAGAGATACCATCTGAGTGTTTTCAATTCGCAAAACCAGCCTACTACACCCCAGGAAGTTTTTAATATGAAACATTCACAAGCTAGGAATGTTGTAGAAAGAACATTTGGAATATTAAAATGAAGATGGGGAATTTTAAAAGGGAGGTCCTTTTATCCTGTTAAGACACAGGGAAGAATTATAACTGCTTGTGGTCTTCTACATAATCATATTCGAAGGGTGATGACTATAGATCCTGCTGAAAATAGAAGATCAACATATAGAAAATAATTCTGAACTAGATGGTCACATGATCCACCATGTTGAGACAAGTGAACATTCGGGTAGATGGAGGGATAATCTTGCTTGAGACATGTGGAACCAATAGAGAAGAGGATGTCGTGCTTGATGATTGTGCTCATTTATCATGTGCCTTTTTTTTTTTAAGGATTTTGGTGTGATTTGATACTTGCAATGTTTATTTCCAGAACTTGAACTAATTTAGTGATAGATTCTGTTTGAGCTTGATCATTTGGCTGTGTTTGAGTTTGTAACGCCCCGATTTTTTATCTGAGTGGAAAATGACCAAAATGCCCCTGAGGTTATTTTCGGCCCGGAATTCGAGGATGGCCGACCCGGCAGTCCTCGAAAGGCCAACTCAATGTTTGAAGGGGATTGAATGACCCTTGAGTGGTTCCGGAGGCGAAAGTCTCATTTTCTGCAGTTTCGGGTCAAAATGACTAAAATACCTCTATAGCGTTTTACGCGGGTAAAGGTGCCGTTTGAGCCCGAAACTTTCCCCAGAGGTTTAAAACCATGTTTTTACATGTTTCAAAACATCTGTTTGAGTCTTGGTGGTCCCGGGCAGTTTTAGTGCAAAATTACGATTTTGCCCCTAGAATAGTATTTTTGAGCTTAATGACGTAATTAAGCAAACCTAAGCAATATTAGGCTCTAAACGAAGATTAATTAATTTTCATAATTAATCTAGAGTCAAAATAAATTATTAAAATTAATTAGAACCTAAGATTGCTTAGATTAGATTTAAATCCCTTTTCTAAAACTCAAGATTTCACTCTTGGAATCTTGAATAATGTTTTCTCTCTCCAATTCCTTAAATCAAGGAATTGTGTCTAGAATTGTTTATACACTAAAATGAGTTTATAACTCACTAATGATGCAAGAACACTCTCTAAATTATGTCTTGACAACCTTGATTACCCATTTTCTCACCTAAATACTTTCTTACAAATTCCTAATCTTAATCCTAATCAAAGATACACCTAAACACAACTCTAAACTACAATTAAAATGCAAGAAACCCCTAAACACAACTCTAAACTACAATTAAAATGCAAGAAACCCTCCCCCCATGGCTGATGCATTTCGGCCATCTTTCTCTCTTTCACCACACATGTTGAATTGTTTCTCACTCAAAGAACCATGCTTGAGGCCATACCTTGAACCATACCTCACCATACTTTGAACCATACCTCAAGATCACATTATCTCACCTCATGGAACTCATGGGCTCCTTCCATTCTGCATGGCCGAAGCCTTCCTCTCCATTTGCACCCTTCATTTGTTTCATTTCTCTATAAATAGCTTGCTTGGGTGAACTTGTATCATTTTGGGTTCATTTGCTAAGTGTAAGTTTTCAAAGAAACACTTCAAAGTTTCCTTTTTCTCTCAAGTTCAAGTCTTCAAGTTCTTCATCCTCTTCTCTTATTCCAACCTCCTAATCACTAGGTAGGGATTTTCTTTCAAGAGTTCTTTCATTTAAAGTTCTTAATTTCTTTATGTGTTCATAGTTTCTCTTGAATCCTTTTTAGAACTTCTTTTCTTCTTCCATTCCTCTTTGTTTTTCGGCCATGAGGCTTGAGAATCAAAGAAATGAGAGCTTGATGATGAGCTTCCATGATGATGATGTTCATCACTTGAACAATCTCTAAAGCTTGATCTTTGATCTTGAGTTAAAGATGTTTTTAGTTTTCTTCTTGAATCTTTGAAACCTTTCACTTTGATGATATTTTAAAATGGTTAACAAGAACTCAATGATGAGAGCTCATGATGTTGGTGTTAATGCATCATCAAGATCATGGTCTCTAGAGTTCCAAATGTTTCTTTTCTTCTCCAACAATTTCAGTTCTTCTTCCTTTTCTTTCCTTATGGTTTCGGCTATATTGGCCAAGGGAGTTCACAATGGCTTGATGATGAGAGCTTCTAGATGATGACTATGTGTTCATCACAATGAGACCTCTAGAGCTTGAGTTTTAATAAAAATGTTATTTATGTTTACATTTCAAGAAAAGAAACTTTGTGTTTTTAGAACCCTTGAGGTTCACTCTTGATTTTACTTTACCTTGTCATGATAAGTTTGGGTTGAGGTTTAAGTTCCTTTAAAGTCTTGTATGAGCTCTAATAAGGAATAAAAAGAACTAGCATTCATATTTAAATTTAAACTTATGCATTACATATTTATTTTGAGCCTTGCATTCATATTTAATTTTCAAGCCATCACCTAAAGTTAAAGGTTAAAGAATGGAGTGCATCTCATATTTATATTCTTGTCTAGCATATTTACCTTTCGTCACTAAAGAACGTAAAGATTTAAAATGAGGTTGCACTATCACCTAATTAAATCTCAAAGCCTTTCTATTTCGGCCTTAAAGTCGATTGTTGCTGGGCCGAGAGCACTAAAATAAAGAAATGAACTTGCATATTTATATTTCAAGCCTTGCATATTTATATTCTAAGTCTTGCATATTTATTTTAAGCCTTGCATGTTTACATTCAAGTCTTTCACGTTTACTTTAAGCTCTCACTTTAATTTGTAATGAAGAATAAAAATGAAGTGCATAGCATGTTTAAATTATGTCATCACTTAAGAGACCTTAGAGCTCAAAGACTTGCCCATTTTATCTCAAGTTAAAGTTTAATGAGGGAGCATTCTTTGAATGCATGATTTCGGCCATGAAGTGATGATGAACTTAGAATGAGTTTCATCTAGCTTCAAGGACCAATAAGTCAAGTTTTAAGAATCCTTTTAAATCTCATGAATTTGTTTAAGTTTAAGACCAATAAGGTTCTATGAATTTAACTCTCTTTAAGGAGGGATTAAGTGGTCACTAACCTAAGGATGTGTTTAGTCTCTTTGACATAATAAAATGGTTTGCAAAAGAGTTTTAGAAGTCTTGAAAATGATTCCAAGAGAAACTAGTAACTTATGTGTTGTAAAAATATCAAGTTAAGTATCTTTTTGAAAACTTAATGTTTCAGTTCTTCCATGATGTGCTTGCTGCCATGTGATGATGTTTTATGTGTTTGCATGAGTAAAAATTGTGTATGATGAAGTAGAAACATTTCTATGCAAGTTAGGAAAGAAACTAGCTTTCTAGGAAAAACCGTAAAGTCAAGATTTAGCATAGTTTTATCCCATTTAGTTATGGACACTGCCCAAACTGTTTTAATGGGAATATAATCAGATTAGGATTGATTAATCATGAAAAATTTTGTTACATTTGAAGTAGGAATGAATTTTGGCACCTATAGAGAAACTAGTAACTAGAAAACCGTAAAACTGCAACTCTAGAACTCTTAGAACATTTAATTCTTAGAATCTGTCCAGCAACCTTATAATGTAGATAACATGGCTTATAATTAGTTCTTTGATATAGGAATGACTCATAATTGGTTTAGGTTTAACTTATAGCACCTTAGGCGAAAACAGAACCAAGAAAGGGTCTAAAACGCAAGTTCTAGAACCCCGTAATCATAAGTTTATAACGCTGCCCCTAAGGAATGATGTCATTCAGATTTAATAGAGAGCATAAATAAATGATAAGATTTGGTAAGAGAGAACCCTTAGGTGCATAAAAGTTTGATAGAAGATGATAGGTTAACTACATCACAAGTTTAAGGCCCGTAAGGGTCAGAGCATAAAATACTGTAGGACCAAGTGCATAACGAACTTTTAATGTTGCTTGTGAAAGTATGAGGATGATTATGTGAATGCATGAAATTGTGATGAAGGATGCATGTTTGGTTGACTCATGTGGCATAAAGAAGAATTTGGAAGAAATTCGGCATGCCGCAGTTATGCCGTCGAATTTCTGACAAATTCGGGACTCAGAAAGTTTTTGAAAACCTATGAAATTTTTTATGAGGTACTAAGATGGGTTCTCGGATGACACCGGTTCGGCCAAGCACCTCCAGAGAACTCATGTGACATCGGTACCAAGATTTAATTCTTGGGTGACACCGGTTTGGCCGAGCACCCCCAAGAAATGCCCCCTAGCCCGTACTGGATAAGTCGGGATTATGTTTATGATTATGTTACGCTTATTGAGATTGATAAGTAAGAACTAGTGACGACTAGTTGAGGTATGAGCTCATAACCTAGAGATGTGACACGTTCTGGGTGACACCGGTTCGACCGAGCACCCCCAGAGCGCTTGTCTTTTAGGGTGGCCTATGAGGAAGTTATGATTATTATGTCACAAAGAGAATTTATTGCCACTTTATGCCACTATTATGATGTTCTTAAGTATATGATGATTATTCTTGCATTAAGTTGAGCCATGCATACATTCTTTAATATGCTTGCATCCATGTCATTAAGAATCATGCTAAAATAAACGGACCTTGGCTAAATTATGTTTTAGAACCTAAAAATGGACTTGATGCATGATCACTTATTTTGTTTACTAAACCTAAGGTTCCTGAGGACGTAGATGATGACACCTAGGTAGTAGGAGGCCCTACTGAGATTCTTTAGCAAGATTCTCACTCCCTCTATCTCTTTCTTTCCGTCACGTCTTCAGATTGCGACGTTCGTGGTTTTTGTGGACACCCCAACTTGGAAGGTACATCATGATCCGGACCACGGGTCATACCATTTTGTGGGCCGCTGCATCGTCTGAGTGTTTATGTTCGTTGGACAACCCTTTAATCACCCCGTACATAGCCACCGATTCTCTCCTGTCTCACCCTACGGCGACGACTTCGTGTTCGAGCACGCACGTCCTCGAGAGGAGCGGATCCGCCGCACCCCACCGACAGCCTCTGCCATCCGGGACTACCCACAGTATGTACCCCGCTCGCCCTCATCATTCTCCGAGACTGACCCTTCGGAGGATTCTGCCACTCAGGTACCCTCCGAGGGATCCTCCCCCATTGTGCCGATGGACATTGGGGAGGGTAGCGAGGCTTTCGTCGCTCAGCCAGTACGTGGAGGACGGGTGAGGATGATTCCCCACCGTGGAGCTCACGCCCGACCGATGCAGCGCATCGCCACCCCGGTCGAGATCGCCCAGTGGATCGGGTACATCCCCTCTTTCCAGAAAGGCCTGCAGTAGGAGACGATCATCGCGGTTCTGGTGCTCGAGCTTGACTAGGCTAGGATAGCCTTCTTTTGTCTTTGGGGCTATCCATTTGTAGGTGCACTAGAGTTAGGAGAGTTTCTTTTATCAACTTTGTTGTACTTTCGTTTCCATGTATTTTCATTCTAGTTGTACTAAACTAAGTCTCACTCTTTATGAGTGAGCATATCATATATTATACAATTATGCAGTTCAATGTTATTGTGATATGCCCTTACTTGCCTTATGATATGATGAAATGTTTGCTTTACTTCCAGTCACGTTTTATCGTTTATCGTGTCGCGCGGCTCTCACTTTGCTTTTATAAATTCCAAAAAAATTTACCAGTATTTCCGCTAAGTATTTTAAAAGTATTAAGGAAGCTATGACGTAACAGACTAATGATTAACCTAATTATGTTCTAGAGTATTGGGTTGAAAATTAGGATGTTACAGAGTTCTTGATTTTCCATATTTGGTTTTTTTTTTTCTTAAGCACGGTTACATATAATAACATGGATTACTGGTTAGTGGGTAGTACTTTTCTCTTGAACTAAAGTTTTGGGTTTAATTTGATAAACTATGAATACTAGAGAGTTGAAACCAAAAGATAAATGGTTTGTAATTTTGTATCTTGTTAGAAAATTACTTTAATTAGCTTAATAATGTGTGCTGCATTTATAATTCTGTAACATCCTAATTTTTAACCCAATACTCTAGAACATAATTAGGTTAATCATTAGTTTGTTACGTCATAACTTCTTTATTACTTTAAAATACTTAGCGGAAATACTGGTAAATTTTTTTTTTGAATTATAAAAGCAAAGTGAGAGCCGCGCGACACGTTAACTAGTAATGCACACACGGTAATATAGCAAACATCGCATAGCAACATCACATAAGCAAACAAAAGCACCTCATAATAACATTGAACTGCATAATTATATCTATATATATGATATGCTCACTCATAAAGAGCGAGACTTAGTTTGGTACAACTGGAATGAAAATACATGGGAATGAAAGTACAACAAAGGTGATAAAAGAAACTCTCCTAACTCTAGTGTGCCTACAAATGGATAGCCCCAAAGACAAAAGAAGGCTATCCTAGTCTAGTTAAGCTTGAGCACCGTAATCAGCGACGGTCGCCTCTCATCAAGGGCCTCTTTGGAAAGGAGGGATATACTCGATCCACTGGGCGATCTCGGCCGGGGTGGCAATACGCTGCATCGGTCGGACGTGAGCTCCATGGCGGGGAGTCATCCTCACCCGTCCTCCATGCATTAGCTGAGCGACAGAAGCCTCGCTACCCTCCCCAACGTCCATCAGCATAGTGGGGGAGGATCCCTTGGAAGGTACCTGAGTGGCAGAATCCTCCAAAGGGTCCGTCTCGGAGAATGATGAGGGCGAGCGGGGTACATACTGTGGGTAGTCCCGGATGGCAGAGGCCGCCGGGTGCGGCGGATCCGCCTCTCGAGGGGCGTAAGGCCAACACGAAGTCGTCACCGTAGGGTGAGACAGGAGAGAATCGGTGGCTATGTACGATGTGACTGAAGGGCCGTCCAACGAACATGAATACTCGAACGACGCAGCGGCCCACAAAATGATATGACCCGTGGTCCGGATCATGATGTACCTCCCAAGTTGGGGTGTCCACGAAAACCACGAACGTCGGCATCTGAAGACGTGACGGAAAGAAAGAGATAGAGGGAGTGAGAATCTTGCTAAAGAATCTCAGTAGGGCCTCCTACTACCTAGGTGTCATCGTCTACATCCTCAGGAACCTTGGGTTTAGTATACAAAATAAGTGAGCATGCATTAAGTCCATTTTTAGGTTCTAAAATATAGTTTAGCCAAGTTCCGTTCATTTTAGCATGATTCTTAATGACATGGGTGCAAGCATATTAAAGAATGTATGCATGGCTCTACTTAATGTAAGAATAATCATCATATACATAGAACATCATAATAGTAGTGGCATAAAGTGGCAAATAAATTCTTTTTGTGACATAATCATCATAACTTCCTCATAGGCCACCCTAAAAGACAAGCGCTCTGGGGGTGCTCGGCCGAATCGGTGTCACCCAGAACGTGTCACATCTCTAGGTTATGAGCTCATACCTCAACTAGTCGTCACTCGTTCTTACTTATCAATCTCGATAAGCATAACATAATCATAAACATAATCCCGACTTATCCAGTACGGGCTATCCCAACTTATCCAGTACGGGCTAGGGGGCATTTCTTGGGGGTGCTCGGCCGAACCGGTGTCATCCGAGAACCCATCTTAGTACCTCATAAAAATTTCATAGGTTTTCAAAAACTTCCCGAATTTGTCAGAAATTCAACGGCATAACTGTAGCTTGCCGAATTTCTTCCAAATTCTTCTTTATGCCACATAAGTCAATCAAACATGCATCATACTTTCATGCAATCACATAACCATCCTCATACTTTCACAAGCAACAATAACAGTTCGTTATGCACATGATCCTATGGTATCTTATGCTCTGACCCTTATGGGCCTTAATCTTGTGATGTAGTCAACCTATCATTTCTTATCGAACTTTTATGCACCTAAGGGTTCTCTTTTATCAAACCTTATCATTTAATTATGCTCTCAATTAAATCATCATTCCTTAGGGGCAGCGTTATAAGCTTATGATTACGGGGTTCTAAAACTTGCGTTTTAGACCCTTTTTTGGTTCTGTCTTCGCCTAAGGCGCTATGAGTTAATCCTAAACCAATTATGAGTCATTCCTACATCAAAGAACTAATTTTAAACCATGTTATCTACATTATAAGGTTGCTGGACAGATTCTAAAAATTAAATGTTCTAAGAGTTCTAGATTTGCGGTTTTACGGTTTTCTAGTTACTAGTTTTTCTATAGGTGCCAAAATTCATTCCTACTTTGAATGAAACCAAATTTTTCATGACTAATCAATCCTAATCTGATTATATCCCCATTAAAACAGTTTGGGCAGTGTCCATAATTAAATGGGATAAAACTATGCTAAATCTTGACTTTACGGTTTTCCTAGAAAGCTAGTTTCTTCCCTAACTTGCATAGAATTGTTCCTACTTCGTCATACATAATTTTTTTTCACTTATTCAAACACATCAAACATCATCACATGGCAGCAAACACATTCATAGAAGAACTGAAACATTAAATCTCAAAACGACACATAACTGGATATTTTTAAAACACATATGTTACTAGTTTCTCTTGGAATCATTTGCAAGACTTCTAAAACTCTTTTGCAAACCATTTTATTATGTCAAAGAGACTAAATGCACATCCTTGGGTCAATGACCACTTAACCCCTCCTTAAAAGGGTGTTAAATTCATATAACCTTGTTGGTCTTAAACTTAAACAAATTCATGAGCTTTGAAAAGATTTCTTAAAACTTGACTTATTGGTCCTTGAAGCTAGATGGAACTCATTCCAAGTTCATCATCACTTCATGGCCGAAATCATGCATTCAAAGAATGCTCCTTCATTAAACTTTAACTTGAGATAAAATGGGCAAGCCTTTGAGCTCTAAGATCTTTTAAGTGATGACATAATTTAAACATGCTATGCACTCCATTTTTATTCTTTATTACAAATTAAAGTGAGAGCTTAAAGTAAACATGCTAGACTTGAATATAAAAATGCAAGGCTTGAAATATAAATATGCAAGACTTGGAATATAAATATGTAACTTCAATTCTTTATTTTAGTGCTCTAGGCCCAGTAGCAATCGACTTTAAGGCCGAAATAGAAAGGCTTTGAGATTTAGTTAGGTGATAGTGCAACCTCATTTTAAATCTTTACGTTCTTTAGTGACAAAAGGTAAATATGCTAGACAAGAATATAAACATGAGATGCACTCCATTCTTTAGCCTTTAACTTTAGGTGATGGCTTGAAAATTAAATATGAATGCAAAGCTCAAAATAAATATGTAATGCATAAGCTCGAATTTTAAATATGAATGCTAGTTCATTTTATTTCTTATTAGAGCTTGTACAAGACTTTAAAGGAACTTAAACCTCAACCCAAACTTATCATGACAAGATAAAGAAAAACAAGAGTGAACCTCAAGGGTTCTTTAAACACAAAGTTTCTTTTCTTGAAATGTGGTCATAAATAGCATTTTTATTAAAACTCAAGCTCTAGAGGCCTCATTGAGATGAACACATAGTCATTATCTAGAAGCTCTCATCATCAAGCCATTGTGAGTTCCTTTGGCCAACATGGCCGAAAATCATAAAGAAAGAAAAGGAAGAAGAATCGAAATTGTTGGAGAAGAAAAGAAACATTTGGAACTCTAGAGACCATGATCTTGATGATGCATTAACACCAACATCATTAGTCCTCATCATTGAGTTCATGTGACCATTTTAAAATATCGTCAAGGTGAGAGGTTTCAAAGTTCAAGAAGAAAGAACAAAGATCAAGTTTTAGAGATTATCCAAGTGATGAACATTATCATCATGGAACCTCATCATCAAGCTCTCATTCCTTGGCTCTCAATGGGCTCATGGCCGAAACACAAGGAGGAGGAGAATAAGAAAAGAAGTTCTAAAAAGGATTCAAGAGAAACTAAGAACACAAAAAGAAATTAAGAACTTTAAATGAAAGAACTCTTGAAAGAAAATCCCTACCTAGTGATTAGGAGGTTGGAATGAGAGAAGAGGATGAAGAACTTGAAGACTTGAACTTGAGAGAAAAAGGAAGCTTTGAAGTGTTTCTTTAAAAACCTACTCTTTGCAAATGAACCCAAAATGATACAAGTTCACCCAAGCAAGCTATTTATAGAGAAATGAAGCAAATGAAAGGTGCATGGAGGGGGAGGGAGTTCAGCCATCAGATTGGAGGGAACCCATGAGTTCCATGAGGTGAGATAATGTGGTCTTGAGGCATGGTGAGGTATGGTTCAAAGTATGGTGAGGTATGGTTCAAGGTATGGCCTCAAGCATGGTTCTTTGAGTGAGAAACAACTCAACATGTGAGGTAAAATGGAGAGAGAGGCCGAATGTGCATCAGCCATGGGGGGAGGATTTCTTGCATTTTAATTGTGGTTTAGAGTTGTGTTTAGGTGTATCTTTGATTAGGATTAAAATTAGGAATTTGTAAGAAAGTGTTTAGGTGAGAAAATGGGTAATTAAGGTTGTCAAGACATAATTAAAGAGTGTTCTTGCATCATTAGTGGGTTATAAACTCATTTTAGTGTTTAAACAATTCTAGACACAATTCCTTGATTTAAGGAATTGGAGAGAGAAAACACTATTGAAGATTCCAAGAGTGAAATCTTGAGTTTTAGAAAAGAGATTTAAATCTAATCTAAGCAATCTTAGGTTCTAATTAATTTTAATAATTTATTTTGACTCTAGATTAATTATGGAAATTAATTAATCTTCGTTTAGAGCCTAATATTGCTTAGGTTTGCTTAATTACATCATTAAGCTCAAAAACACTATTCTAGGGGCAAAATCGTAATTTTGCACTAAAACTGCCCGGGACCACCGGGACTCAAACAGATGTTTTGAAACAAGTTAAAACATGGTTTTAAACCTCTGGGGAAAGTTTCGGGCTCAAACGGCACCTTTACCCACGTAAAACGCTATAGGGGTATTTTGGTCATTTTGACCCGAAACTGCGGAAAATGAGACTTTCACCTCCGAAACCACTCAAGGGTCATTCAATCCCCTTCAAACATTGAGTTGGCCCTTCGAGGACTGCCGGACTGGCCATCCTCAAATTCCGGGCCGAAGATGACCTTAGGGGCATTTCGATCATTTTCCACTCAGACAGAAAATCGGGGCGTTACAAATTCCACTTAAATAGCAATGGAGGATAGCTCACAGCTTAATGCAAAGCAAACTAAGCGTCAATGGACACCACAAGAAGATGCCAAGTTAGTTGAATGCTTGGTTGAGCTTGCTGCCATTTCATGGAAGTGTGATAATGGCACGTTCAAATCTGGTTATGCAAAACAATTGGAGAAAATGATACATGAAAAACTTCTTGGATGTGGTCTTAAAGCCAATCCACACATTGAGTCTAGGGTGAAGATGTTAAAGAAGCATTACTTTGCTATAGTTGAGATGATGGGTACAAGTGGCTTTGGTTGGAATGACAGACAAAATGATTATAGTAGAGAAGCAAATTTATAAGGAATGGACAAAAGTAAAATTTCAACTTTCTTTGATTCAAATTTGTATGTTCTAGCATTTTAACATTATTTTGCTTTGTTGTTTTACTTTTGATTTTAGTCATATTCGAATGCAATTGGCCTTTACAACAAGTCATTCCCACATTTTGAGAAGTTAGGATCCGTTTTTGGTAAAGATAGGGCCCAGGGAGCCAATGCAGAAGATCTAGCTGAAGCAGTTGCTGCCATGGAATCTGAACTTGAAACATAGATGAACAGCTTGCAGGGAGATCAAAACTTAGATCCAAGTTTGGCAGAAGCAGAAATTGAATTTTGGGATGATTCTGAGGTATATATTAACCTGTCAAATGCCTCTGATCTATGTTGTAAATAGGTAGCTGTCAAACAAACTAGGCAAAGCATTTACCATATCAGTTTTACTTTAGATGAATGATTTACTTTGCATCATAATTTGTATATACATGCTTATACTATGTGGTGATTGATAACATGTTTTCCATTTGATTTTATTCTCTGCTACTTTATTTTGCTAGAAAGTGGATATAAACATTTGATTTTATTGTACTTTTAGATGCCTGAAACTCCGAGTGGTATGAGTTCTTCATCTACCCAACACAAGAATAAAAGGAAGAGAGATAACAAAGGCTTAAACTCTGAAACTATTGAGGTAATAGCTGACTCAATCAAAGATATAAAATCTGCATTTGAACTGCATTCTTCCCATATATCGGACTTGGTTACTTGCTTTAAGGTCGAGAAGGAGGGAGTTGATAAAAGAATGAAGCTAATGGCTATGTTAAGAGATGTTGATGGCTTGTCTGTTGATGAAAGAATGAATGCTACCATTATTATATCAAGGGATAGCAGCTTAACTGATATGTTCTTCTCACTCATACCGGAAGATATATTGGGATTCATGAAGACAGTCCTTAACAATTATTCTTAGATTTTAATTTTCTTATTTTAGGACAATCAAATGGTAGTATATATGAATTGTTAGCTCTTATGTTGGATTTGAATTGGTACTTAGATTTGATGTATCATACTTATAGATTATTGTTAAGTTTGAACTTATGTTGTGACATTTGCATCAGTTGGTTTCTGTTACATATTATATTTATAGACTTACTTAGTTCAGATTGATGGGGGTATTTGGAAAATTATACTTAATTATGAGTTTATTGTGATTAGAAATTACCAATTTAGTTTAAATTGATAGGGGTATTTTGGGAATTATACTTAATTACGAGTTTAATGTTATTAGAAATTAATTGTTTAGTTTAAATTGATATGGATATTTTGGGAATTATACTTAATTATGAGTTTAATGTGATTAAAAATTGAATTTTTTGTTTAAATTTTTAGGGGTATTTTTGGAAAAATACACAATATTTCCGGGAATATTTATATCAACTAAACACAAGAATAGCTCAATCATGGGTATATTATTCAAGATTCCTAGGAATTTAACTTACAAACCAAACATAGGAATAGTTCATTCCTCGGAATAGGATTCCCAGGAATGTAAAATCACTTCGTGAACCATACGCCCCCTAAAGGTAATGTTGTTAATGATGCAGCTTTGGATGATCCCTGTACCTAAAATATAGGCGTGGGAAGTCATTTGAGGCTGGGTAGTAATCAACATACACCGCCTAATACTACTAATACTTCACCTGAGGGTAGCAAGGCTACTTTATCATGAACAAAGAAAAGGCATACTCTCATGATTACCTTATTCATCCTAGAACAAATTGATGATGGTCTACATGACTTAATGGTTGAGTTGTCTAAACAATTAGCCAATATCATAAAGCCAATAGTTTGAAATGCAATCCAAATGGGTAGAATGGAAGACAGGCTCAGTGAAAATTTTGTAGTGGATCTGCATGCATAAATGCCTGACATTGTTAATGACCCGGCCTATTTGGCTAGGGGGAAAACTGCCCTTGTTCCTCCCATTTAATTCAACAATTTCTATAGCTGAGGTAAAGAATGCACGAGAAGGGGGTTTTGTGCATCTCAAAACCTTTTTACTTTCTGAAACTTTTAAACAAATTCTATCAAGTGTAAGACTTAAAGGCGGTGAAATTTAGATTAGATAATTTTAGAAAATAACATTTTGAAGTGTGCAGGAAACAAGTGTGTTTAAAAAGTGATAAATGTAACATCCCCATTTTCATCTTAGATAAAGGTTCACTCGATAATGGCCCAAGTAAATGTAACACCCCGATTTTTCTGTCCGAGGGAAATGACCAAAATGCCCATGAGGTCATTTCCTGACCCGAATTCGAGGGTAACCAACTCGGTCATCCTCGAAGGGGCAACTCAATGTTTGAGGGGGATTGAATGGCCTTTGAATGCTTTCGGAAGCGAAAATTTCATTTTCCGCAGTTTCGGGTCAAAATGACCAAAATACCCCTATAGCGTTTTACGTGGGTAAAGGTGCCGTTTGAGCCTGAAACTTTCCCCAGAGGTTTAAAAACATGTTTTCATGTGTCTAGAGGTCTCCGTTCAAGTCCCGGTGGTCCCGGGCAGTTTTAGTGCAAAATTACGATTTTGCCCCTAGAATAGTGTTTTTGAGCTTAATGACGTAATTAAGCAAACCTAAGCAATATTAGGCTCTAAACGAAGATTAATTTATTTCCCTAATTAATCTAGAGTCAAAATAATTTATTAAAGTTAATTAGAACCTAAAATTGCTTAGATTAAACTTAAATCTCTTTTTAGAACTCAAGACTCCTAGTCTTGGAATCTTGAATAGTGTTTTCTCTCTCCAATTCCTTAAATCAAGGAAATGTGTCTAGAGTTGTTTAGACTCTAAATTGAGAATTTAACTCACTAATGGTGCAAGACCACTCCTTAATTATGTCTAGACCACCTTAATTATCCATTTCCCTTACCTAAACACTTTCTTACAAATTCCTAATCTTAAGCATAATCAAAGATACACCTAAACACAACTCTAAACCACAATTAAAATGCAAAGAACCCTCCCCCATGGCTGATGAAGTTTCGGCCAGCACACTCCCTGTAACACCCCGATTTTTCTGTCCGAGGGAAATGACCAAAATGCCCCTGAGGTCATTTCCTGACTTAACGAGTGGTAACCAACTCGGTCATCCTCAAGGGTCAACTCAATGTTTGAAGGGGATTGAATGGCCTTTGAATGCTTTCGAAGCGAAAATTTCATTTTCCAGCTTTGAGTCAAAATGACCAAAATACCCTATAGCATTTTTACGGGTAAAAGTGCCGATTGAGCCCCTAACTTTCCCTAGAGGTTTAAAAACACGTTTTCATATGTCTAGAGGTCTCTGTTCAAGTCCCGGTGGTCCCGGGCAGTTTTAGTGCAAAATTACGATTTTGCCCCTAGAATAGTGTTTTTGAGCTTAATGACGTAATTAAGCAAACCTAAGCAATATTAGGCTCTAAACGAAGATTAATTTATTTCCCTAATTAATCTAGAGTCAAAATAATTTATTAAAGTTAATTGGAACCTAAAATTGCTTAGATTAAACTTAAATCCCTTTTTAGAACTCAAGACTCTTAGTCTTGGAATCTTGAATAGTGTTTTCTCTCTCCAATTCCTTAAATCAAGGAAATGCGTCTAGAGTTGTTTAGACTCTAAATTGAGGATTTAACTCACTAATGGTGCAAGACCACTCCTTGATTATGTCTAGACCACCTTAATTATCCATTTCCCTTACCTAAACACTTTCTTACAAATTCCTAATCTTAAGCATAATCAAAGATACACCTAAACACAACTCTAAACCACAATTAAAATGCAAAGAACCCTCCCCCATGGGCTAATGCATTTCGGCCACCTCCTCCCCCATTAACCACATGTTTAATTATTTTCTCACTCAAAGAACTATGCTTGAGGCCATACCTTGAACCATACCTCAACATACCTTAAGCCATACCTCACCATGCCTCAAGAACACATTATCTCACCTCATGGAACTCATGGATGCCTCCATTCTGCACACATGGCCGAAGCTCTTCATCACCATGAGCTCCCTCCATTTGTTTCATTTCTCTATAAATAGAATGCCTTGAGGAGCTTGCACCACTTTTAGATCATTTGCTAAGTTTAGGAGCACTCAAAGCTTTTCCTTTTCTCTCAAAGTTCTAGTGTTCTTCAAGTTCTTGGAGTTCTTCAAGTTCTTCATCTTCTTCATCTTCTTCTTCCATCTTCAAGTTCATCACATCAAGTAGGGATTTTCTTTCATGTATTCTTTTCTTTAAAGTTCTTGTTTCAAGCTTGATGTTCATAGTTTCTCTTGGTTCCTTTTAGAACTTCTTTTCTTCTCCTTCTCCCTCTTTATGTTTCGGCCATAGGCCTTGGCGAACAAAGGAACGAGAGCTTGATGATGAGAGTTTCATGATGATGTTCATCACTTGAAACAAACTCTAGAGCTTGATCTTTGTTCTTGAGCAAAAATGTTTTTAGTTTTTCCTTTCTTGAACTCTTGAGAACTTTAGCTTTGATGATGTTTTAAAATGGCTCTATGAACTCAATGATGAGGACTCATGATGTTGGTGTTAATATATCATCAAGATCATGAACTCTAGAGTTCTAAAATGTTCCTTTTTCTTCTTGAAGATTTCGGCCATTTCCTTAAATTTTCTAGGCTTCATGGTTTGTTTTCCTAAAAATGTTATGTTGAATTTTAAGAACTCTAAGCTTGACTTTACCTTGTTTGGATGAGTTTGGGTTATGGTTTAAATTCCTTTAAAGTGTTGTTAAGAGCTCTAGAAAGATAAAATGAACTTGCATAATTTATTTTATGCTTGCATTCATATTTACATCCTTGCTATGCATCTTTACTTTCTAGCTATCACCTAAGAACATAAAGATTAAAATGGAACTTGTATCATCACTTAATTTAATTCTCGAAGCCTTTCTATTTCGGCCTTAAAGTCGATTGTTGTTGGGCCTAGAGCACTAAAATAAAGAATTGACCTTGCATTATCACCTAATTAATTTCTCGAATGCCTTTCTATTTCGGCCTTAAAGTCGATTGTTGTTGGGCCAAGAGCACTAAAATGAAGAATTGAATCTTGCATATTTACTTTCAGGCTTGCACGTTTAAGTTTATGCCTCGCATATTTACTTTCAAGCTTGCACGTTTAAGTTTATGCCTTGCATATTTAAATTTAAGTCATCACTTTACTTTGTAAGCAAGATTAAAAATGAAAAGCATGAGCACGTTTAGTTTATGTCGAAACTTAAGAACCTAGAGCTCAAAGACTTGCCCATTTCATTCCAAGTTAAAGTTTAATGTGAAACCATTCTTTGAATGCATATTTTCGGCCAAGTAGTGATGATGGACTTTCAAGGAGTTTTCATCTAGCTACAAGGACCAATAGTCTATGTTCTAAGTTTTCCTTAAAGCTTTACAAGCCTTTTCAAGGTCATGTTGTCATGAGATATGACTTTACTCCCTTTTAGGAGATGAAATATATTTTGGTCATTGACCTAAGGCTTCTCTTAGCCTTTTGATGAATTAAAATGATTTGTAAAGAGTTTTTAGAAATTCTAGATTGATTCCAAGAGAAACTAGTTAACTTATGTACCTAGAAATGTCAATTTAACTCTCTCATTTAAGTTAAATGTTTTCGGTTATGATGTGATGAGTGTGATGCCGTATGATGATGTTTCGATGTGTTGGAATGTGTGAAAATATCATGTGATGATGTAGAAGCGATCTTATGCATGATAGGTAAGAAACTAGCTAACTAGAAATACCATAAAGTTAGAATTTAACATAGTTTTGACCCATTTGTTTATGGAACTAATCCAAACTGTTTTAATGGGAACATAATCAGATTTAGATTGTTTAGACATGAAAAACTTGGTATCATTTGAATTAGAATTGAATTCTAGCACCTATAGGGAAACTAGTAACTAGAAAACCGTAAAAATGCAAATGTAAAACTCTTAGAACATTTAATTTTCTGGATTCTGTCCAGCACCCTTACAACATGATAAACATGATTAATAATTAGTCCTTAAGCATAGGAATGTCTCATAATTGATTTAGATTTAATATGTAGCGTCTTCAAGTAAGACGGAACCGAGAAAGGGTCTAAAACGTAAGTTCTAGAACCCCGTAAATACAAGGTAGAGATTCTGCCCTATGCTTTTCAGATTTAAGTATGAACATGAGGATTAGGAATGATGATTAACTATGAGCTCTTAGGTGCATAAAATATGAGCGACGGATGTTAGAGAACCAAATCTCATGATTAAGACCCGTAAGGGTCAAAGCATAAGCTATCGTAAGGATAAACGGTTGAATGTTCCATGATGATGTATGTTATGTAAATGATGATGATGTTATTCATATGATGAATTCATGAGGATATATGTTTATGTGGCATAAAGCAAATTTGGAAGGAATTCGGTGTAATGCCATCGTGCTGCCGAATTCCCAACAAATTTGGGGACTTAAAGAGATTTTGAAAATTAAGGTACTAAGATGGGTTCTAGGATGACACTGGTTCAGCCGAGAACTTCCATAGAACTCATGTGACATCGGTACCATTTTATACTCTTAGGTGACACCGGTTCGGCCGAGCACCCCTAAGAGTTTTGCCCCCTAACCCGTACTCAGATAGTCGGGATTTATGATTTATGATACGCTTATCGTTAAGTGGTAAGTAAGAACTAGTGACGACTAGTTAAGGTATGAGCTCATAACCTAGATGTATGACACGTTCTGGGTGACACCGGTTTGGCCGAGCACCCCCAGTTCGATTGCCTTTTAGGGTGGCCCATGAGGAAGAGATGTTTCATGATTATGATTATGTCACTGAGTTTGTCCCATATGAATGTTTCCATTGCCACTTTATGCCACCAAGTATGATGATGCTTGATGTTATGTTTTATGTATGTGCATGGGGTAGTGCCATGCATACATTTTCTATTATGTTGCATTCATGACATTAAGATCATCCTAAAATGAATGGACCTTAGCTAAAATATATTTTAAAGTTTAAAATGAACTTAATACATGCTCAGTCATTTTGTATAAATAAACCCAAGGTTCCTGAGGACGTAGATGATGACACCTAGGTAGTAGGAGGCCCTACTGAGATTCTTTAGCAAGATTCTCACTCCCTCTATCTTTTTCTTTCCGTCACGTCTTCAGATGGTGACGTTCGTAGTGTTCGTGGACACGCCGACATGGGAGGTGCACTATGACCCGACTCATGGGTCATACCTTTTTGAGGGACAGTGCACGGTGCGGGTTTTCATGTTCGTAGGACACTCCTTCGCTCATCCCGTGCACACCCATCGCTTCTCCCCGACTGCACCTTATGGCGACGATGAGCGGGTTTTTGAGCGCACGCGAACGCATGACGAGAGAGTGCTCCGCACGCACACCGCCGCCCTAGCCATGCGAGACTATCCCGACATGCGTTCCGGACTTACTTCTCGGAGACCGATCCGTCCGAGGACCCACCTACCCATCCGTATAGTGAGAGCTCTGCCCCTCTCCCCCACCATCGAGGGAGGACAGTGAGGATACCGTGACTCAGCCACGGCTTGCACGATGATCGGAGATGCGACCACACCGCGGGGGACACACTCGATCCCCATTCCGCCTCTTCACGTCCGAGGAGCTCGCCCAGTTTCCCGGATATGTGCCTCGTTCGCGAGATGGACGCTAGTAGGAGGTGACGATCGTCCGATGGAGTACCCGGTTAGAGCACACACCACTTAGATGGGGATAAACCTTCTTTTTTTTAGAGGTTTTCCCATTAGATGCACTTGGGTAGGGGAGTAGATTATGTTTATGCTTATGTTGTATTTTCTTTTATGCATTTCCCTTGTACTAAATTAAGACCCACACTTATAAGTGGGTAAGTTATATATATATGAGATGATATTCAGTGATGTTCATGTTGTGCCTCATGTTATGATGTTGTGAGATAATTGTTTTACTTTACATGGTTTACCGCTTATCGCATCACGCAGCTCTCACTTTTTATTTCAAAAAAAATTTACCCGTATTTTTCGCTAAGTATTTCTAAGTAAAATTGAGAACTATGAAGTAACAGACTAATGTTTAATCCAAATATGTTCTAGAGTATTGGGTTAAAAATTAGGATGTTACACTCCCCATTGGCCACATGTTTAATTATCTTCTCATTCAAAGAACCATGCTTGAGGCCATACCTTGAACCATACCTCACCATACCTTAAGCCATACCTCACCATGCCTCAAGAACACATTATCTCACCTCATGGAACTCATGGATGCCTCCAATTCTGCACACATGGCCGAAGCTCCTCTCCTCCATGAGCTCCCTCCATTTGTTTCATTTCTCTATAAATAGAATGCCTTGAGAAGCTTGCTCCACTTTTAGATCATTTGCTAAGTTTAGGAGCACTCAAAGCTTTTCCTTTTCTCTCAAAGTTCTAGTGTTCTTCAAGTTCTTGGAGTTCTTCAAGTTCTTCATCTTCTTCTTCCATCTTCAAGTTCATCACACCAAGTAGGGATTTCCTTTCATGTATTCTCTTCTTTAAAGTTCTTGTTTCAAGTTTGATGTTCATAGTTTCTCTTGATTCTTTTTAGAACTTCTTTTCCTTTCTTTGTTCTTTCTCATTTTCGGCCATGGGCCTTGAAATTCAAAGAAATGAGAGCTTGATGATGAGAGTTTCATGATGATGTTCATCACTTGAAACAAACTCTAGACTTGATCTTTGTTCTTGAACAAAAATGTTTCTAGTTCTTCCTTTCTTGAACTCTTGAGAACTTTAGCTTTGATGATGTTTTAAAATGGCTCTATGAACTCAATGATGAGGACTTATGATGTTGGTGTTAATATATCATCAAGATCATGAACTCTAGAGTTTTAAAATGTTCCTTTTTCTTCTTGAAGATTTCGGCCATTTCCTTAATTTTTCTAAGCTTCATGGTTTGATTTCCTAAGAATATTATGTTGAGTTTTAAGAACTCTAAGCTTGACTTTACCTTGTTTGGATGAGTTTGGGTTATGGTTTAAATTCCTTTAAAGTCTTGTTAAGAGCTCTAGAAGGATAAAATGAACTTGCATAATTTATTTTATGCTTGCATTCATATTTACATTCTTGCTATGCATCTTTACTTTCTAGCTATCACCTAAGAACATAAAGATTAAAATGGAACTTGTATCATCACTTAATTTAATTCTCGAAGCCTTTCTATTTCGGCCTTAAAGTCGATTGTTGTTGGGCCTAGAGCACTAAAATAAGGAATTGAACTTGCATTATCACCTAATTAATTTCTCGAATGCCTATCTATTTCGGCCTTAAAGTCGATTGTTGTTGGACCAAGAGCACTAAAATAAAGAATTGAATCTTGTATATTTACTTTCAAGATTGCACGTTTAAGTTTATGCCTTGCATATTTAATTTATGTCATCACTTTATTTTGTAAGCAAGATTAAAAATGAAAAGCATGAGCACGTTTATGTTATGTCGTAACTTAAGAACCTAGAGCTCAAAGACTTGCCCATTTCGTTCCAAGTTAAAGTTTAATGTGAAACCATTCTTTGAATGCATATTTTCGGCCAAGTAGTGATGATGGACTTGCAATGAGTTTTTCATCTAGCTAATAGGACCAATAATCTATGTTTTAAGTTTTCCTTAAAGCTTTACAAAACTTTATAAGGTTATGTCATCACAAGTTGTGATTTTATTCTCTTTTAGGGGATGGAATATGTTTTGGTCAGTGACCTAAGGCTTCTCTTAGCCTCTTGATGAATTAAAATGTTTTGAAAAGAGTTTTAGAAGTTCTAGATTGATTCCAAGAGAAACTAGTTAACTTATGTACCTAGAAATGTCAATTTAATTCTCTTATTGAGGCAAGATGTTTTTGGTTCTGATATGATGAGTGTGATGCTGTACGATGATGTTTTGATGTGTTGGAATGTGTGAAAATATCATATGATGATGTAGAAGCGATCCTATGCATGATAGGTAAGAAACTAGCTAACTAGAAATACCGTAAAGTTGGAATTTGACATAGTTTTAACCCATTTGTTTTTGGAACTTATCCAAACTGTTTTAATGGGAACATAATCAGATTTAGATTGTTTAGACATGAAAAAATTGGTAAAATTTGGATTAGAATTGAATTCTAGCACCTATGGGGAAACTAGTAACTAGAAAACCGTAAAAAAATGCAAATGTAGAACTCTTAGAACATTTAATTTTCTGGATTCTGTCCAGCACCCTTACAACATGATAAACATGATTAATAATTAGTCCTTAAGCATATGAATGCCTCATAATTGATTTAGATTTAATATATAGCGCCTTCGGCGAAAACGGAACCGAGAAAGGGTCTAAAACGTAAGTTCTAGAACCCCGTAAATACAAGTTAGAGATTCTGCCCTATGCTTTTCAGATTTAAGTATGAACATGAGGATTAGGAATGATGATTAACTATGAGCCCTTAGGTGCATAAAGATATGATCGACGGATGTAGAGAACTATATTTCAAGATTAAGGCCCGTAAGAGTCAAAGCATAAGCTACCATAAGGGTAAGCGTTTGAATGTTTTATGATGATGCATGTAGTATGCAAATGATGATGATGTTATTCATATGAGGAATTCATGAGGTTATATGTTTATGTGGCATAAAGCAAATTTGGAAGGAAATTCGGTGTAATGACCGTTGTGCCGCCGAATTTCCGACAAATTTGGGGACTTAAAGAGATTTTGAAAATTAAGGTACTAAGATGGGTTCTAGGATGACACCGGTTCGGCCGAGCACCTCCATAGAACTCATGTGACATCGGTACCATTTTATACTCTTAGGTGACACCGGTTCGGCCGAGTACCCCTAAGAGTTTTGCTCCCTAACCTGTACTCAGATAGTCGGGATTTATGATTTATAATACGCTTATCGTTAAGTGGTAAGTAAGAACTAGTGACGACTAGTTAAGGTATGAGCTCATAACCTAGATATGTGACACGTTCTGGGTGACACCGGTTCGGCCGAGCACCCCCAGTTCGATTGTCTTTTAGGGTGGTCCATGAGGAAGAGATGTTTCATGATTATGATTATGTCACTAAGTTTGTCCCATATGAATGTTACTATTGCCACTTATGCCACTAAGTATGATGATGCTTGATGTTATGTTTTATGTATGTGCATTAGGTAGTGCCATGCATACATCTTCTATTATGTTGCATTTATGACATTAAGATCATCCTAAAATGAATGGACCTTGGCTAAAGTATATTTTAAAGTTTAAAATGAACTTAATGCATGTTCAGTCATTTTGTATAATTAAACCCAAGGTTCCTGAGGACGTAGATGATGACACCTAGGTAGTAGGAGGCCATACTGAGATTCTTTAGCAAGATTCTCACTCCCTCTATCTCTTTCTTTCCGTCACGTCTTCAGATGGCGACGTTTGTAGTGTTCGTGGACACGCCGACATGGGAGGTGCACCATGACCCGGACCACGGGTCATTCCATTTTGTAGGTCGATGCACGGTTAGAGTATTTATGTTCATGGGTCGACCCTTCACTCCCCCTGTACATTCCCATCGTTTCTCCCCCGACTCACCTTTTGGCGATGACCTGGTATTCGAGCGCGCACGTCCCTTAGAGGAGAGGCTTCGCCGTACCCTACCATCCACGTCCGCCGCTCGAGACTACCCCCAGTATGTGCCCCGTCGCCCGTCGTCTTTCTCGGAGACGGATCCTTCCGAGGATTCGGCAACCCAGGCACCCTCCGAGGGATCTTCCCCCACCATACCCATGGACCTTGGGGAGGATAGTGAGCCTTCCGTGACTCAGCCGAGGCTTGCACGACGACCGGAGATGAGGCCACGCCGTGGAGGTCACTTTCGAGCCCCGACCCGTCTATTCACGCCGGAGGAGCTTGCTCAGTTTCCTGGTTACGTACCACGTTCGAGGGATAGTCGCCAGTAGGAGGCAGTGGATGGCCCCGGTTAGAGTACACACCACTTAGATGGGGATAAATTTTCTTTTGTTTAGAGGTTATCCCATTAGGTGCACTCGGGTAGGGGAGTAGATCATGTTTATGTTTATGTTGTATTTCCTTTCCTGTATTTTCCTTGTACTAAACTAAGTCCCACTCTTATAAGTGGGCAAATTATATATATATGAGATGATATTCAGTGTTATTCATGGTGTGCCTTATGTTATGATGTTGTGAGACATTTGTTTACTATACATGGTTTACCGCTTATCGCATCACGCGGCTCTCACTTTTATTTCAAAAAAAAATTACCTGTATTTTCCGCTAAGTATTTCAAAGTAAAAATGAGAACTATGAAGTAACAGACTAATGATTAACCTAAATATGTTCTAGAGTATTGGGTTAAAAATTAGGATGTTACAGTAAACAATTCCACTTGAAACTGCTGAACTTTACTCGAGCAAGGACAAGTCAACATAAAATGTTAAGTGTTGACCAAGAGTCAACAAGAGTCAAGGTCAAAGTCAAAAAGCCAAACTCTCAGGTCAAAAGTCAACCACAAAGTCAAAGTCAACCATAAAATTCAAAGGTTATAAAAGTCAACAAAATCATAAGAAAGTCAACTAAAATATAAAATAGTCAACATAATAATCAAATAATAATTAAATACCAATTAAATCATGATTAAGTGATCTAATAAAAGCTAATCAAGGATTAATACACTAATTATGGATTAGACATAAATAATTGACATAGAATTCCCAAGATAATAATAAAATAAGCTTAACTGGTAATTTACTATAAATGGCAACAATCTTAAAAATGAGTTATACCATAAATAGCCAAGTTAGAGATGATTAATTACTAATTAAGATGATTACCAACCTGATAAGAGATTAATATAATTAATCTATGATAGATTCTTCATTAAAAATAAAATATGCTTAAAAGTTGGTTTAAACTATTTTTGGTAAAAGAGAATATTACCAAAAGAGGTAAAAACACCTGTTTACCCATCAGACAAGTGTGCAGCTCTACGGAATAACTCCTAAAACCTAATGGACCTTTTCTAAACCTTTCTTTTCAGCCATCATATAAAAGAAAACACTTACATAAATTTCATCAAAACAACTTACACTAGAACTAATTTAATTGCAAGATAACACCAAGTTACATATCAAAACAAAAACACAAGTTTTTCATCCTTGTTTCCTTGTCTTGGCCGAATTACATCAGCCATCTTTCAAGATTGAAGTGACCTGATTTGAGGCTTGCTTGAACTCTTGGTGAAAGGTTGATGGATGACAAGTTGTCATTAGACTCTGAGGCCAAGCCATAGATGGTGCTTCTTTGGCATATAAACTAACTAACTAACCTAAGTTTTAATTTTTCATTACTCTAACTAAATGATGAACTAAATGAACTAAATGAGAATTTAGAACTCACCCAAACAGCCCTTATACATTTTTGGCCAAGGAGCTTATAAAAGGAGGAGTAGTAGTTGCATATGTGTTCTTTTACAAACCTCTCATCATTTCTAAGTCTTGAGCTTCCTATCTTCTTCCATTTTCCTCTCAAATCCCTTGTTCATACACTTCCACATTCAGCTCTAAGCCCACTCTTTGATTAGCCAAAGAAATATTTCTTCCAAAACTTGCAAGCACATCCAAGACAACACACTAGCTTCCTTCATTCACACAAGACATCAAAGCTTGGAGCTAGGAAACAAAATTTTTTCTTCTACTCCCTTTTTATTTTCTATTTGTTCGTGACCCTTTAAGGTCAAAGGACTCATTTACACCCCTTCACATCTTGGTAGGTGGTCATTATCTTGAAGAAGTGGGAAGTTCTAAGTTCTAGCTCATTCTAGACCTATGAGCTTAGAGCTTTCACATCTTCCTTCTCTAAATGTTTTGTTGTTTCCTTCCATGAAAAGCATGTTAGGATGGTCCATGCCTCTGTATTTGATATTTATATACTTACTGGTCATGCTGGAATTGTTGAAAGATCCATTTCTTAAGTTAAAAGAAATAGTTTGCATATGTACACTAGTGCTGGAAGGTGGTTTTGATTGAACTAGTAACACTAAAATGTGTCACATTGGAAAAACCGAGCCCTTGGAACCTCTGGAAAAATTATATGTGAAAGGTGACTTCCTAATGAACACTCTCCAAAAGAAAGTACCGAAAAATACATTTTCTAGACAAAGATATAATTTTTTAAAGTTTAGCCTTTTTACTGGAATTGCTGTCTGACCTCTGAACACTAAACTGAACTTATCTTTTACTACAGAAAAGTAAAACGTGTAAAATAGGTGTTTTTGGAAAGCTAAGATTTCAAGGAACACAGAGATATAAAATACATTCACTGAAATTAAGCACATGATTCCAGAAGAATAAAAAAAACCCGCAGTTTGAGTTTGGGACACTACTAGAATAGGGAAACTTTGTAAGGGTATAAAAGTCATTTCACTTAACATAATTTCTGAAAATGGCACGTCCAGAGAAAGGTGAGTGAGTCAGGATTCTGAATCTATCTTTATTTTCTAAAAAGAGTGAGTATAATGAAAGATATTGAATTTTAGATTAGACATGCCAGAAATGGCAATATGCTGTAAGAATCTTGTAAACCAAAAATGGTGCTTTGGAGTAAAATCCAAAAATTTACATTTAAAATGGCTAAATATCAATTAAATCAACTTATTAGAATCTTATAAATGTAACAACAATATATAATCTATAGTTACACATAATTAAGAATTCTTACTTATAAATGACTAAGAGGACTTAACTCATGACTTAAAACTTATATTTTAATTAAATAGGACTAATGACCATGAGATATACATAATACATGACTTTGATCCATAATCTTGATTATGTATGAAATATTATGAATGGCTTATTAATGCATGAATGTTTCAAGGAATTAGATTTGCTATGATATAAAAGTGATGCCTTGAGTAGTGGTTATTTATGTTTTAAAGTACTATTCTTGCTATAATGTAAATTCTTGAGATATTGATCTTGTAGTTTGCATTGTATTAAATGGCAGCTATCATGATGAAGCATATGAGAAATGTTAAATGTCAAGAAGTTTGCATATGAATATAAATAAAGAACATGGGAGAAGCTCATTGCTTAACCCCTCACCTCTTCTGTTGAGATTTTCTCTCAGAACAAGTTGTGGTGACGGCCACGGTATGAGCTCATTACCTACAGAGGTGGATTAAGACATTGGTGTTGGTGCACTTAGTGAGTGAATGACCGATCAAGTTAAAGAATGCATGCATTGTTATATTCCTGCATCTAGTTGAATAAATCCTATGATTATGATTTATGTTTACACTATTATCCCTGTTAATAAAAGACTTCTAAAAGACACGTCACTTCGGATTACAAACGTTTTTCAAAATAAAGCATAATGAAACTTTAACTGCCTATGTACATGGAGATGTACATGATAACACTTACGAGATAATAACTGCTTACTGGGAAATCTATGATTTCTCATACCTATAACCGTGACATCTCTAGATTCGATCGCGCCCGACGATGGTTCGCCCTTGCAGTGATTCCGACTCAGACTCTGATTGGACCTCGAGGAATAGGGCCCCCTTCCCCAGGAGTTCATACCAACAAGGCGGCCCTAGTAGCAGGATGCGGAGCCACCAGAGCTCACTTGGTAAACCTCACATCATCCCCGACTCTTCTGACTCCAACGTATAGATTCTCGGAACCCCTCCACATCACATGCCTGTTATAGAATTATCTTTTGATTTTGAAGTTGAGATTCTCGAGGAACCCTTGAACGTGGAACCCATTCAGGTGATTTTTTTGCCGAGCTTGCCCCCTATGATGCCGAGGATGAGGAGGACCCCTCGGAGGATGGAGAGGATATGATGGAGGAGGACCTGATGGGAGAGGACTTCAAAGACTGAAATGACGACTTTGAGGTTGATGATTGGCAAAATTGGGAGCTGTCGTCCGATGAGTCTGGACCTGTCCCCGATGTAATCATAGTGTCTAACTACGACTTGCAGAGTGATGCCTCCAGTCATCCTGTTGTTCATGGAACACCCGTTGCCCTCCCTTGCACCGTTAAGTTCATTTTATTTCTTATTAGAGCTCATCCAAGACTTTAGAGGAACTTAAACCTCAACCCAAACTTATCATAACAAGCTAAAGTGAACCTCAAGGTTCTTAGAACACAAAGTATCTTTTCTTGAAGCAAAGTCATAGATAACATTTTTATTAAAACTTAAGCTCTAGAGGTTTCATTGTGATGAACACATAGTCATCATCTAGAAACCCTCATCATCAAGCTATCATGTGTATTATTAACAAGCATGGCCGAAAATTTGAAGAAAAGAAAAGAAAAGAAAAGGGGCTGAAACTATGAGCAAGAAAAAGAACCATTTTGAAACTCTAGAGACCATGATCTTGATGATGTATTAACACCAACATCATGTGTCCTCATCATTGAGTTCATACACTCATTTTAGAACAACATCAAAGTTAAGTTTTTCAAGATAAAAGGAAAGAAACTAAAAACACCTTTTCCTCGAGAACTAAGATCAAGCTTTTAGGGGTTGCTCAAGTGGTGAACATCATCATGCAATCCCCATCATAAAGCTTTCATTTCCAAGCTCACCAAAGGCCCTTGACCGAAAATAAAATAGGAGGAGGAGAAGAAGAAGTTCTAAAATATTCAAGAGAAATCATCAAGCTAATGACTAAATAAGAACTTTTAATGAAAGAAACATTTAAAATAAAATCCCTACCAAGGTATGTCTCTTGAAGGATGAACAAGGCTTGGTCTTGTGAGGAGAATGAAAGGAAAAATCCTCTCTAAAGCTTGATGGAGCTTCGGCCAAGAAGAAAGGAAAAGAAAAGGAAGTTGTGTTTCTTAAGCTTGATCTTAAGAATGATATGGCTAAGTATTTTAAGGAAGATTTAATAGTGGTTGTGTGGTGGTCGAAAGGATGAAGAAGATGAGAGGAAGAAAGAACTCTTGAGTTCTTTGAAAGAAAAGAAAGAAACCAAGAAAACTCTTGAAACTCAAAGCTAGCAAATGAACTAAAGGTTCTCACAAGTTCATTTACATGTGTATTTATAGAAAAACAAAACCAAGGGTGCAAGGAGGGAGGGGTGGCCAAATTTTGAGGAAGGAAAGGAAGGAAAATATCTTCTTCAAATGGTCATTCAAAGGCATGGTTCAAGGTATGGTGAGGTATGGCTAGGAATGACCTAAGGTATGGTTCTAGGCATGGTTTGGTATGGGTGGCCATGAGGGAGGTATGGGTGGCCATGCCTTTCTAGAAGAACTTAGGGAACAAGTTGTTCCTTAATTGTGGGTTAGGATGTGTGTTTAGGTGTAGCTTTGATTAGGCTTAGGATTAGGAATTTGTAAGTAAGTGTTTAGGTGAGGTAATGGTTAATTAGAGACTTGTAAATGTAGATTTAGGAGGTGGTCTTGCTAAATTAATGGAGTCAAACTCCATTAACTAGGAATCCAATGCCAACACAATTCCTTGATTTAGGGAGATTGGAGAGAGAAAATACTATTCAAATACTATTCAAGATTCCATAACTAGGAATCTTAAGTTTTAAAAAGAGATTTAGGTTTAATCTAAGCAATCTTAGGTTCTAATTAATTTTAATAAATTATTTTGACTCTAGATTAATTATGGAAATTAATTAATTTTCGATTAGAGCCTAATATTGCTTAGGTTTGCTTAATTATATCATTAAGCTCAAATGACACTATGCTAGGGGCAAAATCTTAATTTTATACAAAACCTGCCCTGGACCATCGGGACTTAAACAAATACTTTCAAACACATGAAAACATCATTTTAAACCTTCGGGGAAAGTTTTGGGCTCGAACGGCACTTTTACCCGCATAAAAACGCTATAGGGGTATTTTGGTCATTTTGACCCGAAATTGCAGAAAACAAGATTTTCATTTTCGAAATCACTCAAGGACCATCTAATCCCCTTCAAATATTGAGTTGACCCTTTGAGGACTGCCGGGCTGGCTATCCTTGAATTTCGGGCTGAAAATGACCTCAGGGGCATTTTGGTCATTTTTCTCTCAGACATAAAATTGGGGCGTTACACGTATCCTCTCCATCCTTGAAGTAGTCCTCCTCTGGGTCCTCCTCGTCATTGGCATCATAGGGGACAGGCTCAGGAAAAATCACTTGAAGGGGTTCCATGTTTGGGGATTCCCCGAGAATCTCAACTTCTGAATCAGAAGATAATTCTATAACAGGTATGTGACATGGAGGGGTTTCGGAAATCTGTAGGTCGGAGTCAAAGAGTTAGTGATTATGTGAGGTCTACCAAGTGAGCTCTGGTGGTTTCGCATCCTATTATTGGGGCTACCTTGTTGGTATGAACTCTTCGCGAAAGGGGCACTATTCCCTGGGGTCCAATTGGAGTCTGAGTCGGAGCTACTGCGAGGGCGGACCATCGTCGGGTGCGATCGAATCTAAATATGACATGATTGAAGGTGTGAGAAATCATAGATTCCTCAATAGGCAGTCTTTATCTCTTAAAGTGTCATCATGTACATCTCCAGGCCACTTCGGTTTTATTGACAGAAAACATGGGCAGTTAAAGTTTCATTATGCTTTATTTTAAAAAATGTTCGTAATCCGAGGTGACGTGTCTTTTAAAAGTCTTTCTTTAACAAGGATAATAAATTAAGCATAAATCATAGTCATGGCATTTATTCAACTAAATGCAGTAATGTAACAATGCATGCATTCTTTAATTTGATTGGTCCTTCACTCATTGAGTGCACCAACACCAATATCTTAATCCACTTCCATGGGTAATGAGCTTATATCGTGGCCGTCACCACAACTTGTTCTGAGAGAAAATCTCAATGAAAGGGGTGAGGGGTTAAGCAGTGAACTTCTCCTATGTTCTTTATTTGTATTCATATGCAAACTTCTTGACATATAACATTTTTCATATGCTTCATCATGGTAATGTGTAGTCATTTAACACAATACGTAATATATGATCAATGCTTAAGAGTTCATATCATAGCAATATAGCACTTTGAAACACATACAAACACTACTCAAGGCATTACAATTATATCATAGCAATTAGACTGCCTTGGAGCATTCATGTAAATAATGAGCCATTCATGGCATTTCATTTATAATCAAGATTATAGGTCAAAGTCATTCATTATGTACATCTCATGGCCATTTGTCTTATTTAATTGAAATATAAGTTTTTAAGTCATGAGTTAAGTCCTCTTAGTCATTTATGAGTAAAAATTCTTAATTATGTGTAATTATAGATTATATATTTTTGTTACATTTATAAAATTCTGATAAGTTGATTTAATTGGTAGTTAGCCATTTTAAATATACAATTTTCAGATTTACTCAAAAGCACCATTTTTGGGTTGTAAGATTTTTACAGCTTACTACCATTTCTGGCATGTCTGAGTGAAAACTTAATATCTCTCATTATACTCACTCTTTTCAGAAAATAAAGGTAGGTTCAGAATCCTGACTCACTCCGATTTCTCTGGACATGTTATTTACAAAATTATGTTAAGTGAAATGATTTTTATACCCTTACAAAGTTTCCCTATTCCAGTAGTGTTCCAAAACTTAATCCGCAGCTTGTTTTATTTTTCTGGGATCATGTGCATACTATCAGTGAATGTATTTTATATCTCTATATTCCTTAGGATCTTAGCTTTCCAACAAGACCTATTCCACGTTTTTCATTTTTATAGTAAAAGATAAGTTCAGATTAGTGCTTAGGGGTCAGACAGCAATTCTAGCAGAAAGACTAAACTTTAGAAAATTATATCTTGAGCTAGAAAACTTCTTTCTTAGTGATTCTTTTTGGAGAGTGTTCCTTAAAAGGTTAAATTTCACATATAATTTTTCTAGAGGTTCTAGAGGCATGGTTTTCAAATGTAGCATGCTTTAGTGTACCTATCTCAGGCAGAAACATTTTCTAGCACTAGTGTGTGTGTGTGTACTTGTTGTCTTTCAAATTAAATCATGGATTCCTATTATTTCCTGTCATGGCCAGCAAATACATACCGCAATACAGAGGTTTTAAACATACTAACACACATCTTGGAGCATATTTATCATAGAGGAAAGTTACACAACTTATAGAGGAGTAGATGTGCAAGCTTTAAGCCTTTTGAGCCTAAAATGAGCTAAAAACTTAAAACTCTCACATCTCCAAGATAATGACCACTTGCCAACAAGTGTAGATGTTTGTGAGTCCTTCACTCCTTGAGGGAGTTCACGAACAAATAGAGAAAAGAGGAGTAGAAGAGAAAATCTAGGTTCCTAGCTCTAAGCTTTGATGTCCTGTGTGAAGGAAGGAAGCTAGTATGTTGTCTTAGGATGTGTCTACAAGGTTTGAAAAGAGGTATTCTTTAGTTAATCAGAAAGAGGACTTAGAGCTTGAATATGGAAGTGTATAAGGAAGAGATTTGAGAGGAAAATGGAAGAAGATAGGAAACTTGAGACTTAGGAGTATGAGGAGATTATAAAGAACACATAATAACCAACTATTCCTCCTTTTATAGGCCCTTATGGCTGAATTTCATATGGGCTGTTTAGGAGGATTTTAATCTCCTAATTAGTTCATTTAGTTATCTATCTAGTTAGGATAATGGAAATTAGAACTTGGTTAGGCTAGATAGTTGATCTTTTTAATTAAACACAACTATAAGTCTAGCAGCTTAAGTCTATGACAACATGTTAATCTTGACATCTTTTAACCCTTTCATCTAGCCCCATAAGCAACCCTCAAATTAGATTCCTTTCCCCCAAATGGAGGTTGATGCATTTCGGCCATGATGAGAAATAAGGAGGAAAAACTTGTGTTTTTGTTTTGATGTGTAACTTGGTGTTATCTTGTAGTTAAATTAGTTCTAGTGTAAATTGTTTTAATTAAACTTATGTGATTATTTTCTTTTACATGATGGCTAAAAAAAGAGGTTTAGAAAAGGTCCATGGGATTTTAGGAGTTATTCTGTAGAGCTACACACTTGTCTGATGGGTAAACAGGTGTTTTTATCTCTTTTGGTAATATTCCCTTTATCAAAAATGGTTTAAACCAACTTTTAAGCATATTTTATTTTTAATGAAGAATCTATCATAGATTAATTATATTAATCTCTCATCAGGTTGGTAATCATCCTAATTAGTGATTAATCATCTCTAACTTGCCTATTTATTGTATAACTCATTTTTAAGATTGTTGCCATTTATAGTAAATTACCAGTTAAGCTTATTTTATTATTATCTTAGGAATCCTATGTCAATTATTTATGTCTAAACCATAATTAGAGTATTAATCCTTGATTAGCTTTTATTAGATCACTTAATCATGATTTAATTGGTCTTTGATCATAGCTTGATTACTATGTTGAATATTTCATGTTTTAATTGACTTTCTCATGATTTTGTTGACTTCCATAAACCTTTGACTTTATGATTGACTCTGACTTCATAGTTGAATTTTGTCCTGAGAGTTTGACTTTTTACTTTGACCTTTGGCCTTGACTTTTGTTGACTCTTGGCCAACACTTAACATTTTATGTTGACTTGCCCTTGATCGGGTGAAAGTTCAATAGTTTTCAAGCGAAATAGTTTACTCAGGTCATCATCGAGTGAACCTTCATTTAAGATGAAAAATAGGGATGTTACATTTCTCTCATCCTTTTAGAAATTTTGCCCTCAAAATTTTACCTGCGAACAAATTTAGAAAGTCTTCGCATTTCAAACTCTAGTTCCCAAGTGAATTCCTCCATTCTGGTCTTTCCCCAAGCCACTTTGACTAAAGGCACATTCTTACTCAGTTTCTTGACTTCTTGGTCGACAATCCACATCGGAGGTAGTTCGAATGTCAGGTCTTCCCTTAGTTATACTACTTCTGGCTTTAAAACTTGTCTCGGGTCTGACTGGTACTTTCTAAGTTGTGATATGTGAAATAAAGATTAGATAGGTTAGGTGGAAAAGCTATATGATAGGCTGAGGTATTGACTCTTTGCAAAATCTGGAATGGACCTAAAAACCTAGACTCAACTTCTTGACTCTCATGGCTCGACCTATACCGGTGGTTGGGGTGATTTGTAAGAATACGTGTTCTTTGTCTTCAAACTCGAGAGGTTTTCTTTTCAAGTCTGCATAGCTCTTTTGTCTACTCTAGGCAGTGAGGACCCGATTTTTGATCTTTTGTATTCATTCAATTGTCTCCCTTACCAAGTTTGGTCCTAGAAGGCTCATTTCTCCTGGTTCATGCTAGCACAAGGGCGATTGACATTTTCTGCCGTATAAGGCTTCGTTGGGAGCCATTCCTATACTAGCATGAAAGCTATTATTATGGGCAAACTTGATTAATAGAAGATAATTGTCCTAACTTTTTGGCTCATCCAAAACGCATGCCCTCAACATGTCTTCTAGGGTCTGGTTGGTTCTTTCCATTTGACCATCAGTTTATGGGTGATAAGCTGTACTTAGACTCAGTTTTGGTCCAAAAGCTTTTTGAAAAGCTCCCCAAAACCTAGATGTGAATCTTGGGTCTCTATCTGAAACAATGGGTAAAGATATCCCGTGGAGTCTCACTATTTCTTGGATGTACACTTGGGCCAACTTTTCCATGGGATAATTAGCTCGAATGGGTAGAAAGTAAGCAGATTTGGTTAATCTATCCACTATGACCCATGTAGAATCGTGTCCAACTGGGGTTCTTAGCAAACCCATGACAAAATCCATCGATATACCTTCCCATTTCCATTCAGGGATGGTAAGAAGTTGTAGCAACCTCGATGGTCTTTGATGTTCAATCTTGACCTTTTGACAAACCAAGCATTTTCCCACTATTTTTGCAATATCTGCCTGCATTCTTGGCCATCAAAACATCTCCTTCAAATTGTGATACATCTTGGTCATTCTTGGGTGAACAGCAAATTGACTTTTACGAGTTTCTTCTAAAATGCTAGCTCTCAATGCACCAGCTAAGGAACACAAATCCCCCCCTGATTCCTCCATACCTCTTCCTTATCCTGAGAAAAGTCCTTTAACTTCCCAACTTCTACTAGGGATAGGGATTCGAGCAAGTCCTTATCTTCCCTTTACGCCTAACTTATCTAGTCTTTAAAAGTGCTAGTGATGCTTAACCGACTTTGCTTCACTTTCTCAGCAAATACTATGTACCCAAGGCTAAGGTCTCTACAACTTTCTATCAGGTCGGCCTCCTTCACTATCAGCCAAGCTATATGAAGGGATTTATGACTTAGGGCATCTATAACCACATTTGCTTTGCCTGGATGATAGCTTAACTCGAAATCATAATCCTTTATAAACTTCATCCAACGTCTCTGCCTCATGTTGAGGTCTTTCTAATCAAAAAGGTACTTTAGGCTTTTATGATCTGAAAACACCTTGAACCTCACACCATAAAGGTGGTGCCTCCAAATCTTGAGTGCAAAGACTACTACTGCCAATTTTAGATCATGGGTAGGATAGTTAACCTCATGGGGCTTTAGTTATCTAGAGGCATAGGCCACCACATTCCGATTTTGCATAAGCACACAACCCAAACCTTTTCCAAAAGCATCATAGTACACTTCAAACCTCTCCTTAGGGTTTGGCAAAATCAACACAGGGGCAGAGGTCAACCTATATTTCAGTTCTTGAAAACTTTTCTCACACTCCGGGGTCTACTTAAGGGTTACATTCTTCCTTTTTAGTTAGATAAAGGGTAATGCCAATTACGAAAACACTTTTATGAACCTCCAGTAGTAACCGGCAAGTTCGAGAAAACTTCAAACTTCTATTATTGTTGTTGGGGCCTCCCACTCTTGCACTGCTTCAACCTTACTT
Organism: Dalbergia cochinchinensis; assembly: GCA_031216125.1. Classification (NCBI taxonomy): domain Eukaryota; kingdom Viridiplantae; phylum Streptophyta; class Magnoliopsida; order Fabales; family Fabaceae; genus Dalbergia; species Dalbergia cochinchinensis. Next base: position 5,115,812 of record CM062374.1, read on the forward strand.
GGATCCACAGCTATGCCTCCTTGTAAGACCACATGACCCAAGAACTTGACCTCCTTCATCCAAAACTCACATTTGGATAGTTTTGCATTTAATTTTTTCTCCCTTAGGGTTCTAAGAATGACCTCCAAGTGCTCCTCATGTTCTTCTCTTGTCTTGGAATAGATGAGGATGTCTTCTACGAATATCACCACAAACTTATCTAAACATGGTCGAAAAATTCGATTCATATAGTCCATAAATATGGCAAGAGCATTAGTTAACCCGAACGACATTACATTGAACTCGTAATGTCCATATCTTGTCCTAAAAGCTGTCTTGGGTATATCCTCTTCCTTAACCTGAATCTGATGATACCCGGACCTCAAATCTATCTTTGAAAACACCTTGGCTCCTCTCAACTAATCCATGAGGTCATCTATTCTTGGCAACGGGTACTTGTTCTTGATGGTAACCTTGTTCAACTGCCAATAATCCACGCACAGATGCAAACTCCCATCTTTCTTCTTCACAAAGAGTACTGGAGCCTCCCAGGGTGATGCGCTGGTTCTAACAAAATTCTTTGCCAACAACTCCTCCAGCTGTTTCTTAAGCTCCATAACTCCATCTGTGACATCCTATAAGGTGCTATGCATATAGGTCCCGTTCCTGGTACCAAATCTATAGAGAATTTGATTTCCCTTTGCGGGGGAAACTCAAGTATGTCTTCTAGAAAGACATCAGGGTATTCGTTTACAACTGGAATATCCTCTAGAGCTTGCTCTAACTCTATCTCACTTGCCATAAGGAGAACACATCCTTGATTTACTCCCTTCCCACTCCCTATGCTAATGGTATTTAGGTACAGGGGTATACTCTTTATAGGTTCGTCAGGGATAGGTGTAAACATTACAATTTTATGTTCATAGTTTAAGTGTACATAGTTAGCTGAAAGCCAATCCATTCCTAAGATTACATCAATATCAGACAGGTTTAAATAGATCAAATCATTCTAGAAGGTCCTACCGGTTATGGTAATCTTGCACCTTAGATAAGCTAGACTCGTGGTCACAGAGTTCTTTGTAGGTACAGCAACTATCAGATTATATGGCAGTTCTTCCACAGATAAATTCAACTTAGAGACATACTCGTAAGAAATGAAAGAGTATGTAGTGCCAGTGTAACATCCTAATTTTTAACCTAATACTCTAGAACATATTTAGATTAATCATTAGTCTATTACGTCATAGTTTCCTTATTACTTTAAAATACTTAGTGGAAAATACTGGTAAATTTTTTTTTAAAATTATAAAAGCAAAGTGAGAGCCGTGCGACTTGACGAACAATGAAGCATGAAAGGAATAAAACGCAATCCAAATAAACACATCATAAACATTTGATTATAAAACATGTAAATGCACAGAATAATATAACAAACTGCATAAGTAGATATATATATATATACATATATATATATATATATATATATATATATATATCATGCCCACCCAAGAAAGGCAGGACTTAGTTTGGTACAACATGAAACGAATACATCTAAAAAGAAAAAACAAAGAAAAGTGCGACGGAAAGCATAAAAGCAAACTCCCCTACCCAAGTGCAACTAAAGGGATAACCTCTAAACAAAAGAAAGTTTATCCTCATGTAAGTGGTGTGTGCACTAGCCCGGGTACTCCATCGGTCATCCGCTACCTCTTACTGATGCCTATCTCGTGAGCGAGGCATGTACCCGGCAAACTGGGCGAGCTCCTCCGATGTGTAAAGACGAAGTGGGGATAGGGAGTGACCCCCATGATGTGGCCGCATCTTTGATCGTTGTGCTAGCCGAGGCTGAGTCACGGTGCCCTCACTGCCCTCTCTCATCAGTGGTGGAGTGGGGACAGAGCTCTCGCTGTACAGATGGGTAGGCGGGTCCTTTGACGGGTCGGTTTCCAAGAAGTATGTCCGGGGCACATAGTCGGGGTAGTCGCGCATGGCTGAAGCGACGATGTGCATGCGGAGCACTCTCTCGTTGTGCTTACATGCGCCTTCGAAAACCCACTCATCGTCGCCGTAGGGTGCTGTCGAGGAGAAGCGATGGGTATGTACAGGGTGAGTAAAGGGTCGTCTAATGAACATGAAGACATGAACCGTGCACTGACCCTCAAAATGGTATGATCCGTGCTCTAGATCATAGTGCACCTCCCACGTCGGGTGTCCACAAAAACCACGAACGTCGCCATCTAAAGACGTAATAGGAAGAAAAGATAGAGGGAGTGAGAATCTTGCTAAAGAATCTCAATAAGGCCTCCTACTACCTAAGTGTCATCATCTACGTCCTCAGGAACCTTGGGTTTAGTGTACAAAATAAGTAAGCATGCATTAAGTTCATTTTTTAAGCTTTTAAAATATAATTGACCAAGGTCCGTTCATTTTAGGATGAATCTTAATGTCATGAATGCAATATAGTAAAGGATGTATGTATGGCATTACTTAGTACAAGGACATTAATCATAACATCAAGAAGCATTATAATGGTGGCATAAAGTGGCAATTGAAATCTCATGTGGGGAAAACTTTGTGACATAATCATCATATTTTACTTTCTCATGGGGCCACCCTAAAAGACATTCGTTCTGGGGGTGCTCAGCCAAACCGGTGTCACATCTCTAGGTTATGAGCTCATACCTAACTAGTTATCACTAGTTGTTACTTATCAATAAGCGTATCATAATCATAATCCCGACTATCTAGTACGAGCTAGGGGGCATTTCTTGGGGGTGCTCGGCCGAACCAGTGTCACCCAAGAATACATCTTGGTATCGATGTCACATAAGTTCTTTGGAGGTGCTCGGCCGAACCGGTGTCATCCAAGAACTCATCTTAGTACCTTATATCTCATAGGTTTTTCAAAAACTTTCTAAGTCCCCAAATTTGTCAGAAATTCGGCAGCGCAACAGTAGCACACCGGATTTCTTCCAAATTTACTTTATGCCACATAAACAAATACAACATGTATCCTCAATCATAAATTCACACGTTGACATGATCATTCTCAAATAGAACATACATTCACATGTAACATTGAAACTCATCATGCTCTAGATCCTACGGTATCTTATGCTTTGACCCTTATGGGCCTTAAACTTGAGATGTAACTATTCTATCATTCTCTATCAACCTCTTATGAACCTAAGGATTATTTTCTAACAAATCTTACTATCATTTATGTTCTTTAATAAATCTGGGAAGCACCATACTCCAAGGGTAGAGTTATATATATATGATTACGGGGTTCTAGAACTTACGTTTTAGACCCTTTCTCGGTTCCGTCTTCGCCTAAGGCGCTATAGATTAAATCTAAACCAATTATGAGGCATTCCTAGCCTAAGAACTAATTATAAACCATGTTTGCCATATTATGAGGTTTCTGGATGGAATCCAGAAATTATATGTTCTAAGAGTTCTAGGATTGCACTTTTACGGTTTTCTAGTTACTAGTTTCTCTATAGGTGCTAAAATTCAATCCTACTTCAAATGTAACCAAATTTTTCATGATTAATCAATCCTAAACTGATTGTTATCATACTAAAACAGTTTTAGTATTGATTAGGATTGAAAGGGTTAAACACACGTTAAATTCCAACTTTATGATTTTTCTATGAAGCTAGTTTCTCTCCTGACATGCATAGAAGTGTTTCTTGCTCATCATATATCATTTTCACACATTCTAACACATCAAAACGTCATTATACAGCAACAAACACATCAAGGTAGAACCGAACGGTTCAAGTCCAAAAAGACACATAATTTGACATTTCTAAAGCATATAAGTTGTTAGTTTCCTTTGAAATCATTTTAGGACTTCTAAAACTCTTTGCAAACCATTTTATTTTATCAAGAGGCTAAAAACAACCTTAGGTCAGTAACCAATTTAATTCTTCTTTAGAAGAGGATTAAAATCATAAATCTTGTTGGTCATAACTTATAAAACTCATCAAGCTTAAAGAAAATCCTAGAATATAGGTTGTTGGCCCTTGTAACTAGATGGAACTCATTCCAAGCTCATCATTATTACTTGGCCGAAATTATATATTCAAAGAATGCTTCCATATTAAACTTTAACTTGAGATAAAATGGGCGAGTCTTTGAGTTCTAAAGTCTTTAAGTGATGACAAAAATATAAACATACTATGCGCTTCATTTTTATTCTTCATTATAAAGTAAAGTGAGAACTTTAAAGTAAATATGCAAGACTTGGAAATAAATATGTAAGGCTTAAAATTTAAATATGCAAGACTTGAAGTAAATATGCAAGGCTTGAAAGTAAATATGCAAGGCTTGAAAGCAAATATGCAAGACTTGAAGTAAATATGCAAGGCTTGAAAGTAAAAATGCAAGACTTGAAATAAATATGCAATGCAAATTCATTTCTTTATTTTAGTGCTTTAGGCCCAGCAACAATTGATTTTAAGGCCGAAATAGAAAGACTTTGAGAGTTAATTAGGTGATAATGCAAGTCTTGTTTTAATCTTTGAGTCCTTAGGTGATGACTTGAAAATAAAGATGCAAAGCAAGAATATAAACATGAGTGCAACCTCAAAATAAATATGCAAGTTCATTTATATCTTATTAGAGTTTATTCAAGACTTTAGAGGAACTTAAACCTTAACCCAAACTCATCATGACAAGATAAAGTGAGGTCTAGAGTTCTTAGAACTCAAGATAACATTCCTTAAAAATATAACCATAAATGAACTTTATAACACCTTTATGAAAACTCAAGCTTTAGAGGTTTCTTTGTGGTGAACATAAAGTCCCCAACTAGAACTCTCATCATCAAGCTATCATGAGGGTTCATCCAATAATTGTTGGCCGAAAATTTTAGAGAAAAAGAAAAGGAAAGAAACTGAGACTTAAGAGCAAGAAAGAACCATTTTGAAACTCTAGAGACCATGATCTTGATGATGTATTAACATTGACACCATGGGTTCTCATCATTGAGTTCATGTAACCATTTTAAAACATCATCAAAGTTAAAGATTTCAAGGTTCAAGAGAAAGAAAACATTTTTAACTCAAGAACAAAGATCAAGCTTTAGAAGTTGTTCAAGTGATGAACACCATCATGAAACCCTCATCATTAAATTCTCATTCCTTTGTTTTCAAAGGCTCATGGCCAAAAATGAAGAAGGAAGAGAAGAAGAAAAGAAGTTCCAAAATGATTCAAGAGAAACCATAAAACACATAACTAGATTAAGAACTTAAATGAAAGAAACACTTGAAAGAAAATCCCTACTAAGTGATTGGAGGTTGAGATGAGTGAAGAGAATGAAGAACTTGAAGAGCTTGGACACTTGAACTTTGAGAGAAAAAGAAAACTTTGAAGTGCTCTTTGAAAACTTACACTTAGCAAATGAACCCAAAATGATGCAAGTTCACCCAAGCATGTTATTTATAGAGAAATGAAACAAATGAGGGGTGCTTGGGGGAGGTAATGGCTTCGACCATTACAGCCACAAGGAAGAGAAAATATCTTCTCCAAGGTATGGTTCAAGGCATGGTGGGAAGCATGGCTAGGTATGGGTTCAAGTATGGGTGCAAGTATAAGTCAAGCATGGTTCTTTGAGTGAGAAATAAATCAACATGTGATGGAATTGAGGGAGGAATGGCCGAAACATGCATCAGCCATGGGGGAGGTTTTCTTGCATTTTAATTGTGGTTTAGAGTTGTGTTTAGGTGTATCTTTGATTAGGATTAAGATTAGGAATTTGTAAGAAAGTATTTAGGTGAGAAAATGGGTAATCAAGGTTGTCAAGACATGTTTAAGGAGTATCTTGCATCATTAGTGAGTTATAATTTCATTTTAGTTCATAAGCAACTCTAGACACAATTCCATGATTTAAGGAATTGGAAAGAGAAAATACTATTCAAGATTTCAAGATTGAAATCTTGAGTTTTAAAAAGAGATTTAAGTTTAATCCAAGTAATTTTAGATTCTAATTAATTTTAATAGCTTATTTTGACTCTAGATTAATTATGAAAATTAATTAATCTTTGATTAGAGCCTAATATTGCTTAGGTTTGCTTAATTACGTCATTAAGCTCAAAAATACTATTCTAGGGGCAAAATTGTAATTTTGCACAAAACTACCCGAGACCACTGGGACTTAAACAAATGCTTTTAAACATGTAAAAACATTGTTTTAAACCTTCGGTGAAAGTTTTGGGCTCAAACGACACCTTTACCAGCGTAAAAACGCTATAGGGGTATTTTGGTCATTTTGACCCGAAACTGCAGAAAATGAGATTTCGTTTTGAAAATCACTCAAGGATCATCCAATCCCCTTCAAACATTGAGTCGGTCCTTTGAGGATGGCCGGGATGGCTTTCCTTGAATTCTGGGCAAAAAATGACCTCAGGGGTATTTCGGTCATTTTCCTCTTAGACCGAAAAATCGGGGCGTTACAGCCAGAATCATATAGTACAACTAAGGTATTACCCATAATTTCACACTCACCTTGGATTAGGTAGCCCAACTTTGGAATCACATCAGTTGAGACTACAAACACACGTCTTTGGACTTTAGGTTTGGGAGCATTTGGTTGATTATTGTTTGGACAGTCCTTGATGAAGTGCCTCGGCTTTCCGCACTTAAAGCAGACGTTCTGCCTAAGATGGCATTCCCCATTGTGACTCTTGCCATAGGTACGGCATGCCGGCCTATTGGTGTCCCTAGTCTGGGTGTTGGAAGACATCCTTTTTTGATTCTAGACTGGGCATTGAGGGTGTTTTCCTTCAGATACCTTTCCCCTATGAAATCGCTTAGGGGGTTGATGAACTGTCAGTGTGGTTGTCCTTTTTCTGTTGTCCTCGTCCTTCTAAATGGCTAACTTTCTGTTACAACTTTCTGCTACTTAGCATTTACTAACCAGGGAAGCTTAGTTGGTGATCTCTAGGGTGGCTATTGCGGCCAAAATGTCCGACCTCAAACCACTCTCGTACTTCATGCACTTCCACCTTTCATCTGGGTCTCACTGGTAAAGTGTTGAATGTTTGATTAAGTCTTCAAACTTGGCTATGTACTCGGCCATGGTTTGGTTTCCTTTGGTCAGTTGTAGAAATTCCAATTCCTTCGCTTTTTTGACAGGTTCTAGAAAGTACTTTTGTTAGAAGGTAGTACTGAAAACCTCCCATGAAATATGGGTTTCGGCACCTTCCAGCACGTTCTTGGCACCCTTCCACCAAGAAGCTGCCTCCCCTTTACGCATATAGGTAGCATAGGCCACCTTCTGGTCTTCAGAATAGTCAATGAAAGTGAACACTTTCTCAATCTCTTGCATCCATGCATCAGCTATATCAGGTTAGTGGTCCCTTTGAACTCGAGTAGACCAGCTCTTCGAAACTCCGCGAACTTCCCTTATTCATTAGTTCCCACTGATTCCCCAGTCTTCCTATTCATCTGGTCCATCATGATTGCAGTTTGGGCTTGCATGGCATTTGCCATTTCGCGTATTGCACTTGCCATCTCGTCCTGACTTCCCTCGTTACGTCGCCCGTAATTAAGTTTGTTCCCTGCCATTAGTTCCTGGACACACTAAACAACAGACATTGAGTTGATTAGGCTCAATACTTATGCCAAGTATGGCAGCAACTAACAGCAATTCTCAAGGCAGTCATGCATTCTAATCCTAACGTCTCATCATACAGGTAAGACTTTTAGAGCATGACATTCATAGAAGCATAGTCAGTCCATTCCCCAGGCTTTAACAGGACGAACTACTCTGATACCATAATGTAACACCCTAATAAAAGCGAACCATGCTTAAGTCATGTTTCGTTCTTATTAGTTCATTACTTCTTACTTTACGTTCTTTTAGAAATTATTGTTATATGAAATTAGCAGAAATAATTTTTTTTTTGAAACCACACATTCAAAAGTAAAGCCTGTATCATGAAACGAAAGTAACATTCGTTAATCGTAAATAAATTATTAGTCGAATCTCTTATTTGGTGAACAAGAAAGAACAATACTAGCGATAATACTTCTCACATTAAGTCATAAAACGCTATACATTAAACAGATTCATAAGATGGGTATTCCCATCTTTGGTACATTACACGAAGCAGCAATAAAGTAAAGTACAATAATTAATACAACCAGTCTTTCCTACTACATCTTGAATACGAAAACATAAAAAAAAATACAACAGCAAAAGGGTAGGAATAGCAATAGCGGGGTGTAACACCCCGATTTTTCTGTCTGAGGGAAATGACCAAAATGCCCCTGAGGTCATTTCCTGACCCGAATTCGAGGGTAACCAACTCGGTCGTCCTCGAAGGGTCAACTCAATATTTGAAGGGGATTGAATGGCCTTTGAATGCTTCCGGAAGCGAAAATCTCGTTTTTCGCAGTTTCGGGTCAAAATGATCAAAATGCCCCTATAGCATTTTACGCGGGTAAAGGCGCCGTTTGAGCTCGAAACTTTTCCCAGAGGTTTAAAAACACGTTTTCATGTGTCTAGAGGTCTCTATTCAAGCCCGGTGGTCCCGGGCAGTTTTAGTGCAAAATTACGATTTTGCCCCTAGAATAGTGTTTTTGAGCTTAATGACGTAATTAAGAAAACCTAAGTAATATTAGGCTCTAAATGAAGATTAATTAATTTCCCTAATTAATCTAGAGTCAAAATAATTTATTAAAGTTAATTGAACCTAAAATTGCTTAGCTTAAACTTAAATCCCTTTTTAGAACTCAAGATTCCTAGTCTTGGAATCTTGAATAGTGTTTTCTCTCTCCAATTCCTTAAATCAAGGAAGTGTGTCTAGAGTTGTTTAGACTCTAAATTGAGGATCTAACTCACTAATGGTCCAAGACCACTCCTTAATTATGTCTAGACCACCCTAATTATCCATTTTCCTTACCTAAACATTTTCTCACAAATTCCTAATCTTAAGCATAATCAAAGATACACCTAAACACAACTCTAAATCATAATTAAATTGCAAAACAAACCTCCCCTTGGCTGTAACATGGCCGAACAGCCATGCTCTCTTTGGCCACATGATTGAATTGTTTTCTCACTCCTTGAAGCCATGCTTGAGCCATACCTTGAACCATACCTCACCATGCTTTGAACCATACCTCACCATGCTTCAAGACCACAACATCTCACCTCATGAAACTCATGGGTTGCACTCCCCTTGGCCGAAAACACATCAGCCCCTCACCCCCTCCATTTGCTTCATTTCTCTATAAATAGAATGCCTTGAGGAGCTTGCACCACTTTTAGATCATTTGCTAAGTTTAGGAACACTCAAAGCTTTTCTTTTCTCTCAAAGTTCTAGTGTTCTTCAAGTTCTTCAAGTTCTTCAAAGTTCTTCATCTTCTTCATCTTCTTCTTCCATCTTCAAGTTCATCACACCAAGTAGGGATTTTCTTTCATGTATTCTTTTCTTTAAAGTTCTTGTTCTAGCTTCATGTTCATAGTTTCTCTTGATTCTTTTTAGAACTTTTTTTCGTCTCCTTTTTCTTTCTCATTTTCGGCCATAGGCCTTGGAGAACAAAGGAATGAGAGCTTGATGATGAGAGTTTTATGATGATGTTCATCACTTGAAACAAACTCTAGAGCTTGATCTTTGTTCTTGAGTAAAATACTTCTAGTTCTTCCTTTCTTTAACTTTTGGAATCTTTAACTTTGATTATGTTTTAAAATGGTTCTAAGGACTCAATGATGAGGTCTCATGATGTTGGTGTTAATATATCATCAAGATCATGGACTCTAGAGTTTCAAAATGTTCTTTTTGTTCCTTGAAATTTCGGCCATCTCCTTTTCTTTTACATGCAAAATGTTTTGATTTTCTAAAAAAGTTATGTTGAGTTCTAAGAACTCTAGACTTTACTTTATCTTGGTTTGATGAGTTTGGGTTGAGGTTTAAGTTCCTTTAAAGTCTTGTTAAGAGCTCTAGAAAGATAAAATGAACTTGCATAATTTATTTTATGCTTGCAATTGTATTTACATTCTCGCTATGCACCTTTACTTTCAAGCTATCACCTAAGAACGTAAAGATTAAAATGGAACTTGCATCATCACTTAATTTAATTCTCAAAGCCTTTCTATTTCGACCTTAAAATCGATTGTTGTTGGGCCTAGTGCACTAAAATAAAGAATTGAACTTGCATTATCACTTAATTAATTTCTCGAATGCCTATCTATTCCGGCTTTAAAGTCGATTGTTGTTGGGCCAAAAGCACTAAAATAAAGAATTGAACCTTGCATATTTACTTTCAAGCTTGCACGTTTAAGTTTATGCCTTGCATATTTAATTTAAGTCATCACTTTATTATGTAAGCAAGATTAAGAATGAAAAGCATGAGCATGTTTATTTCATGTCATAACTTAAGAACCTAGAGCTCAAAGACTTGCCCATTTCATTCCAAGTTAAAGTTTAATGTAAATGCATTCTTGAATGTATGTTTTCGGCCAAGTAGTGATGATGGACTTGTAATGAGTTTTCATCTAGCTACAAGGACCAATAGTCTATGTTCTAAGCTTTTCTTAAAGTTTTACAAATCTTTTCAAGGTTATGTTATCATGAGGTATGACTTTATCCCCTTTTGGAAGATGAAATATATTTTGGTCATCGACCTAAGGCTTCTCTTAGCCTCTTGATGAATTAAAATGATTTGCAAAGAGTTTTAGAAATTCTAAATTGACTCCAAGATAAACTAGTTAACTTATGTACCTAGAAATGTCAATTTGAATCCTTTACTGAAGCTAAATGTTTTCGGTTCTGATATGATGAGTGTGATGCTGTATGATGATGTTTTGATGTGTTAGAATGTGTGAAAATATCATATGATGATGTAGAAATAATTCTATGCATAATAGGTAAGAAACTAGCTAACTAGAAATACCATAAAGCTAGAATTTAACATAGTTTTGACCCATTTGTTTATGGAACTTATCCAAACTGTTTTAATGGGAGCATAATCAGATTAGGATTGTTTAGACATGAAAAACTTCGTAACATTTGGATTAGAATCGAATTCTAGCACCTATAGGGAAACTTGTAACTAGAAAATCGTAAAAGTGCAAGTTTAGAACTCTTAGAACATTTATTTTTTTGGATTCTATCCAGCACCCTTACAACATGATAAATGTGATTAATGATTAGTCCTTAAGCATAAGAATGCCTCATAATTGATTTAGATTTAATTCATAGCGCCTTAGGCGAAGACGGAACCGAGAAAGGGTCTAAAACGTAAGTTCTAGAACCCCGTAATCGCAAGTTAGGAATTCTGCCCTATGCTATTCAGATTTAAGTGTGAACATGAGGATTATGAATGATGTTAATTATGAGCCCTTAGGTGCATAAAATATGAGCGACGGATGTTAGAGAACCATATCTCATGATTAAGACCCGTAAGGGTCAAAGCATAAGCTACCGTAAGGATAAACGGTTGAATGTTCCATGACGATGCATGTGGTATGTAAATGATGATGATGTTATTCATATGAGGAATTCATGAGGATATATGTTTATGTGGCATAAAGCAAATTTGGAAGGAATTCGGCGTAATGCCATCGTGCCACCGAATTCCCGACAAATTTGGGGACTTAAAGAGATTTTTGAAAATTAAGGTACTAAGATGGGTTCTAGGATGACATCGGTTCGGCCGAGCACCTCCATAGAACCCATGTGACATCGGTACCATTTTATACTCTTAGGTGACACCGGTTCGGCCGAGCACCCCTAAGAGAATTGCCCCCTAACCCGTACTCAGATAGTCGGGATTTATGATTTATAATACGCTTATCGTTAAGTGGTAAGTAAGAACTAGTGACAACTAGTTAAGGTATGAGCTCGTAACCTAGATATGTGACACGTTCTGGGTGACACCGGTTCGGTCGAGCACCTCTAGTTCAATTGTCTTTTAGGGTGGCCCATGAGGAAGAGAAGTTTCATGATTTTGATTATGTCACTAAGATTGTCCCATATGAATGTTTCTATTGCCATTTTATGCCACTAAGTATGATGATGCTTGATGTTATGTTTTATGTATGTGCATTAGGTAGTGCCATGCATACATCTTCTATTATGTTGTATTCATGACATTAAGATCATCCTAAAATGAATGGACCTTGGCTAAAGTATATTTTAAAGTTTAAAATGAACTTAATACATGTTCGGTCATTTTGTATAATTAAACTCAAGGTTCCTGAGGACGTAGATGATGACACCTAGGTAGTAGGAGGCCCTACTGAGATTCTTTAGCAAGATTCTCACTCCATCTATCTCTTCTTTCTGTCACGTCTTCAGATGGCGACGTTCGTAGTGTTCGTGGACACCCCGACATGGGAGGTGCACTATGACCCAGCTCACGGGTCATACCATTTTGAGGGGCAGTGCACGGTGCGAGTTTTCATGTTTGTAGGACACCCCTTCGCTCATCCCGTGCACACCCATCGCTTCTCCCCGACTGCACCCTATGGCGACGACGAGCGGGTTTTTGAGCGTGCGCATATGCATGACGAGATAGTGCTCCGCATGCACACCACCGCCTCAGCCATGCGAGACTATCCCGACATGCGTTCGGACCTACTTCTCGGAGACCGACCCGTCCGAGGACCCGCCTACCCATCCGTATAGCGAGAGCTCTGCCCCCTCTCCACCATTGATGAAGGAGGGCAGTGAGGATACCGTGACTCAGTCATGACTTGCACGGCGACCGGAGATGCGGCCACACTGCGGGGGTCACTCTCGATCCCCGTTCCGCCTCTTTACGCCCGAGGAGCTCGCCCAGTTTCTCGGATACTTGCCTCGTTCGTGAGATGGACGTCAGTAGGAGGTGATGATCGACCGATGGAGTACCCGGTTAGAGCACACACCACTTAGATGGGGATAAACCTTCTTTTGTTTAGAGGTCATCCCATTAGATGCACTCGGGTAGGGGAGTAGTTTATGTTTATGTTTATGTTGTATTTCCTTTCATGTATTTCCCTTGTACTAAATTAAGTCTCACACTTATAAGTGGGCAAGTTATATATATATGAGATGATATTCAGTGTTATTCCTGGTGTGCCTTATGCTATGATGTCATGAGATGTGTGTTTTGTTCGTTACATGATATATCGCATCACGCGGCTCTCACTTTGTATTTCAAAAAAAAATTTACCCGTATTTTCCGCTAAGTATTTCTAAGTAAAAATGAGAACTATGAAGTAGCAGACTAATGATTAACCTAAGTATGTTCTAGAGTATTGGCTTAAAAATTAGGATGTGACACGGGGTAGATGACTCTATCACTCAGATGGTATGAAGGGTACGGAATGGGCTCTAAATGACTGGATGCACAGTGCGAGGGAGGGCACCAGTCCTTTGAACAAGTGGTCCATTGACAGCAGGGTGAATGGAGGCATCACTCTGCAAGTCGTAGTCAGACACGGTGATCACATTGGGGACAAATCCGAACTCATCGGACGACAGCTCCCAATTTTGCCAACCGTCAACCTCAAACTCGTCATGCCAATCTTCAAAGTCCTCTTCCATAAGGTCCTCCTTCATCATATCTTCTCCATCCTCGAAGCGGTCCTCCTCCGGGTCCTCCTCGTTGTTGGCATCATAGAGGGCAAGCTCAGGAAAAATAACCTGAAGGGGTTCTACATTCAGGGATTCATCGAGAATCTCAACTTTTGAATTCGAGAATTTTTACGTCGGAGTCAGAAGAGTAAGTGATAATGTGAGGTCTACCAAGTGAGCTCTGGTGGTTCCGCGTCCTACTACTATGGCCTCCTTGTTGGTATGAACTCCTCAGGAAGGGGGCCATATTCCCCAGGATCCAATCGGAGTCTGAGTTGGAGCTACTACAAAGGCAGACCATCGTCCGGTGCAATCGAATCTAGAGATAACATGGTTGAAGGTGTGAGAAATCATAGATCCCTTAGTAGGCAGCCGTTATCTCTTAAGTGTCATCATGTACATCTCCAGGCCACTTCGGTTTTATTGACAAAAAACATGGACAGTTAAAGTTTCATTATGCTTTATTTTGAAAAACATTCATAATCCGAAGTGACGTGTCTTTTAAAAGTCTTTCTTTAACAAGGATAATAAATTAAGCATAAATCATAATCATGACATTTATTCAACTAAATGCAGTAATGTAACAATGCATGCATTCTTTAACTTGATTGGTCCTTCACTCATTGACTGCACCAACAGCAAGGTCTTAATCCACCTCCATGGGTAATGAGCTCATACCGTGGCCGTTGCCATAACTTGTTTCGAGAGAAAATCTCAACGGAAAGGGTGAAGGGTTAAGCAGTGAGCTTCTTCCATGTTCTTTATTCATATTCATATGCAAACTTTTTGACATATAACATTTTTCATATGCTTCATCATGGTAATATGTAGTCATTTAACACAATACATAATATATGATCAATGCTCAAGAGTTCACATCATAGCAATATAGCACTTTGAAATACATACGAACAATACTCAAGGAATTGCATTTATATCATAGGTCATGACATTTCATGCAAATAATGAGCCATTCATGACATTTCATTCATAATCAAGATTATAGGTCAAAGTCATTCATTATGTATATCTCATGGTCATTAGTCTTATTTAATTGAAACATAAGTTTTTATGTAACATTCTAATTTTTAACCCAATACTTCTAGAACGTATTTAGGTTAATCATTAGTCTATTACTCTTTTAGCCTCATTCTTTAAACCTTTCTTCAAAATACTTAGCAAAAAATATAGGTAATTTTTTTTTTGATATGTAAATACAAAGTGAGAGCCGCGCAACATGACGGACGATGGGGCACATCAAGAAATAAAGCACAAGATCAAATAAACATCTATTAGGACATAAAGCATGTAATTGCACATCATGATAAAACTAACTGCATATATATATAATATGCCCACTCATGAAAAGCGGGACTTAGTTAGTACAACATAGAAACAAATACATCTGAAATGGAAATACAACAGAAAGGATAAAAGGAAACTCCCCTATCCCAAAAAGGTGCACCTACACTAGATATCCTTTAAAACAAAAGTAGGCTATCCTAAGCCAATCAAAGGCTCGGGCTCTAGATCACATCTACAGTCTCCTACTTCTGACCTCTCTGGTAAGGAGGGATGTACCCAATCCACTGAGCTATCTCGGCAGCGTGGCTATACACTACATCGGTTAGGCATGGGCTCCTCGGCGGGGAATCATCCTCACTTGTCCCCGTGCATCGGCTATGTGAAGGTGGCCTCACTGCCCTCTCCAAAGTCCATCGGCACGGTGGGGGAGGACCCCTCAGAAGGCACCTGGATGGTGGAGTCCTCGGAAGGGTCTGTCTCCGAGAATGATGATGGGGAGGGAGGCACGTACTGTGGAAAATCCCGGATAGCAGATGCGGTCGGTGGGGTGCAGTGAATCTGCTCCTCACGGGGGCGTGCGCACTAGAACACAAGGTCGTCGCCAAATGGTGAGGTAGGGGAAAAACAGAAGCTGGAGACTAGATGTGCGAAAGGGCGATCCATGTAGACAAAATGATGGACGGCACAACGACCTACAAAATGATAAGAATGGCGGGCAGGGTCGTAGTGCATCTCCCATGTGGGCGCATCAGTGAAGATTACGAAGGTCGCCATCAAACTTTGAAGACGTGACGAGAAGAAAAGGCAGAGGGAGTGAGAATTTAAATGAAGAATCTCAGTAGGGTAACCTTCTACGTAGGTGACATCATCTACGTCCTCAGGAACCTTGGGTTTCTTTGTAAAAAGGTGAGCATGCATATACTTCATTTATTAGGTTTTAAACTTAATTATCCAAGGTCTGTTTCTCTTAGGATGAATCTTAATGTTATGGATGCAGCATAATAAAGCATGAATTCATAAAGATGCAACAGGTAGAAATCAATTAAACATTCATAGAGATATTATCATCATGCAGGTGGCATAAAGTGGTGTATCCTTCTCATGTGAAAACATTTCTCTTTCTGTAACTGTGTGACATTCAAAGTATCATACTGCAACATAGGGATCATCCTAAATCTTCTCTAGATTATGAGCTCATACCTTAACTAGTCGTCACTAGTTCTTACTTATCCTCTGATAAGCGTAATCACAATAATAATAATCATAACAAAATGTGTCACACTGGTATCAAGTACACAGAGAATATTGTCCTCTTTGGGGCGTTACGTATCGCCGTCCCTGTAACGCCCCGTTTTTTTTGTCTGAGTGGAAAATGACCGAAATGCCCCTGAGGTCATTTTCAGCCTGGAATTCGAGGATGGCCGACTCGGCAGTCCTCGAAGGGCCAACTCAATGTTTGAAAGGGATTGAATGACCCTTGAGTGGTTCCGGAGGCGGAAGTCTCATTTTCCGCAGTTTCGGGTCAAAATGACCAAAATACCCCTGATGATGAGAGGTGCCGTTTTACGCGGGTAGAGGTGCCGTTTGAGCCCGGAACTTTCGCCAGAGGTTTGAAACCATGTTTTTACATGTTTCAAAACATCTATTTGAGTCCCGGCAGTCCCGGGCAATTTTAGTGCAAAATTACGATTTTGCCCCTAGAATAGTGTTTTTGAGCTTAATGATGTAATTAAGCAAACCTAAGCAATATTAGGCTCTAAATGAAGATTAATTAATTTCCCTAATTAATCTAGAGTCAAAATAATTTATTAAAGTTAATTAGAACCTAAAATTGCTTAGATTAAACTTAAATCCCCTTTTTAGAACTCAAGATTCCTAGTCTTGGAATCTTGAATAGTGTTTTCTCTCTGCAATTCCTTAAATCAAGGAATTGTGTCTAGAATTGTTTATACACTAAAATGAATTTATAACTCACTAATGATGCAAGAACATTCTCTAATTATGTCTTGCCAACCTTAATTACCCATATTCTCACCTAAACACTTTCTTACAAATTCCTAATCTTAATCCTCATCAAAGATACACCTAAACACAACTCTAAACCACAATTAAAATGCAAACACAACCCCACATGGGCTGGTGCATTTCGGCCACCTCATCCCCCTTTGACCACATGTTAAATTGTTTTCTCACTCAAAGAACCATGCTTGAGACCATACCTTGAACCATACCTCACCATGCCTCAAGACCACATTATCTCACCTCATGGAACTCATGGTCTCCCTCCATTCTGCATGGCCGAAGCCTCCCCTTCCATTTGCACCCTTCATTTATTTCATTTCTCTATAAATAGCTTGCTTGGGTGAACTTGTATCATTTTGGGTTCATTTGCAAAGTGTAAGTTTTCAAAGAAACACTCCAAAGCTTTCTTTTCTCTCAAGTTCAAGCCTTCAAAGTTCTTCAAGTTCTTCATCTTCTTCTTCCATCTTCAAGATCATCACACCAAGTAGGGATTTTCTTTCAAGTACTTCTTTCTTTAAAGTTCTTGTTCTAGCTTTATGTTCATAGTTTCTCTTGATTCTTTTTAGAACTTCTTTTCTTCTCCTTTTTCTTTCTCATTTTCGGCCATGGGCCTTGAAGTTCAAAGAAATGAGAGCTTGATGATGAGAGTTTCATGATGATGTTCATCACTTGAAACAAACTCTAGAGCTTGATCTTTGTTCTTGAGCAAAAATGTTTCTAGTTCTTCCTTTCTTGAACTCTTGAGAACTTTAGTTTTGATGGTGTTTTAAAATAGTTCTATGAACTCAATGATGAGGACTCATGGTGTTGGTGTTAATATATCACCAAGATCATGGACTCTAGAGTTTTCAAATATTCCTTTTCTTGCCTAGAATGTTTCGGCCATTTCCTTCTCTTCTACACGTTCAATATTTTGATTTTCTAAAAATGTTGTCTTGAGTTCTAAGAACTCTAAGCTTTACTTAACCTTGGTTGGATGAGTTTGGGTTGAGGATTGAGTTCCTTTAAAGTCTTGTTCAGGGCTCTAGAAAGATAAAATGAACTTGCACAATTTATTTTATGCTTGCACTCATATTTACATTCTTGCTATGCATCTTTACTTTCAAGCTATCACCTAAGAACATAAAGATTAAAATGAAACTTGCATCATCACTTAATTTAATTCTCAAAGCCCTTCTATTTCGGCCTTAAAGTCAATTGTTGTTGGGCCGAGAGCACTAAAATAAAGAATTGAACTTGCATTATCACCTAATTAATTTCTCGAATGCCTATCTATTTCGGCCTTAAAGTCGATTGTTGTTGGGCCAAGAGCACTAAAATAAAGAATTGAACCTTGCATATTTACTTTCAAGCTTGCACGTTTAAGTTTATGCCTTGCATATTTATTTTAAGTCATCACTTTACTTTGTAAGCAAGATTAAAAATGAAAAGCATGAGCACGTTTATTTTATGTCATAACTTAAGAACCTAGAGCTCAAAGACTTGCCCATTTCATTCCAAGTTAAAGTTTAATGTGAATGCCTTCTTTGAATGCATGTTTTCGGCCAAGTAGTGATGATGGACTTGCAATGAGTTTTCATCTAGCTACAAGGACTAATAGTCTATGTTCTAAGTTTTTCTTAAAGCTTTACAAATCTTTATAAGGTGATGTTATCATGAGATATGACTTTATTCCCTTTTAGAAGATGAAATATATTTTGCTCACTGACCTAAGGCTTCTCCTAGCCTCTTGATGAATTAAAATGATTTGCAAAGAGTTTTAGAAATTCTAAATTGATTCCAAGAAAAACTAGTTAACTTATGTACCTAGAAATGTCAATTTAATTCTCTTATTGAAGTTAGATGTTTTCGATACTGTTATATTGAGCTTATGGCTGTATGATGATGTTTTGATGTGTTAGAATGTGTGAAATTATCACATGATGATGTAGAAACGATTCTATGCATGATAGGTAAGAGACTAGCTAACTAGAAATACCGTAAAGCTAGAATTTAACATAGTTTAGACCCATTTGTTTTCGGAACTTATCCAAACTGTTTTAATGGGAACATAATCAGATTAGGATTGTTTATACATGAAAAACTTGGTAACATTTGGCTTAGAATTGAATTTTAGCACCTATAGGGAAACTAGTAACTAGAAAACCGTAAAAATGCAAATGTAGAACTCTTAGAACATTTAGTTTTCTGGATTCTGTCCAGCAACATTACAACATGATAAATGTGATTTATAATTAGTTCTTAAGCATAGGAATATCTCATAATTGGTTTAGATTTAATTTATAGCGCCTTAGGCGAAGACGGAACTAAGAAAGGGTCTAAAACGTAAGTTCTAGAACCCCGTAATCACAAATTAGAAATTCTGCCCTATGCTTTTCAGACTTGAGTATGAACATGAGGATTAGGAATGATGATTAATTATGAGCCCTTAAGTGCATAACATATGAGCGACAGATGTTAGAAAACTATATCTCAAGATTAAGACCCGTAAGGGTCAAAGCATAAGCTACCGTAAGGGTAAGCGTGTGAATGTTCTATGATGATGCATGTGTTATGTGAAAAATGATTATGTTATTCATATGAGGAATTCAAGAGGCTATATGTTTGTGTGGCATAAAGCAAATTTGGAAGGAATTCGGCGTAATGCCTTTGTGCCGCCAAATTCCCAACAAATTTGGGGACTTAAAGAGATTTTGAAAATTAAGGTACTAAGATGGGTTCTAGGATGACACCAGTTCGGCTGAGCACCTCCATAGAACTCATGTGACATCAGTACCAATTTATACTCTTAGGTGACACCGGTTCGGCCGAGCACCCCTAAGAGAATTGCCCCCTAACCCGTACTCAAATAGTCGGGATTTATGATTTATGATACGCTTATCGTTAAGTGGTAAGTAAGAACTAGTGACGACTAGTTAAGGTATGAGCTCATAACCTAGAGATGTGACACGTTCTGGGTGACACCGGTTCGGCCGAGCACCCCCAGAGCGCTTGTCTTTTAGGGTGGCCCATGAGGAAGAGAAGTTTCATGATTATGATTATGTCACCAAGTTTGTCCCATATGAATGTTTCTATTGCCACTTTATGCCACTAAGTATGATGATGCTTGATGATATGATTTATGTATGTGCATTAGGTAGCGCCATGTATACATTCTCTATTATGTTGCATTCATGACATTAAGATCATCTTAAAATGAATGGACCTTGGCTAAACTATGTTTTAGAACTTAAAAATGGACTTAATGCATGCTCACTCATTTTGTATAATTAAACCCAAGGTTCCTGAGGACGTAGATGATGACACCTAGGTAGTAGGAGGCCCTACTGAGATTCTTTAGCAAGATTCTCACTCCCTCTATCTCTCTCTTTCCGTCACGTCTTCAGATGGCGACGTTCGTGGTGTTCATGGACACGCCGACATGGGAGGTGCACCATGACCCGGACCACGAGTCATTATATTTTGTGGGTCGATGCACGGTTAGACTATTCATCTTCATGGGTCGACCCTTCACTCCCCCTGTACATTCCCATCGTTTCTCCCCCCGTCTCACCTTTTGGCGATGACTTGGTGTTCGAGCGCGCACGTCCCCGAGAGGAGAGGCTTCGCTGTACCCCACCATCCGCGTCTGTCGTTCGAGACTACCCCCAGTATGTACCCCATTGCCCGTCGTCTTTTTCGGAGACAGATCCTTCCGAGGATTCGGCGACCCAGGTACCCTCTGAGGGATCTTCCCCCACCATACCCATGGACCTTGGGGAGGGTAATGAGCCCACCGTGACTCAGCCGAGGCTTGCACGACGACCGGAGATGAGGCCGCGTCGTGGAGGTCACTTCCGAGCCCCGTTCCGCCTATTCTCGCCGGAGGAGCTTGCTCAGTTTCTTGGTTACGTGCCACGCTCGAGGGATAGTCGCCAGTAGGAGGCTGTGGATGGCCCGGGTTAGAGCACACACCACTTAGATGGAGATAAACCTTCTTTTGTTTAGAGGTTATCCCATTAGATGCACTCGAGTAGGGGAATAGTTTATGTTTATGCTTATGTTGTATTATCTTTCATGTATTCCTTTGTACCAAATTAAGTCTCACACTTATAAGTGGGCAAGTTATATATATATGAGGTGATATTCAGTGTTTCTCATGATGTGCCTTTATATGCCTTATGCTATGACGTTATGAGATGTATGTTTTGTCTGTTACCTGTTATATCGCGTCACGCGGCTCTCACTTTGTATTTCAAAAAAAAAAATTTACCCGTATTTTCCGCTAAGTATTTCTAAGTAAAAATGAGAACTATGAAGTAACAGACTAATGATTAACCTAAGTATGTTCTAGAGTATTGGGTTAAAAATTAGGATATTACAGTCCCCCTCAAGGATTTGTTTCTAGGCTGTTACGTATCGCCATCCCCCAGAATGCGTTCTTACAGTACTATGTCACATTCAAAAACTCATATCTTTTTGAAAACTTTCTAAGTCCTCAAATTTGTCAGAAATTAGGCAGCATAAAGGCAGCGCACCGAATTTCTTCCAAATTTGCTTTATGCCACATTCATATATATACATAGTCATTCATAATCATATGTGTCATAAGCATCATAACGTCATAATTTCTTTCATAAGGCACCATAGCATGAGCAGCAGCACATCAACATTATATATTCCAATAGGAGATCACATGCTCAAGATATTCTCATAATAAAACATGCATTCACATGAAATACTAAAGCTTGTTATGCTCTTAAACCTAGGGTGTCTTATGCTTTGGCCTTTACGGGGCTTAAACTCGAGATATAATTATTCTAACATTCGCTATTAACCTTTCATGCACCTATGGATTCACAACTAATTATCCTCATTAACTTTTATGCTTAGGAGCAAAACCAAACAACTCCATACAGATTGTCGTTTTCTAAATCTTACAATTACGGAGTTCTAGAAACTACATTTTAAACCCTTTCTACGTTCCGTCTTCGCCTAAGGTGCTATAAATCAAATCTAAACCAATTATGGGGCATTCCTATGCCTATGAACTAATTATAAACCATGTTTACTGTATTACAAGGTTGCTTGATAGAAACAGAAAATTAATTAATGTAAGTGTTCTAGAATTACACTTTTACGGTTTTCTACTTACTAGTTTCTCTGTAGGTGCTAAAAATCAATCCTACCTCAAATGTTACCAAGTTTTTCATAATTAAACAATTCTAAACTGAATGTTATCCCATTAAAATAGTTTTGGCAGTGGCTAAAAATACATGGGTCAAAACTATGCTAAAACTCGACTTTACGGTTTTTCTGTGAGACTAGTTTCTTTCCCCTAACATGCATAGAAAGGCTCCTACCTCAACATATATAATTTTCACACATTCTAACATACCAAAACAACATCATACAGCAGCAAACATACCAAGGCAGAACTGAAACATTAAAGCTCAAGTATCATTCAAAAATCATGTCCTTAATACATGCAAGTTACTAGTTTCTCTTGAAATCATTTTAGGACTTCTAAAACTCATTGAAACCCATTTTATTTTATAAAATGAGACTAAAAATAACCATGGGATAGTAGCTAATTCAAGGCATGTTTAGAAGA
The DNA here is from genome assembly GCA_031216125.1 of Dalbergia cochinchinensis. NCBI lineage: Eukaryota > Viridiplantae > Streptophyta > Magnoliopsida > Fabales > Fabaceae > Dalbergia > Dalbergia cochinchinensis. The sequence goes on from CM062374.1 coordinate 5,138,285, forward strand.
GGTTTAACTTATAAATCTTGTTGGTAATAATCTTATAAAACTCTTAAGGTCTAAAGAAAATCTTAGAACATAGATTATTGGCTCTTCTAACTAGATGAAACTCACATCAAGTTCACCATCATCACATGGCCGAAGTATGCATCCATGGGGATGTTTCCATAACCAAACTTTAACTTGAGATAAAGAAGGCAAGTCTTTGGACTTCTAGGGTCTTTAAGTGATGACAAAATTTAAACATGCTATGCATCCCATTTTATTCTTCATTATAAAGTAAAGTGAGAACTTCAAAGTAAATATGAGATGCAAGAACTTGAAATATAAATATGAGGTGTTAGAAATATAAATATGCAAGACTTGAAAGTAAATATGCAAGTTCATTTTATCTTTTAGGATTTAAGTGATGACTTGAAATATAAATATACTAGACAAGGAAACGTAAACATGAATGCAAGTCCAATTCTTTGTTTTAGTGCTCTAGGCTCCACAACAATCGACTTTAAGACCGAAATAGGCGAGCTTCGAGATTAATTACTAGGTGATATGAAAATGCAACTCTTATTTTAATCTTTACATTTTAGGTGATGACCGAAATAATAAATGTGCTAGACAAGGAAAGTAAATATGAATGCAAGTTTATTTTATATTCTTCACTAGAGCTCTTGCAAGACTTTAAAAGAACTTAAACCTCAACCCAAACTTATCATAAAGCAAGCTTTAGAGCTCTTGTACCAAGTTTTTCAAAGAAACCATATGGTGTGAACATCATCAAGCTATAAGGAAATGGATTAAAAGAACAAATGAACTTAAAGAAAAGGAAGGATAGCCGAAAACTTTAAAGGAAAGAAAAGGAAAGAAACCAAAACCATGAGTAAGGAAAAAAACCATTTTGAAACTCTAGAGACCACGATCTTGATGATGTATTAACACCAACATCATGTGTCCTCATCATTGAGTTCATATATTCATTTTAGGACATCATCAAAGTTAAGTTTCTCAAGAATAAAGGGGAAGAAACCAAAAATATCTTTTACTCAAGAACCAAGATCAAGCTGTAGAGGGTACACAAGTGATGAATATCATCATAGATTCCTCATCATCAAGCTCTCATTTCCAAGTTCCCAAAGGCTCTTGGCCAAAAATCAAAGAAGAAGAAAAGAAGTTCAAAAAAAAGTTTCAAAAGAAACCATAAAGCACATTGCTAAATAATAACTTTAATAAATGAAACACTTAGAACAAAATCCCTACCAAATGATGAAGAGAAAAGCTTGGTTTTTGAGGTGAGAATGAGGGAAAACTTCCTTCCAAGTGAGCTAGAATTTCGGCCACAAGGAGAAAGAAAAGGAAGGTGAGGTGTTTTCTTTAAGCTTTTGTGTTTAAAGGATGGTGTATGGTTGAGAGGTGATGTGATGAGGTTGAAGTGTGGTGGTTCTTTGTGAGCTTGAGGAAAATGAAGAAGATGAAGAAGAAAAAAGAGCTCTTGAGCTTGAGGGAATATGGGAGAACTTAGGAATGTTTCTTGAAACTTACACTTTGGCAATTGATCAAAAGTGACCAAGTTCTCTAAATGCATGTATTTATAGAGAAACAAAACATGGAAGGGTGAATGAAGGGTGCTTGGCCGTGGACCTCATGGGCCATAAGGTGAGAAATTGGCTCAAATGAGGCATGGTGAGGTATGGTGTGGTACGACTTGAGGTATAGTGTGGTATGGCTTGAGATATGATGTGGTATGGTTCTTTCAAACATATGATGGAAATGGGAGAAGGAGTAGCCAAATTGCATCAGCCAAAGGGGAGGGAAATCTCTCTTTTTAATTGTGGTTTAGAGTTGTGTTTAGGTGTGTCTTTGATTAGGCTTAAGTTTAAGAATTTGTGAGAAAGTGCTTAGATGACTAAGGATGTAATTAAGGATTTCAAGACAAGGTTAGGGAGTGCTCTTGCTTCATTAGTGAGATAAAAACTCATTTTAGTATATAAACAATTCTAAACACAATTCCTTAATTTAAGGAATTTGGAGAGAGAAAACACTATTTAAGATTCCAAGACTAGGAATCTTGAGTTTTAAAAAGAGATTTAGGTTTAATCTAAGAATTTTAGGTTCTAATTAATTTTAATAACTTATTTTGACTCTAGATTAATTATAAAAATTAATTAATCTTTGATTAGAGTCGAATATTGCTTAGGCTTGCTTAATTACATCATTAAGCTCAATCGACACTATTCCAAGGGCAAAATCGTAATTTTGCACAAAAACTACCCGGGACCACTAGGACTTAAATAGATACTTTTAAACACACGAAAATATCATTTTAAACCTTCAGGGAAAGTTTCGGGATCGAACGGCACCTTTACCCGCGTAAAAATGCTATAAGGGTATTTTGGTCATTTTGACTCGAAACTGCAGAAAACAAAATTTTCATTTCCGAAATCACTCAAGGACCAACTAATCCCCTTCAAACATTGAGTTAACCCTTCGAGAACTGCCGTGCCCGGCTATCCTCGAATTCTGGGCAGAAATGACCTCAGGGGTATTTTGGTCATTTTTCTCTCAAACAAAAAAATTGGGGTGTTACATTTTAAGTCATGAGTTAAGTCCTCTTAGTCATTTATGAGTAAAAATTCTTAATTATGTGTAACTATAGATTATATATTTTGTTACATTTATAAAATTCTGATAAGTTGATTTAATTGGTAGTTAGCCATTTTAAATATACAATTTTCGGATTTACTCAAAAGCACCATTTTTGGGTTGTAAGATTTTTACAGCTTATTATCATTTCTGGCATGTCTGAGTGAAAACTTAATATCTCTCATTTTACCTACTCTTTTCAGAAAATAAAGGTAGTTTCAGAATCCTAACTCACTCCTCTTTCTCTGGACGTGTTATTTACAAAATTATGTTAAGTGAAATGACTTGTATACCCTTACAAAGTTTCCCTATTCCAGTAGTGTTCCAAAACTTAATCCGCAGATTTTTTTATTTTTCTGGAATCACGTGCATACTTTCAGTGAATTTATTTTATATCTCTATATTCCATAGGATCTTAACTTTCCAACAAGACCTATTCCACACATTTTGCATTTTTATAGTAAAAGATAAGTTCAGATTAGTGCTCAGGGGTCAGACAGCAATTCCAGCAGAAAGACTAAACTTTGGAAAATTATATCTTGAGCTATAAAACTTCTTTCTGAGTGACTCTTTTTGGAGAGTGTTCCTTAAAAGGTTAAATTTCATATATAATTTTTCCAGAGGTTCCAGAGGAACAATTTTCAAATGTAGCATGTTTTAGTATACCTATCTCAGGCAGAAACATTTTCTGGCACTAGTGTGTGTGTGTGTGTGTGTGTGTACTTGTTTCCTTTCAAATTAAATCATGGATTCCTATCATTTCCAATCATGGCCAGCAAATACATACCGCAATACAGAGGTTTTAAACATGCTAACACACATCTTGGAGCATATTTATCATAGAAGAAAGTAACATAACTTATAGAGGAGTAAATGTGCAAGCTTTAAGCGTTTTGAGCGTAAAATGAGCTAAAGATATAAAACTCTCACATCTCCAAGATAATGACCACCTACCAAGAAGTGTAGAGGTTTGTTAGTCCTTCACTCCTTAAGGGAGTTCACGAGCAAATTGAGAAAAAAGGAGTAAAAGAGAAAATCTTGGTTCCTAGTTCCAAGCTTTGATGTCTTGTGTGAAGGAAGGAAGCTAGTGTGTTGTCTTAGGATGTGTTTACAAGGTTTGGGAAGAGATATTCTTTGGCTAGTCAAAAAGAGGACTTAGAGCTTGAATATGGAAGTGTATAAGGAAGAGATTTGAGAGGAAAATGGAAAAAGATAGGAAGCTTGAGACTTAGGAATATGAGGAGATTGTAAAGAAACAAAACAATCAACTATTCCTCCTTTTATAGGCCCTTATGGCCGAATTTCATATGGGCTGTTTCGAAGGATTTTAATCTCCTAATTAGTTGAGATAATGGAAAATTAGAACTTGGTTAGGCTAGATAGTTGATCTTTTTACTTCTTAAACACAACCCTAAGACTAGCCTCTTAAGTTTATGACAACATGTCAATCTTCACATCTTTCAACCCTTTCATGTAACGCCTTGATTTTTCCAATGTGCAAGTGACCAAAATGCCCTTAAGGCTATTTTTACTGGGAGAATGAGGATAACCGGCCCCGGCCATCCTCAAAGGGCTGTTTTAGTATTGAACAGGGACTATGTGTTATGTGTGTTAATAGAACAGAAGAATCTCATTTTTGAGTTCCTACACATAAAATTACCAAAATACCCCTATAACTAATTGACATAGAATTAATTGTCGACTGGACCCGGACTTTTCCCGAGAGCTTGAAATATCATTTTTAAGGGATGTCTAACGTCTGTCTAAACCCGGGATGATCCCGGGAAGTTTTCATGAAAAATTACTGTTTTACCCCTAATTAAGGGCATAATGAGCTTAATTACATAATTAACAAAATCTAAGCAATATTTGGCTCTAATTAAAGACTAATTAATTTTAATAATTAATCTAGAGTCAAAATAATTAATTGAGGTTAATTAGGGCCTAAGATTACTTAAAGAAACTCAAAACCCTTTTCTTAATTCAAGAATTAGTGCCCTTTCAATTTGAAATAGTATTTTCTCTATTCCAATTCCTTAAATCATGGGAATGGTCATGTGATGAGATTCCTTGTTAATAAAGGTGGATTTGCACTAATTGTGCAAGAACACTCCTTAACCTTGTCTTGAGTAGCCTTAATCATTCACTTTCTCACCTAAACACCTAATTACACCTCCTAATCAAGTACCTAATCAAACCTATTCCCTAAACCATGTCATAACCCAAATGAGATTAGATATTTTCCTCCCCTAATCCTCCAAGAAGCCATCGGCCACTCCTCCCCCATTCACTCTATCACATGTTGAAATTCAATTAAAAAATACACTCAAAGAACCATGCTTGAAGTCATACTTAGCCATACCTAGCCACTCCATGTAATGAGATATTTTTCCGTCCTTCTTCCCTCCAAAAGCCCATGGCCAACACTCCTCCTCTCATCCCCTCGTGTTGAATTTTTCTATAAATACAAGAAAGCTCTCGAAGGCCATTTGCTTATTTTTTTTGCAAATCTCAAGTTTAAGAATCCTCAAGTTTTCTCTCTAGTTCTTAAGAATCCTTCTTTTTCTTCTTTATTTCTTCCAAGAGCCACCACCCTCCACCACTTCTTAACCCCAAACCACTACACAACCACCATAGATCTTCCTTTAAATACCTAACCTCTCCATTTTCAAGATCAAAAACCAAAGACAAACCTTTCTTCCTTCTTTTCTTTCCTTCGCCGAAACCATTCCTTGCTCCAAAGGAAGGATTGTTCTTCTCATCTTTTCCCAAGACCAAGCTCTTTTCTTTCCAAGAAAAAAACCTTTAGTAGGGAGTTGTTTTAAAAAGTTTTCCTTTCTTTTCTTTTGTGTTAATCTTAGATTGAAATGTTGAAATGTTGATTCCCTCTTTCCCAACTTCATTTCGGCTTCTTGCTTTCCTTTTCTTGCCTTTCTTTTTCAGCCTTGATGGCCTTCTTCTTGAAAAATCATGGCTTGATGATGAGGATCTTGGGTGTTAGTTGTAAAACCATCATTTGCTTGACCTCTAAAGCTTGAAGGTTTCACTTCTAAGAGTTTTGGCAAATGAAATTGTCACTTGGGTTTCTTTGATGAGTTATACTTGAGCAAAAATAAAATACTATGTTTATGTTGTCACTTAATTAACTTAAGTTCAAGATTTACCGTTTTCAACCTTAAAGTTGATCGGTGTTCTAGAGTGATTACTCTAGATAGGAGTCTTGAGCAAAAAACTAAAAAGGAATAATTGGACATTCATTCTCTTCACAAACCTTGAAGTTGATCGATGTTTTAGAGTTGTTACTCTAAATAGGAGTCTTGAGCCTAAAACCTAAAGAAATAATGAATAGAAATGCATTCATATTTATATTTCAAGTCTTTACATTTCATATTTACATTTAAGCTTTGCACCTCCTATTTATTTCCAAGTCGTCATCTAAATCTTGAAGATAAGAAATGAACTTGCATTCCATGTTTATATTTATTGTCTAGCATGTTTATATTTCAAGTCATCACCTAAACTTAAAGATTAAAAATGAACTTGCATTCTCATATTTATATTCAAGCCTTGCACATCATATTTATATTTCTATTGCCATTACCTTATTACACCAAGATTAAAATGAGGCTTGCATTTGCATATTTAAGCTTATGCCATCACCTAAATAATCTAGTACTTAAGACTTATCCCTTTCAACCTGCATAGGGATTTTGGTCCATGGAACATCTATCTTTATAAATGTGATTTGGTTCTTCAAGGAAATGAGGTCCTAATAAATGATATATTGTTGTCTTGAGAAAATGAAGTTTGTGTCTTACAACTTTTCCTTGAAACATATGCATATCCTTAAAAGTGTTAAAACATGGTTCACATAACTAAAAATTATTTAAGCTCTCTACCTTTGCTACTGAACTAAGGTTATTATTTGTGTTTCTATAAGGGTAAAGTTAATTATAAGTGTATTTCTTGATCTAGAGTAAATTCTAGGAAAGACTAGTTACTAGAAATGCTTATTTTGTAATTTTGCATGTTGTTAGGAAATTAAATTTTAGATTCTATTCAAACCTTTCCAGATTTGATGTATGCTGTTTGGAGTGTGTTTAACATGTAAAAATTGTTCTTAGTGAGCATAGTAATGATTTTTAGTAATTAAGGAAAGACTAGTAACTAGAAAGAACCGAAAATGTGAACTATAGGACTCTTTAAAATGAAAAATATGGTTTCTGTCCAACAAGTATTAATTAAGTAAAAGTGATTTTTACCACGTAGTAAATTTATAGGAATCAGTCATAAATGGTTTAGAAATTAGTTCTAGTATCATGGGAAGTCGGCAATGAGAAAGAGTAAAAAACGTAACTTCTAGAGCACCGAAATAGTTTATTTTCTTTTCTGCTTAAATCTGTCCAGATTTGTTTAATATGTTCTTAAGGTTAATAATTAACGAGAATCTTTGAAATTGATCCCTTGGATGCCTAGGAAAATAATTATGAAAGATAGGTTTACCCGATTTAGAGGTTTAACCAATTAAGGGGAATAAAAGTGCATAGTTAAGAGGTGATATGATTTTCAATATTCTTGGATGTGCATGTGATAATTTGGTTTGCATACTCAATTACTAGTTATAAGGATTATTGTGGCTTAATATGATTGCATTTAGAATGTTTGAGATGCATATATTGAAGTAATACGAAAGTACATGACATTATATGATATGTTTGTTTTCTTGCATCTTATCATGACATGCTAATGCTAAGGTAACATAAAACATATGAAAATGATCCTCTAAACTCCTCTAATTAAAGGTTATGAGAGGCGATTCAATGAGGAAGTGATCCTTTGGACTCCCCAAATTAAAGGTTATGAAAGGTGATCCTAGCCCCTCATTTCGTACTTAAAAGTCGGGTATTAATTTATCTTAAAGATAAGAATATGCTAGTGACTACTAGTGAGGTATGAGCTCATAACTCTAAAGGTGAGAGTAATAGGGTGGCCCTAAATAAGAGAAAGAAATGGTCTAAGCCACCTAAAAGATAAATTAAAGAAATTCATGTTGTAATTAATATGATCCATGAGCATCACTTATGTTTGTATTTAATATGTTGCACCTTGCATTGACATGCATTCATGATGAGGCATGAGGCATTCATGACATCCAAGACGCATATTAAAATGAATGGGCCTTTATAAATGACATTTTAGAAACTTAATAATTGAATCTTATGTATGCTCACTATTTCATAATGAAACCCGAGATTCCTGAGGACGTAGATGATGACACTAGGATAGAAGGATATCCTACTGAGATTCTTTATCAAGTTTCTCATTCCTTTTATCTTTTCTTTCCATCGCATCTTCAGAGGTCGATAGCGATAGTCATGATTTACATTGACGTGCCCACTTAGGAGATGCACTACGACGCCGCCCATCAGTCAAATCACTTTGTGGGTTGTTTTGCCGTTTATCTTTTTGTGTACATGGACCATCCTTTTGCGCACCCAATTTCCAGCTTTCGATTCTCTCCTGCTTCCCCGTTTGGAGATGACCTTGTCTTCGAGCGTACATGTCCTCGTGAGGAGTGGACTCACTGCACCAAGCCAACCGCTTCTGCCATCCGTGACTTCCCGGAGTACGTGCCCCATTCCCCTATGGCTCATTTGGAGATGGATCCATCTGAGGACTCAGCTACCCAGGTGCTATCCGAGGGTTCCTCCCCCACCGTGCCCATGGAGTTTGGTGAGGGCAGTGAGGCCACCGTGATGCAATCGATCCATGGAGGATGAGTGAGGATGATATCCCATGCCCGACCTGTGCACCGTTTGGCTACTCCGGCCGAACTAGCTTAGTGGGTTGGTTATGTTCCTCCCACTTAGGGCGAGCAGTAGCAGGAGCTGGCAGTACTCTTGGTAATGCTTATGTGTAACATCCTAATTTTTAACCCAATACTCTAGAACATATTTAGGTTAATCATTAGTTTGTTACTTCATAGTTCTCATTTAACTTTGAATTACTTAGCGGAAAATACGGGTAATTTTTTTTTTGAAATGAAAGTGAGAGCCGCGTGATGCGATATAACTTGCGACGGACAAAACATACATCTCATAACGTCATAGCATAAAGCATATAAGGGCACATCATGAGAGACACTGAATAACATCTCATATATAATTATAATTTGCCCACTTATAAGCGTGGGACTCGGTTTAGTACATGGAAATACATGAAAGAAAATACAACATAAACATAAACATAATCTACTCCCCTACCCGAGTGCATCTAATAGGATAACCTCTAAACAAAAGAAGGTTTATCCCCATCTAAGTGGTGTGTGCTCTAACCGGGTACTCCATCGGACGATCGTCACCTCCTACTGGCGTCCATCTCGCGAACGAGGCAGATATCCGGGAAACTGGGCGAGCTCCTCGGGTGTGAAAAGGCGGAGTGGGGATCGAATATGACTCCCAGGGTATGGCCGCATCTCCGGTCGTCGTGCACGCCTCGGCCGAGTCACGGTGGGCTCGCTATCCTCTCCGAAGTCCATAGGTATGGTGGGGGAAGATCCCTCGGAGGGTACCTGGGTGGCCGAATCCTCGGAAGGATCCATCTCCGAGAAGGACGATGGGCAACGGGGCACATACTCGGGGTAGTCTCGAACGGCGGATGCGGAAGGTGGAGTACGGCGTAGCCTCTCCTCTCGGGGACGTGCGCGCTCGAACACTAGGTCATCGCCAAAAGGTGAGACGGGGGAGAAACGATGGGAATGTACAGGGGGAGTGAAGGGTCGACCCATGAACATGAATACTCTAACTGTGCATCGACCCACAAAATGGAATGACCCGTGGTCCGGGTCATGGTGCACCTCCCATGTCGGCGTGTCCACGAACACTACGTACGTCGCCATCTGAAGACGTGACGGAAAGAAAGAAATAGAGGGAGTGAGAATCTTACTAAAGAATCTCAGTAGGGCCTCCTACTACCTAGGTGTCATCATCTACGTCCTCAGGAACCTTGGGTTTATTTATACAAAATGACTGAGCATGTATTCGGTTCATTTTAAACTTTAAAATATATTTTAGCCAAGGTCCATTCATTTTAGGATGATCTTAATGTCATGGATGCAACATAATAGAGAATGTATGCATGGCACTACCTAATGCACATACATAAAACATAACATCAAGCATCATCATTCTTGGTGGCATAAAGTGGCAATAGTAACATTCATATGGGACAAAACTTAGTGACATAATCATAATCATGAAACTTCTCTTCCTCATGGGCCACCCTAAAAGACAATCGAATCTGGGGTGCTCGGCCAACCGGTGTCACCCGTAGCGTGTCATACATCTAGGTTATGAGCTCATACCTTAACTAGTCGTCACTAGTTCTTACTTACCACTTAACGATAAGCGTATCATAAATCCCGACTATCTGAGTACGGGTTAGGGGGCAAAACTCTTAGGGGTGCTCGGCCGAACCGGTGTCACCTAAGAGTATAAAATGGTACCGATGTCACATGAGTTCTATGGAGGTGCTCGGCCGAACCGGTGTCATCCTAGAACCCATCTTAGTACCTTAATTTTCAAAATCTCTTTAAGTCCCCAAATTTGTCGGAATTCGGCCAAAACGGTCATTACAATCGAATTTCCTTCCAAATTTGCTTTATGCCACATTAACATATAATCTCATAAGTTCCTCATATGAATAACATCATCATCATTAGCATACTTCATGCATCATCATAAATCATCCAAACGCTTACCCTTACGGTAGCTTATGCTTTGACCCTTACGGGTCTTAATCTTGAGATATAGTTCTCTACATCCGTCGTTCATATTTTAAGCACCTAATGCTCATAATTAAACATCATTCATAATCCTCTCATTTTACTTTTGAATCTGAATAGCATGGGGTGGAAATTCTAACAGGTGAATACGGGATTCTAGAACTTACGTTTTAGTCGCTTTCTTGGTTCCGTTTTACTAAGGCTATGGATTAAATCTAAATCAATTATGAGGCATTCCTATGTTTAAGGACTAATTATTAATCATGTTTATCATGTTGTAAGGGTGCTGGACAGAATTCAGAGAATTAAATGTTCTAAGAGTTCTACATTTGCATTTTTACGGTTTTTCTAGTTACTAGTTTCCCCATAGGTGCTAGAATTCAATTCTAACTCAAATGATACCAAGTTTTTCATGTCTAAACAATCTAAATCTGATTATGTCCCCATTAAAACAGTTTGGATTAGTTCCATAAACAAATGGGTCAAAACTATGTTAAATTCTAGCTTTACGGTATTTCTAGTTAGCTAGTTTCTTACCTATCATGCATAGGATCGCTTCTACATCATCATATGATATTTTCACACATTCCAACACATTAAAACATCATCATACAGCATCACATTCATCACATCAGAACCGAAAACATCTTGCCTCAATAAGAGAATTAAATTGACATTTCTAGGTACATAAGTTAACTAGTTTCTCTTGGAATCAATTTAGAATTTCTAAAACTCTTTGCAAAACATTTTAATTCATCAAGAGGCTAAGTGAAGCCTTAGGTCACTGACCAAAACATATTCCATCCCCTAAAAGAGATTGGAATCACAACTTATAATGACATAACCTTATAAAGAATTGTAAAACTTTAAGGAGCACTTAAAACATAGGCTATTGGTCCTAGTAGCTAGATGAAAACTCATTGCAAGTCCATCATCACTACTTGGCGAAATTATGCATTCAAGGAATACATTCACATTTAACTTTATCTTGGAATGAAATGGGCAAGTCTTTGAGCTCTAGGTTCTTAAGTTACGACATAAACTAAACGTGCTCATGCTCTTCATTTTTAATCTTGCTTTCAAAGTAAAGTGATGACTTGAAATTAAATATGCAAGGCATAATTTAAACGCAAGCTTGAAAGTAAATATGAAGCATAATCTTAAACGTGCAAGCTTGAAAGTAAATATGCAAGATTCAATTCTTTATTTTAGTGCTCTTGGCCCAACAACAATCGACTTTAAGGCCGAAATAGATAGGCATTCGAGAAATTAATTAGGTGATAATGCAAGTTCAATTCTTTATTTTAGTGCTCTAGGCCCAACAACAATCGACTTTAAGGCCGAAATAGAAAGGCTTGAGAATTAAATTAAGTGAAGATGCAAGTTCCATTTTAATCTTTATGTTCTTAGGTGATAGCTTGAAAATAAAGATGCATAGCAAGAATGTAAATATGAATGCAAGCATAAAATAAATTATGCAAGTTCATTTTATCTTTCTAGAGCTCTTAACAAGACTTTAAAGGAACTTAAATCTTAACCCAAACTCATTCAAACAAGGTAAAGTCAAGCTTGGAGTTCTTAGAACTCAACATAATATCTTTGGGAATCAAACTATGAAACTTAGAAAATCTCAAGGAAATGGCCGAAATCTCCAAGAAGAGAAAAGTGCATTTTAAAACTCTAGAGTTCATGACCTTGATGATATATTAACACCAACATCATGAGTCCTCATCATTGAGTTCATAGAGCCATTTTAAAACACCATCAAAGTTAAAGTTCTCAAAAGTTCAAGAAAGGAAAATCTAGAAACACTTTTGCTCAAGAACAAAAATCAAGCTCTAGAGTTTGTTTCAAGTGATGAACATCATCATGAAACCCTCATCATCAAGCTCTCATTCCTTTGTTCTCCAAGGCCCATGGCCGAAAATGAAAAGGTAAAGGAAAGAAAAAGAAGTTCTAAAAAGAATCAAGAGAAACTATGAACATTAAGCTTAGAACAAGAACTTTAAAGAAAGAATACATGAAAGAAAATTCCTACTTGGTGTGATGAACTTGAAGATGGAAGAAGAAGATGAAGAAGATGAAGAACTTGAAGAACTCCAAGAACTTGAAGAACACAAAGACTTTGAGAGAAAAAAGAAAAGCTTTGAGTGTTTCCTAAACTTAGCAAATGATCTAAAAGTGGTGCAAGCTCCTCAAGGCATTCTATTTATAGAGAAATGAAACAAATGGAGGGAGCTCATGGAGGAGGAGGTTTCGGCCATGAGGGTGCAGATTGGAGGCTTTCCATGAGTTCCATGAGGTGAGATAATGTGTTCTTGAGGTATGGTGAGGTATGGTTCAAAGCATGGTGAGGTATGGCTCAAGGTATGGCTCAAGCATGGTTCTTTGAGTGAGAAAATAATTAAACATGTGGTCAATGGGGAAAGGTGCTGGCGAAACTTCATCATGCATGGGGAGGATTAGTTTGCATTTTAATTGTGGTTTAGAGTTGTGTTTAGGTGTATCTTTGATTATGCTTAAGATTAGGAATTTGTAAGAAAGTGTTTAGGTAAGGGAAATGGGTAATTAAGGTGGTCTAGACATAATTAAGGAGTGGTCTTGCACCATTAGAGAGTTAAATCCTCAATTTAGAGTCTAAACAACTCTAGACACATTTCCTTGATTTAAGGAATTGGACAGAGAAAACACTATTCAAGATTCCAAGACTAGGAATCATGAATTCTAAAAGGAAATTTAAGTTTAATCTAAGCAATTTTAGGTTCTAATTAACTTTAATAAATTATTTTGACTCTAGATTAATTAGGGAAATAAATTAATCTTCGTTTAGAGCCTAATATTGCTTAGGTTTGCTTAATTACGTCATTAAGCTCAAAAACACTATTCTAGGGGCAAAATCGTAATTTTGCACTAAAACTGCCCGGGACCTCCGGGACTTGAACAGAGACCTCTAGACACATGAAAACATGTTTTTAAACCTCTGGGGAAAGTTCCGGGCTCAAACGGTACCATTACCCGCGAAAAAACGCTATAGGGGTATTTTGGTCATTTTGACCCGAAACTGCGGAAAACGAAATTTTCGCTTCCGAAAGCATTCAAAGGCCATTCAATCCCCTTCAAACATTGAGTTGACCCTTCGAGGATGACCGAGTTGGTTACCCTTGAGTTCGGGTCAGGAAATGACCTCAGGGGCATTTTGGTCATTTCCTTCGGACAGAAAAATCGGGGTGTTACATTGTGCATATAGCCCGCATAGGATAGCTTTTGTTTGCCTTTGAGGTTACCTTCTTTAGATACACTCTAGTGAGTGGGGCATTTTCTGGTCTATGTATTTTATGATTCCATGTATTCCGTTCAGATGATTGTACTTATGCTACTATTCAACTTGGTGTATGGCAGAACCTTCATTATAATATGATGGTTGTTATGCTATGATCTTGTGATTTTATTCTTAATATGTAGGGTTTCATATTATTGTTCATAAATCAAACGAATATAGTATTCGTCTTGTGCTGGCTCACATTCTCATCTCTTATTTCAAAAAAAAAAATTACCCATATTTTCATTAAGTATTTTCTAAAAATTAGAATTAAGAACTAGAACAAAAGAGTAATGACTAATAATTAACTTGAATATGTCCTAGGCGTGTTAGGTTAAATATTAGGATGTTATATTTTGGTATCAGAGCAGTTCGGTTCTCACAGAGCCTGAGGATTGGACTGACTATGCTTCTTAAGCATAATGTGGTAGATATGTCATGTGTAGTTGCTCTATCAATAGGATGAGCTTAAGGATTAGAAATGCACGACCACTATATGTTATATGTGTCATGGTAACTAGCCCACTCTACATAGAGTATTGAGCCTGATCGCCTCAATGTTTGTTGTTTTATGTATATAGGAACCGATGGCACATCGACAATAGAATAGGATCGCGACCCCTTGTGGACAAGACAACAAAACTGCCAAAGCCTCCGTGATGTAGCTAGGACCACGAGGGCAATATTCAAAAGGATGGACCCGAGACCGCCAGGCTGATGCCGGTTGTGGTCACAATACTGCTGAGGTCCTCGAGCATGCCCATTTCGGGGAATTTCGCGAAGCCAACCTACCTTCATTTAAGGGAACCCTGAATCCAAATCATGCCAATGAATGGATCAAGAGCATGGAGAAGATTTTCACGATTATCCCATGCACGGAAGTGTTGAAGGTGACTTTCGCCACCTACATGCTGGAAGGAGATGCCGGGTTCTGCTGGCCCAATGCTCAAAGACTGTTAAAAGCAATCGGTACCAAGATTAACTGGGAGCTATTTAAACCTCATTTCAACGAAAAGTACTTCCCAAAATATATGAGAAACACCAGAGACATCGAGTTTATGAAACTCGCTCAAGGAGGTATAAGCATCGCCCAATACACTATCAAGTTCAAGGAACTCATCAAATTCTCGAGGATATATGAAAGGAAACCCGATGAGAACTGGAAGTGCATTAAGTATGAGTCCGGGCTGAAGGCCGAGATTAATGTTGCGGTGGCCCATTTGGAGATCAGGGACTTCCCTACCCTGGTCAATAAATGCCACATCATTGAAGATGGCCAAAAGAAGCTGAGCACCTCAAAGGCCGACAACCTCACAAAGAAGCTAGCACCATAAGCTCCAAGATTCAAGCCGCAGAATCGACCACCCTTCCGACCACAACAAGGACTACAGTCCAGAACGCCGTTCAAACCACAAGGCCCCTAGGGATACCTCAACCAAGGAAGTCCAAATGACAACAGAGGGAAGGCACTTCGGAGGACCCCAGCCGCACCCCCAAGGCCTACACCTGCCACCGTATGTGCCAAGTGCAGGAAACCTCACGAAGACCTACCATGCCGAGCAGGCCTGGGTGTTTGGTACTGATACGGGAAGCCAGGCCACTACTCATGGGAATACACAGAGAGAAACCCAACAACCCCTAACCACGTGCCGCAACGCCAAGGGAAGGTCTTCACCCTCAATGCTAAAAAGATGACGAGTCACGAAACCTCATGGAAGGTAAGTGTGAAATGCATGGTGGGACCATAATTATACTGTGTGACTTTGGCGCTACCCATTTGTTCATATCCTATTCTTATGCTGAGTCTTTAAATTTAGGTGTGTCAAAACTTCCCTTTGATCTCACTATTTGTACCCCTACTGGAAAACCTGTTAGGACTTGTAGATGTTGTCTAAACTATAGTTTTATTGTTGAAAATAGATATTTTGTCATAGATTTAGTTTGCTTACCTATGCAAGGTTTAGATGTGATCCTTGGCATGGATTGGCTTTATGCCAACTGTGTAATGTTAAATTGTTATGAGAAGTCCATTGTTTTTCTTCCTACTCCCAGTGAACCAAGAAAACCCTTAAGTTTGTATATAGATGCTGTAGAAATAAATTGTGGTAAGGGAGAGAATAAAGGTTACATTCTTCTAGCCACTAGTAATGTGGACTTTGAGCAAAACTTTGATGAGATACCTATTGTGAGGAACTATCTCGAAATGTTTCTAGATGAGAAACCTGAGTTCCCCCTCCCCGGTTAGGGAGATCGAATTTTCAATAGAATTGCTTCTAGGAATGGGACGCATATCCATAGCACCTTATAGAATGTCTTTTTTGGAAGTCACCGAGCTAAAACCCCAGTTGGAAGATCTATTGGAGAAGAAGTTTGTGAGACCCAGCACATCATCATGGCGAGCCCCAGTGTCATTTGTAAAGAAGAAAGATATGAGCATGAGGTTGTGTGTCGATTATTGGTAGTTAAACCGAGTAACCGTGAAAAACAAGTACCCTTTGCCTAGGATCGATGATTTGATAGATCAATTGAAAGGAGCGGTGGTATTTTCGAAGATTGATTTGAGGTCAAGATATCACCAGATTAGAGTTATGGCCACTTTGAATTTACCGTGATGTCCTTCGGATTGACGAATGCTCCGGCTGTGTTCACGGACTGCATGAACAGGATCTTTAGACTCTATATGGATCAGTTTGTGGTTGTCTTTATAGATGATATACTCATCTATTCCAAAACCCATGAGGAGCATAAACATCATTTAAAGATAGTGTTGGAGATCCTGAGAGAAAAGAAACTATAAGCCAAGCTGTCTAAGTGTGAATTTTGGTTGGAGGAAGTAAATTTTTTAGGGCATGTAATGAGGAAGTAAATTTTTGAGGGCATGTAGTGTCAAAAGAAGGTATTGTTGTTGATCCTAGTAAGGTAGAGGCTATGATGAACTGGGAGAGACCTACCACCGTAACAGAGGTTAGGAGCTTTTTGGGGTTGGCAGGATATTACTGTCAGTTTATTAAAGGATTTTTCCATATTTCTTTACCCCTGACCAAGCTTACGAGGAAGAATGCCTCTTTTACTTGGACTTCAGAGTGTGAAAAAAGCTCCCAAGAGTTGAAACAAAAGTTAACCTCAACCCCAGTTTTAGTATTTCTTGACCTTAATATACCTTTTGAGGTATATTACGATGCTTCTGGGAAAGGATTGGTTGTGTGTTAATGCAAAATAGGCAAGTGGTGGCCTATGCGTCTAGTCAACTCAAGCCTCACGAGGCAAACTACCCCACCCATAACTGAGAGTTAGCTGTCGTAGTATTCGCTCGAAAGGTGTGGAGACACCATTTTCACAGAGTAAGGTTCGAGCTGTTCGCCGATCATAAGAGTTTGAAGTACCTTTTTGATTAGAAAGAGCTAAACATGAGATAGAGAAAGTGGGTTTAGTTTCTAAAGGACTATGATTTGGGGCTAAGCTGCCACCCTGGCAAGGCCAATGTAGTGGCCGATGTCTTAAGTAGGAAATCATTGCACCTATCCCATATGATGGTTAAGGAGGTAGAGCTGATCGAAAAGTTTAAAGACCTAAACCTAGGAATGACCTTGACCACTAAGAGCATAAAGGCGTGTCATCTTAGTGTGACAAGTGACTTTAGGAGAAGGACCACTCAAGCCCAACAAGAGGATAAGGAGTTTCAAAAAACTCTAGAGACAGTACGGGATGGAAAGTTAAGGGGTTTTACACAAGATGCCAATGGTGTATGGAGGTTTAAAGGTCGAATCTGTGTACCGACAAGTGGTAACCTTCGGAAAGAGACTCTGGAGGAAGCCCATAAAGCCATTTTACTATTCACCCTAGTACCACCAAGATGTATCAGGACCTGAAGAAGATGTTTTAGTGGCCTGAACTGAAAAAGGATGTAAGTGCTTAGGTAAATAAGTGCTTAGTCTGTCAGAAGGTGAAGATTGAGCACTAAAAACCCTCTGGAATACTACAACTCCTGTCAATCCCCAAGTGGAAATGGGATAGTATCTCCATCGATTTTGTGATTAGGCTACCGAGGACCCAAGCTGGTCGTGATGCCATATGGGAAATAGTGGACTGGCTGACCAAGTCAGCCCACTTTTTGCTGATCAAGGTAACTTACTCCTTGGATTGGCTAGCTCAGTTATATATTCAAGAGATCATAAGATTACATGGAGTTCCGTCGATAATAATCTCGGATTGAGACCCGTGATTTACATCACGGTTTTGGGGAGCCTTTCAGAAAGTGTTTGGCTCAAAGCTGTGTTTAAGCACAGCTTATCACCCTCAAACGGATGGACAATCTGAGAGGACCATCTAAACGCTGGAAGATATGTTGAGGGCGTGTGTTTTGGACAAGTACTTTCCATTAATTGAATTTGCTTATAACAACAGTTATCATGCAAGTATCGGCATAGCACCATGCGAGGTCCTATACAGACGAAAATGCCAGTCACCGTTATGCTAGTATGAACCTAGGGAGCAGAGCCTGTTAGGACCCAATGTCATGAAGGAAACGACGGAACAAATCAAGAGAATTAGAGATAGGATTCTTACTGCTCAAAGTCGACAGAAAAGCTATGCGGACAAACGGTGAAAGCTGATAAAATTTCAAGAGGGAGAACATGTGCTCCTTAGGATCACCTCTACTACAGGCATAGGTCGAGCTATGAGAGTTAAGAAATTGAGCCCCAGATTTCTTGGCCCATTTCAGATCCTTAACCAAGTCAGAAACGTAGCATATCGTAAAGCCCTACCCCCCAATCTATCCAACCTTCATAATGTCTTCCATGTTTCCCAGTTAAGAAAATATGAGTCTGACCCGAGTCATGTATTAGAGCTAGAGTATGTACCATTAAGGGAAGACCTGATGTTTAACCTGCCACCTACGAGAATCGTAGACGAGGGATTCAAGCAACTGAGGAGCAAGACTGTACCCTTGGTCAAAGTAGCGTGGGTACGGAGAAGAGCTAAAGAGTTCACATGGGAATTGGAGTCAAATCTAATGACGCAATATCTCGAGCTTTTCTTAGGTAACGAATTTCAAGGGCAAAATTCTTTTTAAGGAGAGGAGTAATGTAACGCCCCGATTTTTTTTGTGTACAAATGACCAAAATACCCCTGAGGCCTTTTTTACTGGGAGAATGAGAATAACTGGCCCTAGCCATCCTCAAAGGGCTATTTTAGTATTAAACGGGGACAATGTGTGTTATGTGTGTTAATAGAACAGAGGAATCTCATTTTTGAGTTCTTGCACAAAATTACCAAAATACCTCTGTGACTAATTGACACAGAATTAATTTCTGACTGGACCCGGACTTTGCCCAAGAGTTTGAAATGTCATTTTTAAGGGATGTCT
Organism: Dalbergia cochinchinensis; assembly: GCA_031216125.1. NCBI lineage: Eukaryota > Viridiplantae > Streptophyta > Magnoliopsida > Fabales > Fabaceae > Dalbergia > Dalbergia cochinchinensis. The sequence goes on from CM062374.1 coordinate 5,157,383, forward strand.
AATGTCTGTCTAAAGCCGAGATGATCCTGAGAAGTTTTTATGAAAAATTACCGTTTTACCCCTAATTAAGGGCATAACGAGCTTAATTACATAAGTAACGAAATCTAAGCAATATTAGGCTCTAAGTAAAAACTAATTAATTTTAATAATTAATCTAGAGTCAAAATAATTAATTGAGGTTAATTAGGGTCTAAGATTGCTTCAAAAGAAACTCAAAACCCTTTTCTTAATTCAAGAATTACTGTCATGTTAATTTGAAATAGTGTTATCTCTATTCTAATTCCTTAAATCATGGGAATGGTCATGTGATGAGATTCCTTGTTAATAAAGGTGGATTTGCACTAATTGTATAAGAACACTCCTTAACCTCGTCTTGAGTAGCCTTAATCATTCACTTTCTCACCTAAACACCTAACTACAACTCCTAATCAAGCACCTAATCAAACCTATTCCCTAAACCATGTCATAACCCAAATGAGATGAGATATTTTTCTCCCCTAATCCTCCAAGAAGCCGCCAACCACTCCTCCCTCATTCACTCCAATACATGTTGAAATTCAATTAAAATATACACTCAAAGAATCATGCTTGAAGCCATACTTAGCCATACCTAAGCCCATACCTAGCCACTCCATGTAATGAGATATTTTTCCTTCCTTCTTCCCTCCAAAAGCCCACGGCCAACACTCCTCCTCTCATCCCCTCATGTTGAATTTTTCTATAAATACAAGGAAGCTCTCAAAGGCCATTTACTCATTTTCTTGCAAATCTCAAGTTCAAGAATCCTCAAGTTTTCTCTCTAGTTCTTAAGAATCCTTCTTCTTCTTCTTCATTTCTTCCAAGAGCAACCACCCTCCACCACTTCTTAACCCCAAACCATCACACAACCACCATAGATCTTCCTTTAAACACCTAAACTCTCCATTTCCAAGATCAAAAACCAAAGACAAACCTTTCTTCCTTCTTTTCTTTCCTTCACCGAAACCATTCCTTGCTCCAAAGGAAGGATTGTTTTTCTCATCTTTTCTCAAGAGCAAGTTCTTTTCTTTCCAAGAAAAATACCTTTGATAGGGAGTTGTTTTAAAAAGTTTTTTTTCCTTTTGTGTTAATCTTAGATTGAAATGTTGAAATGTTGATTTCCTCCTTCCCCACTTCATTTCGGCTTCTTACTTTCCTTTTCTTGCTTTTCTTTTTCGACCTTGATGGCCTTGTTCTTGAAAAACCATGGCTTGATGATGAGGATCTTGGATGTTGGTTGTAAAACCATCATTCGCTTGACCTCTAAAGCTTAAAGGTTTCACTTCTAAGAGTTTTGGTAAATGAAATTGTCACCTAGGTTTCTTTGATAAGTTGTACTTGAGCAAAAATAAAATAATATGTTTATGTTGTCACTTAATTAACTTAAGTTCAAGACTTACTCCTTTCAACCTTAAAGTTGATCAGTGTTCTAGAGTGATTACTCTATATAGAAGTTTTGAGCATAAAACTAAAAAGGAATAATCAAACATTCATTCTCTTTACAAACCTTGAAGCTGATCGGTGTTTTAGAGTTATTACTCTAAATAGGAGTCTTGAGCCTAGAATCTAAAGAAATAATAAATGGAAATGCATTCATATTTATATTTCAAGTTTTTGCTTTTCATATTTACATTCAAGCTTTGCACCTCATATTTATTTCCAAGTCATCATCTAAAGCTTGAAGATAAGAAATGAACTTGCATTCCATGTTTAGATTTCTCGTATAGCATGTTTATATTTCAAGTCATCACCTAAACTTAAAGATTAAAAATGAACTTGCATTCTCATATTTATATTCAAGCCTTGCACATCATATTTATATTTCCATTGCCATCACCTTATTATACCAAGATTAAAATGAGGCTTGCATTTGCATATTTAAGCTTATGCCATCACCTAAATAATCTAGTGCTCAAGACTTACCCCTTTCAAATAGTATAGGGATTTTGGTCCATGGAACATCTATCTTTATAAATGTGATTTGGTTCTTCAAGGAAAGGAGGTCCTAATAAATGATATATTGTTGTCTTGAGAAAATGAAGTTTGTGTCTTACAACTTTTCCTTGAGACATATGCTTATCCTTAAAAGTGTTAAAACATGGTTCACATAACCAAAAATTATTTAAGCTCTCTACCTTTGCTACTAAACTAAGGGTATTATTTGTGTTTCTACACAGGTAAAGTTAATTATAAGTATATTTCTTGATCTAGAGTAAATTCTAAGAAAGACTAATTAGTAGAAATGCTTATTTTGTAATTTTGCATGTTCTTAGGAAATTAAATTTTAGATTATATTCAAACCTTTCCAGATTTGATGTATGCTGTTTGGAGTGTGTTTAACATGAAAAATTGTTCTTAATGAGCGTGGTAATGATTTTTAGTAATTAAGGAAAGACTAGTAACTGGAAAGAACCGAAAATGTGAACTCTAGGACTCTTTAAAATGAAAATATGGTTTCTGTCCAGCAAGTATTAATTAAGTAAAAGTGATGTTTACCACTTAGTAAATGTATAGGAATCACTCATAAATAGTTTAGAAATTAATTCTAGTATCATGGCAAAAGTCGGTAATGAGAAAGGGTAAAAAAACGTAACTTCTAGAGCACCGAAATAGTTTGTTTTCTTTTATGCTCAAACCTGTCCAGATTTGTTTAGTATGTTCTTAAGGTTAATAATTAATGAGAATCTTTGAAATTGATCCCTTGGATGTGTAAGAAAATAATTATGAAAGATAGGTTTACCCGATTTAGAGGTTTAACCGATTAAGGGGAATGAAAGTGCATAGTTAAGAGGTGATATGATTTTCAATATTCTTGGATATGCATGTGATGATTTGGTTGCATACTCAGTTACTAGTTATAAGGATTATTGTGGCATGATATGATTGCACTTGGAATGTTTGAGATGCATATATTGAAGTAATACAAAAGTACGTGACATTATATGATATGTTTGTTTTCTTGCCTCTTATCATGACATGCTAATGCTAAGGTGACATAAAACATATAGAAATGATCCTCTAGACTCCTTGAATTAAAGGTTATGAGAGGTGATCCAATGAGAAAGTGATCTTTTAGACTCCTTAAATTAAAGGTTATGAAAGATGATCCTAGCCTCTTATCCCGTAATAAGGTGGTCCCAAATGAGAGAAAGAAATGGTCTAAGTCACCTAAAAGATAAATTAAAGAAATTCATGTTATAATTACTACGATCTATGAGCATCACTTATGTTTGTATTTAGTATGTTGCACCTTGTATTCACATGCATTTCATGATGAGGCATGAGGCATTCATGACATCCAAGATGCATATTAAAATGAATGGGTCTCTGTAAATGACATTTTAGAAACTTAATAATTGAATCTTATGCATACTCACCATTTCATAATGAAATCCGAGGTTCCTGAGGATGCAGATGATGACACTAAGATAGAAGGACACCTTACTGAGATTTTTTATCAAGTTTCAGTTTTCAAATTCAAGAAAATATTACCTGAGTATTGGAAACCTGCACTCAAACACCAAAACCCAAGAACCAAAACCCTAAAGTCAGACCCCTAAAACCTAATAAATAGCAACTGAATGAACAGTAACCATAAATAGAGATGAATAGTGGAATTCAAACTCTGGTGGAAAGCATCCTACATTCAAATTCATTCAACAATAAGTTGAGAACTAGAATAACCTATACCCGAATACATGCAATCCTATACTCGAGTATTGAAATAGTGTTCTTAGCGCTAGAATGCAAGCGTGCATTCAAAAATGGGGAGACCTAGTGTGAGCTTTGTCTATTATTCATCTCGTATTTATACCAGCAAGGTGGCAGAGGTTTTTTTTTTTAATTAGTTTCATGTACTTGAATACAGGATGCAGCGTACTAGAGTACGAGCTCATAGTATTCGAGTACAAGTTTTTTCGTCCATTTGTTTTTTCACATTCACCATATAGCCTATCTATCATAACTATTCAATCTACGTAAGATCTGAAACAAGTCAAAAATCCGGAACCAAGGCAAATCATTGAGATCATTATTTTGTGTTCGACTTTTCGTATTGCCTTTTTAAAGGTAAGAAACTTGTCCTTAACTGTTATAAACCTTTAGTTGAGTACATGTAATCCTATACTTAATTATATGGAAAATGTAGTCAGGTAAAAAGTATCAATTTTTGAAATCAAGAAAATATTACCTGAGTTTTGGAAACCTACACTCGAACCCCAAAACCCAAGAACCGAATCCCTAAAGTCAGACACCGAAAACTTAATGAATAGCAACTGAATGAGCAGTAACCATAAATAGAGATGAATAGTGGAATTTAAACTCTGGTGGAAAGCATCCTGCATTCAAATTCATTCAACAATAAGTTGAGAACTAGGATAACCTATACTCGAATGCATGCAATCCTATACTCGAGTATTGAAATAGTGTTCTTAGCGCTAGAATGCAAGCGTGTATTCAAAACAGGGAGACCTAGTTTGAACATTGTCTATTATTCATCTCGTATTTATACCAGCAAGGTGGCAGAGGTATTTTTTTTTAATTAGTTTCATGTACTTGAATACAGGATGTAGCGTACTCGAGTATGGGCTCATAGTATTCAAGTACAAGTTTTTTTGTCCATTTGTTTTTTCACATTCACCACATAGCCTATCTATCATGACTATTCAATCTACGTAAGATCTGAAACAAGTCAAAAATCCAAAACCAAGGCAAATCATTGAGATCATTATTTTATGTTCGACTTCTCGTATTGCTTTTTTAAAGGCAAGAAACTTGTCCTCAACTGCTATCAACCTTTAGTTGAGTACATGTAATCCTATACTCAATTATATGGAAAATGCAGTCAGGTAAAAAGTATCAGTTTTTGAAATCAAGAAAATATTACCTGAGTTTTGGAAACCTACACTCGAACCCCAAAACCCAAGAACCGAATCCCTAAAGTCAGACACCAAAATCCTAATAAATAGCAACTGAATGAGCAGTAACCATAAATAGAGATGAATAGTGGAATTTAAACTCTGGTGGAAAGCATCCTGCATTCAAATTCATTCAACAATAAGTTGAGAACTAGGATAACCTATACCCGAATGCATGCAATCCTATATTCGAGTATTGAAATAGTGTTCTTAGCGCTAGAATCCAAGCGTGTATTCAAAAACAGGGAGACCTAGTTCAAACATTGTTTATTATTCATCTCGTATTTATACCAGCAAGGTGGCAGAGGTTTTTTTTTTTAATTAGTTTCATGTACTTGAATACAGGATGTAGCGTACTCAAGTATGGGCTCATAGTATTCAAGTACATGTTTTTTTGTTTGTTTTTTCACATTCACCACATAGCCTATCTATCATGACTATTCAATCTACGTAAGATCTGAAACAAGTCAAAAATCTGGAACCAAGGCAAATCATTGAGATCATTATTTTGTGTTCGACTTTTCGTATTGCCTTTTTAAAGGCAAGAAACTTGTCCTCAACCGCTATGAACCTTTAGTTGAGTACATATAATCCTATACTCAAGTATATGGAAAATGCAGTTAGGTAAAAAGTATCAGTTTTCGAAATCAAGAAAATATTACCTGAGTATTGGAAACCGACACTTGAACCCTAAAACCCAAGAACCGAATCCCTAAAGTCAGACTCCAAAATTCTAATGAATAGCAACTGAATGAACAGTGGCCATCAATGGAGATGAATAGTGGAATTTAAACTCTAGTGGAAAGCATCCTGCATTCAAATTCATTCAACAATAAGTTGAGAACTAGAATAACCTATACCCGAATACATGCAATCCTATACTCGAGTATTGAAATAGTGTTCTTAGCGCTAGAATGCAAGTGTGCATTCAAAAACAGGGAGACCTAGTTTGAACTTTGTTTATTATTCATCTTGTATTTGTACCAGGAAGGTGACAAAGGTTTTTCTTTATTAGTTTGATGTACTAGAATACAGGATATAGCATACTCAAGTACGAGCTCATAGTATTTGAGTACAAGTTTTTTCGTCCCTTTATTTTTTCGCATTCACCACATAGCCTATCTATCATGACTATTCAATCTACATAAGATCTGAAACAAGTCAAAAATCCGAAACCAAGGCAAATCATTGAGATCATTATTTTGTGTTCGACTTTTCGTATTGCCTTTTTAAAGGCAAGAAACTTGTCCTCAACTGCTATGAACCTTTAGTTGAGTACATGTAATCCTATACTCAATTATATGGAAAATGCAGTCAGGTAAAAGGTATCAGTTTTCGAAATCAAGAAAATATTATCTGAATATTGGATACCTACATTTGAACCCCAAAATGCAAGAACCGAAACCCCAAAGTCAGACCCCTAAAACTTAATGAATAGCAACTGAATGAAAGTAACCATAATTAGAGATGAATAGTAGAATTCAAACTCTGGTGGAAAGCATCCTGCATTCAAATTCATTCAACAATAAGTTGAGAACTAGAATAACCTATACTCAAATACATGCAATCCTATACTTGAGTATTGAAATAGTGTTCTTAGCACTAGATACAAGCGTGCATTCAAAAACAGGTAGACCTAGTTTGAACTTTGTCTATTGTTCATCTTGTATTTATACCAGGAAGGTGGCATGCACGGGTTTTTTTTATTAGTTTAATGTACTTGAATACAGGATGTAGCGTACTCGAGCATAGGCTCATAGTATTTGACTACAAGTTTTTTCATCTGTTTATTTTTTCACATTCACCACATAGCCTAGCTATCATGACTATTCAATCTATGTAAGATCTGAAACAAGTTAGATATTCGGAACCAAGGCGAACCATTGAGATCATTATTGTGAGTTTGACTTTTCATATTGCCTTTTTAAAGGCAAGAAATTTGTCTTCGATCGCTATGAACCATTAGTTGAGCACATAATCCTATACCCGAGTATATGGAAAATGCAGTCAGGTAAAAAGTATTAGTTTTTGAAATCAAGAAAATATTATCTGAGTATTTGGAACAAAAAGAATAGGAACCCAGTTAATTAATTTAAAATGTCCAACTATGTCTGATTATAGATGGTATAAAGATGCATTTTTGTCTAAAGCAATGATGAGAGATGATGCAAATGCACCCTTTTGAAAAAGATTTGTAGCAGCTTTACATAAAAATTACAAACTTATTTTGATACCCAGATTCCGTATGATAAATTAACTTTTGGTCGAATTCATAATATTGTAGTAGAAACAAGAATAGAAGTATGTACAGATGTAAAACTTCAAGATAGGATGAGAAAAGAGAAAATAAATAATAAAAAAAATTAGAAATGTTTTGTCAACAATATGGAATGGATCCTTTAAAAGTACCTAGTAGTCAGCATAAGAAACAAATAAGAAAACAAGCTAAACGCATAAGAGCTAGTAATTCTAGGAAATATTACAAAAGACGAAATTATCAACCTCTACAAACTTATCAAAGTAAACAACCTCCTACAAAAAGAAAATATAAAAATATAGTTAAAAAAGAAAATGTGTGCTGAAAGTGTGGAAAAACAGGGCACTATGCAAGAAGTTATAGAATACAACAAAAAATACATGAACTAACTAATGAAGAATTAAAACAAACTTTATTAACAATATTAATTATTTCTAAACCTGAACCAAAATCTAAAGAAGAGTAAATTAGTAGCAAAGAGGAAAAAGCCATAGATAATGAAATATATCAATTAGATAAGAATTCATCAGAAGAATCAGAAATAGAGGAAGAAGAAAATTATTATTTAGGACCAAGTTTATGTAATTGTGAAAATTGTACAGAAAAAACTTTAAATGTCTTAACAAGTGTAATACTCGGTATACACGTGTCAATGGACAAGTTTCGTATGGCCATAAGGTCCCCCGAGACCCACCTATGTTGTCGGGTCCTGAATTTCGCCAAGTCTGGATCCTACACCTCCTTGGAGGGCTATATGTTAGAGCTACATTCTAGGGATCAAAAGTCCCGGTAATTGTTCTCCAAAGAAAAATAAGTTAAAGAGTGATTTTTAATGGATTTTATGAAGCCCTTAAACATTTCGTTTTTATCCCATAAGTTTAGAAAATCTTGACGATTCTTGAATTTGAACTAAAATCTAAAATTTCATTTTTGATTTATTGAGATTTTGAATTTTATGATATTTTATTTGACTCCAAATGAGGATACTTCCTTATTTACATTTATGTTTTAAAGTTAATATCCTCCATTAACTTAAAATTAATAAATGTAAATAAGTGAGTGTTGAGTCAACCCAGATGCTAAGATGATAGAAAGATGAAGTCTGGGAGCTGTTGCTACATAATTCTGCAGAACAACCTCACTACAGCGAGTTATTCTCGCTGCATCGAGATATGTTCGCTACAGCAAGTTGCTGCTTCTCCAAGTTCACTGCAATGAGCTTTACTCGCTGCAGCAAACGTATCTGATGTTAGCACAGTGCAAAACGACGCAGTTTCATTTAATGAGCCACCCACTCTTTAAAAACCTTTCAAGCCCGGGTTCCCCTTTCCAGAACTGAGCAAACCCCTTTCCCAAACCCCCATCTCTCTTTCTCTCAATCCAACCCCAATCCTTCTTTTTCCAAGATCCAAAGTAAGCGATTATTGTTGGTTTATGCTAGTTTGTTCTATGTTCTTCCTTCTCCATGTTATGGGTAGTTGTTTTCTCCATTGTTGTCAAGTAAAAGTGCTCCCCCAATGTTATTAGAGTTGTTTTAAGAGTTGTCTAGAGATTAATGGAGATTAATCTTGGGTCTATGTTGCTCTATGGCAATTGTTGGTGTCATTCCAAGCTCTTAAGGTCATGTTGGTAGTGCCTACATACTCACAGTCCAAAACGATAAATGGGCTCAAACTCATGACCTTATTTTAGCCAATATGCCCATGTTTGATGCATGATAATCGTAAAACATGAAATTTGAAACAAGAAAAGTATAGAATATGATTTTACATGATTTTGTTAACTTAAAAAAATTATGATTTATGATGATAGCATGAAAGAATGAGTTTTACAAAACCATGGGACTATGATTGTTGTGTTGTATGTATAGAAAATGTTTTATATGCTAATGAAACAATTGTTAGAAGAATATATGATTTTATCTAGTTGCCATTTTGACAAATATGTTTTAAGAGTTATGATATCATTATGTATATACTCCAGACTTTGGGTTTCAAAAAGCTTTTAGACTATTAAGTTGAGCTATGTTGAATAAAGCATGATTAGTTTTACGAAGAAATATGCTATTATGGTTTTAGAGTTTCCATGATTTAGAACCTCGGTATTTTAAGCTATGATTTTAGATTTATCCAGTATATGAAAAAATATGATAGTTTAAGATTTGAATTTAAAATTTCAGTTTTATGGTACCAATAGGTATGAAATTCAATATGATTCTTAGCAACTGCCAGACACATATTCTATGGGCTTGAGATCAGGTTGCATACAAACAAGTGATCCCTTGGACATGATTCTCATAGCCACCGTTATGCTAAAGTCAGATTGTTAGAGTTATATGAATCCAAAACTCCTAATGTACTAAGAATTTAAGGGCTCTACTTCGCCAAAGACAGAGTACCCACTTTTTAGCTATGGATTTTGTCAAACTAGTTTAGACGGTAGAGATCAGGAAATAGATAGTTAGTTAATGGCTGTATAAGATCGTTAACTTTGGTACTAAGTTGTCCGTCAGAGGACAATATCACCCCATAGTAGAAACAGAAAAGGTACCCACAGCTTGTCCAATAGGGACTATTTGATTTTACAACTTTTGGTTATTATATATGTATTTATTCAACTCAGCAGATACTGTTTTCCTAGGCTTTATCACACCTTAGTTAAAATGATTTTAAGTTGCTTGTGAGTTTACAATTGTTTGTTCATGAATTTATGGAATGAGAAATGTTTTCTTATATAGCTATGTATTTAAATATCAAATGATTATGATTGTCACATGCATGGTATTATATGTATTTTCCTTGGTTATCCCATGTGAGTGATCGATGAGAGCTCACTCACTAAGTCTGTTGACTCACCCATCTCCCTTACTCTCATAGTTACAGGTGCAGATATCTTTACGCCACTAGTTCAATAGATGCAGTTATCCTTTGATGAGCTTTACATTATTGTAAGGCTTAGTTTGGGGTTTCGTTAGTTTAAAGGGCTCCAGTAGACTTGCAGACAGGATTTGAGCCACGCATGTATATTGAGATATTATAGTTATTTTCAAAGTTTATGTATTTCCCTTTTATGCTTCCCAAATTTAAGTATGGATTTCAAATTGTTGAATGTGATTAGATTATGTTTTGATCATCCATGTAGTTATGATTCAAGTTTAATAATGTTTTCAGAAATTGAGTAAGTTAAGCTTCTATGTATTTGTGAGTATGAGTATTATGTTTTGATTAAGAAAGTGATAATGATTTCAAAGGAAACCATATTTCATGTATACGAAGTTATACTATTTTATGCATATAAAGAGGCACGTCACCCAGAAGGCTTACATGGGAAGTGAATTCCTCACGCGCCAATCACATTCCCAAGTCGGTCGTAAGAACAAGAGATCAAACATCAATATTAATATAAATAATAGATAAATTAGAAGACTCCGCATTAAGAAAGGAATTCTTACAACAATTAAATGAATTAATTACAAAAGAAGAGAAACAACGAGAAGAAATAAAGCCAGTAGAAATAAAAGAAGTTTATAATAGGTTTAAGACTCCTAAAGAATCAATCACAGTAAAAGATTTACAAAACGAGATTAAGACACTAAGACAAGAAATTTTAGAATTAAAGCAACAAAATATTGTCTTAGAATACAGATTATTAACATTAGAAGGGGAATAGATTATAAATACACAATAATCAAAATCTATAGTTATAAAAGATCCCAAAGAAACTGAGAGTTTTATGCCTTTTATTAATATATTAAGTTTAGTAACTACTCATAAATGGTGGATAAAAATTACTCTAATTGTAAAAGGAGAAAGATTTGAATTAATAGCTTTAGTAGATTCAGGAGCAGATATAAATGCTATATAACAAGGAGTAATACTAACTAAATACTATGAAAAATCAATTGAAAGAGTTTTAGAAGCAAGTGGAGCAGGATTAAAAATAAATTATAAGCTTTCAAATGTAAAAATCTGTAAGAATAAGATCTATTTTACGACCTCATTCGTATTAGTAAAAAATATTATGAACACAATAATATTAAGAACCCTTTTCATAATTCTTTTATATCAGTTTTGGACAACTGAAAGGAGTAGAAACATATGTAATACCAGAAACTCTAATCCTTTTTGAATTGTTAGAGCCACCTAAAAAGAAAGAATTAAATTTATTACAAGAAGCTTCAATATCAAGAAAAAAAATTAACTTTGATAAACCAAAAACAAAAATAGATTAGCTTATTAAATAAAGAAATTCATTATAAAAGAATAAAAGAACAAATACAAACTTCTAAAATAAAGAAAATAATAAAAGATTTCAAAAATAAAATAGAAAAAGAAATTTGTAACAATAATCCTATGGCTTTCCATCATAGAAAGATACATGAAATATCTTTACCCCATGAAGAAGGATTCAAAGAAAAAGATATACCAACCAAAGCGAGCCCAATACAAATAAATGAAGAATATCTGAAATATTATAGAAAAGAAATACAAGAATATTTAGAAAAAGAATTAATAAGACCCTCCAAGTCTCTTTGGAGTTGTTTAGGATTTTATGCTATGAAACCCTTTGAAATAGAAAGAGGAGCCCATAGATTAGTAATTAATTACAAACCATTAAATAAAGTCTTAAAATGGATCAGATATCCATTACCAAATAAAAGTGAATGCTAACATATTTTCAAAGTTTGATATGAAATCAGGATATTATCAAATATCTGTAAAAGAAGAAGATAGATATAAAATTGCATTTGTAGTTCCTTTCGAACATTACGAATGGAATATAATGCCCCAAGGCCTTAAGAACGCTCAAAGCGAGTTTCAAGAAATCATGAATAATATTCTCTATCCATACATGGAATTTTCGATCGTATACTTAGATGATGCTTTAATATTCTCTAAAGGAATTAATCAACATATACAACACTTAGAAAAGTTTATTGAGATTATAAAAGAAAATGGATTAGTTATATCAACAAGAAAAATGAAAATATTTCAAACTAAAGTGAGATTTTTAAGATATGAGATTTATCAGGGAATAATTACATCAATTAAATCAATAGAATTTACAGAAAAATTTGCAAATGAAATAAAAGATAAAAAGCAATTACAAAGATTTTTAGGATGTCTTAATTATGTAGCAGACTTTATCCCTAATATAAAAGCTATTTGTGCCCTTTTATACAAGTGTCTTAGAAAAAATCCTCCACAATGGGATGAAAAAATGAGCCAAACAGTCATAAATTTCAAAAGTATTGTTAAAAGTCTTCCATGTTTAGGAATATCAGACCCCTGTGCATCATTAATTGTTGAAAAAAAGCCTCTGATCTTGGTTATGGTGGTGTTCTCAAACAAGTCCTTCCAGAATCAATAAAAGAGTAAGTCGTCAAATATCATTCAGGTATTTGGCATCCAACTCAGCAAAAGTATTCAACAATTAAAAGAGAAATTTTATTTATAGTGCTATGTATCACAAAATTTCAAGATGATTTATTCAATAATAGATTTTTAGTACAAACAGATTGTAAGGCAGCTCCCAATGTCTTACAAAAAAAATGTTAAAAGCTATATAAGCTAAGTTAGAAGAAGACAAATATATCAGCTCAGGCCAGGGTCATTATTTTGAAAATACTAAAGACCAGTACAATTTTTAAAAGAAAAGAAATTGAAATCATAAAGGTAGGTGTCGGCAACATCTCCACATAGTAAAAGCAAGTGTCGGCAGCATTTCTACACAGTAAAAGGAAGTTAAGACAAAGTTGCTAATAGTAAACAAGGACAATCATAAAAAAAAAAAGTCATGCCATTAATGTCAAAATCGAGGAGAATCATTAAGAGCCTAAAAAGTAAAAGCTACTAGGTTTGTCTTCTAATCATAATGATATGAGTGGAAGTCATTGGACATTATTGTAATAGTAACGTAGAATCTCTATAAATAGGGTATTATAAGCAAAAGCATGCAAATTTTTGTTAAAGCTTGAAACAATTGTAAGTTTTTGAGTTGAAGAATTGTAAGTTTTGAGAGCCAGCAATCACTAGCCTCAATTCAATATTAGAAAAACCTTGTATTATCCCTTTACTTGTATAAATCCCAGCATTCAATGAAAGTCTCCAAAGTTTGCAAGTTTTGAAAGCAAAATATTTGTAAGTTTTCTATGTTTATAAGCTTTCTATGATTCATACAACCAGAATTAAACATTCTCTTAGAGAATTGAAACATGATCAAAATCTAGTATTAGATTTAGTAAATTAAGTTGAAAATGAGCCAATATATCATCCAAGATATAGAACTCATTTATATGAGATGTTTCATATTATAGAATTTTATATAAATAAATATGAATTATATTTAGAATTATTAAGTTGTTGTTAAATGAATCCTCTATATTCGCTAAGATTAAGATTAAAGCTTTTGAACCATATTTGGAAAAAAACTTTACAAGAAATATTTGATTTAGAAAAAGAAGAGTACAATTATCTTATTGCTATGAGAATTAATTGCTTATATTTTAGACTTTTTACTATTGAATATAGAATCAAAGTTCTCAAAGAAGATTTACAAGTATTAGCTGCATAATCACTATGTATTTTATATATTTTCTGTATTTTACTGTAACACCCGGTGACGAAGTCGGGGAGTGATCACTGGTGCAAAAAAGGCACGAACAAGGAGCGGCTCCTAGCAAACTTCTAAGCAGAGGGGTACATGAATGAACCGATTACACACCCCGAATGAGAGGGATCCTGAGACTGTGTAGGTATGAGACTATACAGTTAAAGAGGGTTTATATGAATTGATTTGTACTATCTATACCAACAAGATGCATCTTCTTTTCGATAACCCATCATCAAAGAACTCCACAAGATGCAATTTTTAAAGGTTTTTGAAATTTCAATTATGACATTATATGCCATTTTTCAACACTGTTTGGCACTGTTTACGTGCTTAAAAATTTCTTATGATTAATTATTTTTGGCATGCTAGGTGCCTAAAAGAATGGTTATAAGTGTTATATTAGGTAGTTTTGTAAAATGCGAAAAATTATACCTTGAATTGAACTTTCCATTATAGGGATTTTAGCCAAATGAGTTTAATAATGATTTTGAATATGTCCATGTGTTCAAAATACCATTTATGATGTTAAGAATAATTTTTTAAGCATTGACTCTTACTAAGTGCCAAAAAGCAAAAACTTCGCATTTTAACCCCTAAAATCTGATAAAATTTGGTCAATGACCCAAAATGATTTTTATGATGAATTTAAATGATTTTTAAGTGGTATAGGTCTCTTGAAAGTGTAAATTAGTTTTGAGAACCATTCGTTTGAGAAGATGAATTGAAAAGGGAAATTTACACTTTGACCCGCAACTTTTATAAATTGTAGTTTTAACCCTTTGGGGGGGGCCTAAAGTGTAATTATCAATAACTTGATGATATTAATATGAATTATATTTTATGAGAGCTATGTTCATATGAATTATTTGAAAATTATATGATTTGAAGTGATTTCCGACATACTGGGTAGGAGCATGTTTACTTTTCAATGAGATGTTGATGATAACATGCTTATGGATATATGCGAAATGAGATGCATGCTTATGTGATTAATGAGATAATGATTTGTGGCATGTTGTGATTATAAATGATTAATTGAGATGCATGCTTGATATGTTGTATGACATGAAGCAAATTTGGGAAATTCTGCTCCTAGCCGTTATGCTACCAAATTTCCACCAAATTTGTGGACTTAGAAAGCTTATGAAATTGTCAGCATGAAATGTTGAATGATAAGCTATGATGAAGGCAATGATGATATGCTCATGTTTGCATCTTTAAATGACATGCTAAGATTAAATATGACATAAAACACACGAAGATGATCCTCCAAACTCCAGAAATTAAAGGTTATGGGAGGTGATCTAATAAGGGGATCTTTCAAACTTCAGGAATTAATGATTATAGGAAATGATCCTTTAGACTTCAGGAATTAATGGTTATGAAAGATGATCCTATGCCCCTTATCCCACGCTTTGGGAGTTGAGAATAAGTGTAGACTAGTAACGACTAGTTAGGTATTAGCTCATAACCTAGAACTCTCAAGATGAGAGAGTATTAGGGTGGCCCCGTAGAAAAGAACAAGAAAGTTAAGTCACCTAAGAAAGTAAAGAGGAAAAATTATGTTATAATGTTTTATGATCCTTATGCTATGACAATTGTTAGAATTGTGGTGTGATATGGTGTATAAGGCATTAACATACACACATAATATGGTATGATGCCATGACATTAAGACTCATGCTAAAAAACACGAATCTTGGCTAATGGCTTTTAAACTCAATAAATGAACCTTACTTATGTCCACTGTTTTCATAATGAAACTCGAGATTCCCGGGAATGATAATGATGACATGTGTATAGAGATGGAAACCCTACTGAGATTCTTGTATAAATTTCTTACTCACTCTCTTTTTTTCGATCTTCGCCTTCAGACAAGGTTGATGGTGATGCCTATGGACTTCCTTGAGATGCTAACATGGAAGTTACACTATAGTTCGGACCAGATTGGCACGGCAAAAGCGAGGATATAGTCCTTTCTGTTTGTAGTCGGTTGGGGGTTGTCTCGTCATCAAGCACATCCATAACCTCATTTCTGGTAGATGTGTACCCATGATGGGTTTAGCTACATCATAGTTATGTTTACCTTTTGAACTATTGTATGCTCAACCTCTATAGGTGGGCTTGGTATATTTGTTATGGTATTATTCTTGTGGAATGCTTCTATATTATTATTACACGACATGATATTTACAGTTACTATTATGCTATAATAATACTTTCAATTTATGCTATGCTTTATTGTGATTTTGCATGTATGTTATGTGATGATTGGTTAAGAATATGTTGATGAGGTGTACAATTATTATGCGTTATATGATGAATACTCATGCACTATGACTTGTATGCGAATGGCTCATAGTTTAATCTTTCAAATAAAAAAAGGTCATATTTTCCTTTAGACTTATTTTCAAAGTTTAAAACTAAGTAAAGTTTTGAGACGAAAAAAGTAACAACTAATGATTAACTATTATGCGTCCTAGGCATATTGTGTTGAAAGTTAAAGTGTTACATAACTCAGTATGATTCATAGTAATGGTCAGATACATATTATGTAGCCTTTGAAGTCATGATACCTACAAGCTAGTGATCCCTTGGGCATGATTTCACAGCCACAGTTATACTAAAGTCAAATTGTTAGAGTTATATGAATCCAAAGATGTAGAGTTTCAAGAGTTTTCAGATTTACTTGATTTATGTGTAAATTAGTTTTAGACAGTAACTATAGAGGAACAGACAGTAAGTTAATGGCTATAAGAGATTGTTAGCCTTGATACCAAGTTATCTGGTAAAGAACAATCTCACCCCTAAAATATTCAAAGAATGGAACCTGGCTAGGTGTCCACTACTAGGCCTTATGAGGACACATAAAGATCAGATTAATTGCAGATATTATTATTATCATTATTATTATTATTTTCCTCCAGAGATTATTATTTCTCTAGTAATTACCCTACCACAGGTTTAAAATGATTTCATGATAGACTATGAATTTAGAAAAGTTTTCCTATGAATCTATGAATTTAGAGTTGTTTTTCCTATGTAGCTAAGTATATAAATATCAAATGGTTTTGTTATGCATAGATAATACATATATGTCCTTTTGGTTGTCCCATGTGGGTGATAGGTGAGAATCAACTTACTAAGTCCGTTGACTCACCCATTCCCTTCTTTCTTATAGTTGCGAGTCCAATATTTGCTCAGTTGCTACTCTAATAGATGCAACTGTTGTAGTTGTTAGTTTTACTTTGAAGTAAGACTTAGTCTAGGACATGTTAGATTAGAGTGCTATAGTAATTATGCAGGTAGGATCCGAACTATGTATTTATTTTAAGATTACGTATTTATTTTCAGAACATATATACATCGCTAGGTGTTTTCAAGATTTGAGTATGGATTTGGAATTATAGATTGTGATTAGAATTTATGTGACAAGTGTTAGCTCTAAAACCCTATCAAAATGCGCTAGTTAGTTTTGAATAACAATAAAGTCAATCTAAAGAAAATGCTTTGAAGAAAGACTAATGGTTGTCTTGAGTTTCTTGTAAGATTATAACAAGCTTCTATTATTTAGCAAGAGCAAGACTTATTCAAACAAGAATATATTTAACTTTGTATGCATAAACATGTTTATCTCATGTTGAGAAATGAGAACTGAAAAGGAAGTGAAATTATATCCTTATTCAAGCTATTAGATACCTAACGATTGGAAGAATGAATCAGCGCTATATGAAACCAAGATTTGAGACTTCAGAAAGTAATATTGGATATCAGAAAGTAGGTTTACAATAAAGATATCAAGCATTCCCTGAAGATAAGATGTTACACTATCTTCAATCAGTAGAATCACAAATCAATCATCATCATAAAGCTTGGATTGGCGATCAGAAAGTAAAGATATCATCAAGAAAATATTACCACACTTCAGAAAGCTTACACTTAGTAAAACAGTGCAATCTACAAGGAAATGGAAGGAAATTTGAATTTCAAAATTTGAATTTGAAAAAGTCAAATCCAGGTATCAGAACCAGCTGATTATCTCTTTTGCCTTTGAAGTCAACTATCGAAAAGTTCTAGAAGAAAAAGTTCAGAAACCATGTTCAGAAAGCAAGAGTAGTTTATGAATGACATCAGAAATCTCAATTCTTTAATGACTTCTACAAACTAGTCTGATAGACAGATAGACTATTCGTCTAGATTATCTTTCCAAGACATAAATAGAATATCAACACATGTCCCTAGAAGATCTTATTAAAGGCAACAGTCACAAGGAAGACCTTTATAAATAGAGATGTTGTGCTCTCAAAGATGTAGAACTTAACGCTGATAAGAAGAACCAAAACGCTGTCAAATTTTCCCTTCATATCTTTGTAATATTTATTACTGCTTGTAATCATTTCCTTGTTCACAAAACTTTCTTTCTACACTCTTCATTGATCATATTTTCTTCTAAGGAAAAATATCTAGAAAGAAGCCATTCAAGTATTTCCAAAGCCTATCATTGTAAATCCAAAGAAATCTTAAGTGTAGATTAATTTGAGTAGCAACCCAAACTTATAACCTTTGTATCCTTGATCCAGTAGTAATCAGTGTGAGATAGTTTGCCAAAGACTACTTGCAATGTGACTGTTAAAGTGTTTTCACTGGTCACAGTTTTTAGCTTGGAGAGGCTAGTACAATACTACTCGGTTCAGCTTGAAGAGACCGATGAATAACTACATGGATTATGACGGTAAGGGTTATCTATTGGTCACTAAACATAGCTTGGGAAGGCTTATATAAAGACTACCTTTGTTCTTTCTCAGGTTGGAGAAAGAGTTAGTGAAACTCAACAGTTGTTGAGAACTAGATATAGGCAGGATTAGCCGAACCAATATAAAATCCCTTGTGCTGTATCTTTTTTTTCTCTCATCTTTTATGTTATTTTCATATCCATTCTATTATTAGTTTCAATTTTGAAAACTCTTGTTATTGCTTGTTCAGTTTAGAAAGTCCACTTTCTGAATCAATTAACATTATCTTTCGTTACACTACAAATTTAAAACTTGATAGTTTTGATAGATTTTTTAGTTCTTTTGAGGAAAGAAAAAGGCAAAACACGATTCAACCCTCATTCTTGTGTGCTTTTTCACCTACAAGTGGCATCAGAGCTTGGTCTTTAAGAGGGTTGATCAATCTAATGACTGCAGAGGACAAAGATCTGAGGAACAAATGACACAAAATATTCACATAGCTGAAGGACACTCCATCAATAGACTACCATTTTTTTCATGGTGAAGATTATGCATATTAGAGAGATAGAATGGAGTTGTTTATAAAATACACAAGTCTTGACTTATGGGAGATCATACAAGAAGAAGATTATGTTCCAAAGGAGGAAGTTCTAGGAACAGATGATGCACCCTCATTATCTAGAGAAATCCTCAGGGGTAGATGGACAGAGCAACAAAAAGTCAGAGTTTAACTGAACTCAAAAGCCAAGTATCTTTTCACGTGTACACTAAGCAAAGTTGAATATGACAAAATTATTGCTTGTGACATAGTAAGGAAAATATTGGGCAGACTGCACATGTTCCATGAGGGGACTAATCAAGTGAAAGAAACTAAGATTAGTATATTGGTCCATCAATATGAACTATTTAAAATGACAGATCAAGAGAATATTGATGAAATGACCACAAGGTTCATGCATATTGTCAACCAACTAAAAGGTTTAGGCAAAAGATATTCTAATTCAGAAATGGTTAGAAAAATCTTAAGAAGTCTCCTTGCGAAATGGCTGCTCAAGGTCATAGCCATTACTGAGGCAAAGGACCTTCAAATTCTTGGCTTGGATGCATTTATTAGGTCACTCAAAACCCATGAAGTTGTGCTCTCTGAAATGCATGGTGAATCTAGCAAAAAGAGCAAGTGGCCTTGAAGTTGTCTTATCAAAGAACTAATACAGTCAAAGCAATGAAAATTGCTGAAACCTCTGATGAGGAGGGTGAGACTGACGATGAGTCAGATGGTGAAGATGGAAACAAGCTTTCCATGCTTGTAAGAAAAATGTCAAAAGGCTGGAGAGGAAAAATCAAGAAATGAAGAGACATTAACTTTAGAAAGGGCGGAAAAGGAAAGCTAAAGCCTAAGTGTCATCTGCTATCAATATAGCGTAAAAGGACATTTTAAACCAGATTGTCTCAAACTTAAAGGTCCATAGAAAAGATTCATACCCAAGAAGAAAGGCATGTTGGCTGCCTGGAGCGAATCAGAGGAAGACAAGAAAAAGTCAAAAGATCAAGAGGAAATGGATGTTGCTAATCTATGCTTTATGCTTGGATATTCATTAGAAAGTGAATCAGAGGTAAATAATACTGATATATCATATGATGAACTTTTGTCTCTCTATGAAGAATTGCTTGAAGATTCTCCAACTCTTTCTTTATATTATCTCAATCTGAAAAAGGAACATAAAAAAACTATTTTGGAACTCAAAATGGTCAAAACAGAAGCTGAGAATCTAAAGCTTGAAAAAGAAAAATTGAAAGGTGAAAACAACGTTTTAAATACAAAAGTCCATGTCTTAGAATTTGAAGATGAAAATAAAAATAAACACACTCAGAAGGTAATTTTTGAGCTTGAAAGAACTTCAAAACTCCTTAAATCTGACCTTCTAAAGATAGTAAATGGATCAAGAAATCTTGATCTAATGCTTGGTGGTCAGAGGCTATATTTTCAAAAGACTGGACTAGGATATACAGAAGAGTTTGGAGAAAAAGGAAAATCAATTTTTGTCCAGAAAGATAAAAGGAAAGCTCCATGTACTATCTGCTTTAAGAAAGGCCATCCACTCGACAAATGCTTTATGAAAAGGAAGTATGTCAAAAGGGTTGGATAATACTAACATAAGAGGACCTAAGAAAATCTAGATACCTAAATTAAAAAATTTTATTCTATGAATTTTATGATTCTTTTCTTTAGATAAAAATGGAAGTACATTCATAACATAGAATTCAAGTTACTTAACAAATTATAAAAAAAGAGCACACCCTAATGTTAGCATTGTAAAAATGCACATTGAACAAGTGTGAAAAATGTTTTGTATCAATGAATTAAGTAAGTATATAATTTTTCTTTATTCTTTTTGTTTTTTTAGAGTATCTTCTCATTTGACAAATAAAAGATTAATCTTTCAGAATATGATCAGATATTTAAGTTGAGATCTCTCAAACAATATTTTTTTCACATATATAATCTCAGAGTCAAATACAGAACCAACCTTATATTTAAGAGATTTGAGCTTCTTCCACTTGGATCAATATTTTATTATTCATACAAAACATCAACATTTGGTAGGAATATATTGAATTTTAATTAATCTATTTTGAGTTGGACAGGAAAAAAAAAGAATATGGTTCTATCAAATTATTCTTTTTCCAATTAGATATTTAAAACTCAAATGACAGATCGTTATTTAATTTAATTTAATTCAATTTAAAGCTCTATCCGTTCATAGGATCACACCATGTCCATGATCAATGATCATCACTGATTCATTTCACTTCCTTTTTTCCTTTTTCTTCCATTATTTTTTCGAAAGGGAATAGAATTAGACAAAATAAACACAAATCAATGTGCAGTATATGATGTTGAGAGATATTGTGTAATTATTATTATTTTTTCGGTTCTTTGTCCAACTGAAAAAACTCGCACATAGCAAATAGTAAAAGGCCCACCCATATATCGAAATCGAAATAGGAACATCCCCAAATTTGGCAAGCACACCCCATTAATTTCTTTACCCCTTCGCTGACTGCACATTCACGTTCACCCTCACACTCCAACCAAAAAATTTTTTAAGGAAAAAAAAAAAACGTAGTAAAACGAAAAATCTAGAAAGAGAGAGAGCACACAACCATCAAAGCCTGAGAACAAGAAATTCCATTATAGCCTTTTTCACTTCCATCAAGCAAACACAGTATTGAGGGACTTCAAAGTCCAAGCCACCAGACCGCAACTTCAGTGCCTTCCTTCCTGTCTTTCCCACCCACCAATTGAGCCAAACAAACCCGATCTTTTACAAATTGGAAAAAAAAAAAAAAAGAAGTATGGAAATCCTCTCCCTTCTTTTTTACCCTTCTGCAGCTACTGCTACTTCCCCCTTTCTCTCTCTCTCTCTATCCCCCAAAACCCTTTCTCTCTTCTCTCTCTAGATTTCCTTCACCATTAGCCTAATTGATCACTTGTTAACAAATCCCAACCCTTTCAAAGCCCTCACCTTTACTTTACTTAACCCGTGGATCTACCATTCGCACCCTTCACCAACTCCAACTCTCTTATAAACTAGATCCTCTCACCTTGAATTCGGATCAAACCAGTTCTGGCTCTGAGCCAGCCACTGGTTCTGTTTTCTGCGTAAACTCGCTGAAAAGAGAGAGAGAGGGAGAGAGAGAGGAAAAAAAAGGAAAGAAAAGGGAAGGAAGGGAAGAAAAAATGAAAATCCCTTATTGTTCCGTTTGCCAAACGCGGTACAACGAGGAGGAGCGAGTGCCGCTGCTGCTCCAATGCGGCCACGGGTTCTGCAGAGAGTGCCTTTCTAGAATGTTCTCTGCGTCACCGGACGCCACGCTCACGTGCCCGCGCTGCCGTCACGTGTCGACGGTCGGAAACTCCGTCCAGGCGCTGCGCAAGAACTACACCGTCCTCGCGCTCATCCAGTCCGCCGCCGCCGGCGGGGGAGCCGGCGGCTCCAATTTCTTTTGCGATTACACCGACGAGGACGACGAGGAAGAGAGCGGGAACGAGGAGGAGGAGGAGGATGAGGAGGAGGAGGAGAAGCGGCGGCGGCGGTGCAGCCGGGCATCGCAGACGTCGAGCTCCGGCGGGTGCGAGCCGGTGATCGAGGTCGGGGCGCACCCGGAGCTGAAGCTGGTGCGGCGGATTGGGGAGGGGAGGAGGGCGGGAGTGGAGATGTGGACGGCGGTGATCGGGGGTGGGGGAGGGCGGTGCCGGCACCAGGTGGCGGTGAAGAAGGTGGCGGTGACGGAGGGGATGGATTTGGAATGGGTGCATGGGAAGCTCGAGAATCTGCGGAGGGCTTCGATGTGGTGCAGGAATGTTTGCACGTTCCATGGGGCAATGAGGTATGAGGAGAGCTTGTGCCTTGTGATGGACAGGTGCTATGGATCGGTTCAGTCTGAGATGCAGCGCAATGAGGGGAGGCTCACTTTGGAGCAAGTCCTAAGGTTTTCAAATTGAATATTGAAATTCTTGTTTTATTTTAGTTTTGTATTAGTATGATTTAGCTTTTTGCTTTCACGTGACTTTTTATGATAGAACTTGTTTTCTGCGAGGAATTTTGTTTGATAATAAACCTTGTTGCAAGGAGTGTGTTTGACTTGGCAGTGAGTAGTCAAAAAGGTGGCATGGTGATCATTGTGTTTGAGCAGTTAATTTTCCCCAACAGATTTGTTTGATGTGTTTAAATTGTAGTTGTATCCATGGTTGGTTGGTTAGTTGGTTGCCGTTACGCTGTGGTTGCGGTTATTGCGATTGCGATACGGATTGCGTGTGTTGTAGCTTCTGCCACGTGATGAAGCTGTTATGTTGCAGTTTCTTTTGGGAATGGGATTCACCCTACACTTGTAGTTCAATGCGGAATCACCTTACAATTCTGTGATTGATGCGGTTGCAGATGATGCCACAGCCGAAGTATTGATTAAAAGTTTAAAACCATGAATGAGTATTATGGCAGTTTCACTGGTATAAATTATAAGTATTTTGCATTGCATTCTGGTTAAAATTTTGAGATAGTGCAATCTGTTCTGTCAGAGACTAATTTTGTTTGGAGGGAAGCTGTATCTTTGTGATCATTGAGGCTGAACCTGGACTAAATCAGAATGTTTTATTTAATGTGTAAAATTTATCATTTTAGTTCTGCCTTTGCGCTTTCCTGTTGGCTATTCAAAATTAAACCATAAAACAGATGAATACTTGAATACTTCTTTTGAAATTGGCTAGAAAAGAACTGATCAGAATAATTTCATCTTTGGTTTGGTTGTTTGTTTTCTTATTGGTGTAATATGTGGTTTAATAATCATTTTGATGTAATATGAGTAATCCCATGTTGCATTTTGGTTGTCAATGATATCTAACTTTAAAATTTGCCAAATGTAGATATGGGGCAGACATTGCACGAGGGGTTGTTGAGCTTCATGCTGCCGGCGTTGTTTGCATGAATTTAAAACCTTCCAATCTTCTTCTTGATTCAAATGGTCATGCAGTTGTTTCTGATTATGGACTTGCTACAATTTTGAAGAAGCCTTCATGTTGGAAGGCACGGCCTGAGTGTGACTCCTCAAAGATCCATTCCTGTATGGAATGTATAATGCTTAGCCCACATTATACAGCACCAGAGGCTTGGGAACCTGGGAAAAAATCATTAAATTTGTTCTGGGATGATGCAATAGGTATATCATCCGAGTCAGATGCATGGAGTTTTGGTTGTACATTGGTGGAGATGTGCACGAGTTCCATTCCGTATGTGGAGCAACTCATTCTTTACCTAAACTTTCTTTCTTATGTTCTTTTCTTCTTTTTTCTAGAATTTCTTAGTCCAAAATCTACACTTGTGCAGTTGGGCTGGCTTAAGTGCTGAGGAAATTTATCGATCAGTTGTCAAGGCGAAGAAACTGCCTCCACAATATGCTAGCGTGGTTGGTGGTGGAATTCCAAGGGAATTGTGGAAGATGATTGGAGAGTGCTTGCAATTTAAGCCATCTAAAAGGCCTACTTTTAGTGCAATGTTAGCAATATTTCTCCGCCATTTACAGGAAATACCACGCAGCCCTCCTGCAAGCCCTGATAAGTAAGTCTGTTAAGTTATGGTGACTGCATCTTCTATGTTGGTTTTCTAGGATCTGATTGTGCAGTTAAGGCTATTTATTGTTTTAATATGCAAATGTGAGATTCTTTAAGAATGAGCCAAATGCATGGTTGTGATTGCACTTAGCAAACAGTAATTCTCTTATACAATGTTTACTGTTTCTGTGGATACAGTGACTTAGTTAAACGCACAGTGTCAAATGTGACGGAACCTTCTCCAGGACCTGAATTAGAAGTTCCTCAGGAAAACCCAGACCCAAACCATCTTCATCGATTTGTGTCTGAAGGGGATGCCACTGGAGTTAGGTTGGTGGCACAACTCATCCCGCTTGAGCTTCCGTATATTTAAATTTTGTCATTTCATTCATTTGCTTTATTTTTTATATTTCTTGTAGAGATCTTCTTGCAAAGGCTGCATCAGAAAACGGCAGCAACTACGTATCTTCTCTATTGGAAGCTCAAAATGCTGATGGGCAAACAGCTCTGCACTTAGCTTGTAGACGTGGTTGCGCAGAACTTGTTGAGGCAATTCTGGAGTATGAAGACGCCAATGTTGATGTTTTGGACAAAGATGGAGATCCTCCTCTTGTTTTTGCTCTAGCAGCTGGATCCCCAGAATGTGTTCAGAGCCTTATCAAACGAAATGCTAATGTGACGTCAAGATTGCGAGATGGCTTGGGCCCATCTGTTGCTCATGTTTGTGCTTATCATGGCCAACCAGATTGTATGCGAGTATGTTTTACTTAGATTTATGATCAGATGTTTCTTCTTCTTTACTAGAGCCATAGTCATCTATAATTTGTATGTAAAAATATCAGGTGTTACTATTAGCTGGAGCTGATCCTAATGCAGTGGATGATGAAGGAGAATCTGTACTGCATAGAGCAGTTGCTAAGAAGTATACAGACTGTGCCATTGTGATATTGGAAAATGGAGGCTGTAGATCAATGGCCATTGCAAACTCAAAGAACTTGACGTGAGTATAGATTTCCCTTCAATTTTCATTTTACCATAGAATTGGAGTGACAATTGTTTCATGCAGTATGGAGGTACACAATAACTCATCCTAATTAACTTTTGTGACATACTTTATCAGCTTCTATTGTATACAGAGGAAGAACGGATTTGGTGATGTTATATTTTTGTCATGAGCATTTAGTTTCACAGTTGTAGTTGTATTCTGGTTTACTGAATCACTTTTTCATTCCTTGCATGGGCTAGCACCTTAATGGTGAAAGATGTAGCTCAACCACGTGGTAGTTGCTAATGAGATACTTTTACTATTTCTTGGTCACTTGTATAATTGAAAAAATTTAAGGAATGGGAACAGGATTTCTGTAAGTTCGTTATATGTTTGGTGATTTAATCTGCCTTTTTTGTTTGATGAATGATTGAAGCTGATCATGGACAGATTACATAAAGACTAAAGTTCATTCTCATCATCACATCATCACTGTGCTTTCCTTTCCAAATTGGTGCAAAATTTTCAAGTCTTACAAGATTGTATGATGACTTCTACAAAACAGGACACAACAATAATATAATAAATATTTCTGTTTGAAGTTATATTAAACTCTCTACGTAGCATACTAGCAGGATGAAAATCTCGTTTGTTGTCCATAGTTCTCTTATCATCTTTATTCTTAGAAGTCATGGATCTTACCTCTTTCTTTAAAAAACTGAGTCATGTTTGATTGAAATTTGGAAAATAAGTGATGTTTAATGGATGTATGTACTATGTAGTATGAGGCTTTGAGCAAGCTGGCATGCTCTTTCTTGAATAATTGTGTCATCTATTCATTACAAGTGTAAACTGTTGTTCCTTGTGTCTGGGACTGTTGTCTTTCTGGTTGTTTAGTCTATTAAGAGTTTTGATTGTTAGCTCTACCAAGCAGAAAGTAAAAAGAAGATAAAATGCAATTGTCTGATGGATTGTTATTTGATCACAATGAATGTGTGCTTATGATTAATTTTTTTCCCCCAAAATCAGCATTTCAGCTTGAAATTTTCTCTCTGTAACAATTTTTTTAATAAGATTTCTCTGTAACATTAATTATAAGCTCTTTTTTTGATAAATAGACGTAATTAATTTTCCAAAAAATCAAATTTTTGCCGATACATATTCTCGTACAAAATAAAATGAGTACTTATACTCAGAATAATGATTACTACTTCATTTAAAGATCATGTTGCATCTAGAGAGTAAATCAATATAGTTCTGTTGTATTTGCCCACAGATACTGTATTGTGCGTTGGATAAAGTAATTGTAAACATAGTAGTCGATCGCGGTGTGGAGTGGCCGAGCCATAAAATGCTATGGCATAATAGCACATAGCAGGATAGCTGTTATTTTGAAAAAAATTCAGATAAAAGTGTGAAGTGTAGCATCCTTTGTGGGGATGTAGAGCCATAAAAAGGGTGCCAAACAAAATAGCCATGGTGAGGAGAGAATCTTGAGATATTTTCTTTGTGAAACATGTGCTATGTTCTGTAGTCAATTGCACGCTATAGCGGTGGAGCATCGCGTCACGGAGGTTGGCCGCTCCAGTACTCAGTTCGTGTCACGCTTCAGATTCGCGGCGATTGCGGCGCAAATCGCGGCAAGATCGCAGCCAAAAATGCGGCGTAGCGGCCGCACTCTCGTTTCCAGAGAAAGTCAGAAACCCTATTTTTCTTCTCTCCTTTCCACTAAAATTTCTGGTATGTCCTCCCTTAAACATGGGAAATTTCATTTTTGCCCTCACTTAAATATTTTTATGCTTCTGTTTGCCCTTGTGAAAAGAAGTGAACTCTCCATTTTAACTAACAAAATCTCCATTTTGACCTTACTTAAACTAGAGAAATCTCTATTTTAACCTCACTTAAACTCTTCAACCCATCGTCTTCAACCTCATGACACCATTTATCTTACAGCAGCTCCTTCTTTTTGTGAAAAACAGAGCAACACATCAAACCTGTTGCGCAAACCCATAGCACATGTTCCACAAAAAAAATATCTCAGCATTCTCTCCTCACCATGGCTGTTTTGTTTGGAACCCTTTTTATAGCTCTACATCCCCTCAAATGATGCTAAACTTCACACTTTTCTATCTGTATTTTTTCAAAATAGCAGCCATCCCGCTATGCGCTATGCTGCTATGGCTTGGCTGCTCTGCGCCGTGATCCGGGATTGACTACTATGGTGCTATGGGTTTGAGCAACAGGGATGATGTGTTGCTCTGTTTTTTGGGAAAAAGATGGAGCTGCTGTAAAAGATTAAGGGAGTCAGGAGGTTGAAGAGGATGAGTTGAAGACTTGAAGTGAGGTTAAAATAAAGATTTCCCTAGTTTAAGTTAGGTTAAAATGGAGATTTTGTTGGTTTAAGTTAGGGTAAAATGGAAAGTTTGCATGTTTTGTAAGGGCTAAAACAAAATTTCCCATGTTTAAGTGAGGGCAAACCAGAAATTTCCCTGGAAAAGAAAGAAAGCAATAGGGTTTCCGACTTTCTCAAAGCAGAGCGCAGCCAAGATGCTGGGATTCTGTCCATGATTTCGCCTCGATTTGCGCTGCAACTGCTGCGACTATAAAGTGCGATGCGAATGGACTCCTGGAGCGGCCAACTTCTGTGACGCTACACTGCCACTATAGTGCCGCTGTAGCTTGTGATTGACTACTCTGATTGTAAAGCTGTTGTCCTGTTATGGTAGACTGTACTTAATCAATTATAGATATTCATGAGAATATTTTATTATATATCTACTTCATGTTTGTGGAGCTTGGACTCTTAAACGTGTTTTTGGATTTTTCTTTACTGGGGATAGAGTTAGGGAGCATATTTTGACCAAAAGCATGGTTTCTTTGGTATTAAAGATTGAAGACTTTTGCTTTTACTTTGAAGTAAAATATTTTTACGCTATCCTGTAGCTCATGGGAAAACCCAAAATGGGAATGCCAGTTATTCCTTTTTTTTCGGCAATGACCTCTTATTGGTCCTTATTTGAGTAGTAAAGATCACAATTTATACACTATAGTTGGTAATGATTTCTGTTCCTCAGCAATATAAAGTTGTACGAGGAAAATGATAGAAAATTCTGTTAAGAAATCATTTGTATTAAATAAAGTAAAATCATTTATAGTTTAATCAGTCTATGAATCTGGGAATTGCATATCTTTAGGTCTTGTCATATTTCATGTAATTTTACATTGTAAGATCTAGGATGGTATTTTTTCCTAGTTACTATATAAGGGAAATTGTCATTTTCTATAATATTGAACCGTTACCAACCTTACCTCACCTAGTGGGCAAGGGTTGGTTTTGTTGTTGATAATCATTGCATTGCTGTTGAACTGATATACTGTTTTATCTCATATACATATATGGTCATATCATCTTACTCTGGTGTTGCAGACCGCTGCACTTGTGTGTGGCAACATGGAATGTTGCTGTTGTGAAGAGATGGGTGGAAGTTGCTACATCTGATGAGATTGCTGAAGCAATTGACATACCGAGCCCTGTTGGCACTGCCTTGTGCATGGCAGCTGCTTCTAAGAAAGACCATGAACGCGGTATCCAAAACTTCATTGCTTGATGATGATTTTGAAATTTGGCTGTTTTGATAGAGCTCTTGTTTTCTAGATAAATCTGTTTTCTGTTTTTTATTTGCTGCAAGATTTGGTGTAATTTTTCCTTCTAATAGATTTACTTAGTTGATGGTAATAAAAGGTTTTAAAAAATAAACGTAAGGGTGAGGTTATAAGGCATCTATTTTGAAGCTCTAATGTTTGTCTCATTTAGTCACCATGTTGATCCCTCAAGAAGAAAGAGCTCTGAAGTTTGTCTAGAAATCCTTGAATGTTGACTGTATATTGGTTCCAAGGGTTTTGATAGAAAGGTGATAAACCAAACTAAAGGAGGATGAGGAATCCTCCAGAGCAGAGAAAACTAAGAGCAACAAAGTTTGAAGGAAAAAGAAATCGTGAATGTAGCAAAGGTGCCCAATCTCTAATGGAGACTTGAGCCAAGCACCACAGGGTGGCCATAAGGCAGTAGAGCACCATGCAAGATGCAAGCATTATGCTCCAACCAAATACTCCAAAGAACTGCAAAAACTGCACAATGTTACAGTTTCTACTTTATATGCCTTACTGGTTTATCTTGCTATTTTACATTTTTCAATATGCAATAAACAATGTTCTCTTATGTGTAACATTAGTGGTTTAAGTTGACCTTATGTGTGAGTGACTTGCATGTAAGCTGTTATTGTCGGTTTATACTCTTCCTGGAGAACCCAAGTTGCTTTGGCCTTATGCTTTTTGGCCTATCTTAGAATTTTCACGTGCCTCTAGGTGTAGCCTCAATCTGAATTTTTTCACTGGTTAGCTGTCTAAAATGGATAATTAAGTTGGTCAAATGACCTTGATCTACTTAGTTGCAGAAATTTTGATTAATTTCTGATGGGACGGGGATGAACCACTCCAAAGAAATAACCAATTTTTTTCCTCCACTTTTGAATGTTAAGAAAAAGAGGAATAACAAGTGTGTCTCTTTATTTCTTTGGTAGAATTGATTAATGTGGGTGATAAACAATTGTGAGAGTGTAAGTCATGTTATATTTTCACAATGTTGACAAATGCATCATGGCTTATGGAATGTTTTAGGATTTTTTTTTTTTTTTTTATTTGAACTACTTTGTGGGAAATATTTGTTAAAGGAGACTTGTAATCTGAAGAAATTAAGATCAATTTGCAACTGAGGAAGTAATAATCATTTTCCAAATTTCTTATGTTTAATAATTTGTTTCCTTATCTTAGTTAGGGGCAGATTTGTCATTATATTAGGGGGCTGGAGCTTGTATTTCAATTTGGCTCTGTCTTGTGCTTATTGACTCTTTAGGAATTCCTTTTTTTTTTTTTTTTTTGCCCTTTTTAGGTTTGACTTACCCTTGCTTCCAGGAACCAACCCCCCCCCCCCCCCCCCCAAAAAAAAAACAAAACCCACTATAAGTTCGTGTTCTTAGTTGATTTGAGCCTTTTTGGTTGTAGATACTCCCGGTGTTTCTTTTTGCTTGCAATTGCTGAAACTTGAACAGTTTTGTGCAACTATCAATCTATTCCTATAGAAATTTAAATTCTTTCTAATTGAAAAAGCTGAAGTGTTGGGCCTGGAAATAAGGATGTATTTTGTCACTATAATATGATTATGTTGATCACTTGCATGTGAATTGAATCATTGGCATATGATATCTATATTAGATTTTTTGACTACCAAGTTCATTTTTATTGTAATTGAAGTTTGCCTTACATTTCATGATTCTGCCTTTCTATTGAATCCCTATTCATCCTGAAATTTGACAGTTAATGCTTGGATAATTTCAAAATCATTCTGCTGTTCTTCTCTTTACTATTCTAATTGAATTATCTGATCTTGTTTGCTAATGCCAAATATAGAAGGGAGGGAACTAGTGCGGATATTGCTTGCAGCAGGAGCAGATCCATCTGCTCAAGAACAGAATGGGAGGACAGCCTTGCATACTGCTGCGATGACTAATGATGTGGACTTGGTTAAGGTAAGTGAATCACTTCTTGATTAAAATGATTAAGTCTCCGTTTATATTCTGTTGGTTGCTGAAGTATGCACATTCTATCCATTATATATTAACATTCATCCCGTGTGTTAATAATTTTTCTTTCTGGGTGTTTTTGTGTAGGTTATTCTTGCTGCTGGAGTTGATGTGAACATTCGCAATGTGCACAACAGTATACCCCTTCACTTGGCCTTAGCTAGGGGTGCAAAGGCATGTGTTGGACTGCTTCTAGATGCTGGAGCAGATTATAATTTGCAGGTTTTCATTCAAGTTCCCATTTCCACTGTTATATCACAGACACAAATTAAGTATAATTGTAATTATGGTGACATATAATTTCCAATTTGTAATTACATTATTGCTTTCTAAATGAAGATGGTGTTTTCTCTGTAATGCCCTTTTTTTTTCTCCTCCTGATTTCTCATATGGTTTACATAAGACTGGTTCTATTTATATATATATATATATATATATATATTATATCTTCACTATGACTTATTGATTGCTGAATATAGTCTCTGATGCAGCCGTCTTCATTATTGAGTAAATGAAACTTTCTAATACTTCATACAGTTAAAGGTGTATGCAGTGCTAGGAAATATGGTGAACATGATTCCTAGTATATTAAATCAATTGAGTATGCTGGAGAAGAAAGAATGGGATATTGAAACTATTTCTTCAACTTAGGGTGTGTTTTGTTGGGGAGTAAAATGGAGGTAAAAGTTTTAACACATGAAACTCATCTAGGTAACTTTTACCCCCATTTTTACTCCCCAACTAAACACACTCTTAATATGATTCATTTCCATAGTAGTCAATCCCGGATGGTAGCAGCCAACCCCAAAAACGCTGTAGCGATATAGCGGATAGCCGGATGGCTGGATGGCCTCTATTTCATAAAAAAAAAAATGTAATATTGTGCATTTTACACATAAGTACATAACTCATAGATGTTCAAAAATAATTAAAAAAAATTCACTAATTGAAGTTTCTTGTACTATAAAAAGTAAAAACATTCTTCCCCATCAATGAGACAATGATAAATCATCATCATAATTATCCCCCACAACCAAGTTCTCTTCATCACCCCTCCCCACCCCCCAAAAAAAAAAAACCCCAAAACAAAACCTTGAACTAGACTTAAAAATTGCTTTGTATTGGTCCTCATTCTCATCTGACTCTGTTTCATCCTCCTCGTCATCAAAATATTCTTCTTTTTCCATAGGCTCCTTCCCTTTCTTTCTTGAGTTAAACTTAGAAGTCCTTACAATTGCAGCAGCAGTAGTCATAGGTTTCTTCAATCTCGTAGCAAACTTAGTGTTTTGGAAAGGCTCACTAGCACCTACTGCAATAGAAACATCACCTCGAGTCAAATCATCATTGTCAAATGCCAATTCATCCTCAGCATCTTCCTTGTCCATTAGACCAAGTCTTGTGACTTTTTTATGCTCAAGCTTGCTTCTTTTCTTGGAATGAATCTATTACATCACAATTCAATTCAAACTTCAATTTTAGTTCGGAAGCACTAAATGAAACTTTGTAGAGGATAATTATGTGATAACTGATATTTGCTTACATGCTCAAAAGTTTTCCAATTACGCTCACATCCCGATGATCTACAAGTCAAACTTAGCACCTTGATAGCAAATTTCTGTAAGGTAGGAGTGGATGATCCAAAATTCCTCAACCATTCAGTTGTGATTCAAAGCCAATTAATTAACATTGCTATTTGCTAAATTTATCAATAATCAATAATGAAATACTAAGTACATCTATCTTAGAATCTTACCGGGAACCAGTGTGTTCCTATGTTTTATTGCAAACTTCGATCCAAACACCCGTTCAATGCTCTTGTAATAAGGTAACTCCAATACAATCCTGTCATCTTCCTCTTCATCTCTAACCAACCTCTCAATACATTCATATAGTCCTTGCATCACTTCTTCATCAAACTCAATATTTTCGTTGCTATAGTAAAACTCAGGGTTTAGAAAATAGCTAGCTGCATGCAATAGATGATGAAGTTGTGACTCCCATCTTCTATCAATAATAGCAAAAACATCATTGTGCAACCCTTCTTTTTTCTTTGAAAACTTATTGAATAGTTTCCTTAACCCAATCCATTGCTTCATAGATATATGCCATCGTAGGCTTTTTCTTATTATCAACAAGCCTAAGGACATTGACAAGTGGCCCCATAACCATAATACAATGTTGCACATCATTCCAAAATGAAGCTGACAATATAGTATCACTTGCTCTCTTCCCCCTTACTTCTTTAGCTGACTTGGACTTCAACCACTCATCTAAAGTGAGCATCCTTCTAAGGTTGTGCTTTAGTTTGAACGGCCTTTGCAAAGTAAGAAAGGTTGTAGCAAACCTTGTCACTCCATGCTTGACCAATTCCATCTTGTTAGTAAACTCTCTCATAATGTTCAAGGCCAATGTGTGGTTGTAGATGAAGCCCACAAGATTTATTCCTCTTGAGATTGTCTTTTTAACTCAAGGAAGCTTTCCAATGTCCTCCAATATCAAGTCCACACAATGTGCAGCACACGGAGTCCAAAAGAGGTTCTTCCTCTTAGCTTCAAGTACTTTGCCTAAGAAGAATCAAATTAAATGAAACTAGATAAGTGGCCAATAATCAAAGCAGGTAAAAGAAGGCAACTAGGCTAAGTTTCCTTGCCGCAATTGCCTCTTGAAATGTTATTCATGCATTGGTGTATCATGCTCTTTATGTTATCCATGTAAATGAAGCTTTTAAGTTGGCTTTTGTGCGTGAATCAAGATAAAAGCGTGAAACTTTGTGTTTTACAAGTTTTGCTTACCATGAAGAAATAATTGGAGGACGATGTACCTTTATCTTTTAGAAGAAAGCTTTGCCATTATGACCTTGCCATTTGAGGTCCTAATGTAATTTTATTTTAGGATGATGATGGTGACAATGCTTTCCATATAGCAGCAGAGACAGCAAAAATGATACGTGAAAATCTTGACTGGCTAATTGTCATGCTAAGGAATCCCGATGCTGATATTGAAGTCAGAAACCACAGGTACATCACAGCTAAAGGCACTGCATTTTCATTAAGTTCTTTTATTACTTTTTGTTATGAACACATCTGAAACTATTTTTTCAATCTTTGAAACTTCAAACTGTTGTGTTACTCCACCTTAACTAATTAAGCACAATGGTCTGGAATGCAATACTGTGACTGATAGGGTTGTCTTTTGTGACAGTGGCAAGACACTACGTGACATCTTGGAGGCCCTTCCCCGAGAATGGATATCTGAAGATCTGATGGAGGCACTCATGAATAAAGGAGTTCATCTGTCTCCTACAATGTGAGCAGAAGACATCATTTCTGCTATTTTATATTGGGTATGATATTTATTGTATACCATATATGACTAGTATACATTTAATTTTGTTGTTTCTTGGTTGTATGTAGATTTGAAGTGGGGGACTGGGTGAAGTTTAAAAGAACTGTCACAACTCCAACATATGGGTGGCAAGGTGCTAGACCTAAGAGTGTTGGCTTTGTGCAAAGTGTTCAAGACCGTGATAATCTCATTGTTTCATTTTGTTCTGGAGAGGTTCATGTTCTGGCCAATGAAGTTGTAAAAGTCATTCCATTGGACCGGGGGCAACATGTACAGCTGAAAGAAGATGTAAAAGAGCCCAGGTACGATTTTGCATAAATGCTACACAGTAATCTTTTGAATAACTGTCTGACTTCTTCATACAGTTTGTCTATGTTGGGGGTTTTCTTTGATTTGTATTATATACATATACATATAGATATACATATACATATTGCAGAGATCCTTTGCTATGTTGGGAGGATTTCTTCCTTCAAATACATGTTCATGTCAAAAACATAGGATTCAATGTGAAAGCTCCTCCAAATTCAGGAAGTAGTGAATTTTTTATTTTTATTTTGGGTTAAAAACAAAAGGAAAAAATGTAAAATGAGAGTATGGAAAAGAATTAACCCATTGAGCTCCTGTATTCTTCTTAATGACCACTGAGTAATATACACACACAAACCATTTGCAAGGCTCGAAATGAGGCCATATAGACACAACTGTTATAAATAAGCTGAAAGCGTAATACTTCTGCGTGGATATTGTAGCATTAAGTTCCTACCAATCGCATCGATTCATGCTAGCAAATTGGACTTCCCCAAGGTTGTTGGTTTATTCCTTCCAAAATCTTGTTGAAAATGAATGCATGGATATTTTTAAAATGATTTGTGTTATTTCTTTTGTTCTGGTGAATCCTGACTTCCCATTTGAAGAAAATAGACACTAATAACAACAACAGCAACTACTGTAGTCTCCAAGCATCTAAAACATGATAATAATGTCTTGCTATAGGGAATTATTTGGTCTTTGAGCTTGGAGTAGATAGTTTGTGTTAATCCAACTATCCAAGATGAGGTAGATGCAGTCTTAATCTTCCTGGAAGTGGCTGATTAGTGAAATCTGGCTAATGGGCGCCAAATAAGGTCCTGGAAGAAAGATGTTGAAATAAAATGCCCAGAGGACTTTGGTGACTAAGGGGATATTATCTACTTTCTTTGCTTCTTCCATATAGGCCTTAATTAGTTTGGTGGGATCTTTGTACTTCTTTCTAATCTTATACTCTTCATTCTCTTCTCAATTTTTTATCTGATCACTGGATAAGGGGGGAAAAAATATATAGAAGACAAGCAATGCTTGACTAATAATCCTTGATTTTGCGTTTGTCTTTGATATCAATGGTTGTTTATCTGTGATAAGGTTTGGTTGGCGTGGGCAGTCACGTGACAGCATTGGAACAGTATTATGTGTTGATGATGATGGAATCCTTCGTGTTGGGTTCCCTGGAGCATCCAGGGGATGGAAAGCTGACCCAGCAGAGATGGAACGGGTTGAGGAATTCAAGGTTGGAGACTGGGTTCGTATTCGTCCTACTCTTACATCAGCTAAGCATGGATTAGGTTCCGTTACGCCTGGAAGCATTGGCATTGTATATTGTATTAGACCAGACAGTAGTCTGTTAATAGAACTCAGCTATCTTCCAAATCCATGGCATTGTGAACCTGAGGAGGTGGAGCATGTTTCACCTTTTAGGGTAAGTGGAATGTAGATTATTTTTGTTGTAAGACATGGTCTATTTACTCCTGTTTTAATCACTTGATTTATGTTAACAATTTCTTTTTATCTTACAGATTGGTGACCATGTGTGTGTGAAGCGATCTGTTGCAGAACCTAGATATGCTTGGGGTGGTGAAACACATCATAGTGTTGGAAGAATAAGTGAGATTGAGAATGATGGTCTCCTAATAATAGAGATACCAAACCGACCCATACCATGGCAGGCTGATCCATCTGATATGGAGAAGGTGGAAGATTTCAAGGTGCAAATTCGTTCTGCTGATCATTTCCACCATTTTTTAGTCTGTTGCCCTTGTATTTTTGTTGTGAGATGCCTTATTGTCTTGCTCTTTTTAACTTGCTAATTTGTCCAAATGCAGGTTGGAGATTGGGTCAGGGTGAAGGCTTCAGTGTCTTCTCCAAAATATGGGTGGGAAGATATTACAAGGAACAGTATTGGGGTAATCCACAGCTTAGAGGAAGCTGGTGATATGGGTGTTGCCTTTTGCTTCAGAAGCAAGCCTTTTTCTTGCTCAGTAACTGATGTGGAGAAAGTTCCCCCTTTTGAAGTGGGACAAGAAATTCATGTGATGCCGTCTGTTGCTCAGCCACGGCTTGGATGGTCAAATGAATCGCCAGCTACTGTTGGAAAAATAGTGAGAATTGACATGGATGGTGCTCTCAACGTAAGCTTATTACAGTTTTTTTTTCCCCCTAATATTTGCATGAGGTTAGTACACTTCTAATGACTATTAAGTTTTAACCAAACTGTAACTTCTGAAGTTCTCAAAAAGCTGTAGCTGAACAAGACCGAATACAGTTCTGTTATGCAATGCTTGTAAAGCCATATAAACATTGTGTGGGAAGAAGCTTTCATCTGGATAGATTTTTCAGACTCAGTTAATTAAAGTTGGGTGGAATGAATCCGTCGGATTCTGCCACTTTATATGGCAGAATTTCTAGTTTATCAGAAAAAGTTTCAAAAAGGTCCAGCTGTATCTTGATACTGATAAATTCTAACTGCTCTCTCTGTATCTGGGTTTAAGTTTTTTGGATTGATGTCAAACACAAATTTGAGCCATGATTTGACAATCATTATTATTGCTATTAGTATATTTTTCATAAAACTTAGTTGACCATTACTGATTAACCACCTTAACGCTGAAGTAGGGTAGACTGAGTTTTAGAATTTGCCCATACTCACAGATATAGCTGTTGTGAATATGGTGCTTTAGGAAAACTACTACTTGTTTTAGCTATGCTGGTATTCTGCCCTATACCCATTTATTATCAGAAATGAGAAAATTAGAATGACTAGAATATAGGCCACTGTTGCTATTACATTAGGTCAGCTTCATGTAGAAGTGAAAAACACTTCTGTGACAATGTTATTTGTGATTTCATCCTGAGATTTCTACAGAAAATAAGTGATTTTACTTGTTTCTTTGTAGGTGAGAGTCACTGGTAGGAAAAGCTTGTGGAAAGTCTCCCCTGGAGATGCAGAACGACTTCCTGGATTTGAAGTTGGTGATTGGGTACGCTCAAAACCCAGCCTTGGAACCAGACCAAGTTATGACTGGAATAGCGTTGGGAGAGAAAGTTTAGCTGTTGTGCATAGTGTACAAGATTCTGGATACTTGGAGTTGGCTTGCTGTTTCCGTAAAGGGAAGTGGATCGCTCATTATACTGATGTTGAAAAGGTTCCTAGCTTTAAAGTCGGTCAGTATGTCAGATTCCGATCTGGTCTGGCTGAACCAAGGTGGGGTTGGAGAGGAGCTCAGCCTGAATCTCAGGGGGTTATAACCAGCATTCACGCCGATGGAGAAGTCAGGGTCGCATTCTTTGGGTTGTCAGGATTGTGGAGAGGGGATCCTTCTGACCTGCAGGCTGAGCACATGTTTGAAGTGGGAGAGTGGGTGAGGTTGAAGGATGATGCAGATAATTGGAAATCAATTTCACCAGGTAGTGTTGGTGTGGTACAAGGAATAGGGTATGAAGGAGATGAATTAGACAGAAGCACTTATGTTAGCTTTTGTGGGGAGCAAGAAAAGTGGGTAGGACCAAGTTCCCATCTTGAAAGAGCAGACAAACTCTTCGTTGGACAGAAAGTTAGAGTTAAACAACATGTAAAGCAGCCAAGATTTGGGTGGTCAGGGCACACCCATGCTAGCGTTGGAACTATACAAGCAATTGATGCTGATGGAAAGCTTCGAATGTACACTCCAGCTGGATCGAAAGCGTGGATGTTGGACCCATCAGAAGTGGAGGTGGTAGAAGAGAGGGAGCTCTGTATTGGAGACTGGGTAAAAGTTAGAGCATCAGTTTCAACCCCAACCCACCAGTGGGGGGAGGTGAGTCATTCCAGCATTGGAGTGGTGCATCGGATGGAAGATGAGGATCTGTGGGTGGCATTCTGCTTTATGGAGAGGCTATGGCTTTGTAAGACATGGGAAATGGAAAGGGTTAGGCCATTTAAAATGGGGGACAAGGTAAGAATTAGAGATGGACTTGTGACACCACGGTGGGGATGGGGAATGGAGACGCATGCCAGCAAGGGACAGGTGGTAGGGGTAGATGCAAATGGCAAACTAAGAATAAAGTTCCGGTGGAGGGAAGGAAGGCCTTGGTTAGGAGACCCTGCTGATATTGCTCTTGATGAGAACTGATGTGCTACTGTAGGAAAGTGGAATCTTGTATTTAACAATTCACATTCAGCTCTCTAGGCTATGCTTTTGCTGGGCCTGAGCTTGTGCAAAGTGGAAAGCTTTATGATTCCTGTTATCAGATGTGTTCTCATAGAACTTCTTTCTAAATATTGGAATGCAGTTGGACAGGATTTATTGATTTTGATAAACACAGTGAAATGATTGAAGTTGTGAAGGGGAAGTTGGCTTGCAGGCCTAGATATGGAGATTTAAAGGCAGCGCAGTTGGGTCCATTCATATTCATTACTCACATAAGTTTGTAGTACCAGATTTTGAGGTATATATATATATATGTTTATTAAATATTGTTGTACAAATTATACTCAGCAGTCAACTTAAATGCATTTTTTGGGCTCACCTCTATGCTGTTGCACATTATTCTTGAATGAAATTGGTTGTTATACAGTCTGCAATATTCTCGCCGTTTTCTGATTTTTTTATAGATACAAGCACCTTTTTCATCTCAGTTCAATGAGTACTTGTAAGGTGCTTTTCGCCTTGAGGCATCGAGCATATAGCACATCATGGTTAGCAAATTATATGGCTGGAGCTTTTTGGGTGTTTAACCCTTATCAATTAGGTGCTAAAGGTTCACCTCGCCTGAACCAAAAAGGCTAAACTGGTGGTGTGCAGCTCGCAGGAGTGGCAGGGCGTCAACCAGCAAGCATCGTTGAACCTTTCCTAAAATCTCATCTTAGGATATGATTGAGTTTATGATTTAAATTTTGCTTTGTAAACCTTCATTTTCCCTCTTTTCTTTCAAAACCTATAAAACATTTTGTGATCAGCAACGTGTGGCAGTAGAAAAAGATGATGTACCCCAAGACCTCACACAAGAACGCATGTTATCATTCTATTGCTTGCCGACATAAACAAGCTTTACTTTCTGGTGTGATTCTCATTCAAAATACCAACAGGTCTGTGGAACTGAGGAAATTCCATCAAGAATGAGATAGAAGTGGAGGACATTTTTTTACATTAAATTTCTTTAGGATAATTCACGACATAAAAACCTACAAAAGGCAATTTCTTCTTATTTATATGTCTGTTATATGTAATGCCAGCTTGAAATCACATTTTTCTGCAGCACTGTCATGACCTATTCTTTCATGGAATGCTTTGTTTCGTATTTTTGGTAAATGTTAGATGTGCTCTAAAGCCGTGGATCAACTCCTATTGACTAATTTTGTTGGTTTTGGGAGGAAAGATATCAAGTTCCCATGGTAGTGTTGTGTTTGCACTTATTTGCTGCATCTGGGTAGGAGCATAACTAGCATTTTTAGCAACTAACATTCAAATGAATAAGTTTTGTGGGATGAGGTTAGATGCCTTGAATCTACTTGGTGCAAGGTACATGATCTTTTAGATGGGTTTCCATCACTGATATTATAGTTATCAGAACCAAATTGATAATTGGCTCGACAAGGCATTGAGTTACTAGTTTAATAAGTGAGTGTTTGATTAAACCAATTGAACCATATTTAATTAAATAAATATATAAAAATATAATAAAATGTGATTATATGTGTGTGTGTGTGTGTGTGTCATATATATATGAGACTCAATGTCACAAATGTGTGTTTGACTCGGTGAATGGATTATGCCACCTTTCACCTGGACAAAAGTTTATTTGGTTAACTAAACTTCACGTTTTTTGGTGAATGCTTAAATTGAAGTTTGATTCCCCACATTGGAGTTTTATAATTTCTTTTTGAAATTCCCCTTAGCCCTTAAACATAATGTAATGCCTTAGGTCCACATGTCCTTAGTTAGGTCTAGTACAGTCTTAAGGTCTCTAGGGACCCACCAGTGTTGCCGGAAAGGCCCTGAGACCACCAAGTCACGAAAAACGTACAACAGATCAGTTGCTGTCAAGCATGCTCACCAGGCGAGCTACTATCCTCGCCAGGCGAGGCTTATGAGCTCGCTAGACGAGGTTCCTCGATACCAGAACAATATGAAAACGACACAGTTTTGATTTTTGATACCCTAACCTTATAAAAAAAAACCCTTCCATGTGTTTTTGGGCAGAAACACAAAAACCCTAAGCCCCAAACTCCTCTCATACCTCCCCACTCTTAACCCCACTCAATTTTACCTTCTCTAAGCTTCAAGGTAAGAGATTTTTGTTGGTTTATGTCATCTTTCTCTCCTTCCTTCCATGTTCTCGAGTATTGGTTATTTATGTTCTTCATGTTGTCAAGTTTGGGTGTTTCCCAAATGTTATTAGAGTTGGTTTAGAGCTGTATAGAGATTATCATATATTAATCATGGTTTTGTGATTGTTATGGCAAATGTTGGTGCCACCCCTACTCCACGGAGCTCAATTGGTATGGGCACTACTTGTTCCTTCCCTCCAGATGAATAGGTTTGATCCTATAACCTTGATTTATGATGATGAGAACTAGCATAATTGATGAAAAAATGAGATATTGTTGAACCTAGACTAGTAGAACCCCTTTTAAATTAGACCATGATTTTAGAATAAGGAGTTATTAAGAGGAATAGAGCCGTGAGTTAACGACATGCGAGGGACTATTAAATTTTAGTAAGGTGCATTTGTTCGCGAGGGGCTGAGCATCTCCAGACATATAGTTAGCATTATGTCTCTGTATTAATTCCTTAAAAGAATATTTATATTTTCCTATGCTTTATTTGAAATCAATATAGTTAGCATTATGTCTCTCTGTTAATTCCTTAAAAGAATATTTATGTTTTCCTCTGCTTTATTCAAAATCAAAATTATTATTATTATATTTATGGATGGAAATGATTCTAGCTTTGCGTTATTATTTATGTAATGTCCTTTTTGTCCCATGTATGGTTGTGGGTAAGAATTCACTCGCTAACTTTTAAGATAAAACCCCCTCATCTTTTCCTTTCCCTTATGGATCCTACTGCTATCTTGGATCCATCTCAACTTCCTCCTCAATAGTAGGATACTTTTAGCTTGGGTGAGCTTCAAATAGCAGTGAAGTATTTTGCTTTTTATATAGAGTGCTCCAATGTTGTGCGAGCAGGATCCCGAATCACACATGTTATAGTATTTTGACACCATGATTCACATTTCTTAGGTATTTAAAAGCATATAGCTTTCATGATTCTTTTGTGTAAAGCAACTCAACTTATTTGGTAATACATTTACAGTTTAATAGTTGATTTATGAAATGAGTTGTTTGTGATTATTATTATGATTTGAAATTGCAAGTTAAATTATATTTAGAACTGGAATTTTATGATTAAAGTATGCATATAGTACGATTCAGCGATCATGAGACTTACATGGGGATGAAATTTCTCACGTGCCGATCACATTTTCAAATTGGGTCGTGACACACACGTGGTTCAATCACCAGTTTAGTGCCCGGTTCTATTGCTTGCTCGCCGATTTGTTTTGGGTTTGACAAAGGGTTAACTAATTCAATGCTTTTCCGATTTGAATAAAAAATTGAAAGGGACTAGTGCCTAGTTGATTGGTTTCCGATCCAAACCTATCATTCCAATCATATTTGGATAACTATGACAGATATGCTAAGATATTGAAAATTCTGATCTTTTGATATCTTTTTGTTTGCTTTTTACTTGAAGGACCTCTGGTCCTCTTTATTATTTGTAATATTCTTTTCCTGTTTTTGAATTTTTTTAAATCCAATAAAAAACATTTAATACCAAGAATGTGAAACATGAGTTTAAAGGGCAGAGCAACAGGATAGAATAGTGAAAATTTCTATATTACTTTTCACTTGTAGAGGTGAAAGTTCCATATATTCCTAACATTAGTAGTGTACAACAGTACAAATTTCTTAACAAAAAAATCTTCAACATAAACGTTATCATAATCTTGCTTCTCGACGTAACACCGGCAAAAGCAAGCCCAAAATGATGCTATAGGTTAAGAATGACAATCAGGATCAAAGCAAATTTAAGGACAAAAACACCTCTTCAGCAAATTTCATTAAAATCGTTGTGTGAGGTCGTTATTGGCCTTCCATGGGCAAAAAATGAGCTGTCACAATAGTTGGAAACCCAGTACCATCTAAAACACCTTATATTGACGAATGAAACAATGCAAAATCACTAACTGAACCCCTTTCTAAGAATCAGATTATAGGTTGATAGTAAAAGACAAAGCAAACCACTTGTGCGTACTATTCCTGCAACAAATGCTCCACAATTAAATGTTCCCATGTCCTTCGGAATAGAAATGAATCTATAAACCAGCGATGATCCATGAGCTTACTATTAATTGATGTACAAAAAGCCAGTCCGTGTAATAGTCAAGCAAAATGCTAACCGTGACAAACATATTTAACTATTTACTAGGAGCTTCTTTTTCACTTTTCATGTATTCATCTTCATGTTTAGTTCCTTTCTATAGTGAGGCAGCAACCTAACATAATAATCCCGAAAAGAAAAGAAAAAAAATAATGAAGCTGCTAAATTATTAAGATAGTTGCTTACTTTATCTTTTCCATGGAAAATCAGCATGTGGTGTAACCAGGACAAAACATAAATTTGCGAAGAATGTCTGCTTTGCATTGCCTCCACAAAAATAAATTAGGTGCTTGATCCTCACATACAAATGTACT
Organism: Dalbergia cochinchinensis; assembly: GCA_031216125.1. NCBI lineage: Eukaryota > Viridiplantae > Streptophyta > Magnoliopsida > Fabales > Fabaceae > Dalbergia > Dalbergia cochinchinensis. Next base: position 5,201,049 of record CM062374.1, read on the forward strand.
AATGTTCCATTTGCTTCAACTATTACGTCATTGATTATATGCCAAAACACATGGAACTCTCTCCAACAATGGGTCATGTGCTCAAAGTGCGTGCTTGCTCCTTACATATAGCTGTACTAGTGTTGTTATATATTATTGATTGGTTCAATTAAATTCCTTGAGAAAAGTGGGTTCAGGCATTTGACAATGGACATTGGTAGGGGCATATGACCACCAAACTAGTCAAGTTCGTCAATTATGTTCTAAATGGTGCTCGCAATTTACCTATCACAACACTTGTTAGGGCAACATACTTCCACCTAGCTGAGTTGTTTGCTCGAAAAGGGCGGGATGCATTTACTCGGCAAAGTGCTGGTCATGAATACTCAAAATTTGTCACTACATGACTTTGAGAAAATCAACAGTCAAGCAGAAACATGAACATCCTTATCTTCGACAGACATTATGAGTCCTTTCTTGTTAGAGAGCGATCTAGCAAGCAAGAATACAGGGTTGATTTGAGGCATGAATATTGTGACTTTGGCACTTTCCAGGTAGATCAATTTCCTTGTAGCCATGTGATTGCTTGTTGTGATAGTTAGAGGTTTGATTGGCACCAATATGTTGATGATGTCTATAGGACGAGACAGATTTGCAAAGTGTACCAAACATAGTTTAGGGTCGTGGGGCATGAAAGTTCATGGCCCTGATATAAAGGTCCAAAGATTTATCCTAACCCTACATTAAAGCGCACAATGAAAGGTCAACCTAAATCTACCTGTTATTTGAATGAAATGGGTTCCAGTGAGATGCGAAGACCACGACATTGCAGTCTTTCTCATGGCAAGGGACATAATCGTAGCCACTGTCCATACACTACTGGTCCTAGTTCATAGTGATGTGCTTGTGTTATTTTTTTTATTGATGTGTTGTACTCGTATCATCTTAGGTTGGTTATTCTATTTTTTATTATTGATATGTTGTACTCGAATCATCTTAGGTTGGTTATTGTTTTTTTTATTACTGATGTGTTGTACCTGTGATATTTTTAATTATGATATGTTGTACTTCCATTAATTTTATTATCGATGTGTTGTGCTAGTGTTTTCTTTATGATGTATTGTAGTTGTTATCAAGTTGTTTCTTTTCATCTACTTCTATTTTAAAAGTTAATTTATAATAGTTCATATGAATCTTAGTTAATGCCAAATATAAGCATACTAAATAAATACAAATATTAGTTCATTTTCAAATGACAAAATTACATAACCATGATTAATTAAATGGTCTACGCGAACGTGGCTTCTTGACTTGCCAAGGAGGGGTTGGGGAGTATCTTTCAAGGGATTTTGAATTAGGTCATAATTGCTTACCACATTCATATAGTTTATTAGCCACCCATCCAATTGCTCTAAAAGTCTTATTTATCATGCTTCGATCCTGGTCACCTCCTCCCTAATCATCCCCACCCTAGTTGCCATCTCCCTCATCACCCCCGCCCTCATTGCTATCTCTCTCATCATCCCCACCCTCATCTTCATCCTCACATCCTTGTCCCTCTCCCGCTCTCTCAACCTCCTGTACCTCTCCATGATATCCTCTACCCTAATATTGCATGCTAGGATTTGTGTACATATCAAATGGTGATACTGTGTGTGGAAACATCCAGTTGAGAACTTGTGTGGCCATTTGAGGTATATACACATCTTGCTACTGGAAAGGCTGCTTATTCAGATCAAGTTATGCCCAATAAGAAGATTGATCAGCCTTTCCTCGAGTGGATGATTAGCCAACATCTCTAGAAGATTGGCCAAAACCCTAGTCAGACTGATTGATAAGCCCCAATTGTGGAGGAGTTGGCCTAGGAATCCCACTGTTGAAGACTCTTATGTTGACAGAGTGTCATGATGGCTCCATATGCCTCGATCTATAACCCCTTTGAAAGAGAAGAGCGTCAATATAGCATCGTAACCGTGCCACCTGGGTCTACACAATCTACATAGCACATAATAAGTACAATTAACAAAAAGGAAGTAATGAATTATATATCATTTAAAGGTGTAGATAAAATGTAATACCTATATTATAACCTGGTTAGTCTGTGGATCCCTATAGAAGTGAGGCTCTTGGGTATGTTGTAGAAGGTAAAGCCATCTATCTCCTTTGTCATTCTAATGAAATGGTTGGGCAATTGGTTAGGCAATGGGGGTAGTCATGGTGATAGTAGTGATAAAGAGAATATTGAGGGGGATAGTGGGGAAGATAGTTGAAGAGGTGGCTGAAGCTGCTCTTGAGAAAACCTGTTAGGAAAAGGCAGAAGGGAATACTATAACCAATAATGAGTAGTGCCGTTGTAGTCTTGAGTAGGCTTTCCTTACAACTGACTGATGCGAGCGTACTCACAACAAATTAGAAAATAATTTTAATACTAAATTGTACCAAAAATGTAGCAAAGGGCATAACCTAGGTCGTCTCTCAAAGAGGCTTCAATACTTAGTTGAAAAATTATGGATTTGGAAGCATGAAAATTAAAACAATTAAAATTAAAAGTTAATAACAATGAGATAACAACAGTGAAGAAAGCACTAGTGCAAGGTAGATAACAACAGTGAAGAAAGCACTAGTGCAAGGTATTCCTAGGATTAGAAATCAATTATCATTGACCAAATATTAAATACATTGATGGCTATTAGTAATAAATTATTGGCAATTCTACTAGTGATCAATCGACCTCTAGAATTTGACCAATGCAAATAACTAATAAACGACGATCATCAATTTATTTAGAAATCAAATTGATTTAATGAACCAATTACTATAGCCTAACCACTAATCGGACAGTTAATTCTAATGTTCTCCCTCAAACATAAACTAATAGATCTATCAATTTATGCCCAAATGGTTTTCCTAAACGATAATCGTCAATTTAGCTATTCCAATAAAGATTATAGCAATCACTACAATAGTTAAAGGAATAGAAACTGCAGAACATTAAGAAAACCAATGCATTCAATATAAACAAAGGGTCTCAAATGTCATCTCAATTCATCTGGAAATCCTTACATTAGTAAAGAAATCTATTCCTCCATCTCTGGAGGATTACAATAATGAAGATAAAAGAACCTGAAAATAATAGTAATGATCCTTGTCACAATCTCAAAAACAGAGCACCTTCACCAATGGACCCTTAGAGAAAGAAGAATAGAGAAGGAGAAGAGAGAGATGTAGAGAGAGAATAATAGCAACTGAAAGTGGTGACTTAAAACCGAGTAAAAAGCTAGGGTACAAGTCTATAACAATCCTTTAAATACTACTCTCTAAAATAGTCCAAACTGGATCCAAAAACAGGTTAAATGAGTTGTTCTGTGTCATCTCACGAGCACTGCAGTGCTAATGAGCACTGCGCCGCTCAACAGCGAACTTTGTTGATGAACGCCATTTTGCAAGTTGTTGTTGAGCGCTACAGCACTGGACAAAATTGAATCTAGCCTTGGCACTAGAAATAGCAATTGTAGACCTTTGAATAAGGTTTCCAATTTCACCAAAATCAGCTCAATCAGACATCTGTAGCTTCAAATATTGCAAAAATACTAACTAGAGGTCAAGTTGGACAGCATCAGAACATCAGCAACCTTTAATCTTGCAACCCGATTTTCACCAAGATACTCTTAGAACTGGGTTTTGGGTTGAACATGAAAGTTGTAGAGGATTTCTTGAGCCTTCCAAAACATCTTTATTTGTCTTAATCCGATCCCTTGTTCTTGACAATTACATTTGATCCAAAGCTCTTGTACTCAAGACCATACTCAAAGAGACGAGTCAAACACAACATGATGTAATTACAAATTATCCCATAATCAATGCAAAAGCCATCAATTCTATGAAAATCACACAATGAGGGATAAATCAAAATCCTTATTAATTATGTCAACAATATAGTAAAACTCATGTAAAAAGCCAAGGTTCAGAAGTAAGATAAGTGGCACAAATGCCTCTTATCAAACTCCCCCACACTTAAGCTTTCACATTTCCTCATGTGAAACTAAGATCAAACCAAGACATGGATGAGAAACAGTAAATAAGGACTACACTAAACTCCTAACCTAAAATGCATGATACGTGTAATTAAATGATAATACACCAATCCAATGAACCTAGAGGTACAACAGTAAGCTTTCACACCAACAATTAAAAGAATTAAAACAAGCAAGGCATGAACAAGAACATATCATACAGAGTAGAATTCATATATGATGCATGCATCAAGCACAAAAGTCCTCCCAAGATCAGTGTTTTCCCCTCATTCACTCAAGTGTTTGGGTTATGATGCACACTCAATCACATCAAATGAAAACGCATTACTATAAGCTTGCTACAGGTCTCATTCTCCATTTTGTCACACACATATGCATACTGAATCAAGAGGACTTACCTTTGGTTGTAATGGGGCTTGGATGAAGGTGGATAAAAATATAGGCCAATGGGGTTAAACCTCAAGTCAAAAGAGAGCAAATGCATACACCAAGAGCACAAGTGCCTAAGGGTACACTTTGTCCAACTTAACACAATTACAGACCTTTCTTTTGCAACGTGGCACATCTTCAACTAAATTTTTTTTTTCAGAATTTTGTTTTTCCTTTTTTTTTATTATTTCAATCAAAATTTTTTTTCTTCTTGGTGTGCCACTTGCTGAATTTATTTTTGTACACATTATTTCCCCCGCACACTTAAATTGGGGCATGTCTGTATGCTCTTCTCCACACTTATGCTCAAGCACATATAAGAGTTGCATAAATGCTCTCCTAAGCCTAAAAGGTTGGGAATTTTCATGGTTTTTCACTTTTGGCTAAGGATGTGCTAAAACAAAAGAATGGGCAATAAGGCTCAAAGGGGCTAAACAATGGTAACATACAAAAGTTGGCTGTATGGGCAATTGTCTAAAGACAAGAAAAATGCCTCAATCATATTCAAGCATGCACATGGAAACATATTTTCAAGCAAGACCCTAAACAAGTTCTAGAATGCAAATCCAAAAAGGGAAACACACATGAACAAATAAGGATGACATATTATAATTCAATCAAAGAGGCTTAAAATCTCACAGATAGTGCATGTACTTAATCCAATCATCACAATGAATCCACCAAGCATGCAACACAGGATAAAGTCAATGCCAAGCAAGTCCATAAGGTGCATGTGGTGTGAGCCTAGGCATGTAACCTCTAAGGTGCCAAAGGAATGGTGTAAACTGCAAATAAAAATAAATATGATGTAAGAATTAAAACTAAAAATAACAACAAATAAAATGCAGAAAAATAAAAAGGAAAGGTAAAGAAAAACCTCATAGTAGGTTGTCTCCCACCTGTACTTTACTTTAACGTCCCTAAGTTGAACGGTCAGGACCCTCATGGAGGGTGAGCAGCTTCAACCCATAAATAGGCTGTTTGAGCCCTTAGATCTATGGGAGTCTTATGAAGGTGCATCAGCCGGTGCCCTTCAATTTTACACCGAGTCATCCTAGAAAATTCCAGCTCAATTGGACCATTAGGGTACACACAGGTGACCAATACTGGTCCCTTCCATCTAGACCTTAGCTTCCCAACCATCAGTTTTTCCCTGGGCTCATGTAGCAAGATCTATTGCCCCTCACAAGACTTCTTACCCAATATGGGCTGGTCATGAAGTACCTAGCAAATTGATGACTACTGCCTGGATAGTGCATCTGTATCTGAAAACTTAGAACACTCTAAAACAACAGGTGCATCATATCCCATGGAAGAAGAAAAAATGGGGAAGGGGGGATCTGGGTCTTTATAAGCATCATCAACTAAAGAGTCAATGACATCAATGCCAAACACGGAGTGTTCCTTATGGGGGTGTTTCATAGCATCAAATAAGTTAAATTGAACTTTCATGTCCCCACACTCCATGGATAATGTGCCAGCATGAACATCAATCAAGGTTTTAGCAATTTCAAAAAGGGTCTTCCCAATATCAATGTATGCTGGTTGGGATTGGTGTCATTTTCCATTTCAAGCACTTAAAAATCTACAGGGAATATTAAATCATTTACCTGGACAAGAATATCTTTCAATACTCCCTTTGGTCTTGTGATGCTACGATTGGCCAGCTGAATTTGCAACTTGGTTGGCTTGAGCTCTCCAAAGTGCAAGGACTGGTAAAGTGATTTAGGCATAACATTAATGCCTGTTCCAAGGTTAGCCAGGGCTCTAGTGATGCGCAAGTTCCCAATGGTACAAGGATCATAGAATGTGCCTGGGTCTTTGCACTTGGTTGGCAAGTTGCTTGACTTGATAATGGAGGAAGCATTGACCCCCATAGTCACCTTGTCTTCCCCACTGCCCTTGATCTTCCTCCTATTGGTGCAAAGATCTTTCAAGAATTTTGCATATTTTAGAATTTGCTTTATTGCATCCAATAGAGGAATATTCACTTGCACTTTTTTGAATGTTTCCCAAGTTTCAGAATCCAATTTTGATGCAGCAGACTTTCTGGGTTGGATCCTTTGTAGGAATGGCAATGGGGGGAGGAATTCTGGAGCCTTTGTAGGTTCTGTGGAGCGCTGCAACGCTCACCCAAGGAGTGTCCTGGTGCCAAGCTCCCATGTCACTTGTATTTCCTGAAACACTAAACAGAGGATCAGAATGCTTAGATGGTTCCGCTTGTTGACGCTTTGCCTGCCTGATTTTTCTCAAAGTTTTCTCAATTTCAGAATCAAGAGGTATTAAATTTCCAACAGACAAGGAACGCCTCATACAAGGGAACAGAATTTTTTTTTTTTGCGGAGTAAGATAATTGCAGAATATAAAAAACAGTAAATAAATTAATAAAAACTAGAAAAATTAAAATAAAAAAATAAAAAATATACAACTAAGTTTAATATCTTCCTGGCAATGGCGCCAAAATTTGATGCAAGCGTCGCAACTCACAACAAATTAGAAAATAATTTTAATACTAAATTATATCAGAAATGTAGCAAATGGCACAACCTAGATCGTCTCTCAAGGAGGCTTCAATACTTAGTTGGAAAATTAGGGATTTGGAAGAATGAAAATTAAAACAATTAAAATTAAAAGTTAATAAAAATGAGATAATAGCAACAGTGAATAAAGCACTAGTGGAAGGTAGTCCAAGGATTGGAAATCAATTATCATTGACCAAATATTAAACAAATGATGGCAATTAGTAACAAATTACTGGCAATTCTACTAGTGATCAATCAACCTCTAGAATTTGACCAATGCAAATAACTAATAAATGACGATCGCTAATTTATTTAGAAGCCACATGGATTTAATGAACCAATTGCTATAGCCTAACCACCAATCGGAAAGTTAATTCTAATGTTCTCCCTCAAACATAAACCAATAGATCTATCAATTTATGCCCAAAGGGTTTCCTTAAACGACAATCGCCAATTTAGTTATTCCAATAAAGATTATAGCAATCACGACAATAATTAAAGGAATGGAAACTACAGAACATTAAGAAAATCAATGCATTCAATATAAACAAAGGGTCTCAAATGTCATCCCAATCCATCCAAAAATCCCTACACTAGTAAACAAATCTACTCCTCCATCTCTGGAGAATTACAACAATGAAGATAAAAGAACCTGAAAATAATAGCAATGATCCTTGCCATAATCTCCAAGACAGAGCATCTTCACCAATGGAACCCTTAAAGAGAGAAGAATAGAGAAGGAGAAGAGAGAGATATAGAGAGAGAATAATAGCAACTGAAAGTAGCGGCTTAAAATTGAGTAAAAAGCTAGGGTAAAAGTCTATAACAATCCTTTAAATACTGTTCTCTAAAATAGTCCAAACTGGGCCCAAAAATAGGCTAAATAAATTGTTCTGCATCATCGCACGAGCGCTACGGCGGTCCACAGTGAGCTTTGCTAATGAACGCCATTTTGCAGGTTGCTGTTGAGCACTTGTGATACCCCATATACGGAATTTAATGGTATCTGAATTATTATTATTACTATTAGCATTATTAATTAGTACTTATTATTGCCATTAGTGTTATTGTTGATATTATTAATATTATTATATTATATATATGCACAAGTATAACCCGTGTTGCATGAGGCACACGAGATTGCTTATATGTTATTATTATATATCTGAATATTATTATTATGTAAGAAACCCATGTAGCACGGGTTAGTAATATATGATTATATTATTATTATTAAAATGCAACTCATGTTGCATGATTGTAATATTATAATATATTTATAAACCTATATATATGTGATAGCAAGGACAAGGAATGACACTCAGTTTCGTTTTCTTTCCTTTATGCTTTGTAGTTCATTTCATTTATTTATTTATTTTATACTCCTAGTATATTTTAGGCACATTATAATTACTCCCAAATATTTTTCTAAATATCCTAGCCACCCAAGGAGATTTTTCTAAAAAAAAAAAAAACATGGTTATCTCAACTTCTCCGATTAGTCTCTTCTGATAAGTGATCTCCATGGAATTTAGCCAATTCCTCCCTTTTTTATCTAATTTGAAAGTTTGGGCACTGTTAGGCCCAATTTTCTTTAAATATTTTTCCTCCCTACCATCCCAAACTCAGTTTAGGTAATAAAGTCAAATTGTTCATATTTTTATTATATTATTTAGCAGCTACCGGTGCCATTTCTGTTCCCTAGAATCAAGTTGTTAGTGCAAGCACACTCTCGACTACCAACGGTGAGTGGGTTTAAGCTCATGGCCATACTTTTGGTCATTATTATTTTTCCTTATTATATAATTTATCTATGAAATTTTAGAATTATTTATGCCAAGAAATATGCTTTTATGGATTATGGAGATTTTAGAAAATTACTGTTGGCAATTGTCATGACAAATTATTATTTTAGAAAACTCATGGGACCATACTTGTATGTATGATTTAGATTTATTTTGTCAACCATAATATTTCATGAAGTCCAGTTTCGTATGAATAATAAGAACAATGAATTTTGTTACTATTAGTTTTAGCAAATAATTATTGAGAAACAGATCAGCAAGTTAACAGCTGCAGATTGATCTTTAACCTTGGTACCAAGTGGTCCATTAGAGGACTAGCTCACTCTCAGAAGGAACCCAGTGTGGTGTCCATTTATGGGACCTAGTTAGGTGCCCATTAGATTAGCCATTGGCTCAGATTCAGCTATTCAGCTCAGAAACTTATGTACAGAATAATTCCTATTTCTCTATTATTTATTGCCATGAATTTAGCTAACTTATTATTTTCAGTATAGTTATACGTAATTATATATACAATGTTTTACATCAAGTTGCATGTATATGTTATGTATCTTTGTTGTTGTCCCATGTGGGTTATGAGTGGAGGCTCACTCACTGAGTTTTGATGAACTCACCCCTTTCTTTTCCTCCCCTTACAAATATAGCTGCAGGTTCAGTTGCACCACAAGATCCTCCCCAGTAGTATTGCGGCTTCTTTTGGTGAGCTCCGCTTGGGAGTGGAGCTTACGGTTCATTATGTCAGTTTAGTAGTGCTCCAGTAATTGTATAGGTAGGATCTCGGACATGCATTATATTGTTATGACTATTTTTCAAATTTCCATCATTTAGTTCATTATGTTTGGCTTTGGTCAGGTTATGGATTTTATGCAGTTTCATATTCAGTATTTATGATTAGAAACATTTTCAGAACTATGAAATTTATTTGAGTTTGAGATATTTTGAACATATTCGATTTATTTATGCATATTAGCTAGTCACGTTATCAGAGGCTTCCAGGGGGATCCAAGTCCTCACATGCCGGTCATGTTCTCCAGGCAGGTCATGACAACGCTACAGCACTCATGAGCACTGCAGCGCTGGACAAAATTGAATCTGACCTCAGCATTGGAAATAGAAATTGTAGCCCTTTGAATAAGGTTTCCAATGCCACCAAAATCACCTCAATCGGACATCCATAGCTCCAAATATTGCGAAAATACTAACTGGAGGTCAAGTTGAATAGCATCTGAACATCAGCAACCTTTGATCTTACAACCCAATTTTCACCAAGATACTCTTAGAACTGGGTTTTGGGCTGAACATGAAAGTTGTAGAGGACTTCTTGAGCCTTCTAAAACATCTTTATTTGTCTTAATCCAATCCCTTGTTCTTAAAAATTGCATTTGATCCAAAGCTCCTGTACTCAAGACCATACTCAAATAGACAAGTCAAATGCAACAGGATGTAATTACAAATTATCCCATAATCAATGCAAAAGCCATCAATTCTATGAAAATCACACAATGAGTGATAAATTAAGATGCTTATTAATTATGTCAACAATATAGTAAAACTCATGTAAAAAGCTAAGATTTAGAAGTAAGATAAGTGGGACAAATACCCCTTATCACCAACATTCCTATCGATCATTCCACATCGAGACTTATCGATGCCATTTACATCCTCAGTCAGTTGTCACTCGTCATCCTCGAAGATCTTTATTATGCACATCATTAACGTTTTCAGGTTCTATGGTAACAGGTTGGTGCAGGCCAAACTGCCGCAGTACGCGGTCAGTAGGGTGCTACTCAGCTATCTCAAAGCATATGAGTGGAAGGACACAAGACCACAAAGGAGCCTTATTGTGGATAACTTATAGAACAAGAGCATCAAGTAAGAGATCCAAATATGGTCACCACACAATGTTATGCTCGGTGTCACAATGTACCCAGAGGGCGTCGCGACGAGGATGACAACTGATTTTAAAATAAAATAAAAATGGGAGTCGCCACTAATTTTAATTCTGGCTAAAATCAGAAAACCTTTTAATTTGTAAAACTCATCTTTTAAAAGAGATCAAAAGTTTAGGAGTCTGATTATGATTAAGGAAGGGTTAAAACTTAATCCTACTGTACCCCTAATACATCCGTATAAATACGGTTACCCTAGAGCTCATTATGCAAATCAATTACCCTAAAAGTCGCAAGTATATAAGAACAATAAATAAAAGAAAAGAAAATTAAATTAAAAGAGAACATAATTTAATGAAAAATTAATTTTGACTTGATACTTGTTGGCTAAGCCAAAGTATCCTCAGGTACAATGAGGAACCCAAAGTTACGTCATTCTTGTAGAAAATGATTCTGTGTTGATAGATTTTAATTATGAAACAAAAATAAAAATGCGTTGATTGATTTTAATTTTGAAAATAATTTTTATAAAGAAATTAAAACCCATTTTTGCACAAGATTTAGGATAGCGTGAACTATACAATAAACCCTTACATTCTTGTGAAACTTAAGGATGATGATGAATCATACATCAAAATCATAATTTGTTGCGTGAATTAAAATTATATTTTTAAGAAAGAAAACCCAAAAGATTAAAAGAGAAGCCCATGATCAATATTTTGAAGAGCCCCTAAACCCCAAAAAAAGAATAAAAAAAAGGCCTAACCCAACAAAAAAAGTAACAGAACCTAACAAAACTAAAAAAAGAAATATAACAAATCCCAAAACCTAAACACAACACACACACAAAGGGGAAAGCGAAGGGGGCTACTATGATGGGGGTGAACAGTGATGAAGGGAGCAAGGGAAAGAAGCGACGTGGTTGGCTGTGGTTGGAGGTGTGCGAGCTGCGGAGAAGGGACGGTGCGCACGCGGGGAGGGGCTACGTGGTCTCAGGCCGTGGCGGAAGGAAGGGGTCCTCGACAGGGGTGCGGCCTGGTTTGCGGAGAAGCTGAGGCGGAGGGAAGCACCGGTGTTGGGAAAAGAAAGAGGGGAGTGCCGCGAAAGCCACGAAGGAGCAGGGAAGGAATACGTAGCCGTGAAAGGGAAGAAGGCCACAAAAGGGGTGGTCCAGCAGCTGTGGCTGGGTGGAAACCGAGTTTGTGGTCATGGGTCTGAGGGGGGGTGGGTTGTTGAGGGTGGATGTAGTTGACGGTGTTCTCTTTCTTCTTAAAATAGGAACCCTTATTGGATTGGAACTCACTTGCTTCCCCCATAACTTGCTCTATCTTCCCTTCTTGGATATTGATCTCAATCTTTTCTCCGATTTTGACCAAATCGATAAACTCTTTGACATGGGTCCCAAGCATATTCTTGAAAAAAGGACCTTCCAGCATACAAATGAAATAAAAGCACATTTCTTGCTCTAACATTGGTAGGACGACCCTTCCAGCCATGGCCCTCTATTTCTGGGCATATTCCTTGAAAGACTCATTCTCTTTCTTCCTCATCCCTTTCAGCTGATCTCTGGTGGGTACAGTATTCAGGTTAAACTTATATTGGTTGGTGAAAGCCTAGCCAGGTCTTCCCAACATTTGATCTGCGTTCTATCCATCTGCATATACCATTCCCATGCAGCTCCTTCCAAGCTCTCAAGGAAAAAACTAATCAAAAAGTTCTCTTCTTTGGACCACATTCCATCTTCATGCAATATATTCACAAATGCATAATACGATTGGTGCTACCATTGAACTTGATGAGCTCGGGCATCTTGAAGTCTTTAGGAATAACCACACTAAGAGCTAAACACAAATCGCTAATACTCATTGAGCCATAAGGGTTTGGCCTACGCAGCATCCGAAACTGCTCCTGCATGCTTTCTTGTAGCTTTTGTTTTAGCTTTTGTCATTCTAACTCCTTTGCAGTTTCATTGGCAGAGCCAGTTCCTCATTATTGTCATATACTAGCTGTTCTTCATGCTTAGGATTTTCAGCATTTTCCTTAGCCATATATTCATTGTATCACAATGAATTTCTTAAATTCCGGTCCAAACATGGACTTCATCATATCTTTGAGGTCATCAATTTCTTGACTTAAATTCCTTCCTTCGGTCCGCTGTTTGAAGCCATAGCCTTTTCTTTGCCTTTATCTTTTTTGGCTTTCTTCTTAGCTTTCTCCTTCTTGACTCTGGGTCATAGTTCGTACGGCTCTCTAGCCGACACACTAGTATTAGACAAAGTTTTCTTTAAAGGAGTAATGTTTAAAGACCTGGTTAGTCACATTAAGCAAAAGAAAATATGAGTATATGAAAAAAATCCTTTGATAGCGAGGAATAATATTTGCATTTGACAGCGATGAACTTGATTCATATCCTATTCAGAAAACGTATTGTCCATAAGACAAGATATATGATGGACAAAAGTGTAGGGGATTATCATTCCACAATATACTTTGTTAGGAGCACACTGGCAATATAAAACTGATTTTCTTTCTTACATTCCACACAGAAGAAAACATTTTCTATAAGGTAGAAATGTAATTGACAATATATCCAAGGGAGATTTTGCTCCACGATGAATATAGTCTTGCATGTTATTCCAAGAGAAGTAGAGAAAATCGAAGTATGAATTTGTCTCATTTATTCAGAAGAGTGCAATTACATCATAGTTGAGTCAAAAATAGCCATTCTTTTTCTTTTAAAACCTCTAGTAAAGTTCCTACTCATATCCATGAAGTCGCTGACTTCACAGGCAAATGAAGCTTCAGATTCTTTTGAACTTCTTTTCCTGCTCTTTCAAAGTGAGAGATGAACTTTGGAATATGATGGTCTAATTCTTTAGTTAATCGTGTATATTTTTCTTTCCATATCTCAGCCTTCATTGCCCAATCACTAGCTTGTTTCTTCCAGAATCTACCCACATCTTCTGTATGGAGAAGTTGATCTTGGCATTTCATGAAATGGGCCCATTCTTGGTCACATTCTTCCTTAGAATGTGCTAAGAGTGCATTTAACTTCTCTATCTTCGACTCCAATTCTTCTTTTTTCCTTTGTATTTCAATTTCCAATTCTTCTCTCATTTGTTCTTGCTCATCAAACTCCATTTTGAACTCTTTGTTTGATTTGTTCAGTTGGCTAACATGCTTCACAAACCTATTTTTCTCCTTAGCCATCATTTGGACTTGCTTTTCAAGGTTCTGCATCTTCTGTCTTTGCTTCTCTCAATTAGGGACATCAGCCAACTTATCTTTCAGTTGTTCAATTAGCTTTTGTTTCTTTTCAAATTGGCTTCGAGCAATGACAACTTCTAGCTCTTCTGCTTGTTTTTGCTGTTCTAAGAGCTTCATTTGTGCTTTCATGACCTCCATCTGTTCAGTCAATTGAGGATCATTCCTTTTTTCATGAAGGGGGATAGGAATACTTTGAGGCACTTTCCTTGTTTCTCTCCATGTGACGTACTCGTGGGTGCTGATCACGAGCGTTTTTCCTAGCTCATCTCTTCCTGCCATATGAACATCTCTCCATGCCTCTTTAACTTCTCGTGATAACATCTTAGTGTGCTCACCTTCCTTGTACCAGAAGTAGAGCCCCCCAAGTCGCTTTTCTTGTGGTTTCTTTTGTGTCCAACAAAGTGTCTGAGTACTATTGTTGGCGTATATAATATGCAACCTCTTAGACCTATCAACAACATATTATGATATTTTCCATATCTAAGAATGATGTCATTTCTCTCATGTTCATACCATGGACAAACCACTTAAATGACTGTTCCTTTATGTTATCAAATTCAGCTCTCAATTCATGGTCTTCTTTCAGCTTTGTTGGGATATGATGAAACTTTTAGTAGGTTTGAGACATTTCTATGATGATTCCTTGCATACATGTGTGTGATGATCTATATGTATAAGAGGTGTAGACAACATCGAAGCATTCCTTTTTGTTTTTGATAGCAGAAATTTAAGGTCAGAAATGTTTCAACCAATACAGCAGGAACTGGATTTCTTTGCTTATTTTCTACAGCAAAGAAAACATCCATGGCAGCTTAGTCAACTATGTCTAGAGCAGAAGGGAACAATATCAGCCCATAGATAGCAAATGCCAGCATTCTTACAAAAGTTATCCATTCTTATCGATGCCCCAAGTTCTTCAAATGTTCTTCTATGAAAGTTTTAGTCACTCTTTTTGACTCTGCATCTCCTGTTAGCTTCACTTAAGCCACTGATGCTCCTAATAATTCCCCGAATTGCTATACTATCTTTCCATCTGAAGTATGTTGTTCCGGATAAAAATAAATAAAGGTGTTTTTTTCTCACGAGTAATTTTAGCATGCAAGCATATTCTTTAATAGTATGAGTGATATTAATGTTTGGCAATTCAAAACATCTCAAGGCTGGGTTCCAATACTGAGCTAAAACATTAAGGGCAGAAGTCTCAACTAATATAAGTAATAGATCCAGAATGGACCCATACTTATTTGAGAAAGCTTTTCTGTTTTCATCAGGTAGCAACCGGCTCAACCGATGCAATTTCTCTAGAGAACTGGTATTTGCCATCACATTGAAATACTTCTTCAAATTGGTTACATTGCTAGTGTGTTACTTTCCATCATATACTGTCTAATACGATGTTATTTCTCTACCACCAACAGATCTGTCAAAGAGAAAAGAAAAGAAGAATGAGATGCATGTCATAAATAAAACAAATATGCATGCTACATGAAGTGAATGCATGTGATATGGCTAAGTGCATGAATAAAAATATGGGTTTTTCTATGCTTAAATAAACATGCTAAATATGAGAAAAAATGCTGATATTATGCATGATTGGAATATGAATTATTTATGTAGAAAAGAACAAAGACTAACAATGCATGTTGCAATGTTCATGATGAATGTAATATGACACGAAAAATGCATGATGTAAAAAAGATGAAAAAGTATGCTCCCTCGTGTCTTAACAGGGTAGAGTCTAATGCTTGGTTTTATGGTCAACCCTATTTGAGGTAGCCAACTAAAGTCATTCTAGTGGTGCACAACTTTTGGGTGGATCTAGACCCCTAAAGAGTATGGTCCCCAAGTTGCCTTTACCGATAAGATAAAGACCAAGTTCCATGAGTCAAACCACAGGGACATGAAAGTCACAATATCGCAACTCATATTTCCAGTAACAACCTGAGTGAATGAGTCAACGATTGTCAGAGAAGCATAAGTCTCACAATAACAACATCAAAACCCCTTCCTGCCCTATGGTTTTTCTAAGGCTCGGGTATAGAGCCTAAATAGTGTGTAAGGACAGTGATAGTGAAAGTGTGTATGGGGAGCATACAAACCTTGTAATCCTAAACACTATATACATCTCTACAAATCAAATCAAAAAGGCATATATATACAAAAAGTCCTCTGCCCTAAGGTTCCAAATATATATAAAAATAAAAATCTCTATCCTAAGATTTGAATAACAAATATTTACAAAAGGAAGGTAATTATTTACAAAATAAAATAATAAAAAGAGTTATTATGGGGGAAAATAAATATAATAAAGTTATAAATATTTGCATAATTTAATCTAATAGGCTTGATTCTCAAACATCCTCAGTGGAGTCACCAAACTGTCACAACATACCCGAAGGGCGTCACTACGAGGAATGACAATCGATTTAATAAAATGATAAAACGAGAGTCGCCACCAATTTTAATTCTAGTTAAAATCAGAAAACCTTTTAATTTGTAAAACTGGTCTTTTAAAAGAGATCAAAAGTTTAGGAGTCTGATTATGATTAGGGAAGGGTGAAAACTCAATCCCACTACATCCCTAATACATCCGTATAAATACGGTTACCGTAGAGCTTGTAATGCCTCGATTTTCCCATGCACAAATGATTAAAGTGCCCTCGAGGCCATTTTTACCGATAAAATAAGGATAGCCAGCCTCGGCCATCCTCGAAGGGACTGCTTTGATATTAAATGGAGATTATGTGTGCTAATAGAGTAGAAGAATCTCATTTTTGGGTTTCCACGCGTGAAATTACCGGAGACCCTTGTGGTAATTTAAACAAGGGATTAGTTACCAACTGAACCTGGAAGTTTGGGACGTTGTTTTCACAGGCTTTCAGCATCTAAACATAGTTAGGTTGAATATATGCATCTCCGTCATTGCATGGCCGAGCTCTGCTACCTCTACCTCATGGCCGAGCTCTTCTCCCTTTACCTCATGGCCGAGCTTTGCGACCTCATGGCCGAGCTCTGTAACATCCTAATTTTTAACCCAATACTCCTAGAATGTATTTAGGTTAACCATTAGTCTATTACTCTTTTAGTCGCATTCTTTAAAACAAAACACAAGCCGCGCACTATCCTAACGTTCGTCATAACCATAATGTACAAGAGAAAGTAATCATACCATACATAATCATGAAATATAGTATTATACATAACAACGTAATATCATTACATTTTCATAGATACATAATTTACTAGCATCATTGTAACTTCATTTACATTGAAACATGCACATATATATGGAGTGTTACTTATCTGCCTACGGGGATGGATAAGTATCAATCACAAAAACTAAACTATCTATGCTTCCGCGGTGCCCCTTTGCTCCATTTGCTAGTGTGACCCTTAAACACGAGCCTTAGAAGAAGTCACGAGCCTCATTGTAATCCTTGTCTGGAGACGACACGGAAGAAAAGGAAGGGATGAGAAACTCATTCAAAATTCTCAGTAAAGATTCCCGACTCTAACACAAGTGTCATCGTCGTTGTCCCCAGCCACCTCGGTTTTAATTATGAAAAAGGTGTACATGCATAAGGATTGGTTTTAGACTTTTCAAATCTATTTATCCGAAGTGGGTGTCTTTTAGTATGTATCTTAATGACATGAATGCAACAGATATTCGATGAATGCATGACAATACCATATGCATATTAATATGAAAATCATAATACTTGGGCACATCATAAAGAAGCATGAATCATATACGCGGCATAAAAGGCATAGTACTTTTCATGTGACATCTTTCTCATAAGTCAAACTCTTAAGTTCTTTTTTTGACCACCCTCTTAACGTATCCACCAAAAGTCCAACCAACATGCCAGCCCCGGCGATAATCTGGTCACTAAACTCTAGGAATGAGCTCAATCCTAACTAGTTGTCACTAGTTTTAATATGGGGTAATAGAAGGGGTATACATAACTTTCTTGGATCACCTATCTTAGGATCATTTCCTTCTTTGAAACGCTCTACTGGTATCTAGTACACAGCGAATTGTTCACTTTGGCAAGCTCAATGTCAATACCCTCACGGATTTGTTTCCTCCTCACCGTAGCGAGAGGAATGCGTCTCAATGTTATATCACATCTATTCTGGGGGTGCTCGGCCGAACCGGTGTCACCCAGAACCTTTCCTGGGGGTGCTCGGTCGAACCGGTGTCACCCAGGAGTTTTCACAAACTTTTCTCAAATCCTCAAGTTTGATAGGAAATTCGGCAGCGTAATGGCATACACTAGATTTCCTTCAAACTCGCTTTATGCCACGAAACATATAGAGCATGCATAGCCATTCAATCACCACCATGAGACATCAAGTCATATAGTGAAACTCATCATAGTATATACGTCATCACATCATTGTTTTAACATTCTTAAAAGATAGCATGCTCCTAACCAGTTTTCCAGAATCAAGGACCGGGCTCAGCTAATGCATATGCCATGCTCAAGTTATTCTCATAATTAAACATACATCTACTTGAAGTCATAAAGCTCATTATGTCTTGGGACCTATAGTGTCTTATGCTTTGACCCTTACGGGTCTTAACTCAAGATATAATTATTCTAACATTTTCTATAAACCTTTTATGTACCTAAGGATTCACGACTAATGATTCTTCCTAATATTTATGTTCATCAACGAATCTGGACAGCATTATTTAAGGGCAGAAATTACATCTTGTGATTATGGGGGTTCTAGAAACTACGTTTCAGACCCTTTCTACGTTCCGTCTTCGCCTAAGGTGCTACAAATCAAATCTAAACCAATTATGAGGCATTCCTACCCTTATGAACTAATTATAAACCATGTTTACTACATTATAAGGCTCCTGGACAGAAACAGAAAATTAAATGTTCTAAGAGTTCTAGAATTGCATTTTTACGATTTCTTAGTTACTAGTTTCTCTACGGGTGCTAAAATTCAATCCTACATCAAATGTTACCAATTTTTTCATATTTAAACAATCCTAATCTGATTATCATCCCACTAAAATAGTTTGGTCAGTGTCTAGAAATAAATGGGTCAAAACCATGCTAAAACTTGGCTTTACGATTTTTCTGTAAGACTAATTTCTTTCCTAACAAGCATAGAAAGGTTCCTACCTCAACACATATAATTTTTAGACATTCTATCATATCAAAATAACATCCTACAGCACCAAACACATCATGGCAGAATCGAATAACATGGGTTCCAACGAACACATAATCTCACACTTTCAAAGCATATAAATTACTAGTTTCTCTTGGAATCATTTTAGGACTTTTAAAACCCTTTAAAAACCATTTTATTTCACAAAAGGGACTGAGAATGACCATAGGGCAGTAGCTAGTTTGAAACATTCTTAGAAGAGGTTTAATTCATAAATCTCATTGGTAATAATTTTATAAAACTCTTGAGGTCTAAAGAAAATATTAAAACATAGATTGTTGGCTCTTGTGACTAGATGAGACTCACACCAAATTCATCATCATCACATGGCCGAAATATGTATCCATGAGGATGTCTCCATAACCAACTTTAACTTGAGGTAGTAAGGGCAAGTCTTTGAGCTCTAGGTTCTTTAAGTGATGACAAAATATAAACGTGCTATGCATTCCATTTTATTCTTCATTAGAAAGTAAAGTGAGAGCTTCAAAGTAAATATGAAATGCAAGAACTTGAAATTAAATATGCAAGGCTCAAAGTAAATATGCAAAACTTGGAGGTAAATATGCAAGTTCAATTCTTTATTTTAGTGCTCTAGGCTCAACAACAATAGATTTTAAGGCCAAAATAGAAAGGCTTTGAGATTATTTAGGTGATATGCAAATTCTTGTTTTAATCTTTGAGTTCTTAGGTGATGACTTGAAATATAAACGTGAAATGCAAAGCTTGAAACTTAAACATGATAATGCAAGTTCTTTTCTTAAATCTTTAGAGTTTAGTGATGACATAGAAAAATAAATATGAGATGCAAGAACTTGAAATATAAATATGCAAGTTCATTTTTACATCTTTATTAGAGCTCTTACAAGACATTAAAGGAACATGAGCCTTAACCCAAACTCATCATGACAAGATAAAGTGAACATTAGAGTTCCTAGAACACAAAACAACATTCCTTAAAAAAAACCATAAGAGAGCTATATAACATTTTTATGAAAACTCAAGCTTTAGAGATTTCATTATGATGAACAAGAGTCATCATCTAGAATTCTCATCATCAAGCTATCATGTTAAGCCATTCAACATAATGGCCGAAAACTCAAAGGGAAGAAAAGGAAAAGAACCGAAACCATGAACAAGAAAAGAAACC
The DNA here is from genome assembly GCA_031216125.1 of Dalbergia cochinchinensis. Classification (NCBI taxonomy): domain Eukaryota; kingdom Viridiplantae; phylum Streptophyta; class Magnoliopsida; order Fabales; family Fabaceae; genus Dalbergia; species Dalbergia cochinchinensis. Next base: position 5,221,314 of record CM062374.1, read on the forward strand.
ATTTTCAAACTCTAGAGACCATGATCTTGATGATGTATTAACACCAACATCATGAGTCCTCATCATTGAGTTCATACATCCATTTTAGAGCATTATCAAAACTATGTTCCCAAGATCAAGAAAGAAAGAAACCAAAAACATCTTTTACTCAAGAACCAAGATCAAACTTTAGAGGTCGCTCAAGTAATGAATATTATCATGAAATCCTCATCATCAAGCTTTCATTTCCAAGTCCCCAAAGGCTCTTGGCCGAAAAATGAAAAAGAAACAAAGAAGAAGAAAAAAGTTCTAAAAGATTCAAGAGAAACCATAAAACACATAACTAGTAAGAACTTTTAATGAAAGAAACACTTGAAATAAAATCCCTACCAAGTGATTGGAGGTTGAGAAGAAAGGAAGAAAAATATCTTTTTCAAGGTATGGTGGTGGTCATTCAAAGGTATGGCCAAGTATGGGTTCAAGTATGGTGTAGGCATGGTTCTTTGAATGAAAGAATTCAAACATGTGGTGGATATTGGAGGGTGATGTGGTGCCATCTTCTCCATGGAATGGGGGAGCAAAATCTTCCATTTAATTTTGGTTTAGAGGTATGTTTAGGTGTAGCTTTAATTAGGCTTAGGATTAGGAACTTGTAGGTAAGTGTGTAAGTGAAAGGATAGGTAATCAAGGCTATGTTAAGGTATGATTAGTGAGCACTCTAGCCCATTAGTAGGGTCAAAATCCTACTCTACCGAGGCTTCTTGGAGTATGGAGAGTGAATAGTGAAAATACTATTCAAGATTCTATGTCCTGGGAACTTGAATTTTTAAAAGAAAAGGGGGTTTTTAAGTTTAATCTAAGCAATCTTAGGTTCTAATTAATTTTAATAACTTATTCTGACTCTAGATTAATTATGGAAATTAATTAATCTTCGATTAAAGCCTAATATTGTTTAGGTTTGCTTAATTACATCATTAAACTCAAATGGCACTATGCCAGGGGCAAAATCATAATTTTGCATAAAAACTGCCCGGGACCATCGGGACTTGAAGAGATATTTGTAAATGCATGAAAACGTTATTTTAAACCTTTGGGGGAAGTTTCGGGCTCAAACGACACATTTATCAGCGTAAAACGCTATAGGGGTATTTTGGTCATTTTGACTCGAAACTGCAGAAAACACGATTTTTGCTTCCGAAATCACTCAAGGACCATCCAATCCCCTTTAAGCATTGAGTTGACTCTTCGAGGACTACCGGGCCGGCTATCCTCGAATTCCAGGCAAAAAATGACCTCAGGGGCACTTTGGTCATTTTCTCTCAGACAGAAAATCGGGGCGTTACAAGCTCTGCTACCTCTACCTCATGACCGAGCTCTACTACCTCTACTTCATGGCCGAGTTCATCCTTCACAATTCGATCGAGCTCTGTCTTCTCTCAGCCGAGCTCTGCTCTCCTCTTGGCCGAGCTACACTGAGATTCCTTTTCCGTTAACAATCATTAGCTTTGGTTGTTTTCACAAGAAAGTGTCTGTGTGATTTACCCATACAAATACTGTGACTTAGTCACTTACAAACTCAAAGAGCCATACTTTGAGCCATACTTAGCCATACCTTAAACCATGCCTACACCATACCACGAAAAGAGATATTTTCTCTTCTTTTCCCTCCCAAAGATCATCAGTCACTCCTCCCCTTCACTCCTCTATGTTGAAAATTTTCTATAAATATAAGGGAGCTCCACAAGAGGCCTTTTGCTCATTTCTTTTACAACTCCACGCTCTCTTTCTTTCATCTCAAAGCGTTATTCTTCTCCTTCTTCTTCCTCTACTCCTTTTTCCAAAATCAAACTTTCTTTCAAAGAAACACATCCTAGGTAGGGAGTTATTTTAAATATTGTTATTCTTTGCTTTTGTTTTACTCTTGGTTTGAAATGTTACAATGTTGATTCTTCCTTCCTCTTTCTCTTTTTTTTCAGTTCTTTATTTTCCTTTTCTTTCCTCTTTGTTTTCGGCCTTGATGGCCTACACAATGAAGAAACTATGGCTTGATGATGAGGATCTTGGGTGTTGGATGCAAAACTATCATTTATTTGACCTCTAAAGCTTGAAGTTTTCACTTTTAAAAAGGTTATTTTTAGCAAATAAAGATACTATGTTATTTTAAAGAGAGTGAAATGGTGGTCTTGAGCCTAGGACTCAAAGAGATAATAAATAGATTGCATTCATATTTATATTTCAAGCCCTTGCATTGCATATTTATATTTAAGCCTTGCATTCAAGTTTATATTTCTTTGCCATCACCTAAATAATTAATCTCAAAGTCTACTTATTTCAACCTTAAAGTTGATTGTTGATTTAGAGTGAATACTCTAAGGGGCCTAGAGCACTAAAATAAAGAATTGGACTTGCATATCATATCTATTTCCAAGTTATCACCTAAAGCTTTAAGATAAGAAATGAACTTGCATTTCATGTTTATATTTCTTGTCTAGCATGTTTATATTTCAAGCCATTATCTAAACTTAAAGATTAAAAATGAATTTGTGTTTTCATATTTATATTTCAAGTCTTTGCATCTCATGTTTACATTTGAGCATTGCATATCGTATTTATGTTTCCATTGCCACCACCTTATAATACTATGATTAAAATGAGGCTTGCATTAGCATGTTTATGTTTATGCCATCATCTAAATGTCTAAAGCTCAAGATTTCCCTTTTTCAACTTACATAATGATCTTGAATCTATGGGCATTTACCTTTAAAAAGATGTTTTGGGTTATAAAGTAAAAGTTGGAATAAGGTTCAAAATGGTCTTAGAAGGAAGGAATAGCTTAGAGGATGTTTTAAACTTGAATTTTCGCATTTTGAAGATACTGGTAATCGATTACCAGAGCCCTCAACTCTCCTATTTAGGAAATTTGAGCTGTGTAATCGATTACAAGACTCATGTAATTGATTACCAGAACCCAAAATGTGCAAATAATTATTTTTACTACTTGTATAACTTAAATCTATATGGCATGAATCTATGATCTTGTATAACATGAATCTATAATCTGGAATAGCATGAATCTATGACCTTGTAGGACATGAATTTATGATATTGCATGACCATTCTGGGATCATGAGCATATTTATTTGAGTTTAGAAATTCATTAGAAGGCATTTGCAATAAATGTTGAACATGCTTATATGAGTAATTGAGATGCATGATTATAAGAATAACATGATAAGAAATAAGTTATGAATTACCTTGCATTTCTATGTAACATGCCTAATTTTTTTAAGGTGACATAAGACACATGGAAATGATCCTCTAGACTCCTCGAATTAAAGGTTATAAGAGGTGATCCAATATAGGAATCCTTCAGACTCGGGGAATTAATGGTTATGGAAGGCGACCTAGGGAAGTGATCCTTTGGACTCCCCAAATTAAGGGTTATGAAAGGTGATCCTAATGCCCCCTATCCCATACCTTAAGTGTTGGAAACTTAACTTATCAAAAGGGATAAGATTACGCTAGTGATGACTGGTGAAGTATGAGCTCATAATCCAGAACTCTCAAAATGAAGAGTAATAGGGTGGCCTCAAGGAAAGTAAAAGAGCAGTTAAAGTCACCTAAAAGATAAAATACAGTAATTCATGATATGTTTGCTAAGTTTCATGAGCATCATTATGTTGTATATCTTATGTTACCCTTCACATTGACATGCATTTCATGCTGACGTATGATGCATTCATAACATTTCAGAAGCATGTTAAAATGAACAGGCCTCGGTAAATGATGTATTTAGAACTCAATAATTGAACCCTTTGCATGCTCACTATTTCATAATTTAACCCGAGGTTCCTGGGGATGATGATGATGTCACGTGCATAGAGATGGGTTCCCTACTGAGATTCTTTTATAAGTTTCTTACTCCTTCCCTTTCTTTCCATCTCCGTCTTCAGAACAACTTGATGGCAATGTCCGTAGGCTACCTTGAAATGCCAGCATGGGAATTGCACGAGGATTGAGATTAGAAAGGCGCAGCGGAAGCAGAGACATAGGCCTTCCCGTTTATGATACTTAGGAGTTATCTTGCCTACGTACATGCTCGCATCCTAGTTTCTAGATGTGTACCCGCGATGGGTTAGCTATATTTTAGTTGTGCTTAACTTTTGAATCTTTATACCACTGAACCTTTAATTGGTGAGCTTGATGCTACTATATTAAGTATTTGTATTATGGCATGTATTATGGAACCTTTGATGTTATTAATATGCCTCCATGATGTTATGTTATGCTTATGATTTGGTAATTAGCTCTTGTCCATGATGTGCTTCAGATTGTTTTTATTATGCGCAACGTATGACATAGCTCTTTTGGCATGCGCGGCTCATGTTTTTCGTTTTAAGTTCCAAAGAAAATAATTTCCCCATATTTTCGCTAAATATTTTAAATAAACTAAAATCAAGAACTGAAAACAAAAGAGTAACAACTAATAATCAACTTGAATACATTCTAGGTGTATTGAGTTAAATATTAAGGTGTTATAGAGCTGATTATGCAAATCAGTTATAATTTTAACAATATATATTTTTCCCCAAAAGTCACAATTATATAAGAACAATAAATAAAAGAAAAGAAAATTAAATTAAAAAAGAACACAATTTAATGAAAAATTAATTTTGACTTGATAGTTGTTGGTTAGGCTGACGTATCCTCTAGTGCAATGAAGAACTCAAAGTCACATCATTTTTGTAGAAAATGATTATGTGTTGATTGATTTCAATTAAAAGAGAATAAAACATGTGTTAATTGATTTTAATTTTTGAAAAGAATTTTTATTATTAAATGGAAGGAAAACACTTTTCTTTTTATAAGAGCAAAACATATTTCAGAAAAAAAAAAAAAGAACAAGGGACATACATAAGCCCAAGATAAACCCAATGGTCACAAAAACTAAATGAAAATAAACTGACCAAACATCATCATCCAAACAGCCCAAAAAATGAAGTAACCAAAAATAAAACTAAAACAAAACCCAAGTTTCTGCAACCTAATACCCAAAAGTCCAGTACTCCAAAGAAAGACAAGCCAACAAACAACTGACATAAACAAAAAAAAAACTGACCCAAAAGAAACAAACACTAAATACTTGAACTTAATTTTGCTAAATCACTATAACGTAAATAAAAGAGGATACAGAGGCACAACATGGAGAGAGAGAGAGAGAGAGAGACAGAAAGAAAGAAGGAAAGAAAGGAAAGAAAGAGAGAGAGAGAGAGAGAGAGAGAGAGAGGGAGCGAGAGATGGAGATGGATGAGAGAGAAGCAATCGGCGGCTGGGGGAAAGAGGATAGCACAGCGGTCAGGGAGGCTCACGGGGTGCATGTGACGGTGAGGGTGTCAGTGGCGGTAGTAGCTGGTTTCTCCAGCGATTGGTCACAAGGGAGAGAAGAAAGCACGATTTCGCGCTTAGAGCGGGGGGCGATGGCAGAGAACGAAGGGTGGCGTGGCTGTACTGGTGGCAAATTGCAACTTCACACGATGGAGATGGGTGGCAGAAGATGCAAAGGTTCTGGTTTGGGACAAAGCTTCACGGCACGGTGGTGAAGAGCACGACAGAGGTTCCAGTGTGTTAGGGCAGTTGCGGTGGTGGCAGAGGTCACGGTGGAGATAGTTGTGAAGAAGTCACTGACTTAGGGCGACAGTGACGGTCTTATGGCAGTTATTGGCTGGTGATGATGGAGGGATGAGATAATGATGAGGAGGAGGAGGAGGAATGGAGGTCAATGGAAGGAAAGGTGTGGTGGCTTGTGACCGGGAGTATGGTGGTGGTGAATTGAGAAGGGAGGCCATGGCTTTGGTAATGGGAAAGAGAGGACCGCTGCGGCTTTTCCCATACTTTCCCCTCTTTTTGTTTATTATCTCTTATTTGATGATAATGATGTTACTACTGTTGTTACCTTGTTTTTCTTTTGTTGCTACTGGATTGGATTGTTAATTTCTGCTCGAGTCTTCCTGCTTCTTTGTTGATTTCCCTCTCAGTGTCTTTGATGAATTGAGCTTTGTACTGTGATTGGATTTTCTTGCAATGTGTATGCTCTATGTGTTTCTAATTGCCTCTAATATGTATTCTTGCTCTTTCTTTTTAATCACCAAAATAGCTCTTAATTTGCTGGAAAACCTTCGATATTTGATATCGCCTCCCCCTTGTTGCAGCTGGGTTATTTGTACTGGAATGACATTGATTAATTAATCAAAATCTCCATATTGATTTTGAATTGCAGTAATGCCCAAGCACACTTACTCCCCGTGCTTCTGTTGTTCTAGCTAGGCAGAGAGCGTTAGCTCATCCCATGTGTAGGGAGCGAAGTGGCTGAAGTGGGAGACATATCATAGAGCATGGGGTGAGTAGGATGGTTGTAGTGGAGCTTGAAGCGGAACGTGGACGCTGGGTGGGTGGCGCATGTGCTTTCTATTTTTTATATTTTTATATTTTTATATTTTTATTATTTTGTATTTTTGGATAGAAACAAAAAAAACATCTTGTAACCGAAAATGAAATTGGCTTGAAAAAAGAAACTAGGCTGAAATGATGAATTGGATTTTTTTAATTTTTTTGATTTTTTTTAAATAAAAACAATCAGTAACTATAATGAAGAAATGAAAATTAAATGTGAATTTTTGAATTTTCTTGTTAACGGATTGGAAAAAATTGGGTGTTCACACCAGGTGATGAAGTTGGGGAGTGATCGCCAGTGCAAAGAAGGCACGGACAAAGAGCGGCTCCTAGCAGGCTTCTAAATGGAGAGATACATGAATGAATTGATTACACACCCGAATGAGAGGAATCTTGAGACTGTGTAGGTATAGGATTATATAGTTAAGGATGGCTTATATGAATTCATTTGTACTACTTATACCGACAAGATGCATCTTCTTTTCGGTAGCCCATCACTAAAGAACTCCATGGTTAAGTGTGCTTGACTTGGAGTAATTTTAGGATGGGTGACCTCCTAGAAAGTCTTCCAAGGAAGCATGTGAGTGAGGATAAAGCACGCTAAAAAGACCCGTGTTGGTTTGTGAGGACAGTCTCAACCTATAAAGCAGCCTATGCTATTACAAATAGTATTAGAGCTTGCACTTCTCCTAGTACATGTGGTTCGGGGATGAACTTAGCAGAAGTTGGTGGGCATATAACACCCAGTGAGGAAGTTGGGGAGTGATTGATGGTGGAAAGAAGGCATGAACAAGGAGCGGCTCCTGGCAGGCTTCTAAATAGAAGAGTACAGGAATGAACCAATTACACACCCGAATGAGAGGGATCCTGAGGCTGTGTGGGTATAGGACAATACAGTTAAGGAGGGCTTATATGAATTGATTTGTACTACCTATACAAACAAGATGCATCTTCTTTTCGATAGCCCATCACTAAAAAACTCCATGGTTAAGCGTGCTTGACTTGGAGCAATTTTGGGATGGGTGATCTCCTAGAAAGTTTTCCAAGAAAGTGTTTGAGTGAAGACAAAGCATGCTGAAAAGACCTGTATTGGTTTGTGGGGATAGTCATCAATCCATAAAGCAGCAAGGAAAGTTACACACAAACGGTAATATATAATAACATAAATAATATAAAGACAAAATTATCAAATTCATCCCTCTAAAATTGTGTTGAGCAAATTAGTCTTTGTAAAAAAAAAAAAAACTCTCAAATTAATCCCTACAAAATTGAATAGTCTGCCAAATTAGTTCCTGAAAAATGAATCTCTCAAATCAGTCCAGGTAAAATCTTCAAATCGGACAAATTGGTCCCTACAAAATTGAATAATCGACCAATTTAGTCTTTCTGATAAGTTAGATAAGGAGGACTAACTTGTCTAATAATTTACTTTTACAGGGACTAATTTAAGATTTTTTTTCATAGAAACTAATTTGTCTGACTATTCAATTTTACATAGACCAATTTGGTCGATGCAAAATTTTAGAGGGACCAATTTGGTAGTTTTTTCTAATATAAATGAGTGACACATGCAAACATCGTTAAATGGAACATAATAACAATTTGTTCAGTATCATTTCACCCATACCATACAAAACTGCTAACCATCTATACCTTGTCTCAACCATGGTGGAAAGTTTGGACGAATCCATCTATCTCATATCATATAAATTAGAAAAACTATCTATCTATCTCATATCATATAAATTGAAAATCTATCACAATTTTAACAAAAATAAATTAAATTCAATTTTTACCTCAATGCAAATGGAAAACTGATTGGATTAACCAGTATGGAAGCCAAAAATGGTATCCTAAAATATTTCCACAATTGCAGCAATATCATACAACTAGAAATGTCACTAACACCTGTGTGTAGAGGTGGAAATTGGCTAGGCTAGGCTAGACATCAACTTAAATAAGTTTGGTCTGTATTGCTAAAAGATAACCTGAGTCTGGGCCTATTATTTAATATAGGTCTTTTTTGTGGCCTTAGCCTAGCTTTCTTAACAATCTGGCCTAACCCGCAAGCCTATTTGAAGGTTTCTTAGATTATAACAAATTTAGCCAAGTCATACTTACCTTTGAGGTTTAGTAAAATTCACCCCTGCTCCCTTCTCTTTGTTCGAGTGACACTGATATCCCTCAGATGCATTGTTTATTATATAATAGAGGAGAGGTTAATGTAATTATTTTATAAACTAAGGGAAGGTCAATGTAATTTATCCAATTTATTTTGAAAAAAGCTAAAATATTTAATTCTTGAATAAGTCAAAAGACTTCTAATTTTATATATATATATATATATATATATATAAGTTGCTTTTAAATTGACTAAAGACTTATTAATTAAATTTAAAATATATTTTTAAATAGAATAAAATGTTTGTATTATCATCATATTTTTAAATAATAATAATAATAATAATAATAATATAAGTATGCTGATCTGTTAGGTCTAATAGGCTATTTTTATCACTTGGAGTACCTTTTGAAAAGCCTAAGCCTAGCTATTTTATTAAATAGGTTAGGCCAAGCCAGATCGAATGTAGGCGAAGTCGAAGGCCTCCGATGAGCGATATAGCCTACTTCCATCCCTACTCGTGTGTGAAAGGCGACATAATCCCCGATAGAGCACAACCAGGCATGCAAAACCCCAACTATAAAATTGCAACTTCTCTAGATCCTCTAGCAATGGCAAGTATTTGCAATGCACCTCTAATATGTTCTTGTCAAGTATCAATCTATGGCCTATCAAGGCCAATATATAGGCATGAGCTTGATACTGAATATGCCAATTGGTTTGAGTGCCAAGCTACATCATATGTGCGTCTAACCATCTCATGCTAAGAGTGTCTAGCCATCTCATGCTAAGAACACCTCCGATAACATCCTGTTCTTTAGGCTGACCACCAAGTAAATCTTTGCACAAGTCCATCAATGCAATAGACTTTATTTTAGGCCTTCCTATGTCAACAATACCATTAACGGGGATCCCAAGCAACATGGTGACATCTTTCAGTGTCATCATGCAGTCATTGCAAGGAAAATGGAATGTATGCGTTTCTAGCCACCACTGCTCAACCAATGCAGAAATCAAAACTAAGTTAATGTTTGTGTGGATTAATTCAGAAAAGCAGAGCAAGCCTAAAAGCCTCAAGTACTCATGAATCTCATTTCTCAGTGAACCTAAGATGATAAAGTAAGGCCACAACAGTCTCATTTCCTATTTTACATGATAACAAATAAAGATTAAAACCAAATCCAATAAAACTTTAAATTTTAATAATAAAAACCTCCAAACTATTAATTTACACTTTTTCTAATTTACAATAAAATAATTATAGCAAAAATAACATAAATAAAGTTGTATTTTTTAAAATTAAAAATTGTAAAAGTTATTAATTTCTAGCTTTTTAATTATTAATAATAAAATCTATTATTTTACAAAATAATAATAGAAAAATGTAAATTTAAAAATTTAAAAAAAGAAAAATAATTAGTAATAAAACAGAAAATTTTAAACTTATAAATCGTAAAAGATTATTAAATGGTAGTTTCTTGCATTTTCTAATAATAGCTAATACGATAATGTCATGACCCGACTTAGGAACGTGACCGGCACGTGAGGAATTCCATCCTCACGTAAGCCTTCTGGGCGACTTGTTTCTATGAATACATACTTTATCGTAAAATAATACTTCAAATATGATTTTCTTCTGAATCATTATCCAAATATTTATTCAAAATCTGATATCCAATTTAGCAAGACTGAAATACCTTAATATAGAAAGCTTTATGACATTTTCAGTAAACATGTAAACCATGAAAATATAAACTATTTTATCACTTGATCTTTAAATATGAAAATCAACTTAATACTTGGAAGCTGAACTATAAGTACATTATGGCTTGTTATATAAACTCAAATTAACTTTACCATTTCAAATCTATGCTTGTAAATTGAAAACATATACATAATTATTTCAAACACTAAAATTTTATATAGAATCTGAAACTAAATGCATGGTCGGGATCTTGCCTGCACACCTACTGGAGCACCTCTACTACTAACATAATTCTAAACTAAACCTCACTTCAAATAAGGCCTACCACTGGAGTTTGCTGAGTCTACTAGGCTGGACAAAAACTGAACCTGTACCTGTAACTATGAGAGGAAGAGAGAAGGGTGAGTCAACGGACTTAATGAGTGAGCTTTCACCCATCACCCACATGGGACAACCAAGGAATATACATATAATATCATCCATGCAACAATCATAATCATTTAATGTCCATTTGGATAACTATGTATAGAAAAGGTATCTTTGTATTTATAATTTCATAGAAAAGCATCTCTTAGTTCTTGCTCTAAAAGAAAATAATATCTCATTTCATAAATTCATGAATACACAGTCTTAAACTCACAAGCAACACAAAATCATTTCAACTAAGTGCAGCAGAGCCTAGGGAAACAGTATCTGCTGAGATGAATAAATACATATATAATAACTGAAGCTGTAAAGTCACATAGTCCCTGGCGGACGAGCTGTGGGTACCTATCTAGGTCCTGTTTTATGTATCTGCTGTGGGGCGATACTGTCCTTTAAAGGATAACTTGATACCAAGGTTAACGATCTTATACAGCCGTTAACTAACTGTCTATTTCCTGATCTCTATCGTGTAAACTAGTTTAACAAAATCTATAGCTCAAAAATGGGCACTCTGTCCCTGGCGAACAAAGCCCCTAAATTCTTAGTACACTAGGAGTTCTGGATTTATATAACTCTAACAATCTGACTTTAGCATAACTGTGGCTATGAGAATCATGCCCAAGGGATCACCTGTTTGTAGACAAGCCGATCTCCAGCCTACAAAATATGTATTTGACAGTTGCTAAGGATTATACTGAATTCCGTACCTCTTGGTACCATAAAACTAAAATTCTAAATTCAAATAAAATTCTAAATTCAAATCTTTAACTATCATATCTTTTACATATACTTGATAATCTAAAAAATCATAGCTTAAAACACCGGGGTTCTAAATCATGGAAACTCTAAAACCATAATAGCATATTTCTTCATAAAACTAATCATGATTTATTCAACATGACTTTATATTCTAAAAGCCTTCTGAAATCTGAAGTCTAGAACATATACATAATGATACCATAACTCTTAAAACATATTTGTTAAAATAGCAACTAGATAAAATCATATATCCTTCCAACAATCATTTCATTAGCATATAAAACATTTTTCATTCACACAACACAACAATCATGGTCCTCTGGTTTTATAAAACTTATTCTTTCATGCATTCATCATAAAACATAATTTTTTCTAGCTTAACATAATCATGTAAAATCATATCATATACTTTTGCTTATCTTAAATTTCATATTTCGCAATTTTCATGCAAGAGACATATTTATAATGATAAAACTAAGGCAATGAGGTCAAACTCACTTACTGTTTGCAGCCAGGAGTATGTGAGGCCTATTAACTTGATGTGGAGAACTTGGAATGGCACCAACAACTGTCGTAGGGCAACCATAACTCTAAATTAAACTCTAATAACCTCTAGATAACTCTAAAACAACTCTAGCAACATTAGGGGAGCACCTCCACTTGATAACAATAAAAGAAATAACAAGACCTAACTCAAGATCATGAAATAATGGAGAGAATAGAGATATAAACTAGAAACACAAACATACCTTGATGATTTGGGAAGCTAGATTGGAAGAAAGGAGAGAAAATGAGGGTTGGGGTAGCTTGGCTTCGGTTTCTGCTTGTAACGCCCTGATTTTTCTGTCTGAGAGGAAAATGACCAAAATGCCCCTGAGGTCATTTTCGGCCCAGAATTTGAGGATGGCCGGCCCGGCAGTCCTCGAAGGGCCAACTCAATGTTTGAAGGGGATTGGATGGCCTTTGAATGGTTTCGAAGGCAAAAATCTCATTTTCTGCAGTTTCGGGTCAAGATGACCAAAATACCCATATAGCATTTCTACACGGGTAAAGGTGCCGTTTGAGCCCAAAACTTTCTCCGAAGGTCTACAACAATGTTTTTACATGTTTAAAAGAGTCTGTTTAAGTCCCGGTGGTCCCGGGCAGTTTTAGTGCAAAATTACGATTTTGCCCCTAGAATAGTGTTTTTGAGCTTGATGATGTAATTAAACAAACCTAAGCAATATTAGGCTCTAATCGAAGATTAATTAATTTCCATGATTAATTTAGAGTCAAAATAAGCTATTAAAATTAATTAGAACCTAAAATTGCTTAGATTAGATTTAAATCTCTTTTTAAAACTCAAGATTCCAATCTTGGAATCTTGAATAGTTTTTTCTCTCTCCAATTCCCTAAATCAAAGAAACATGTTGGCATTGGATTCCAAGTTAATGAAGTTTGACTTCATTAATTTAGAGATACCACCTCCTAAATCTAGTCTTGCAAGCCTCTAATTAATCATTACCTCACCTAAACACTTACTTACAAATTCCTAATTCTAAGCCTAATCAAAGACACAACTAAACACACTCCTAAACCACATTAAAGGAGATGATTTCTCCTTATTCTTGGCTGAACAAGGCAGCACCCATACCTCTCTAAATTCATCACATGTTGATTTATTCTCACTCAAAGAGCCATACCTTGAACCATGCTTAAGCCCATACTTGAACCCATACTTAGCCATACCTTTGAATGACCACAACCATACCTTGAATGAGATATTTTCCTTCCCTCCAAAGCCATGAAACTCACGGCCTCCACCTCCCCCATTCACTTCTTCATGTTTCAATTTTCTATAAATACATATCTAAAGAGAACTTGGTGCCATTTGCTCATTCTCTCAAGCTAGCTTCAAGAATTGTCTTAAGTTTCTCTCAAGAGTTTCTTTTCCTCTCATTTTCTCCATCTTCTTCAAGGACTCAAGAGTTCTTTCTTCCTCTCATCTTCTTTATCCTTTCCACCACCACACAACCACCATTAAATCCTCCTTGAAATACTTAGTCATATCATCCTCAAGATCAAACTCAAGAAGCACAACTCCCTTTCTTTTTCTTCTCTCTTGGCTGAAACTTCCTTCAAGCCCAAGGGAAGATTTTTCTTCCATTCTCCTCTCAAGACCAAGCCTTGTTCATTCTCCAAGAGACATACCTTGGTAGGGATTTTGTTCTTTAAAGTTTTGTCTTTTAAAGCTTTGTAAAAAAAATGAGTTTTTGTTAGTTTCTCTTGGCTTTTAGAACTTCTTTTTCTTCTCTTTGATTTCGGCCTTGGAGCCTTTCTTTTTAAAGAAAATGATGCTTGAAGATGAGGGTTCAAGATGTAGATCATGAGAATCTTCACTTGTGAAACCTCTAGAGCTTGGAACTTGGTTCTTGGACCAAGCATGTTTCGATTTTTCCTTTTCTTTTCATGCTCTAGTTTCAGTTTCCTTTCCTTTTCTTTCCTCTTGGCTTCGGCCTTATTTCCTTCTCTTTGATGTTCAAAGGTTTTGTTTAAAAATAGTTATTGATTTGATTCCTTTAAGTCCATTTCCTTGAGCTTGATGATGATGTTCAAATCATATGGTTTCTTTGTAAACCTTGGTACAAGAACTCTAAAGCTTGCTTTACCTTGCTATGATAAGTTTGGGTTGAGGTTTAAATTCCTCTAAAGTCTTGGATGAGCTCTAATAAGAAATAAAATGAACTTGCACTCATGTTTATCTTCAAGCTCTTGCATTGCATATTTACTTTGAGCTTCGCATTCATGTTTACCTTCCAAGCTATCACTTAAAAATTAAAGATAAAGAACAAAGAGCATCTCATATTTATGTTCTTGGATAGCACGTTTACTTTTCAAGTCATCACTTAAGAATTTAAAGATTTAAAACAAGAGCTTGCATATCACCTAATTAATCTCGAAGCCTTTCTATTTCGGCCTTAAAGTCGATTGTTGCTGAGCCTAAAGCACTAAAATAAAGAATCGAACTTGCATATTTATTTTCAAGCCTTGCATATTTACTTTCAAGTTATGCATATTTATTTCTAAGCCTTGCATATTTATATTCCTAGCACCTCATGTTTATGTTTCAAGTTCTTGCATCTCATATTTACTTTGAAGCTCTCACTTTACTTTATAATGAAGAATAAAATGGAATGCATAGCATGTTTACTTTTCGTCATCACTTAAAGACTTTAGAGCTCAAAAACTTGCCCTTCTATCTCAAGCTACAGTTTGGTTATAGAAGCATTCCCTTGAATGCACAATTCAGCCGTGTGATGATGATGAACTTGATGTGAGTTTCATCTAGTCACAAGAACCAACAATCTATGTTGTAAGATTTTCTTTAGGTCTAAAGAGTTGTATAAAATTATTACCAACAAGATTTTATGAGTTAAACCCCGTCTAAACATGCCTTGAATTAACTACTGCCCTATGGTTATTTTTAGTCTCTTTTCAGAAAATAAAATGGGTCTCAATGAGTTTTAGAAGTCCAAAAATGATTTCAAGAGAAACTAGTAACTTGTATGTATGAAGGACATGATTTTTGAATGATGCTTGAACTTTAATGTTTCGGTTCTGCCCTGGTATGTTCACTGCTGTATGATGATGTTTTGATATGTTAGAATGTGTAAAAATTATATATGTTGAGGTAGGAACACTTCTATGCATGTTAGGGGAGAAACTAGCTTCATAGGAAAACCATAAAGTTGGAATTTTACGTATGATTAACTCCTTTAACCTTAATCAATACCAAAACTGTTTTAGTATGATAACAATCAGTTTAGGATTGAATAATCATGAAAAATTTGGTTACATTTGAAGTAGGATTGAATTTTAGCACCTATAGAGAAACTAGTAACTAGAAAATCGTAAAAATACAATTCTAGAACCCTTAGAACATTTAATTTTTAGAATCTGTCCAGCAACCTCATAATATGGTAAACATGGTTTATAATTAGTTCTTAGATGTAGGAATGCCTCATAATTGGTTTAGATTTAATTTATAGCACCTTAGACGAAGACGGAATTAAGAAAGGGTCTAAAACGTAAGTTCTAGAACCCCGTAATTGCAAGATTATAACTCTGCCCATAAGAATGATGCTGCCCAGATTTAATAAAGAGTATAAATGATAGTAAGGTTTGTTAGAAGAGAATCATTAGGTGCATATGAGGTTGATAGAGAACAATAGAATAATCATATCTCACGTCTAAGACCCGTAAGGGTCAAAGCATAAGACACCGTAGGTTCGAGAGCATAATGAGCTATAATGTTACATGAGAGTGTATGTTTAATTATGAGAATGACTTGATGTCTTATGATGATGTTGAATGGCTATGCATGTTCTATATGTTTCGTGGCATAAAACAAGTTTGAAGGAAATCCAGTGTACGCCGTTACGCTGCCGAATTTCCCACCAAATTCGAGGATTTGAGAAAGGTTTGCGAAAACTCCTGGGTGACACCGGTTCAGCCAAGCACCCCCAGGAAAGGTTCTGGGTGACACCGATTCGACTGAGCACCCCCAAAACAGATGTGATATGACACTGAGACGTATTCCTCCCGCTACGGTGGGAGGAAACAAATCAGTGAGGGTATTGACATTGAGCTTGCCAAAGCGGACAATTCGTTGTGTACTAGATACCAATAGAGCTTTTCAAAGAAGGAAATGATCCTAAGATAGGTGATCCCAGAAAGTTATGTATACCCCCTCTATTAGCCCATATCAAATCTAGTGATGACTAGTTAGGATTGAGCTCATTCCTAGGCGATAGGTGAGATGTAGTTTGGTGACCAGATTATCGCCGGGCCGATGAGTCGGTTCAATTTTTGGTGGATATGTTAAGAGGGTGGTCTCTACGAAAAAGAATTTAAGAGTTCGACTTATGAAAAAGATGTCACATGAAAAGTACTGTGCCTTTTATGCCATGTATATGATTTATGTTTCTTTATGTTGAGCCCCAGAGCAATGATTTTCATGTTAATGTGCAGATGGTATTGTCATGCATTCATCAAATATCTGTTGCATTCATGTCATTAAGACTCATACTAAAAGACACCCACTTCGGATAAATAGATTTGGAAAGCTTAAAACCGAACCTTATACATGTACACCTTTTTCATAATTAAAACCGAGGTGGCTGGGGACAACGACGATGACACTCATGTTAGAGTCGGGAATCCCTACTGAGAATCTTGAATGAGTTTCTCATCCCTCTCTTTTCTTGTGTCGTCTCTAGACGGGGATTACAACGAGGTTCATGACTTCTTCTAAGGCTCGTGCTTAAGGGTCACGCTAGCAAATGGAGTAGAGGGTCGCCATGGAAGCATAGATAGTTTAACTTTTGGATTGATACTCATCTAACCTCATAGGTGAATAAGGACCACTTCATATATATAGGCATGTTTTGATATAAATAATGGTACAATGATGCTAGTAATTTATGTATTTATGAAGGAGTGATGATATTATGATTGTTATGTATGATACTATATTTCACGATTATGAATGGTGTGATTACTTTTCTTGCATGATGTGGTTACGATGAACGTTAGGTTAGCGCGCGGCTCGCGTTTTGTTTTTCAAGTTTTGAAAAAGAAAAATTTATTTGTATCTTCCGCTAAGTATTTTAACGAAAGGTTTTAAAGAATGAGACTAAAAGAGTAATAGACTAATGATTAACCTAAATATGTTCTAGAGTATTGGGTTAAAAATTAGGATGTTACACTGCTTTTGGAAAATGAGGGGATCCCGATAGGGTTTTTTAAAAGGGGCCAAAAAATGAAACGGCATCGTTTTTGCACTGTTTCTGCTGTACTGACATCGCTGTAGCGGTCATTGACCACTAAATGACCGCTACAGCAGTCAATGACCGCTGTCCTTGTTTAACCAGCTAACACACCTATGACCGCTATAGCTGTCTTAGACCGCTATAGCGGTTGACAGACAACTAAAATACTGTAGCTCACCCACTATGACTGCTATAGCGGTCCTGGATCGCTATAGGTGATGACAGTAAAACTGGTTCAGCTTACTCTCAGTAACTCTAGGTGTTCCTGGGATCTGGGTGGTCTCACTACTCACTTATTTACATTTCAAGTTAATGTCCTCATTTATTTTACTCTCCATTAACTTTAAAACATAAATGTAAATAAGGAAATAACCCCTATTTGGATTCAAATAAAATATCATAAAAATCAAAATTCCAAAAAATCAAAATCCAAATGTTGGGTTTTAGTCCAAATCTAAAATTTCTTACGATTTTACAAACTTGTGAACTAAAAACTAAACGTTTAAAGGTTTCATAAAATCCATTAAAAATCATTCTTTAACTTATTTTCCTTCAAGGAAAAATTACCAAGACTTTTGATCCCAAAAATGTGATTCTAACATATAGCCCTCCAAGGAGGTGTAGGATACAAACTTAGTGAAATTCAGAACTCGACAGCATGAGTGGGTCCCGAGGGACCTTAAAGTCATACATAACTCATCCAATAACATGTGTAGATTGGGTATTACATACTTCCGCCCTTAAAAGGATTTGGTCCCCAAATCTGAACTTGCGTAACTGGAAGATCAAAGAGACGAAAAACTTAACCCACATAGGGCTTCAAGGATGGGCCTGATTGCCCGGAACATTATGACATGATACTCTAGCTGTACTAGCTAATACTGTAGGAGATAGTGCCATTCTGAAGGCCATTGCTTTAACTAAGGGTACCAATTGTCACGCCTAGGGTGGCTTCGCCTCTAGGGGCAGCCTTTTCCCATTGAGGTGACAACAGCTCATATCACAATGCTTAGACTGGCCGGCTCCGCCTCCAAGGGCAGCTCTTTCCATAGTACAAATCATTGATGGGCATCTATGCTCTGCCGTCTCACGCGCACGTAAGCTCTCGAAGAAAGGGGGCTAAACTTCACTTTCATCCTTGCTATGGTTCTCTTTCTCTTGTGTTTGACATCAACTGATATGACAGGGACTCCTAGTCCTTGGTTTCTGAACTCCTTGATTCTCTACATGAGCGTCATGCTAAGCATTCTCATGCCTATACTTCTACTATGCATACGTGCAATCGAAACATCCAATCATAGTCATACATCATACAAATTCATACAATACAACAAACAACGTGCTCCTTACTTACTAACCTCTCACTATTAGGTTACTAAGTCATAACTTAAACGTGATAAACCTCACTTAAGTCTCTTTTCTTTATCATACATGCATGGGTTAGAGGAAGAAAACATGTGTCCTATACATACAAGCTCCTCAACTTCATCATAGAAAAGATCTACATTCATGATATAAAACTATCCTCTTTAAGTTACTCTAATCATGTTTCTACAATTCCACCTCAAGTAAAACTATCATACATACATATAGTATTCTAATTCATGTCCCATATCCTTAAATTAACAACACGTCCACACACATAGCCTAAAAGGATACATTCCCTAAACAAAACATAACTTATTAAAACATTCAATCTTGAATCCAATCATTTTCTATGAGCATGAAACAAAACTTTTTCAAATGCTTGTACTTGAATATCTGAAATCACACACTAGTAAAGCATGTTTATAAATTCCTCCATTCCATTTTAAGAACTAATCATGGTGGTGCGATACTAGTAAAACTTCTTTGAGAAAAACTTTAGAATCTTGCAAAACGTTTACCAAAAGGAAAAACTTAAGTATACATAAAACCGCTTTTGCAAATGTACACACCAGCACCCAATCACATGTCAAGCTTATAAACATAGCAAGATAACAACACTTCAGGGAATCTCGATGCTTGTCAACATGGGCTTCTAAGGGTATAGATGCATCAAGGAAAGCTATTCTACTCTTTGTGCTAGAAGGCATGATAAGATGTTCATGAATCCATAGGCTTAACTAACACAAATGTATCTTTCATGCACTTCAATTTAGGCATATGATTTAAAGAGATTTCACAAGTAGTAGCCAAAGAAATCGATGCAACTAATAGCATAATGATTCAGATAAATGTCCAAAACTCAACTAGCATCTCATACCATGTCGTTCACATACTAGGCATGCATATCATACTCGTATTATGCAATTTTGCAAAAGACATTCAAACTAGTCTAGCCATTCATGTTATGCCTATTAACATATTCTTCATGCATGCTACATTTTTATCACACTAAAATTGCAACTCTAAACATAAATTATGAATAATGCACCTTCGAAAAACAAATCATGCGATAATACATTCCTAGAAATATGACACGCAAGATGATCATGGTATCCAAGATTGCTTCAATTAATTTCACTCATCAAAACAAAACATCAATCCTGCAGTATGCCTATATGCATGATTTGTACTCTCATCGGAATTCTATCCACTAACTCCAGGTCACTCTCATACAAACTCTCTTTCTCTGGGTATCGAGTTTCTCTACTCTTTGGCTTGTAACTCTCTGAGATGACGAGTAATCATTCTCCTTTCTCTCTTTCTCTAACTACATTCATAACAGGTGGGTGTGCCCTATAGGCACCTACCTCCATGGGGTTTCCGTCAATCTAAACAAGCTAAGCATGATTGACCGGGCCACAATGAACTCTGCCATTCTGGTTTGCTATTGTCTTATCCTCTTCGTTGTGTAATAATGGGACATGTCGGGGAGGGCACTAAGAGGGGTGGCCCTAGCTAATGATACCTGCGACTGACCTTTATCTCAGCTAGTTGTTCCTACTTTTGCTTCCTCTTAATACACTCCAGCTTAGACGTGCTTACTGATTATCTCTGACATGATCGAGACGGCTTGCTCAAGACGTCATATGCAACTAGTACTAGCTGGCGTAGTGCTGCTGTGGTAGCAACGGTTATCTGGTGGCATAGCTCACCCAAGAAGAAGGGAAAAAGATAGGAGACTGACCCAAGAGTTCCAAAGAAATGACAGAGACTCTTACTGAACCTAGGCATAACCGACCACTCTAAAGGCCTCAAGTAACGCTTCGTTAATGCAAATGGGCGCTCTTTCATTTACAAAAACACCATGCTACTTGTGGACACTTGCTCCAGTGCCATGGAGGGAAACCTAATGCTCTGATACAACTCTGTCATGACCCAACTTAGGAACGTGACCGGCAATCCCATCCCCACGTAATCCTTCTGGGTGACTTGTCTCGATGAATAAATACTTTATCGTAAAATATTACTTCAAATATGATTTTCTTCTAAATGATTATCCAAATATTTATTCAAAATATGGTATCCAATTTAGCAAGACTGAAATACTTTAATACATAAAGTATGGCAGTTTCAGTAAACATGTAAACCATGAAACATAAACAGTTTTATCACTTGATCTAAATTTTAAATTTGAAAATCAACTTAATACTTGGAAGCTGAACTATAAGTATATTTATGGCTTGTTACATAAACTCAAATCAACTTTACCATTTCAAATCTATGCTTGTAAATTGAAAACATATACATAATTATTTCAAACACTGAAATTTTATACAGAATCTGAAACTAAATGCATGGTCAAGATCTTGCCTGCACACCTACTGGAGCACCTCTACCACTGACATAATTATAAACTAAACCTCACTTCAAATAAGGCCTACCATTGGAATTTGCTGAGTCTACTAGGCTGGACAAAAACTGAACCTGTACCTGTAACTATGAAAGAAAGGGAGAGGGGTGAGTCAATGGACTCAGTGAGTGAGCTATCACCCATCACTCACATGGGATAACCAAGGAATATACATATGATATCATGAATGCAACAATCATAATCATTTAATATCCATTTGCATAACTATATATAGAAAAGATATCTTTGTATTTATATTCAATAGAAAAGCATCTTTGAGTTCTTGCTCTAAAAGAAAATCATTTCACATTTCATAAATTCATGAACACATAATCTTAAACTCACAAGCAATACAAATCATTTTAACTAAGTGCGGCAGAGCCTAGGGAAATAGTATCTGTTGAGCTGAATAAATGCATATATAATAACTAAAGCTGTAAAGTCACATAGTCCCTGGCGGACGAGCTGTGAGTACCTATCTAGGTCCCATTTTCTGTATCTACTGTGGGGCGATACTGTCCTCTGAAGGATAACTTGGTGCCAAGGTTAACAATCTTATACAATCATTAACTAACTGTCTATTTCCTGATCTCTATCGTCTAAACTAGTTTAACAAAATCCATAGCTCAAAAATGGGTACTCTCTCTCTAGCAAACAAAGCCCCTAAATTCTTAGTACACTAGGAGTTCTGGATTTATATAACTCTAACAATCTGACTTTAGCATAATTGTGGATGTGAGAATCGTACCCAAGGGATCACCCGTTTGTAGGCAAATCGATCTCCAGCCCACAGAATATGTATCTGACAGTTGCTAAGAATCATACTGAATTTCGTACCTCTTGGTACCATAAAACTAAAATTCTAAATTCAAATCTTTAACTATCATATCTTTTACATATACTTGATAATCTAAAAAATCATAGCTTAAAACACCGAGGTTCTAAATCATGGAAACTCTAAAACCATAATAGCATATTTCTTCATAAAACTAATCATGATTTATTCAACATGACTTAATATTTTAAAAGCCTTCTGAAATCCAAAGTCTGGAGTATATACATAATGATACCATAACTCTTAAAACATATTTGTTAAAATAGCAACTAGATAAAATCATATATCCTTCCAACAATCATTTCATTAGCATATAAAATATTTTTCATTCACGCAACACAACAATCATGGTCCCATGGTTTTGTAAATCTCATTCTTTCATGCATTCATCATAAAACATAATTTTTCTACTTAACATAATCATGTAAAATCATATCATATACTTTTGCTCATCTCAAATTTCATAGTTCACAATTTTCATGCAAGAGACATATTTATAATGATAATACTAAGGCAATGAGGTCAAACCCACTCACCATTTGGAGCTGGGAGTATGTGGGACCCACCAACTTGATGTGGAGAGCTTGGAATGGCGCCAACAATTGTCATAGAGCAACCATAACTCTAGATTAAACTCTAATAACCTCTAGATAACTCTAAAACAACTCTAGTAACATTGGGGGAGCACCCCCACTTGACAACAATGAAAGAAATAACAAGACCTAATTCAAGATCATGAAGGAATAGAGAAAATAGAGACATAAACTAGTAACATAAACATACTTTGATGATTTGGGGGAGCTAGATTGGAAGAAATGAGAGAAAATGAGGGTTGGGGGATCTTGGCTTCGGTTTCTGCTTCTGGAAAGTGAGGGTAGCCCGATGGGGATTTTAATCAAGGGGCCAAAAAATGAAATGGCGTCGTTTTTGCACTGTTTCTGCTATACTGACCGCTATAACGGTCTAGCCATTCCCCATTTACCCAGCTGACACACTTAGAGGCCAAGTTGGCAGACAGGAGAACTGCAACAGATTCTGACAAAAAGGCAAAAAAATTATGGGTTTTTTTCTAGGGGAGCTAGTTCGAACAAAGGACCTAGCCAGCAACGCCAACAACGGTCTCAGTAGGGTAAGGCCGCCTTCTCAAAGTCCACCCTGACTAGGCCTGTTGCTTATCAGAGTTAGAGTAGATGGGGTAGCCAATTCAGTGGCTAGAGTTTGATTCAGAGTTTCAGCAGTGTCAAACATATGGGAGGAGGCACGATGGCCAGTGCATAATTAGCACTTTTTCTTGTTATGGTTGTAGCCAGCAAGGCCACAAGCATGCAGAGTGCCCTTTCAGGCAGGGGACATCTAGTTAAGGATTGGCAAACCCCACTACTTCAGTTCAATTTTATCAATCAGGGGTCCAAGGTGGCTCAGCTACTCCAGCTGGCAGAGGTGTTAGAGGCAGGGGCCCTGGAGGTAGAGATTCAGGTGGCAGAGGTAGAGGCTAGGGTGGTGGCTGATAGCCTCATCTGTTTGCTCTTACATACCAAGATATAGCAGCTTTAGCTAATATTGTGACAGGTATCATTAGAGTATTCTCCTTTGAAGCTTTTGCATTGATTGACTCCGGGTTTACATATTCGTATATGTCCCCGTTCCTTGCTACATGGTTCGAGAGACTGTTTCTACCTTAGAGAAGCCATTTTTAATGGGGATATCCTCAGGGGGACCCCTTCTGATTCAGTTTGTCTATAAGAAGTGTAAGGTTAGGGTTGGAGGCATGGAGGCGATTGCAAACCTCCATATATGTCAGATTTGAACATCATCTTGGGCATGGATTGGCTAGCTTCATGTCATGCCATGGTGGATTGCTACCGTAAGTCTATCAAGTTTGATGATCCTGGAGGCGAGCTCCAAGAGTTTAAAGGTACCAATGGTTTGATCCTAACTAGGTTGATATTAGCCATGAGTGCCTTTAAGCTCATGGATAGAGGAAGTTATGGGTTTCCAGCTTCAATTAGAGACATAGATACAGTAGTGCCAAGCTTGAAGTCAGTTCCTGTAGTTTGTGAGTTCCCGGATGTTTTTCTGGAGGAACTACCAGGGATGCCATCGGAGAAAGAGAAATAGAGTTCGGGATAGAGCTTGAGCCGAGAGCCAGGCCCATCTATATTCCCTCATATTAGATGGCTCCTGCCGAGTTGAAAGAGTTGAAGGATCAGTTACAAGAGATGCTTGACAAGGGGTTCATTCGATCGAGTACCTCATCTTAGGGTGCTCCAATACTGTTCGTTAAGAAGAATGATTGGTCTATAAGGATGTGCATGTACTACCTATAGTTGAACAAAGTTAACATCAAGAACCGATACCCCTTGCCACGCATTGATGACCTGTTTGATCAGCTCCAAGGGGCTAAGTGTTTCTCTAAGATTGACCTTAGGTTGGGCTATCACCAATTGAAGATCAAGGGAAATTGTAACGCCTCGATTTTTACTGCTATGCAAAATGACCAAAATACCCCTAGGTCATTTCTACACAAGATTTGAGGTCAAAATAGTCCAGGCCATCTTCAATAGGATATTTTGATATTAGAATAACATTATATGGTGATTAAATAGCAATATGTGCAAAAATCGCGATTTTCAATTTTTCAATGTACAAATGACCAAAATGCCCCTAAGGTCATTTTTGCCCCGAAATCAAGGCCGGCCAGTCCAGGCTATCCTCAAGGGGTTAGTTTTATGCTTGAAGGGGATTATGTGTGTTGTAGATGTGAAAATATCAACTTCAATTTTTTTACCGCAAGTGAAATTACCAAAATACCCATGTGGTAATTTAACACGAGATTAAGTAATTTCTGAACCTAGTCATCGCCCGGGAGTTCAAAATGTTTATTACATGTGTAATTTGATATTTGAAAATGTTCGGGTGGTTTCGGGGAGTTTTTGTGTAAAATTACCATTTTGCCCCTAATTAACAATAAATGAGCTTATTTACGTAATCAAATAAATATAGGCAATATTAGGCTCTAATTAAAGATAAATTAATTTTATTTATTTATCTTGAGTCAAAATAATTATTTGAGATAATTTTAAAGCATAAGATTATTTTAGAAAAGATTGTTTTTCTTTCTTAATTAAAAAGGGGTTCTTAAGACACATAATAGGAAATTAGTGTATTAAATTTCTTTTTCTTAAAAATAAAATATATTTTAGATTTATTTATTTTATTTTATTTTATTACTTCAGATTATTTGCACTAAAAATTTCACTACATATGTTGGCCATTTAATTTTGTAATGGAGCACCTTAAATATTTGATTATTAAGCACTTACTTTAGTTTATCAATTTCTTTTCCACTAACAATTTCTTTTTCTCAAAAATAAAATATATTTTAGATTTATTTTTGTTTTATTACTTCAGATTATTAACACTAAAATTTCCACTATAAGTGTTGGCCATTTAATCTTGTCTTGAGGAATTTTAAACTCTTGATGGTTAAGCCACTTACACTAATTTATCATTTCTAAACCATTACAAATTAAATACCCATCAAATATATGTCCTACCACTCAAAAAAATTGAAAAAAATACTCCCTATTATAGCCATTAATGCAGCTGCCTCACCCCCCAAAATCCCTATAAATATGTGTTTTTCCAAGCCTAATTCACACACAAACATTCATTCTTACTATTTGCATTTTTTGTTGTAATCTTGCTCACAAAAATTAGCCAAAAATCCTCTCTTCTCTCTCTAAATACAAAGCTCTCTTCTTCTTCCTTCTCCACCTCCAAGAGACTTCATTCTTGATATCCATCCAAGTTCCCAAGCTCAAACAAACACATACGTACCATAAACCAACCCCTAAGTACCTAAACTTTCCATATCCAAACACAAGAACACAACAAAAATCCTCCCACCATTTCATCTTCACTTGGCCAAATATATACCATCAGTAAGATCAGATTTTTTTCGTTGATATCTCATACAAGATCAAGCTCTTGCTTTAATTAACAAAGAAACAACTTGGTAGGGATTTTATTTCATGTTCTTTCTTTTGTTCTTCCTTTATATTTTCGATTTTTATGATTTGATAATGACCATGGCTTGATGATGAGGAATCATGGTGGTGGTTGTGAATCCATCATTTAAATGTCCTCTAAAGCCCAAGATTTAATTCTTGATGACAAAAGATTTCTAAAGGAGTTACTAAGTCTTGAGTTTTAAGCTTAATAAGATATAAAAATGAACTTGCATCCATATTTATGTTATAAGTTCTTGCATATCATATTTATATTTTAAGCTTTTCATAATCATATTTATATTCCAAGTTATCACTTTAATTCTTGAAGATAATAATATGAACTTGCATATTCATATTTACTTTCAAGTTGTCACCTAAATCATAAATACCTAAGAATGAATTTGCATCTTTATATTTATATTTTAAGCCTTGCATTTCATATTTATATTTCCAAGTTATCACCTTATAATGATAATAATAAGGTTACAAGACAAGTTTATGATTCTAGTTATCATTTAAATCCTAAAGTTCAAGATTTACTTGTTTTATTTTCAATGACAACTTTGATCATGGACACTTCTCATCTATTTATTTTTGGCACTTATATAATTCTAATTTAAAGCTTGATATACTTTATTTTTAGGTATGATCTTGTCTTTAAATTTGTACAAAGAAATTTTGAAAGACCTAGAAATTATAAAGGATTAAGAATACGGTTTTTCTCATGATACTAAAATTGTAGTATTCTGATCTGAGCCTTTAGAACTGGAAAGGTTACTGATTTAGGATGTTTAGATGAGTTTAAATCGCTAATAGTTATTGTAAAAATTATTTTTGGTACCATAGATGCATAAAAGGGTAGTTACAAGTGTTAGTTTGGCCGTTTTGCAAAATGCAGAAAGTTGTGTTTTGAACTATCAACTATGTTATTTCAGCCAAATGATTTTATTTAAAGCTAATAATGATGTTGAATGTGTCCATGAGTCCAAAATACCATTTATGAAGTTTATATAAAGTTTTAGAAATTTAGATTAGTCGTTAAATATTAAAAACAAGCGATTTTGCACTTTGACCCCTAAAATGTATTGAAATTTGATTTCTGGCCTTAAAAGGTTTTTTTATGATGAGTTTATAACGGTTTCTAATAGTTATATGTCTATTAAAAGTATAGGTTAATGTTAAAGATCTCTAGTTTGTGAGAAGGTGTTACAAAGGGGTATTTGCATTTTGACCCGTAACCTTTGAGAAATTGTGATTTGACCCTTTGGGGCTTAAGCGTAAATGTTGATAAATTTGATGGCATGAATGCGGTTGATATCTTGTGAAGGCTATATTCATGTGTTGAAACTTATATGGCTTATGGATATATGCAATGAAGTATGATGCATGTTTATGTAGTTTAAGTTATGGAATGTTATAATTATGCTTGATAAATTGAGATGCATGATTCCATGAAGTTTATGAGCATGAAATGTTGAAATGATGAGTTATTCATATTTGCATCTCTATATAACATGCCAAGGTTAAAGGTGAAATAAGACACATGGAGATGATCCTCTAGACTCCCCGAATTAAAGGTTATGAGAGGTGATCCAAATAGGAAATGATCCTTTAGACTCCCCGAATTAAAGGTTATGAAAGGTGATCCTAATGCCCCCTATCCCGTACCTTAAGAGTCGGGAATTTAACTTATCAAAAGGGATAAGATTGCGCTATTGACGACTAGTGAGGTATGAGCTCATAACCTAGAACTCTCAAGAAAAGAGAGAATTATAGGGCAGCCCCCAAGGAAAAGAGAATAAAGAAGTTTAAGTCACCTGTAAGAATGATGATCATGATGTTCTTTATATCATATGCATTGTTTTATGAATTTTATGATATTATGTATATGATATTGACATGCATCCATGATTAATATGTTGCATTCATGACATTAAGATTCATGCTAAAAGATACGGGTCTCGGCTAATGATATTTAGAACTTAATAAATGAACCTTATATATATGTTCACCATTTTCATAATTAAACCCGAGGTTCCTGGGGACGATGACGATGACACTTGTGTTAGAGTTGGGAAGCCCCACTGAGATTCTTGTATAAGTTTCTCATCCCTTTCTTTTTCCGTGTCGTCTCCAAACAGGAATGATGGGGTAGTTCGTGATTTACCCTAAGACTGGACGAGGAGCTACGGAGATAGTTTCCTTTTGATATTTAAAGTGATCGTATGTTATTTATCAGTTTGTATTCTATTAATGGATATATATTAATGTCCTTACGTTTAGAGGACATCACTATTATGATATTGTTATTAATGTGTTATTCGAGTTTATGTTATGATTGTATTATGTATTTAACTGTTATTTGTCTTTAACATCTCTTACACAGGCAAGATGAATGACGCTAGATACTTAGAAAGCGCGGCTCATGTTTTGGTATTTAAGTTCAAAAAAAAAATTTACTCATATTTTCACTAAAGTATTTTCAAGAAGTTTGAATTAAGATCTGGAACAAAAGAGTATCAACTAATAATTAACTTAAATGCGTCCTAGGCGTGTTGAGTTAAATATTAGGGTGTTACAGAAATGATATATCTAAGACAGCCTTTAGGACACGCTATGGACACTATGAGTTCTTAGTGATGTCCTTTGGGTTAACCAGTGCCCTCACAGCTTTTATGGACTTGATGAACAGGGTTTTTAGACCGTTCCTAGATCATTTCATGATTGTTTTCATCGATGATATCTGAGTATACTCTAGGAATGAAGAGGAGCATAAACACCACTTTAGGATCATCTTGTAGACCCTAAAGGAGAACTAGTTGTACATCAAATTCTTTAAGTATGAGTTTTGGCTTATTCAAGTGGCATTTCTTGGGTATGTTGTGTCCAAGGATGGTATCCTAGTTGACCCAAAGCAGGTTGAAGCAGTTCAACAGGGGCCGAGGCCATCTACAGTGTCAGAGATCTATAGTTTATTGGGTTTGACAGGATACTACCAGAGATTTGTTAAGGATTTCAAAAGGATAGCAGCACCATTGACCAAGTTAACTCAGAAGGATGTTAAGTTTCAATGGTTGGATGCTTATGAAGAGAGTTTTCAGAGGCTCAAGACTTGTTTGACCACAGCTCCTGTTCTTGTGTTGCCCTCGAGTACAGGTGTTTTCTCAGTGTTCTATGATGCCTCTAGAATCGGACTCGGCTATATCCTTATGCAGTATGGTCGAGTGGTGGCTTATACATTTAGGCAGCTCAAGAGGTATGAACAGAATTATCCGACATATGATCTAAAGATGGCAGCGATAGTCTTTGCCTTGAAGATTTGGAGGCACTACTTGTATTAGGAAACCTGTGAGATCTTTACCGATCACAAGAGTTTGAAGTATATTTTCCAACAAAAGGATTTGGATCTCAGGCAGTGTAGATGGTTAGACTTGTTGAAGAACTGTGACTGCACCATATCTTATCACCTGGGCAAGGTTAATGTGGTAGCCAATGCTTTGAGTAAAAAGCCCATGGGTAGTTTGGTCGATATAGCGCCTTTCAGGCAGCCATTGATAGAAGAGATTCATAAGCTAGAGACAGGGAAGTCCAATCTGGGCTTAATGATTCAAGAGCCTTTCTCGCTCACATTGGGGCCCAGGTCAACCCTGGTGGAGCAGATTAAGGCACGACAAAGGGAAGACCCTAAGTTGGTTAATCTTATGAAGGATGAACACGGAGGAGAAAGCCCTGAGTTTTTAGTGGATGTGGAAGGTCTGTTACACTTTGGGGAGCATCTATGTGTACCCGATGTGGGTGAGTTAATGAAAAGAGTGATGGAAGAGTCGCACAGTGCAGCATACTCCGTCTATCCCAATTCAGCAAAGATGTACCAGGATCTCAGACAGCTATACTGATGGGAAGGCATGAAGAGGGATATTGGCGACTATGTGGCATGGTGTTTAGTATGTCAACAAGTCAAGATTGAGCACCAAAGGCCTACGGGCTTGCTGCAGCAGATAGAGATCCCAGAGTGGAAATGGGAGAGGATAACCATGGACTTTGTACTCGGGTTACCTTGAACCACTAGAGGCTTCAATTCCATAT
This sequence comes from Dalbergia cochinchinensis, assembly GCA_031216125.1. Classification (NCBI taxonomy): domain Eukaryota; kingdom Viridiplantae; phylum Streptophyta; class Magnoliopsida; order Fabales; family Fabaceae; genus Dalbergia; species Dalbergia cochinchinensis. The sequence continues at coordinate 5,251,277 of CM062374.1, forward strand.
GGGTGATTATGGATAGAATAACCAAGTCTGCTCACTTCCTACTAGTGAAGACAACCTTCAGTGCGGCTCAGTATGCCCAACTTTACATAGATGAGGTTGTTCGGGTCCATGGTGTACCAGTGTCAATCATATCATATAGAGAGTCCCAGTACACTTCATGGTTCTGGAGAGCATTTCAAGATGCTTTCAGAACTCGAGTGGATTTGACCACAGCTTTTCATCCGCAGACAGATGGCTAATCAGGGAGAACTATCCAGACTTTAGAGGATATGCTCATAGCTTGCATTACCAAGCTAGGATCCAGATGGCACCATTTGAAGCGTTGTATAGTAGACGCTGTAGATCTCCTATTGGATGGTTTGAGCTTGGGAAAACTAAAGCCCTAGACCTAGATCTAGTATAAGAGACTATAGAGAAGGTTCAACTGATCAGAGAACGGTTGTAGGCAGCTTAGTTCAGATAGAAATCTTATGCTGATAACCAGCGTAGAAACTTAGAGTTTGCTGTGAGTAATCACGTGTTTCTGAAGGCATCTCCAATTAAGGAAGTGGCGAGGTTCGGTAAGCGGGGTAAGTTGAATCCACACTATATCAGCTCGTTTGAGATTCTAGAGATAGTTAGAGCAATGGCCTACAGATTGACATTGCCTCCTAGTTTATTAGAGATCCATCTAGTTTTTCATGTCAGCATGCTTAGAAAATATATGCCTGATGAGTATCACGTGCTTACTCCACAAGCAATTCAAGTTGATAAGGACTTTTCATGTGAAGAGGAACTGGTTGCCATCATGGATAGGCAGATCAAGAAGCATTGCTCAAAGGAAGTAGTTTCAGTGAAAGTCATTTGGAGGAACCACTCCGGTGAGGAAGCCACATAGGAAGCTAAGAAAGCCATAAGGATCAAGTATCCACACCTTTTCCCTCCTCATGTTATGTTTTAGATTTGGGGACCAAATCTCTTTTAAGGGGGGAGAATATGATACCCTAGGTACACATGTCAGTGGATAAGTTTCGTACTATCCCAAGGTCTCTTGAGACCCACCTGTGTTGCTAGGAAGGCCCAAGATGCATGAAAGACCCTTAAAGCTGCATTTTGGTGAACTGTCACCGCTATAACAGTCATATAAGTGATGAGCTCAAGGAGTGTGGCCGTGCAGGACCGCTATACCAGTATGAGGTATGCTGAAATAGTGTGAAACGGAGTGTTTCGCATAAGTGAACCCTCACCCCTTTTTAAACACTCTAAACACGGGATTTTCATCCCATTTCCAAACACTCCTCTCCTCCAAACCCTTCCCACTCTCGTCAACTAAATTCAACCCCAATCCTTCTTCCTCCAAGAGATCAAAGGTGAGATTTCATGGATTTTTGTTGTCCCTTTCTCTTCCATTCAAATCTTGGTGAATGGGTTGGTGTTAGTCTCCATTGTTATTAAGTGGAGGTGCTCCCCAAATGTTTGTATTTGAGTAATCTAGAGGTTGGTAGAGTCTAATCTAGAGTTTTGTGGCTTCAATGGCAGATGTTTGTCATGACCCGATTTGGATCGTGACCGGCACGTAAGGGAAACTGGTCCCCACGCAAGCCTCATGATTTCTGTACCGTATTATATGCTTACTTTAATTCATAAAACATGGTTTGATAATTTTTCAGATTAATTATAAATCCTTACTATTGGTAAAATAGACCTCTTCCTCATAAATAAATAGCATAACTGTTGCTATAATATACATCTCAACTGAGTAATCATATACGAAATATCTATGGGTGATATGCTGTGAAATACAAGAATCATGGTATAAAATCAAAATGCAAAATAAACTATATGCAGTTCGAGATCCTGCCCGTCACATCACTGGAGCACATCTACCAGGAACAAAAGTACTAATGCTGCACGCCAAATCGAAGCTCATCCAAACTGAAGAAAACTACTGCTGAGGAGGTGGAAGAGGAGGATCCTGTGCTACACCTGAATCTGTGGGAAAAAGGAGAAGAGAAGGGTGAGTTTTGAAAATCAAAACTCAGTGAGTGGATCCTCACTCATAACCGTACATGGGACAGAAAAACATAATATATAAATAATGGTAAAATGTAACATTTATAAACAGTTCTATTTACTTTACATATTAATTATAATCATTAAAATTTCAAGAATTATGCAAGAGAACAGAGTGCTCATCAACTATAGGGAGGTGCGAGGTCCCTGGCGGACAAAGCCCCTATCTAATGTGATCTCTTCGGTCCCTGGCGGACAAATCTAACTCAAGATGAATTGCCCCTAGCGGGCCTTGGTATACCAAGGTTAACGGAATAACTGTCGTTAACTCACAGTTCTGTTCCTCTCAGTAACTGTCTCTATCCTAAAAGCTATGAATATCAAAAAAGGAGTTCTATGTTTCTAGTTCAATACTTATCATTTCTAGCATTTGTAAATTCTTAAATCTCAACTCGTAAATCATAGCAATTCTCATCTATTTATAATCAAATCAATTTTACGAATTTAATCATATGAAGCTTTTTATAAAATGAATATGGTTCTACGCGGTTCTAAAATCATGTTTTTATGCATAAGTTCAAACGGAGCTTTTCTAGCGAAATATATATATTTTTTCATGGAGTCATATCGTACTAAAATCCATTTTAAATCCTCTAAATAACTCCGTAATGCTAGAAAATAATAATGTAATGACCAAACTAAGGCCACGAGCTCAAACCCACTCACCTGGAAGGGTAGAATATGAACCGCCAACTCCGCGGGGACTCCGGAGAGGAGGAATGACACCAACGTCTGCCATCAAAGCCATAAAACTCTAAATTAGTCTCCATTAACCTCTAGATTACTCAATACAACTCTAACAATATTGGGGGAGTACCCCTACTTAACAAAAATGGAGACAAACCACAATCCAATCACCAAGATATGAAATGGGAAGGAAAGGAACAATAAATGCCCATAAATCTTACCTTTGATCTCTTGGGAGGGAAAGAAATGGAGTGGATTTGTGAGAAAGGAGTGGGAGAGGGAGTTTGGAGAGGTAGGGCTCAGAAATGGGGGAAAATTTCCGAGTTGGGGTGTTTAAATAGGGGTTTGGGGTCTTACTAACACGAAACGACGTGTTTTGTACTATTCGGGCACTGTTCACACCGCTATAGGGGTGTATGACCGCTATAGCGGTCTTGCCATCACTTATGACCGCTATAGCGGTCCTAGACCGTCATAGCAGTCTCCAGGGAATGAAACAGCGCTGCTGACCCCATACATGACTGCTATAGCGGTCTCTAGCACCCCCAAAACCTTCTCATGACCGCTATAGTGGTCCCCTGAAGCCAAAAACGCACCATCACCCCTCTGTGACGGCTATAGCGGTCCTGGACCGCTATAGCGATGACAGTTCACACATCAACTGTGTTAAGGGACCTCCGGGCATCCCAGGGCTTTTCCGACAACACGGGTAGGTCCTAGGGGACCCTGGGGCAAAATAGAACTTATCCACTGCCACGTATATACTGGGTATCACAACGTTGGTGCCATTCCTCCTCTCTAGAGCTTTGTTGATGTTGACGCCATCACTCTCTCCCTTCCAGGTGAGTAGGTTTGGAACCTATGGCTTTTATGTTGGTCATTAGATTTAATTTCCTCAAATTATTATACGATTACATGATTTTAGAAAAGATTTCAAGAGACTAGAGACTCTGATTGGTTTGTTATATTTACCAAAATGATGATTTCCAACTAGAGCATGAAATTTATGTTTTAATGCAAACTCATGGGACCATTGTTGTCAAAGTGATTTTATTAAAAAGCTAAAGCATGATTATAGTTTGATTAGAGATTTTATAAATTGCCTTAATAATTCCAAGAGTTTCATATTTAAATGATTTTATGTTTATTAGAGATTGTTAGATTTCAAGAATTGAGTAATTATATGATACAATTTTAAACCCAGAGAAGAGCCTAGAACAGAGTTTTAGAAAAATGATTAATTTGTGATTTAGAGAATAGACGGTAAGTTAATGGCTGAACCCCGATTATTAACCTTGGTACCAAGTTGTCCCGAGAGGACAATCTCATAGAGCAGAGAATGGAACCTAGTTAGGTGTCCACATTAGATCCCTAATAGATCATAGAGCATAACATTTTCAGTTCTTGAAGAACTATAGAGTAGAGATTCCTATATCTCTAGTAAAGTACTATTGCATATGTTTTACAAAGATTTGCCTTTTAGAGATATAAGTATGAACATAATTTCAGAGTTATTGCATTAACTAATTTGATGATTATATATATTATTATTATTATTATTTATTCTATTGGTTGTCCCATGAGAGGGATATGGATGAGGACCTGTTCACTGAGTTTTAGATGAAACTCACCCCTCTTCCTTTCCTCCATTACAGGTGTAGTAGACGCTGCAGGTTCTTCTCTTCCACCTCCTCCCCCACAGTAGAGATATATCATTTGGTGAGCTTCACTTTGGAGTGGAGTATTCTTTTGGTATTTTGGTTAGAGATAAGGTGCTCCAGTGTACTTTGCAGCAGGGTCGCAGACCATAGAGATAGATTGACATTGATTTATCATGATTATTTTGTATTTACATGATTCTAGTTTTCATGTACATTTTGTATAGAGAACAACTCATATATTTGAATCACAAAGATATATTTAGAGTTTGGAAATGATGTTGAAATTATTCATTTTCTAACTTCAGAGAACTATACTAGAGCTTGATTAAGATTTGCTATTGATGATGATTATATTTTCAAAGAGTCAAAGATTTATTAAAGCTTAAATAATGTTTTGCAAACGGATTTATTACTAATTTATGCATATAGAGAAACTCAAAGGTCACGAGGCTTACGTGAGAATGAGAATTCCTCACGTGCCAGTCATGTGTCCAAGTTGAGTCATGACAACATGGTAATTCACGGGGGAAAGAATCCCAACAGAAGAGATAGAGCAAACTGAGTTGCGCAGCCTTTGACCAATGAAATCTCGCCATTAGTAAGTTTAGGGTGGCAGCAGAGATTTGTGGGTTTTTTGCATATGAAACCTCACCAATTGTAGGGTTTTGGGTGATGTCCAATTTGCCTTAGACACACAAACTGCTTCAAACATTCCGAAGGTGTCCAAACCTTGCCAGTAGCAGGGTTTTGCTAATCAGCACCTGCAGCCCAAATCTCACTATTACAGTGTCTGTAACCGACCACATAGTTGTAATTTTTTCCATAATATAATATCAGAAGATAGTTAAACTCATATATCATAACAAAAATAAAAAAACCAATTATTAATTCCAGCAAATATAATACTTATTAGTCATCACAAATATGATTGTGTTAAGAAAAACTCATTCATGGCCAGATTTTAAGGGAAAAAAATATTAAAATAATTAGAAAAGGATAACCCACGGGATGATTACAGTTTTTGTGTTGCTAGTCAAAAAAGAAAGAAAGAAAGTGTGGTGTGTGTGAAAAACGTGAGCGACAGTAGGAAAAAAAAAATGAAAAAGTGAAAAATGGATAGCAATAAAAAAAAAAGGTAAAATGCACTCACTTTCATTGAGATATTATAAAATGACACTTCAATCTATTTATTTGAAAAACCTACACTCTATACCATTTTACTACGAGTGTGTTTAGTGTATTCTATTTTATAATTTATTTTTTATAAATTATATACCAAATAATATAATTAATTATAAAATAAGTAATGAATTTAATTTTTATATACTGATAGTATAAAATAAAATATTGACAGATAAATTTTTACTAAATTTGACACTTGTTTTTTTAATTTTTATAGGGTTTACGGCTAAATTTTTTTATATTGTCAGTTTATAGAAACTAAATTCATAAATAAAATTAAGAATTATACTAAAGGCTAATAATAATTATTTTATTAAAAAATTAGTAATAAGAATTTGAAATAAAGAAGATATAAAATATATAAATAAACATGAATTATTTTGAAAAAAATAAATAATACCTTCTAAATAATATTCATAATAAATAATACTAATTTAAAATATAATTATATGAATGAGATGAAAAAATATTAAAAATAATTTTTATTAATCAATAGTTTAATTATCATAGTTAATAGTTAGTTATCTAGAATGATTTGACACTATTTTGAATTTTTATTAGTTTACGGTGTAAAATCATATTTTACACTATACGCTAATAAAAATTCAATTAATTGCCACACTATGATCGGTAGTTGTCATAATAGATAGTTACCTAATATAATTTGACACTTTTTAAAATTACTATTGCTTGATTTACTTTATAATTATTATTTTTATGAATTTAACTTTGATAAATTGATAGCATAAAAGTTTTTTTTATTGTTATTTAATTAATCATTTCATTTAAATGACATTTCAAGTAGTGGATATAGGAGTTAATCACTTTGACTATGAGACAATATATGCTTGAATATATTATAGAACTCATTTATACTATTAGTATGTCAAAATAAAATTCATCAAAATAATAATTGTAAAATGAATCAATCAAATGTAACAAAAAAAATCATCAATAGAAATGCTTATCATTAATTTTTTAATTAAAATAATTATTATTATATACTTTTTAATATAAGTTATAAATTTAGTTTCTATAAACTGATAGGAAAAAATAATTTTAATTGTGAACTGATAAAAATTCAAGAAAATGTCAAATTCAATAAAAAGTCACCTCTCCCAATATTTTATTTTATGCTATTAGTGTATAGAAATTAAATTTATTATTTACTATATAATTTATGAAAAATAAATCATAAAATAAAATACAATAAACAAGCTCTTAATAAAATGAGATGAAGTGTAATTTTTTTAAATAAATAGGATGAAATATCATTCCATAATATCTTAAAGAAGATAAATATATTTTACTCGAAAAAGAATCATCCGTTCGACTCGGTCCTGCTTCCAGCACTCAAATTCTTGTTATACCCTCATCAGTTTTTCTATTTCCACAAATACCCCCTTGTACTCAAGTACAGCAAGGACTGAAACGGTGAAACCCTACCTGCTCTTCACTTGGCTCTTAGCTCTTTCTCAGACTTGTCTTGCGGCGCCGCTCTCAAACCCTACACCCACCATTCGCTCTCTCACTCTCACACTCAGTCCTCGTCCTTCGCCGCCAGCCACCGCGACGTCAGAGCCTCATCATCTTCCGTCGCGCATCCCTGCCGACGTGTCGATGTCTGAGGTAAAGGGCTGGCACAAAATTTTTGTTTAAGGGTTTGGGTAATTGGGATGTGATTGTTTCAGATTTTAATTGATTGTAATTTCTAGTTCTTTTTTTTTCCCCGGTTCTGAAGACAAATCTGTAGCAATGGTACTGCAGAACTAGTTTGGGACCATTACATTCTGAAGTTTTGTGGTTATTCGCGCACTGAGTCTCCAGTTTGGTCCCATCCGAAACTGAGACATGTTTCATTAGATTTAGCTCCTTGGCGACATAAATCATAGTCATTCTCTTTTTTTAGTGTTCTACTTAGCACGAATCCGAGATTTCATTCAATACATCTATTATCTCAAGACAGGACAAGCAGCATGAAGTGACTAGGAGTGTAGGAAATCATCGAGTGAAATCGTAAGAGAGATCTAAACTTGTAGAACAGTAATAATGGTAGGTCAATCATATCTAACTTTAAAATGTCAAAATTCTGGAAAGAACAGTAAGAATAAATTTGAAGACTAGTAAATAGTAATAATGGACTGTTTCTTCGTTGTAAATGTGATTATTCTAGTTGTAATTGTAAACTACTTGTAATTCTGAGTTGTTTGGCTGTACTTATTTATGTTGGGTGGGTGCTGGTCCTGTTATTTGTTAATTGCTAGGCATTGGCTGAGAATCTGGGATTTAAATTTTCGGGATTGAATCGGATACATGATGCAATGCATATTGTATTGTGCTGTTTTCAGGATTTTTATTGTGTCGGACCTGCTGATCTGTTACATGGTTTGTTAGCCTATGAATGCATATTATTATAAGGAAAACAGGGCCTTTATAAGAACATTGCCACAGCTGATGAAAAATCGAAAGGCTTCGGTTCAGTTCGGTTGGTGACCAGAAAAGTGGATTGATTGGTTGATGATGTATCATGTATGTCAACCGATTGGTTCAGTTTTGCTGGTTTTTCATCCAAGACCGAACCAAAATTGACTGCGAACACCCCTAGTTTGTGAGAAAGAGAAGCTCTGCTGTGTGTGCAGTGCTAGGGTTAGGAACTAGTGTGAAGCTTGCGATGTGTTGGTTACGAAGGTCGGACTGGGCATGGACTGGATTATGTATTGATTGAAAGGCTTATTGGTTCAATCATTATGATAATTATCAACTTTGCCATCAATCACTGATTAATTTTTTTGTTTCTTTTTTCTGGTTAACAATCGTTGAATTACCAAAGAATACCCGAATCATTGGTTTATTTTGTGTGCAAACAGATTTGTTTGGTTTTGTTGGAGTCTTTTCCTGAAAGACTCTGAAATCCTTGCAACTGCAATATCTGATAGCTTTCCTCGTCAATGTAGATAAAGATGGATGAACCCGTGGAAATTGATAAAAGACCCATTTTCAGAGATATCAGACGCTATTTCTGTGAATATTGTGGGGTCTGCAGGTCCAAAAAGACTTTAATTACCTCTCATATCAATTCACACCACAAGGTACCTTCTTTATTTACGGTTTTGTTCTATTTTTATCTTTTACTTGGTGTGTTGCAAAATTTGAACTTTTCCAAGCAAGGTTATCTATTTTTCATAACTTTTATCTTTTTCCTTTTGTGGTTATTGAACTTCTGTATTTCAAACTAAATGGATGGCATGGTTCTAATAACGAAACCCTCTTATAAGTGTTAGTATGTTTAACAAGTTGTGTTATAGATGTCGTATCTCTCTGTCTTTTTTTTTTTGGATGTGCCAATGTGGGGATGTTCTATCTTAAGGATATGTTCGTGGGTTTGGAGTTTGGAGAGGAAGGGAGGGGAATGAAGGACTTGTGTAAAACTTTTCCTTTCCTTCCTTTCCCCTCAAAAATTCAAACTCTCAAACATATCCTAAAGGAACATGAGTGTGGGAAATTGGGGCACTTCATAAGTTTGAAGTTGTATTGAGATTTTTTAGGTTTCAAGAGAACCTCAAATCCCTGATCCTTTGACTATATCTCTTGTTGCCTTTTGTTTTTACCTTCCTATTTCTAAGTTATATATGTAGTTGTATATGGTTATGTTAACTTTTTAATGCGTTTTAGGAGGAGGAAGAAAAAGATAGAGCTGAACGAAATATTGAAGCACAGCGCATAAAACCCAACAGCACTTGCCAGGAGTGTGGTGCTAGTTTCAAAAAGCGTGCCTACTTGTTGCAGCACATGCAAAGCCATTCACTTGAGGTATTTGCTTAATTAAACATGACAATGTTTTACTGTTCAACCCCTTTGGCAATTGATTCATTTGAGATTTTACATTATAGAATAAATTTGGATGGGCGGAGAGTGCTAAATATTGGAAACTAATCCAACAAGCTATTCTGTTAAAAATATCAGTATGCTGAAAGAATTTCCTTTATGTTAACACTTGATATTTTAGTAGTTGTATCAACTGAAGAAACATATCTTTTGCAGAAAGTTATTTATAAGATACTATAATCATTCAAAAACAAAGGAGGTTATAGTGTGAAGCATTGGATCCCAGACAAGGAACTCCAAAATGCATGGGGCAGCATGTTTGGACTTGATGGATTAGTATCAAGTAGGGAGACCTCTTGTGAAGCTCCATCAAGGATGCCTCAGTCACGCTTTGTTCAGAATGAGGTTGGCAATTTGTTCTCCTATGTCTCTCATTAAACCAAATTGATTCTAGTTAAGTTCTTGATTCGTAGCTTTGACATTTCTTTTAATGGTTCCAGAGGCCGTATGTGTGTACTATTGATGATTGTCAGGCAAGTTACAGAAGAAAGGACCACTTGAGCCGTCACCTTCTACAGCATGAAGGGAAGACTTTTAAATGTCCAATTGAGAGTTGCAACCTCAACTTCTCTTTACAGGGCAATATGAAAAGACATGTCAAGGAGATTCATGATGAGGATCTCACATCTACAAATGTTGAAAGTCAGAAGCAGTTTGTGTGCCCAGAAGTTGGCTGTGGAAAGGTTTTCAGGTTTGCATCGAGGCTTCAAAAGCATGAAAATTCTCATGGCAAGTTTCGAACTCTTTGATTTTGTGTGTGTTTCCATGTGATGTTTGGAAATTTGTCTTCTGTTTCTATTTTTGAAAATGTTGGGAGCGACTGTGAAGAAAACTTTTGTTCTGCAGTTAAGCTGGAGCCGGTAGGTGCCGTGTGCTTAGAGCCTGGTTGTATGAAACATTTCAGTAATGACCAGTGCCTTAAAGCCCATATTGAATCCTGCCATCGACATGTGGCCTGTGATACTTGTGGTAGTAAGCAACTTAAGAAGAATATTAAAAGGCACCTTCGCACACATGAAGCTGAAGGATCATTAGAGGTGTTTCAATGTGAATTTAAGGGCTGTAGCTGTACATTTTCAAGTGTAAGACTCCTTAGTCTTAAAATTGCTGGGTTTACATTCTAACTGAGTTCTCTGTTCTGGTTACAAGTAGAACTTTGATTTTAAATTAACTCTTTTGTGGGTTGCCCCTCAACAGAAATCTAATCTTCATACGCATGAGAAGGCTGTGCACTTCAAAGAAAAGCCTTTTGTGTGTGGCTTTCCTGATTGTGGCATGAGATTTGCTTACAAACATGTGAGAGATAACCATGAAAAAACTGGCAAACATATTTTTACCCGTGTAAGTTCTTTTTTTCAATTAATATCTTGTGGTTTAAAAGATTATTAGCCTTTTCATTAATACACTCATTGAAATTTCCTTGATACAGGGAGATTTTGAAGAAGCTGATGAACAATTCAGGTCAAGGCCAAGGGGTGGGAGGAAGAGAAAGTGTCCTACTGTTGAAATGTTAGTTAGGAAGAGAGTTACCCCACCTAGTCAAATGGAGAACTGGTTCTTTATGCAGGATAGTGAGATGGATTGAGCTTTGTTTGCCTTACCCTGCTCTGCTAAAGTATATAAATGGTAGATTTATGTGTATGTAGGATTAAGGGCAGGATTAGCATAACAATGTATAGTGATGACTACTACATCTTACATAGTGTGTAAAATTATACGTAGTTCTAACACGTTCAATAGTAGCCAATGTGTAACACCCTAGTAATTAACCAGATACACCTAGGTTGAATCTGATTAATGACTAGACTCTTTACCTCGCTTTTGGTTAACTTTCTTCATAATTTGAAAATACTTGGTGAAATTACGAGTGTTTTTTTTTAAACACATAATCAAAACGCGAATGAGAGTCTGACGCGAATCTAGCAAATGGAGATAATAAGACGCGTTTAAGAATATATCATCGTATCATGTCACTTCCATCATATAACATCCATAAGACATTATATAGCATATATTTACATACAATAACCTCCACTCAAAGGGTGGGTTATGTTCATACATCGTTATCTTACGCAAACCCATAAAAGAAAATATACTTAAGGAAATTCATGCCCCTAAACTAGATAACTCCCATGTCGGAAGGTTATCCTAAAACTAAGGGCGTGATCATCAAGTCTACATAAGCCTACTAACCTTCTACTTAAAATGGGAATAAATCCAGATGATAAACTGATCCACTCCAGACATGAGGATACACGAGACGTGGTCGCGTGGACGCCTTTCTCGCTAACCCATTACAACAACTGCTTCTCACTACCCCTCTCTTACACGTGTGGAAGAGAGCGAGCTCTCCTAATATACTGAGGCAGGAGTGTCCTCTGGCGATCGTTTGAATATCTCGCCAACATACTGAATCCAATACGACAGATAATGGCGGGATAACGTAACATCCTTTCATCAAGTGGGACGTGCGTGTTCGGAAACCATTTCATCGCCATAGGGAGAAGTGGAGAAAATCGATAACTAGGGACGATGTGCAAACGACGACCTATGTAAATAAAAACACGAATCACAAGACCTCCTTCAAAACGATACGAAGCGATGACCTGATCATAGCGGAATTCCCAAGTAGGGGTATCAACGAACAGTGATAATGTCGCCATTTAATCTGAGATAGCGGAAATAAAGAAAGGAGTGAGAATCTTGCTAAAGCACTTCTCGCAGCGACTCCTTCTACAAATGTCGTCATCAAAGTCCCGTGAATCCCTGGATTATTCTAAATAGTGGCGTGCAAAGATTCATTTTAAGTTCGGACAAATACTTATAGGGAGGTCAATTTTTAATCATGTCTTATAACGATCTTATTCTTAACATGCCATATTTACAATGAACTTTTCCTTATCATTACATCATATTCCTCATCATCATTATCAAAATAATACGCATAAAACGCTATATAATATTAGCTACATGGCACAAAGGCACATATTTCATTTCTTTAGTGCCTTAGGTGACTTAAAATCTTATCATCATCATTATTTTCTCGCGCCACCCTATACTCCACCCTTTTGGAGTAATTTAGGTTATGGAAATACTTTCTTGAGTTAATGTCACTAAAGATATACTTATCCCTTTGATAGCTAAAGTCGACTCTACCCTTTTGAGAGAATCGGGTTAAATTAAAATCACCTTTTCACCACCTATAGTCGATGGTTCCAGGATCGTTTCTTATAAGTTTTAAGTCACCATTAAATCTTCGTGCTATATCATAATACAATTCATAAACATCATAACATTTTCTCATTTATAGTCTTAAGCTAGAATAATATATATCAACCGTGTAATCATGCATATGGGAGATTCCTATGAAAGAGGTGAATTAATGCCAATTGACACGCTTTAAATAATGTCTTTTCATTGTAACCTTTCCAAATTACACTTTTACAATGATACACTTTCTTCTAGCAGCAACAAAGGTGAATTTTACATGCTAACATTTCATGTATAAGCATTCTTATTATTTGCACAAAGAACTATAACATGCAAGTCAGGAAATCATTCAATGATATCAAGTACTTAATAAGCATCCAATCCTTACATAGAATTATCAATTATAGAACTAATTGGTTACTAAACCAATTATGAATCATTCTCTTAACAATAAACCATAATTATCACAACTTCAATCATATCAAATCATTATCACACATGGATACTAAACTCGGATCAGTGGCGAATCATGAACCTCATGCAATTACATGTAGAATCATATTTTTAAGTGCATATAAAATACTTTAGTTCCCGTAAAATCCTTGCAAAGCCTTAAAACTCATTTAGAAACTAGTTCTTTTGTCAAATTTGGAGGATCTTCACAATTAAAATTCTCACTTAAGATAAAAGGAGTAAGTCTTGAGCTTTAGAGATTTAGGTGACATCTTAGAATTATAAACATGCTATGCAACCTTATTTTAATCTTATCTTTATAAGGTGATAGCTTGGAATTATAAACATGATATGCAATTCCATTTCTTTATCTTTAAGATTTAAGGTGATGACTTGAAAATTAAACATGATGCAAGTTAACTTGAAATATAAACATGATACAAGAAAGCTCGAGCGGCGTAATGTCATACACAGACCAGATAGAGGAGAAGAGAATATTAAGAAACCGGAGGCGGTAGTCCGCACAAGGACGATAGAGGAGAAGAGAATATTAAGAAACCGGGCGGTGTAGTCCGCCATGGGACCGATAGAGGGAGAAGAGAATTATTATTACATCTTTTTAGCTCCAATCTCAAGACTTTTTAAAGAATAAATTCTTTAACTCCAATAATCATATTTCTTTGCTTGTGATACATGGGCAAGTCTTTAAGCTCTAGGATCTTTAGGTGATGGCATAAAATAAACATGTCATGCGTTGATTCTTTTACCCATTATAAAATATAGTGAGAGCATAAATTAAATATGAGATGCAACCTCTTAATTATCTTGAAAGATTAAGTGATGACTTGAAACATAAACATGAAATACAAGCTTGGAATTTAAACATGAGAAATGCAAGTTCATTTATTCATTCTTGAAAATTTAGTGATGACATAGAAGGTAAACATGGTTATGCAAAGCATAAACTTAATCATGGATGCAAATTCATTTTGTTTCTTTTCTAGAGCTACTTCAAGACTTTAAAAGAATTATAAATTCAACCCAATACATATCTTAACAAGAAATAAAACATAAAAGGAAAAAAATACATCTTTCAAGTTCTAAACTAAAAATCTTTGTTTTAGCATCATAAAGCATTATTCTTTAAGGTTTTGCATCAAGTGGAATTTTCAAGCTTTAGAGGCCTAACTTGTGATGGATTTACAACCCACCCTCAAGGTCCTCATCATCAAGCCATCATCTTAGTTCCACCTAGGCCATATGGTTGAATTGGTTAAAGAAAAATTGAAGAGGAAAACCAAAATGAAAAGCTAAGGCAAGTTCATAATTTCATCATTTTGAGCTAAAAACACAACTCCTCAAAGCATAGAAATAAATTTAGAAACTACTCCCTACCTAATCTGAGTTGAAGAAGAGGAAGAGAACTTGATTTCTTGAAGTGAAATGACACAAAATCTCTTTGAAAAATTGAAGAAAGAATTCAGCCAAAGAGGAGGAAGAAAGAAAGTTTTTGGTGCTCCTAAAAACTAGTTATGAACCAAGCATTCCAAGACCACTCAAGCAAGCCTATTTATAGAAGATTTTGAGGCTTCTAATTGGCCAAAATGAGGAGGTAGTTGTCAGAATTTTTCAGGAGTAATAATGGAGGAAAAAATCATTTTAGACAAAGTTGTATGAAATTAAGGAATTATGTCTCTTATGGTGACATTTTGGCATTTTGTTTTAGTGCAACTTTTGGAAATAATTCAGCTGCATAATGGCATCAATAATTTCGTGCATTACAGCCCAAAGAAGTGAAATTTGTGTGTTCCATGCATTATTTAGGTGTAGGCAAGGTATTCATGTAATTTAGAGAATTTACGGTTAAGGGCTTAAGTGAATTAGTAAGCAATTTGGGTGTTTTTGAGCAATTTTGGGTTCTAATCAATCTAAATACATAATTTTGAATCTAGATTAATATTTAGAATTTAATAAGCTTTAATTTGAGCCTAATATTGCTTAGGTTTCGTATATGAATCGAAAATCCCGAATTAAACGCTCAAAACGGGGGCAAAATCGTATTTTCACTTAAAAACTGCCCAAGGCCACCCGAGCTTAACCAATGGTTAATCATGGCTTAAAAACACATTTTAAAACATTTTAGTGAGGTTCGGGCTCAGTCGGCACGCACATCGGAGTTAAAACAATTGAGGGCGTTTTGGTCTTTTCGTAGGCTAACTCAAAATTGAGATTCTTCTCTATTAACACACATAACACAAACAATCCCTTATTATTCTCAAAACATCCCCTTGAGAATATGTGGGGCCCACAATCCTCATTTTTCGAGTAAAATAACTTCAGGGACATTTTGGTCATTTTATACGCTGAAATTCGAGATTTGCGACTCTCACATGAATCGTTCCTAACCTCTCTTCTAATGTTATATTCCTTTATTGAGGATTGTTCGGCCTCAAATCTTATGTAATAATTACCTACGGTAATTCACTAATTGAGTAATTTCTAATGACAAAGAAAATTACAAAGAAAAATTGGGGCGTTACATTACTCCTCCTTAAAAAGAATTTCGCCCTGAAATTCGTTACCTGAGAACAACTCCCGGTATTGTGCTTTCATGTTTGATTCCAGCTCCCATGTAAGTTCTTCGGTTTCACCCTGTCCCCATGCTACTTTGACCAGGGGTACAGCCTTGTTCCTTAACTGCTTAACTCCTCGGTGCACGATTCTCGTGGGTAGTAAGTTAAATGTCAGTTATCTCTTAATTGTACATGTTCGCTCTAGTACATGACTCGGGTCGATTGATACTTTCTTAATCGAGAGACATGGAAAACATCATGAAGGTTGGATAGACTCGGGGTAGGCTATACGGAGCTACTGGTCCTACTTTGGTAAGGATTTCAAACGGACCAAGAAATCTGGGGCTCAATTTCTTTACTTTTATTGCTCGGCCTATGCCTGTGGTGGGGGTGATCCTTAGGAACACGTGGTCCCCTTCTTGAAAATCTAGCGGTTTTCGCTTGTCCGCATAGTTTCTCTGTCAACTTTGAGCAAGAAGAATCTTATCCCTAATCTTTTGATTTGTTCCGTTGTTTCCCTCACAATATCAGTCCAAGTAAACTTTGCTCTCCGGTTCATACCAACATAAGGGAGATTGACATTTCCGCCCATAGAGGGCCTCATACTGCCATACCGATACTTGCATGATAATCAAGTTGTTATATGCAAATTCAATAAGTGGCAGGTACTTATCCCAACTTCCCCTTTGATCTAAAACACATGCCCTTAACATATCCTCCAAGGTTTGGATAGTTCTTTCAGATTGACCGTCTGTTTGGGGGTGATAGGTCGTGCTTAGACACAGCTTTGAACCAAATGCCTTTTGAAAGGCTCCCCAAAATCGCGACGTAAATCGCGGATCTCTCGAGATTATCGCCGACGGCACCCCATGTAACCTCACTATCTCCTGAATATATAATTGTGCTAACCTATCCAAGGAATAAGTCACCTTAATAGGTAAAAAGTGGGTGACTTTGTCAATCGATCCACGATTACCCATATGGTATCATGATTCATTTGGGTCCTTGGTAATCCAGTCACAAAATCCATGGAGATACTATCCCACTTCCACTCAGGATCGACAGAGGTTGCGGCATTCCGAAGGGTTTTTGGTGTTCAATCTTCACCTTTGACACACCAAGCACTTACTCACCCATGTGCACACATCTTTCTTCATTCCAGGCCACCGTAACATCTTCTTCAAATCTTGATACATCTTGGTGGCACCAGGATGAAGGGGTAAAAATGGCTCTTATGGGCTTCCTCCAAAATATCCTTTCGGAGGCCACCACTAGCAGTACACATATTCGACCTTTAAACCTCCACAAATCGTCCATTCCTTGGGTAAAACCTATCAACTTTCCCCGCTTTCACGCCTAAAGTCTCTTGAAACTCAAAGATCGCCCCTTGAGCTTGAACAATCCTTTCTTTGAACTCACTTGTCACTCTAAGATGACAAGCTCGATGCCCTTAGTGGTCAAAGTCATTCCTAGGTTTAAGTCCCTAAATTGCTCAATCAATTCAACCTCCTTCACCATCAAACGGGACACTTGTAAGGACTTCCTACTCAAAGCATCAGCTACTACATTAGCTTTACCAAGATGGTAGTTCAATCCAAAATCATAATCTTTCAAGAACTCCATCCATCGCCTTTGCCTCATGTTTAGCTCTTTTTGATCAAAGAGATATTTCAAACTCTTGTGATCGGAAAACACCTCAAACTTAACTCCATATAAATGGTGTCTCCAAATCTTTAGAGCAAACACGACGGCAGCCTAACTCAAGGTCATGGGTAGGGTAGTTTGCCTCATGTGGCTTGAGTTGTCTTGATGCATAGGCCACCACTTGCCTATCCTGCATCAATACACAACCTAAACCCCTTTTTGAAGCATCACAATACACCTCGAAAGGCACATTGGGGTCGGGTAACACTAAAACAGGGGTCGAGGTTAGCTTGTGTTTTAACTCTTGAAAGCTCTTTTCACACTCCGGGGTCCATGAAAAAGGCGTGTTCTTCCTAGTCAGCTTGGTCAAAGGTAGGGAAATCTGTGAAAATACCTTGATAAATCGAGGGTAATAACCGCTAAACCCAAAAAGCTCCTTACTTGATTCGTGGTTGGTCTTTCCCTTTACTACCGCTTCTACCTTACTAGGATCTACAGCAATTCCTTTCTTAGATACTACATGCCCTAAAAATTGCACCTTATCCAACCAAAACTCACACTTGGAAATCTTGGCATATAGTTTCTTTTCCTTCAAGATCTCTAGTACTATGGTTAGGTGGCATTCATGCTCTTCATGGGTCTTAGAATATATGAGAATGTCATCTATAAAGACAACTACAAACTGATCTAAATAGGGTCGAAAGATCCTATTCATGTAATCCATAAAAATAGCTGGAGCATTAGTTAACCCAAAGGACATTATCGCAAACTCAAAATGGCCGATCGAGTAAAGGCCGTTTTAGGTATGTCTTCAACTCTCACTCTAATTTGATGGTAGCCTGACCCCAAATCTATCTTAGAAAACACTACCGCACCTTACAGTTGGTCCATCAAATCATCGATCCTAGGCAGAGGATACTTGTTTTTCACCGTTACTTTATTCAACTGCCTATAATCTACACACATCCTCATACTCCCATCCTTTTTCTTTACAAACAACACAGGGGCTCCCCAAGGTGATGCACTAGGCCTAACAAACTTTTTCTCCAATAAATCTTCCAATTGAGTTTTTAACTCGGTCAATTCTAATGGGGACATCCTGTATGGGGCTATGGATATAGGTCCCGCACCCGAATGCAACTCTATGGAAAATACTATCTCTCTTTTGCGGGGAAACTCTGGTATCTCATCTGGAAATACTTTGGGATAATTTCTTACTATTGGTATCTCATCGATACTTTGCTCAAAGTCTACATCACTAGCGGCTAAGAAAATGTAACCTTTACTCTCACCCTTACCACAGTCCATTTCCACAGTAGTTATGTAAAGACTTATGGGTTTCTTAGGTTCAATAGGAATAGGAAGAAAAGTGATGGTTTTCTCATAACACTTTAAAGACACGGTTGGCCACAAGCCAATCCATGCCAAGAATCACATCTAAACCTCGCATGGGTAAGCAAATAAGATCTAAAACAAAGGATCTATTATCTATAATAAAACTACAATCTAAACAACATTTACAAGTCCTAACGGGTTTTCCAGTGGGTAGAAACAATAAGGTCAAAAGGAAGCTCACCATAGGTAAATTAAGGCTTTTAACACATGAATGGGAGATAAAAGAATGAGAAGCGCCAGAATCATATAGTACAATTAAGTCTTTACCATGCATATTACCCTTACCTTCCACGAGATTTCGTGACTTCGTTGTTTCTTCAAAGATTAACAAGAAATACCCTTCCCTGGTATTGTGGCTTGGGATTGGGGGTTGGCGGGTTCCTTTCGCATTCTCGGGAGTAATGACCTGGTTTTCCACAACCGATAGCACACGCTTGTTCCGGCTCGACATGGCATGCTCCCATGATTCTTGCCGCACTTGGGACATTCCATGGATGGCGCAGCCGTGGAGGTACTTGCTGACCTCTTTGTGGTGCTTTCCTTTATTGTTGTTATTGTTGTTGTTGTGATTGTTTCAAGTTATTGTTGTAGCGGTTGTTATTATAGCGATTGTTGTTGTTTGGCCTTCCTTGTTGAAAATTTCTTTGTGTCCCTTGTGGTCTTGATTGAGGGGAAATGGAGGTCGATTCTCGCCTCTTGAATCACGACCTTGAGGTGTCAACTTTTGGTAATATTATCCGACTTTGGGGTGTTTAGTTTTCTCGACCTTCTTCAATAATCCGACATTTGTTAACTAGGGTAGAGAAATCCTAATCTCCAAATGTGCAATCGCCACATTAAGTTCCGCCTTCAACCCCGACTCGTATTTAATGCATTTCCAAGACTCATCAGATTTCCTTGGTACATTCTTGAGAACTTAATGAGTTCTTCAACCGCAGCGATGTCTTGGGCCACATTCATATTCCCCTGGACAAGTTGCATGAATTCAATGTCCTTGGCATTTCTAATCGACTGGAAAGTACTTTTCGTAAAAATGGACCTTGAATAGTTCCCAATCAATGTCCACATCGGTCGCCTCTAGGAGTCTTGAACACCGCCCACCGTAAACCGGCATCACCCTCAAGCATATGAGTAGCGAAGATGACCTTTGCTCCTCCGAGCATGGGACTACAAAGAAAGACCTTCTCAATATTCAATCCATTCATCTCGCAATATTTGATTCGTCCCTTGAAAACCGGGTGGGTTTGCCTTACGAAACTCCCCGGAACGCATGTTCAGAATCTCATGTCGCCGATTCATATTGGCTTGACGATCCCGATCCATTCTGCCCATCATCATTCTCATGGTCCTTGCTACGCCGCGAGTGCTTTACTGCTCGTTGTCGTGATTATTTTGTGTCAAGCGCTCCTAGTCTGTTGTCGACGCGCCATTGGTCCCTATACACACAAACAAAGAACATCGAGGTGATCGTGCCCAATATTCCATGCAAAGTGAGCAAGTTACCATGGCACTTTCAACATACAAGTAGTCATGCGTATTTCTACTCCCCAAGCTCATCCTAATGATAAACATCTACACATGACGCCACTAACGTATTATGCTTTAGAAGCATAGCTAGTCCAATCCTCGTGCTCCATGAGAATCGAACTCACGATAATAAAATGTAACACTTTAGTAATTAACTGGATACACCTAGGTTGAATCGATTAATGACTAGACTTTACTCCTTGCTTTGGTTCTTTCTTCATAATTTGAAAATACTTAGTAAATTACGAGCCTTTTTTTTTTTTTTAAACACATAATTGAAAACGTGAGCCGAAAGTACAACGTGAACGAGTAAGCGGAGTATAATAAGACGTTTAAGAATATATCACATCATATCACTTAGGCTCCATCATATAACATCCATAAGCACATTATAGCATATATTTACATACAATAACCTCACTCAAAGGGTGGGTTATGTTCATACATCATTATCTTATGCAAACTCCATAAAAGAAAATATACTTAAGGAAATTCATGCCCTAAACTAGATAACTCCATAAGCCGAAGGTTATCCTAAAACTAGGTGCATGATCACACATAAGTCTACTAAGAACCTTCTATGGCCACTGTCCCGAAAATGGGGGAATAAATCCGATCCATCGATGAGCTCTCGAGGGGACACACGAGATGCACCAGCCGGGTCGCATGGACGGCCTTCGCTAACCTCGGTGAACAACCTGCTTTCCTCACTACCCTCTCTTACACGCAGGAGTAGGAGCAGAGCTCTCGAGAATATACATGAGTAGGAGTGTCCTCAAGGATCGCCAGAATATCTCGCCTCGGGAACATACTGAAATCCATGGACAAAGCAGATGAAGCGGGATAAGAACGTAACATCCTTTCATCAGAGTGGACGTGCATGTTCGAAACCATTTCATCGCCATAGGGAGAAGTGGGAGAAAATCGATAACTAGGGACAGGATATTGCAAATGGACGACCTATGTAAATAAAAACACGAATCAAGCAAGACCTCCTTCAAAATGATACGAGCGATGCACCTGATCATAGTGGAATTCCCAAGTAGGTATCAACGAGCAGGACGAATGTCGCCATTTGAACTGAGACAATGACGGAAATAAAGAAAAGGGAGTGAGAATCTTGCTAAAGAATTCTCAAGAAGGTACCTCCTTCTACAGTGTCATCATCAAAGTCCCCAGAACTCCTGGGATTATTCTAAAATAGTGAGCATGCAAAGATTCATTTTAAGTTCTGACAAATACTTAACCGAGGTTCGCTCAATTTTTTAATCATGCCTTATAATGCATCTTATTCTTTAACATGTCATATTTACAATGAACTTTTCCTTTATCATTACATCATATTCCTCATCATCATTATCAAAATAACATGCATAAAAGAATTACGTCATATAATATTAGCTACACATGGACACAAAGGCACATATTTCATTTCTTTAGTGCCTTAGGTGACATAAAATCTTATCATCATCATTATTTTCCTTGGGCCACCCTATACTCCACCCTTTTGGGAGTATTTTACGTTATGAGCTCATACTTTACTAGTCGTCACTAGCATATACTTATCCCTTTTTGATAAGCTAAAGTCCCGACTCTTACCCTTTTGAGAGAACGGGTTAGGGGCTAAAATCACCTTTTCACCACCTATAGTCCGATGGTTCCAAAGGATCATTTTTCTTATAAGTTTAAGTCACCATTAAATCTTTTGCATGTTATATCATAATACAATTCATAAACATCATAACATTTTCTCATTTATAGTCTTAAGCTAGAATAATATATATCAATCTGTAATCATGCATATGGGAGATTCCCAGGAAAGAGAGGTGGAGTCACAAATGGACACGCTTAAATACCAAGTCTTTCCTTAGCTTAACCTTTCCAAATTACACTTTTACAATGATACACTTTCTTCTAGCAACAAAGGTGAATTTTACATAAGAACATTTCATGTATAAGCATTCTTATTATTTGCAACAAAGAACTATAACATGCAAGTCAGAAATCATTCAATGATATCAAGTACTTAATAAGCATCCAATCCTTACATAGAATTATCAATTATAGAACTAATTAGTTACTAAACCAATTATGAATCATTCTCTTAACAATAAACCATAATTATCACAACTTCAATCATATCAAATCATTATCACACATTGATACTAAACTCAGATCAGTGGCGAATCATGAACCTCATGCAATTACATAGAATCATATTTTAAGTGCATATAAAATACTAGTTCCCGTAAAATCCTTGCAAAGCCTTAAAACTCATTTAGAAACTAGTTCTTTTGTCAAATTTGGGAGGATCTTCACAATTAAAATTCTCACTTAAGATAAAAGGAGTAAGTCTTGAGCTTTAGAGATTTAGGTGACATCTTAGAATTATAAACATGCTATGCAACCTTATTTTAATCTTATCTTTATAAGGTGATAGCTTGGAATTATAAACATGATATGCAATTCCATTTCTTTATCTTTAAGATTTAAGGTGATGACTTGAAAATTAAACATGATGCAAGAACTTGAAATATAAACATGATACAAGAAAGCTGGAGCGGTAATCCGCACAGACCGATGAGGAGAAGAGAATATTAAGAAACCTGAGCGGTAGTCCGCAGGACCAGTAGAGGGAGAAGAGAATATTAAGAAACCGGAGCGGCGGTAGTCCCATTAGACCAGATAGAGGGAGAAGAGAATTATTATTACATCTTTTAAGCTCCAATCTCAAGACTTTTTAAAGAATAAATTCTTTAACTCCAATAATCATATTTCTTTGCTTGTGATACATGGGCAAGTCTTTAAGCTCTAGGATCTTTAGGTGATGGCATAAAATAAACATGTCATGCGTTGATTCTTTTAGCCATTATAAAATATAGTGAGAGCATAAATTAAATATGAGATGCAACCTCTTAATTATCTTGAAAGATTAAGTGATGACTTGAAACATAAACATGAAATACAAGCTTGGAATTTAAACATGAGAAATGCAAGTTCATTTATTCATTCTTGAAAATTTAGTGATGACATAGAAGGTAAACATGGTTATGCAAAGCATAAACTTAATCATGGATGCAAATTCATTTTGTTTCTTTACTAGAGCTCCTTCAAGACTTTAAAAGAATTATAAATTCAACCCAATACATATCTTAACAAGAAATAAAACATAAAAGGAAAAAAAAATACATCTTTCAAGTTCTAAACTAAAAATCTTTGTTTTAGCATCATAAAGCATTATTCTTTAAGGTTTTGCATCAAGTGGAATTTTCAAGCTTTAGAGGCCTAACTTGTGATGGATTTACAACCCACCCTCAAGGTCCTCATCATCAAGCCATCATCTTAGTTCCACCTAGGCCATATGGTTGAATTGGTTAAAGAAAAATTGAAGAGGAAAACCAAAATGAAAAGCTAAGGCAAGTTCATAATTTCATCATTTTGAGCTAAAAACACAACTCCTCAAAGCATAGAAATAAATTTAGAAACTACTCCCTACCTAATCTGAGTTGAAGAAGAGGAAGAGAACTTGATTTCTTGAAGTGAAATGACACAAAATCTCTTTGAAAAATTGAAGAAAGAATTCAGCCAAAGAGGAGGAAGAAAGAAAGTTTTTGGTGCTCCTAAAAACTAGTTATGAACCAAGCATTCCAAGACCACTCAAGCAAGCCTATTTATAGAAGATTTTGAGGCTTCTAATTGGCCAAAATGAGGAGGTAGTTGTCAGAATTTTTCAGGAGTAATAATGGAGGAAAAATCATTTTAGACAAAGTTGTATGAAATTAAGGAATTATGTCTCTTATGGTGACATTTTGGCATTTTGTTTTAGTGCAACTTTGGAAATAATTCAGCTGCATAATGGCATCAATAATTTCGTGCATTACAGCCCAAAGAAGTGAAATTTGTGTGTTCCATGCATTATTTAGGTGTAGGCAAGGTATTCATGTAATTTAGAGAATTTACGGTTAAGGGCTTAAGTGAATTAGTAAGCAATTTGGGTGTTTTTGAGCAATTTTGGGTTCTAATCAATCTAAATACATAATTTTGAATCTAGATTAATATTTAGAATTTAATAAGCTTTAATTTGAGCCTAATATTGCTTAGGTTTCGTATATGAATCGAAAATCCCGAAATTAAACTCGCCAAAACTGGGCAAAATCGTACTTTCACTTAAAATCGCCCAAGGCCACCCGAGCTTAACCAATGGTTAATCATGGCTTAAAAACACATTTTAAAACATTTTAGTGAGGTTCGGCTCAGTCGGCACGCATCGAGTTAAAAGCGACAGTGCGTTTGGTCTTTTTCGTAACTCAAAATTGAGATTCTTCGCTTCTATTAACACACATAACACAAACAATCCCTTATTATTCTCAAAACATCCCTTGAGAATATGTGGGGCCCACAATCCTCATTTTAAGTAAAATAACTTGAGGACATTTTGGTCATTTTATACGTCTGAAATTCGGGATTTGCACTTTCACATGAATCGTTCCTAACCTCTCTTCTAATGTTATATTCCTTTATCGGCGATTGTTCTACCAAATCTTATGTAATAATTACCTACGGTAATTCAGTAATTGAGTAATTTCTAATGACAGTAAAAATTACAGTAAAAATTGGGGCGTTACACAATGTACGTGCTCTCACCAATGGCAATCTTAACACCATTGCGCATACTCATCTTATTTCAACCGAGGATATCAGATACTCGCCTCCTCATTGCTTCGGTTACAATCTGATTTTTGTTTGATATTGCTTTATGTGCTTTGCGGGCGAGAGGTGAAATTTTACGGGAACCTTGTGAAATTTAATTTTAGTATTTATTGTTCACAGAAGAAAGTTGTCTCTTTAGTCTGGAGGTCGGGGAATTTGCAGCGTGAGTCTTTTCTTTTTATCGACATTTTCCATTTTCGGGGTTTCAATTTTACCCTACGCAGCTTGACTGGGGCCAAGTTTTGTTGATTTACAACATTATTATTAAGGGTGTTTGTGTTTTGGTTTGGTTCGGTTAACAAGCTATTCGTTTTGAATGGATTTAATTAATTTGTTAATTCCTATGATTTTAATTTTCATTTGAATTTTTATATTTTAAAAGTTTTTAATTGGATTTTTATATTGAAATAAATGTTTAATTGAGCGCATGATTCTATCATTGATTATCAAAATGAGAGTTAAAATAATATTTTCAGAATATTCTTATTATAAACTTGTATTAAAATTTTTTTTAACATATTCTAGGAGTAACTGGTGGGGATAGAGTTCAGACGAGATAAAATAGAGCTGAGTTAATAGGAAATAGAGCACGACCAAAATGACATAGAGTTCGACCAATAGAAAATAAAGCTCGACTAATAGGAAATAGATTGTATCAATATAACATAGAGTTCCGACAATAGGAAATAGAGCATATCAATATGACATAGAGTTCGGACAATAGGAAATAGAGTTTGATCAACATAATATAGAGCTCGGCCAATGAAAATAGCACTCGGTCAATGGGAAATAGAGCTCCACCTTCTCCCAATCGATTATTTTTTCAAAGTGAGGGACTAAAACGGCTTATACATAAAATGTCCCGGATTAAAATAAGCATTAACTCTCTTTTGAATATAGAATTATAATAGGAATATTCTTTATACTTTCACGTTTTTGTAATAGGTGATGGTTCAAGGACCCAATTAAACATTTATTTTCAGTATAAGGACCCAATTAAAAATTCAATAAAATTATAAGAACTGACGAATTGATTAAACCTTTCGAATACTATACCTTGTCATGGTTTAGTTGGGTTTGGACTACTTTTATTACGCAAAATGACCTATTGGTTTAGAACTTAAGATTGTATTAGATTATTTTATCATGTTTAAGTTGCCATTTAACTTCTTGATTTTGTGTAATATTACAATGACATTCCTTAGCCTGCAATCTTAAAGTTTTGAAAAGTAAAATTATTTTCCCGATATTATTTTACCATGTCTTTCTTTCCTGGTGTATTAAAAAGAAAATTTGGTCACGTACTCCCAGAATAATAAGAGAGAAAGCTAGGATGGTTGATGATTTTTAAAGTAAAAATTGGACAATTTATCCGAAACAATTTAAGAAAATGACTAAAATAGACATAAAAAAAAGTTTCAAAAATTCACGGGGAATCTTTTTTAATTCAAGAATTAAAGCATACACACATAATTAAAGGATAACGTGAAGTTACAAAACTTTCAGGAAAATGGAAATCCAATGAAAAAGTGTGAACCAGATGGAGATAAAATTGTTCATTAAAAAAATTAAAATAAACAATTGTTGATTAAGATATAAAAAAGAAGAAAAAAAAGGTATCCTCAAAGTTTTCCTGCTTGAAACCACAACAAGGTGATAGATTTCTCGGTGCATTCTATTTAGGGATCAACATTATGCCAAGGAAAAATTATAAAATAAACCTTAAATTGTTACAAATTTACAAAATTAGTCTAAATGAATAAAGAGTCAAGAGAGATTCACACTTTAATTGTGAAATGGTTTGCTTGAATACAATCCAAAAATCCCTTATTTATATAGAAATGTGGCTCCTTAATTTTGCTAAACAACTGATATTGTTAGGGCAGGGGAGCCACAACATTGGGTCAGATGCCAAATCTTGACCCAAAACCTTATGGTAGTGAGTAATGGCACCTCGCATATCATATACTATTCACTTAATTTATTCTCAACTAATATAGAACTTCACTTCTCCCACTCCCTATTAGCCAACTGCTCTTCCTAGCACTTGCCACTCGTAGCCCATGCCTTTTTGGGAGCTGAGCCCAACTTTGGCTATGATGCCATTGTTAGGTTGGGCCACTATTAGGGCAAGGGAGGCCAATAGAGGGAGATACAACCAATGAATTAAGTGAGTGCACCATAGCACCACCGGGCTAGACACCACATTTTGACCCAAAACCTTAAGACAATAAGTTATGACACCTCCTATATCATATACTACTCTCTTAGTCAATTCTTAACAACTAATGTAGGACTTTACTTCTCACATATAACTTCAATAGATATGGGGCTACCAATAGGAACAATGTGGGACTAGTAATGCAAAAAGAGAAAAGGAAACTAATAAAATAAATATCCTATTTTACACTCTGTGTCAGTCCTTTCCACTTGAGAAAAAACCTTGACTTTGAGTTGCCTAGGTCAAAGGGGTACAATGTCATATCAAATTAATGGACTAAATATATATCTTCCACATTAACTATTTTGGTTATGTCCAATGCATTTGGTAACCTAACAACACAAGTATTGTTGTTGGTACTTTGCCTTACAATCTCTTCTTTTCCAGTCTGCTCCTCAATTTCTTCCTTTACAATCTGCATCCACGTAACAATTAAAGTGTGAATTTCTCTTGACTCTTTCATATCCTCTTTCTTAGAAAACAAGAATAATGGTGGTACCATGCGCATCTCATTCTCCCCATCACTATCATCTTTATCTCCATTTAAGCCACAAAAGATCACGCCATTGTCATACTCTTTTCGATCTACCATGTTGATCGTCTTTCGAAATGGACAATCACTTGACCCATGTTCGGGCTGATTACATTTGAAGCACTTTTCTGTTATCGCCTTTACATATGGATAAGCGGCCTTCGATGCCTCCTTTACTTTTAACACCTTTTGCTTCTTTACTACACTTTCCTCGTTATTCTGCTTAGCATGTGTAGAGGTGTCATGAACAATCTTGCTTCAATCACTAGCTATTGGGTTGGTGTTATGACCCGACTTGGGAACGTGACCGACACAT
This sequence comes from Dalbergia cochinchinensis, assembly GCA_031216125.1. Taxonomy (NCBI): domain Eukaryota; kingdom Viridiplantae; phylum Streptophyta; class Magnoliopsida; order Fabales; family Fabaceae; genus Dalbergia; species Dalbergia cochinchinensis. Next base: position 5,279,325 of record CM062374.1, read on the forward strand.
GAGGAATCCTCATTCCCACATAAGTCTCGTGACCTCTAAGTCTTTCTATATGCATATTTTAATATTAAATCCATTTATAAAAATCATTTCATCTATAATAGATCATTGGCTCTTGAAAACATAATCATCATTAATAGCATATCATAATCAAACTCTAGCATATTTCTCTGAAGTTAGAAAATAAAATCATTTCAATTTCACTTCCAAACTCTAAATATATCTCTATAATTCAAAATATATGAGTTGTTCTCTATACAAAATATCCAAGAAAACTAGAATCATGTAAATACAAAATAATCATGATAAATCAATGCAATCCATCTCTATGGTACGGAACCCTGTCCGAAATATACACTAGAGCACTCTATCTCTAAACAAAATACCGAAAGATACTTCACTTCAAAGTAAAGCTCACCAACTGGAATATCCCTACTGTGGGGGAAGAGGTGGAAAAAAAGAACGTGCAGCGTCTACCGCACTTGTAATGGAGGAAGAGAGAGGGGTGAGTTTTATCTAAAACTCAGTGAGCAGGCCTTCATTCATAACCCTCTTATGGACAACCAAGAGAATAAATAATTGTATAATAATCATCAAAACAGGTTAATGCAATAACCATAAAATCATGTTCACATATAGATATGAAATAACTCTGAACGGAAATTCTCTGGAAAAAAATAAAACAGTACTCTATTAGAGAAACAGGGGTCTTTGATCATGAAATTCTTATTCCTTTAAACATGTATAAATATATTTTCTCTGGTTATGCATGTCAACTATGACATAACAAGTTCTTTGCTCTATGATGCCTTTTAGGATCTAAATTGGACATCTAACTAGGTTCCGTTCTCTACTCTATGAGATTGTCTTCTTGGGATAATTTGGTACTAAGGTTAATAACCGGGGTTTAGTTGTTAACTTACTGTCTGTTTCTCTATAGCTACCGTTTAGTCTCTAATTCATCAAACATATTATTTTTCTCTAAAACTCTGTTATGACATTCCTCAAGGCATAAAACTCTATAATTCATAATTATTTCACTCTTCAAATCATCGTGGTAATTTATAACATCTCTAATCAAATCACAAACATACTCTAGCTCTTTAATAAAATCACTTTCACAATAATGGTCCTATGAAACATAAATTTCATGCTCTAGTTGGAAATCATCATTTTGATAAATATAACAAACCAATCGAGATCTCTAATCTCTATGAAATATTTTCTAAAATCACACTATCATGTTATAACTTAAGGAAATGAACTCTAGTGACCAACATAAGGATCATAAGTTCCAAACCCACTCACCTTGAGGGGAGGAAGTGGTGGCGTCAACACTAGCAAAGCTCTGAAGAGGAGGAATAGCACCAACGTTTGCCATTGAAGCCACAAAACTTAAGATTAGACTCCAACAACATCTAAATTGTTCAAACATAACTCTAACAATATTGGGAGCACATCCTCACTTGACAATAATGGAGACTAACAACAACCTAAACCAAGGGACATGGAATGGAGAGGAAGGGAAAGATAAAAACCTAACAAAATCTTACCTTTGATCCTTGGAAGATGAAGGAAATTAGGTTAGATTGGTAGGGGAAGAGAGGAAAAGTGTAAGGAATGAAGGGTTTTTAGTTTTGGGATAAAAATCCTGACCTTGGGTGTTTAAAAAGGGTTGGGGGACTCACTTAATGAAACTGTGTCATTTTACATTATGTTGTCATTGGGCCTGCTCGCTGCAGCGAGTAAAGCTCACTGTAGCGAGTCTAAAGAAGCAGCCACTCGCTGTAGTGAAGAAAACTCATTGCAGTGAGCCTTTTGGCCCACCTGCTCATTCCAGGGAGAATAACTCGCTACAGCAAGTCTGTTCTGCAAAATTTTGCAGCAACAGCACCCAACTTGCATATCATGGCCCTCTGCCTATCCGGGGCTTTCCTGACAACACAGGTGGATCCCAGGGGGCCCTAGGGCAGTACAAAACTTATCCACTGCCACGTATACACCGAGTATCACAGTTGGAGTTGCCTCCATAACTCTGATGGGAATAATCATCTCAACTCTTCTCTTACAAAATCAACTCGGCCCTTAAGGACATATTCTTTGCCTCAGCTAATGTCTGCATCATTTGAATGCATATTTCTTCTCTGATTGTTGGCTTCAATTCCTCTAGGTATTTTACCCCCTGTTGTCCTTTAGTCTCCAACTATTCATTCCTTTTTGCTAGCTTCATGAACTTTGTAGTGTACTCATTAACGGTTTTCTAACTTTGTTGATAATATTGATATCGTTGGAACATGATTTGCTCATAATCTAGAGATAGGAAGTCATTGATCAACAATTGCCTTATTCTTCTCTAGGTTCTGACTGGTTCTCTTCCTTCACGTCTTCTTTTGGATTGCAATCTCCTATTAAGGTGATTTTCCTTGTTTTAGTCTACAAGCAACTCACTTTACCCTTCACTCTTCAAGCACATCCATGTATTCAAAGAATCTATCTAATCTGCAAACTAATCCAAAATTTCTTGTATGTTGAAATTGTTAAGAAAGTAGGGATACCTATATTCAATCGATATGCACGATGACCTAGTGGCAAAAAAAATCTATCTGCATGATTATCCTTATCACAATCACGTCTCTTGGGCCTTGGATTGCTCTACAACTCCTCTTCATACTACTCATCTTTCTCTAACTTTTCAAAATAGACTTCACGCCTAGCTCCATATGCAAAACTAAGTTTGCCAATGGGCCATCTACAAGTGATCTTATCCTGAGTATGCCTCCCATCATCATCCCCCTCTCTAATTTGCACACAGACCAAGACCATCCAACCAAGTGATTAGACCGTCGAATCACCCCTCCTTCAAACAACTTCTCGAACTGATTAAGCAGTTGCACCATAGCCATCAATGCTATCATTTCATTCAAAGGAGTCTGAGAATTTATTTTATATTAGAGTTTAAATAACTTTTATTTTTCAAAAAGATTTATACTAAAGAAATCATTTGAAATAATCTAAAGTGGCCCTTAACCATTTGTTTGGTAGAAAAATGGAAAAGAGAAAATGAAAGGGAAAAAAGAAAACTATGGGTCCTACTAGAAAAGTTTTTCTCCCTAGAATAAAAAAGAAGAGAGATTACTTTTATATAAAATAAAATTATAATTTTATCCTTATACCATTCCTCTCTACCATAAAAAAGAGGACACAAAAATTATTTAAGAGGCGTTTATTTCGATGTTTGAAATTATATTTCCAAGAATCTCATTCTCGGAAATGTAATACCTAAAAATGTTATTCTTGAAAATTTTAAAAAATTTATTTGTTTAGTATTAAACAATCCTTAGAATTTTTGTTGAAATTCTTAGGAAAAAAATTTAAAACTTGTTTATTTTCTAATATATTATTCTGGAAATATATAACATAATATTATTATTATTATTATCATTGAAGGACAAATTAGTTTACCTTTAAACAAAGGCCCCCTTATATATAATTACATTTTTTTCCCTAATCCTTTTCTACTTAACCAAATGAAATAGTAAAGATTTTAATTTTCATATATTGATTATCACCCAATTATATTTTATTACATCAGTAAAAATAATCAAACCCTACATTCACTTATGCTATCTGCTTATATAATTTAAATTTAACATCAAAAGAGGAAAACAAAACATTTTTCTCTTCATTCTGTATTTGCAAGTTTAAACCCTGTTGTCTCAGCCAAGCTCTCTGTTGCTTTGTCGCCTTCGAAGCTCGACTGGCTAGCAGGGCTAACCACCACCCGCGAGTAGCCGCGTCCTCCTCCACGGCTGAGTCCTCACGCACGCAATGGAATTTTTTCCTAACGTTCCAACCAAAACATGCTAAGCAAAAGCTTAACTCAACGAATCAGCAAACCGAAGCTCTCATTCTCACTCTCACATTCCAACCATATTCACTCTGCAAAATGCGGCAAAGGCACCGGCATCAGCACCAACACCGGCAAGTTCTTGGTCCACTGCAACACTCAGATCGCAGAAAACGGACGAAAAGGCGACGTCAAAGCCGCAGAATTGATTTTCCGCCGGCTGCCCAGAAAGAACACTGTCTCCTGGACAGCCATGGTCACTGCCTATGCCCAAAACGGTCAAATCACAAACGCCCGCAAACTGTTCGAAGAAATGCCCCAACGAACCACTGCTTCTTATAACGCCATGATCTCCGCCTACATACGCAACGGCTGCAATGTACAAGAAGCCTACCATATCTTCTCCCTTTTGGGTGACCGCAATTTGGTGTCGTATGCTGCCATGATTACTGGATTTGTTAAGGCCGGAATGATGCACCGGGCTGAGCAGCTGCACCGAGAGGTCCCCGGCGAGTTCCGGGACCCCGCCTGCTCGAATGCTTTGATAATTGGGTACTTCAAGATGGGCGACACGGATGGGGCGTTGCGTGTGTTCGAAGGAATGTCTGAGAGGGATGTTGTCTCTTGGAGTGCTGTGGTTGATGGGTTGTGCAGGGACGGGAAGGTTGCCAGTGCTCAGCGACTGTTTGACAGGATGCCGGAGAGAAATGTGGTCTCTTGGAGCGCAATGATAGACGGGTACATGGAGAATGGCTTCTTCAAAGAGGGGTTCGGTTTGTTTTCGGATATGAGGAGGGAAGGCATGGTTGGAGTTAATTCCACCACGATGACTATCTTGCTTAAAGGCTGTGGAAGTTGTGGAAGGATGTGGGAGGGAATGCAGATACACACATTGGTTTCGCGCATGGGGTTTGAATTTGATGGTGTTTTGAGTAATTCATTTATTACTATGTATTGCTCATTCGGTTTGATGGACATGGCGCACAAAATATTTTATACCATGAGCAAGAGAGATGTGGTTACATGGAATTCTTTGATTTCTGGGTATATTCGTGGCGATGAAGTAGACGCAGCATACAGGCTCTTCGAGAGGATGCCGGAAAAGGACTTGATTTCTTGGACGGCCATGGTCTCAGGATTCGCTAAGAGTGGAAGAGTTGGAAAGGCTAAAGAGCTATTTGGTATGTTGCCAGAGAAAGATGATTTTGTTTGGACGGCTGTTATATCTGGGTTTGTCGATAGTAAGGAGTACGAGGAAGCTTTGTATTGGTATGCTCAGATGAACAGGGAAGGATGTAGGCCTAATCCTTTAACCATTAGCAGTGTTCTTGCAGCTTCAGCTGCTGTCGTATCTTTGAATCAAGGGCTTCAGGTTCATGCTTGTGTTCTGAAGATGAACCTAGAATGTGATTTGTCTATACAAAATTCTCTAATATCATTTTACTCTAAGTGTGGAAATGTGATTGATGCCTACAGGGTCTTCATAGATGTTGTTGAACCCAATGTCATTTCTTATAACTCAATAATTAATGGGTTTGCACAAAATGGCTTCAGTGAAGAGGCTCTCAATGTCTATAAAAAAATGCAGAGTGAAGGCCATGAACCTAACCGTGTCACTTTTCTTGCAATTCTTTCAGCCTGTACTCATGCTGGGCTGATCGAAGAGGGATGGAATTTATTTAACACTATGAAATCCCAATATGGAATTGAGCAAGAAGCTGATCATTATGCGTGCATGGTTGATCTCCTTGGTCGTGCTGGTTTGCTGGATGAAGCCATGGATTTGATCCGTTCGATGCCATTGAAACCCCATTCTGGAGTTTGGGGGGCTATTCTTGGTGCAAGCAGGACCCACCTACGTCTTGACCTTGCTAAGCTGGCAGCTCAACATATTACTGATCTGGATCCTTCAAATGCAACTCCTTATGTGGTATTATCTGACTTGTACTCTGCTGCTGGGAAAAAAATTGAGGGTGACTCAATTAGAAAGACCAAGAATTTAAAACGAATTAAAAAACATCCAGGTTGTAGTTGGTTACCATGAAAGATGAGATTCGTCTGTTTCCTGCTGGAGATCAATCGCATAGGTACAATGAAGAGATAAAAGCCATAGTATTGACTATGGATAAAGAGATGCAAGGTTGTAATATTCTGTGTCTCCCTCTCAAATATAACTATGCTGGTGCTAGTGTCACCATTGCTTGAGCAAGTAGGCCCTTTTTTCGCCAATGAGATTCTGCTCTGTCTTCTTTTCGGATGGGAGATTCTTAGATGCATATGATGTTGCCATTCTAACACTACACCACTTAACATGTGCTGGTTCAACCATGTGATTAACTAGTGGTGCATCACTGTGAACAACAACCACTACCTTTGCAATTACCAGAGTTTCCTTAGTTTAAAACATTATCTGTGGTAGATTGTGCGATGATGGAGACATCGTCATATGGAATCTTAAGCAGACCTAAGCTCAGAACATTAACGGAAAAGCGGGAATACGACAAGTGACCTTGGGACAGTGACCTTAATGCTTATTCCATAAGAAAATTTATAGTTAAAAATGGTAATGTATATAGCTTTTATTATCTCTAATCATCATTCAACTTTCATGGTTTATATTCTTGCATCTTTAATACTTTTGGAGTGCATGAATATGCAGAATTGTACAGAGGATTGAGTTCTTCCTAAGAGTCTGATTTCAGGCTCAAGTTGGGAATCCCTCGCTAACACTTGGTAATTCAGAGTAGCACAATGGCCTTTCCATCTTATCTCTATATTTTATACTAGACTTTGTTTCTTAATCTTGCTTGCTACTACCTCCCCCCACCCCCCCTTTGTGACATTTTATTTACTTAAATTTATAACATATGGAGAAATATTAAACTCAATGCCTTTTTTGTATCAAACTAATGAACAGACTAATTAATTCCTGCCTTCCTGGTGTTGATTTGGAGGAATATAAAACTAAGATAGTTTTGGAGTATGCTGTTTGCCTATACTATGGTGAACATACCCTCTTGTAACTATGGTTGTTACCAAGATTTTGAACGTGCTTCTTGCTATTTATCTATTGATTATTAATATCTTAATGTAATAAGTCACTGTAAGATGGGTTTGGTTTGAGTTCATTATGTGCTATGTAATGTTTAAGAAGTTAGCTGGTCGTAGCAAAGCATGCCACAAGCTGGATCGAAGTTTTGGAGTTGTTTTACTTCTATTTTACTCTAATAACAGTCATCGCCAAACTTCATGTGTTTGTAGTGGTATTTTATGTGGTCTGACTCAAACTTTGTACAGAACACTTATTCGTATGCTATAATTTTTAACCGCAAACTATATTGCTTCCTGATTATGAAACACTTGGTAGACTTCATTTTCTCCTCACAAGCTTGAACTTGCTGCAGACCCACCTACAATAGTATGTAATGCATCCAAATCATAAACCAAATAGTGACCACGAAACTCTTTGCGATTGGGATTGGGTCCGAGACTAGAACCATTCACTGTGTGGAACACGCTGTGCTCCATCAGAGCCTTTACTATCATTTGGTACATGAAGTAGCTCCTCTTCTTCATCATCTTGGTGATCAACAAAAACATCGAAACCTCCAACAAGGCCAGCTCGCAACAATGGCTTCAAATTTTGCAATAATGGCTCTAAAACTCGCATTACAAGCTCTGCAAGCTTAAAGAAGCCATGTCATCAAATGCATTTGAGTTCAACACAAGATCATGAGGCACATGAAAGGACAGGGAAGCATGATGTCACGACCTGACTTGGATCGTGATCGACACGTGAGGAATCTCATTCTCATTTAAGCTTCGTGATCACTGAGTCGTACTATATGCATACTTTTATAAAAGAAATCCAATTCGAATTATCCAATATTGACTTGCGAATCTCCAAATCATAGTAATGCTAATAATTTCCGAATAACTCATTTCATACACCATCTATAAATTGTACCTGTTATACAAAATATACTGAGTTGCTTATTTATAAAAAGAACCATGAATGCTATATCATTTTAAATCCAAAATAAATCATTGAAATCAAAATGGAAAACATGTATATGTAGTTCGGGACCCAATTCGCAATATCATTGGAGCACTCCATCAAAACCAATCACTTTATGGCAGCATGTAGCTCACCCAAAATAAAGGTTACTACTGCTAAGGGGGAAGGGGTGGAGGATCCAATGCTATATCTGTGTGAAAAAGGAAAGAAAAGAGAGGTGAGTTTTATTATAAAACTCATTGAGTAGATTTTTACCCATAATCATATATGGGACAAGAAGAATATACATAATAGATAAGAAATTATAAACTTGCTGGAAACATAAACTATCTTTATTTCTCAAAAAATTATAAAAGAGAATAAACTATCCACAAATTGTAAGGTGATGCTCAATCCCTGGCGAACAAGAGCACCTAACTAAGATCTTAACAGTCCCTAGTAAACTGCGTCCTTGGCGAATTGATCTGAATAAGGATAACTTGCCCTTAGCGAGCATTTAGTATACCAAGATTAACGATTTAATTGTTGTTAACCCACGGCTCTGTTTTTCTTAGTAATTCCTAATCTAAATCATGCTGAAGTCATAAAGTTGGGGTTCTATAGTTTCTAAGTTCAACCATTCTCTATTCTCATAAAAATCAACATAGCACTTCACATTTTCATTTCGTCAGTCATATCTGATTCTCATAAAATAAACCAAAATCAAAATCATGAAATAAATCATACAATAGCAGTTATATTCTAAATATGGTCCCATGCATTTTCATAAACATAGATTTTAATGCTAAGCTTCAAAATACATTTTCTAGTCCTTGCAAAAATACATATATATCTTGGTTCATGTCAAAATTCAAGTATAAATTCTCTAAACATTTCATAATGCTAGAGATTAATTATAGGATAACCAAAATAAGGCTATGAAATCAAATCCACTCACCCGAAAGGGGTGACATACGATGTACCAACACCAAAAGAACTTCGAGGAGGAGGGATGACACCAAGTCTGCCATTACAACCATAAAACTCAAGATCAATCTATGGATATCTGTATTTTACCCTAAATCAACTTTAACAATATTGGGGGAGCATCTTCACTTGACAACACGAGAGAAAAATGACACCCAAACCAAGAACATAAAAGAATGAAGAGGAAAGATACATAATCTAACAATATTTACTCACCTTAAAGCTTAGAGAAGGTAGATCTAAGTGCGATTGAGCGGAAATGGGTAGAAGGGAGGTTTTAGGGTTGAAGTGTAATGCTCGGTGACGAAGGCGGGGAGTAATCACCGATGCAAGGTAGGCTTCTAAGTGGAGGGGTACATGAATGAACCGATTACACACCAAAATGAGAGGGATCCTAAGACTGTATAGGTATGAGACTATACAGTTGAGGATGAGTTATATGAATTGATTTGTATTACCTATACCAACAAGATGTATCTTCTTTTTAGTAACCCATCACCAAAGAACTCTATGGTTAAGTGTGCTTGGCTTGGAGCAATTTTAGGATGGGTGAGGACAAAATATGCTGAAAAGACCTCGTATTGGTTTATGGGGACATTCATCAACCCATAAGGCAGCCAGGGTTGTTACAAATGGTATTAGAGCAGCACCTTTCCTAGTAGGTGTGACTCGGGGACAAACCAAGCGGAAGCTAGTGGGCATGTAGTGCCTGGTGATGAGGGTGGGGAGTGATCTCCGGTGCAAGAAAGGCACGGACAATGAGCGGCTTCTGGTAGGCATCTAAGCGGAGGAGTACATAAATGAACTGATTACACCTCAGAATGAGAGGGATCCTAAGGCTGTATAGGTATGAGACTATACAGTTGACAGTGGCTTATATGAATTGATTTGTACTACTTATACCAACAAGATACATTTTCTTTTCTGTAGTCCATCATTAAAGAACTCCATGGTTAAGCATGCTTGACTTGGAGCAATTTTGGGATAGGTGACCTTCCCAGGAAGTTTTCTCAAAAAACATGTAAGTGAGGACAAAAACACGCTGAAAATACCTCATGTTGGTTTGTGGGGATAGTCATCAACCCATAAGGTAGCTAGAATGTTAGAAATGGTATCAGAGCAGCACCTTTCGCAGTACGGTGTGACTCGGGGATGAATTAAGCGGGAACTAGTGGGCATGTAATGCCCAATGACGAGGGTGGGGAGTGATCGTCGGTGCAAAAAAAGAACGGACAATGAACGCTCCTAGTAGACTTCTAAGTGAAGGGGTACATGAATGAACCAATTACACACCGAATGAGAGGGATCCTAAGACTGTATAGGTACGAGACTATATAGTTGAGGATGACTTATATGAATTGATTTGTAGTCCATCACTAAAGAACTCCATGGTTAAGTGTACTTGATTTGGAGCAATTTTGGGATGGGTGACCTCTTGGAAAGTTTTCCCAAGAAGCGTGTAAGTTAGAACAAATCACGCTGAAAAGACCCTGTGTTGGTTTGTGGAGACAGTCATCAATCCATAAGGTAGTCTAGGATGTTACAGAAGGCACAGATAATGAGCGGCTCCTGACAGACTTCTAAGCGGAGGGGTACATGAATGAACCTATTACACATTAGAATGAGAGGGATCCTAAGACTGTATAGCGATGGGACTGTACAGTTGAAGATGGCTTATATCAATTTATTTGTATTACTTATACCAACAAGATGCATCTTCTTTTCGGTAACCCATCACCAAAGAACTCTATGATTATGTGTTTGACTTGGAATAATTTTGGGATAGGTGACCTCCTGACAAGTTTTTTAAGGAAGCATGTGAGTGAGGACAAAGCATGTTGTAAAGACCCTGTGTTGGTTTATGAGGATAGTCGTCAAGTCATAAAGCAACCTGAGCTGTTACATGAATGCTCGAAGAAAATGGGAGAAAAACGAGTGGGGGAGGGTTTTATAATGTTGGGGGTGTTCTGTAAGTTGAACTACGTCGTTTAGTACTGTGCTGACATGAGGGGCGCTGCTATAATGGTGCCAGTAACACCAATTTATGCATTTAAGAGTCTTTTAAGCATATGGAGTCTTCCTGGCAATACGGTGGGTCCTAAGGGACCTTAAGGCTGTGCAGAACTTGTCTTAGGACACATGTACTCGAGATATTACACATGAGGTGCTAGAACGAACAATGGATGTGGAATTGAACCTCAACAACTCAATTGACTATCTTCAAGTGACAAATAACCCTATGATGCAAACATCAGGTGTAATGCCCAAATTTTTCCTTCTATGTAAAATAACCAAAATGCCCTTGAGGTCATTTTTGTACGAGAATTGAGAATAGTTGGTCTTAGCCATCCTCAAAGGTTTAGTTTAATGTTTGAAGTATGTGTTTTAGATAGCAATCATTGTGAAAATTGAAATTCCTAAATTTTCTATGTAAAATTACCAAAACGTCCCTGAAGTAATTTAACGCAGGATTAAGTGACAACTAGACCCTAGCATCACCTGAGAATTTGATATGTTAATATGAGGGGATATTTGATGTTTGGGTTAATCCTGGAGAGTTTTTATGTAAAATTACTATGTTGCCCCTAGACAGTGCTAATTGAGCCTAATTAAAGTAATTAAGAAAATAACGTGTGGTTAATTGTTTAAAGATTTCTAAAAAGTTACTAACTATCTAAGTACCACTAGTTAAAAGTATAGAGGCATAATGAAAAAGAGATTTGATGATATCACTAATCACTATACTTGACTTCTAATATATTTTCTACCTAATCTACCCTATCTCTTTATTTAATCCCTAAAATACCCCTAAACCTAATCCAATCATCTCACAAACAAATATAAAAACTCAACCACTCACTCCCCACTACACTTATGCAGCTGTATCACCCACCCCACTCACACAAATCACATTTTTTTTTTTAAAAAAAAATACTCCACCAAACTCTCATCCTTAACCACCATCACTACCATTTACCTCCACTATTTTCACCCCATAACTCCTTCATTTCTCCAGCAAATCCAACAAATAAATATACTTTTCCATAACTTTTCCACCTAACAAACACAAATTCATTATTAGTTTTTCAAGAAAACCCTCCTTATACCTATTCTAGAGTAGACTAAATTTGTGGTCAAAGGAAAAGAAGAGTTTTTGCTTTCTTACTTGAGAGATCAAACTTTAAGGAGCTTGTGGTTGTCTTGATCTCTAGTAAAAACCATATTTTGGTAGGGTTTAAGTTTAAACTTATTAATCTTATCTTGTTCTCTGATTTTTATTAAGAAGGCTTGAGTTTTGATGAATGATTATGCTTAAAAGATCAAAAGAAATTTTATGTTGTGTTGTTGGAATTCTCGGATTCATACAGATAGCTAAGTTTGTATGATTTTATTCATACAGATGGAGACAATATCTTGAGCTAAAATTTTTATATGATGAAGCTAACTTATGGAGGTACTTCAGTATTTTTCTTGAGGTGTCTATATGACTTTTTCTATTTTTAAAAATTCAGAAACCGAGTAGGTTTCAAGTTGAACAATAATTTCTGAAGCACTGAATTTGTATAATTCGGTTACTATATCAAATAATCGAATTATGACTTAAATTTTTACATGATGTTGGAACAAGAGATTCCAAAAAGATTAAACTTAAATTTAAGTGAAATTGTTTCCCTTTATCCCTATTTAAATCTAGAGACGGCTCATTAGATTGAGCTCATCCTAGGCAATAGGTGATACGGAGTTTAGGTGACAATTAAATCTCCAGGGACAATAATGCAGTTGGTTTAGGTGACATGAGAGAGGGTGATACATTAAAAGAATTATAGTTACTAAACAAAGTGCTAGAGAAAGTGTAATGTCTTGATTCTTTTTACTCTTTCATGCAAGTTCTCTCTGTATGATTTATATGTCAATAATGGCAAGCTCTCTAGATTATTATTTGTTAGTCAAGAATTTTTACAAGACTTAAAATGCAGATTACTTCGAGACTTTTGTTTGCGAACTAATTAAAATAAACTAAAGTGTGCTCACTTATTTTGTAATTAAACTGAAGTGACTAGAGACGATAACGATGACACTTATACTGTTTTCTTTTAATTACTGAGATTCCTTTGGATTCTCACCCCTTTTCTTTGCCGTGTCGTTCATCAGACGAGCTAGTGGACCAAAATGCTAGAGTCCTTTGAGTTCTTAACTTTGGAGCTAACCCACGTTTAAAGACTTTATTATTGTCCCTATTTATATTTCTCCTTACTTTGAAATTTCTATGACTTATAGATGACTGTATTTGAGATTGGGCCTTATTATTGGCTCTTACCTTGGATTTATTTATGGTTTGTTCTATTATGTACGAATTATTATGGAAGTGGTGTTTTGCTCACAGGTTGTAATAGTTTTTTATGCATTAACAGATGAGGCTTTTGTCGTTTTAAGTTTTTTAAAAAAGATATCATCTATTTTTTTTGCTAAGAGTATTTTCGAATGACTAAACATACGAAATCAAAATGTAAGAAATCTAATACTTGGCCAATTATGACATACGCATAAGAGGTTAATAATTAGGGTGTTATATTATGAAACGAGGTGTGATAATCAAACATGAGTTTGATAGGGTTGTCTTTGCGAATCCAAACACTTTTATATTGGATCATATTTTTCTTGAAAGCCACATGCATCCTATATAGCATCTTCATAATTTGCTTGTTATTTTCCTCTAACTTTTCTATTATTTACCACTGCAACTCTTATAAACTGATAGGTGGATTGATAGGAAAACAAGCCAGATTCTAACTACAAAATGTCGTTCTCTCCTCTATATTTGTAATTTCACAATTATGGTGAATAAGTAATATCATTTTTTTTCATTTTCTCATTCAACTTCGCTATACACGATTTGAATTTTGCAAATTGTATGAGCTGAAAAGACAAGCTCAATGTATTGGAAGGGGCAAACTGAAGTCAATTTAGATATACTTTTGAATTACAGAAAATCCAATTTAGATCAACTTTAGTACGCTTGAATTTCCCTCTACACTAGACACTACAAAATTTCCTTAAGAAGTTGTTTTAGATCGGCTTCAGTGTTAGGCTTAGAGACTGATTCACAGTATAATTAAATGATGCTAATATGTGGTAATGAGTACCAAAATAAATATAATAGAATTAAATCTACCAAATTGGCACAGCGCAACAAAAAATAAATATCAGTATGAATAGTAACTCATGGTGGGACCTGCTAATCACTATTCATGGTGGGCCCACTTGTCACTATTTATGTGAACAATAGTATGTATCACTATTCACTGGAGTGGGCCCCCCGTAACTATTCATGTCAACAAAATAAATCAAAAAATCTGCACACTGAATTTTCAATGTGAAAACCCCCAAATATCGGAGGAAAAATCACGGGACAGACTATGAAAAATATTTCACTATATTTAGAATAATTACAAAATATCCTTTCCACATTCTCCAACCTAAGAGGTAAATATTGTGTTTTCTGGTGAGAACCCTCCTATTCAAATACTACACTTTTGTAGTACCAAGGAGTAATAAAGATGATACCTAAAAATATTCAATGTATTTAACCATACCCTACACTCTTGGAGATTTACTCACTCTCAAAAAATAACACACTCTTTTGTGTATTTTTTCTCTACTATACAGCTTGTATTTTCGCTGCTTCGATACATCTGAAACTGAATAATCCGCCTCTATTTATAGAGAGCGCTTAACGCGTGCACAGTAATTTTTTACTGTTCATGAGTTGAAAATTCTTTTCACGACACTAAACTCTTTACGCGAGAATAGTGATTTCACTGTTCATGTGTTGAAAATTCTCTCTTTACACCTAATTTTCTTCATGCGTGTGTAGTAATTTTATCTGTTCACGCGTTGAAATCTCTCTTTCAATTTTTGCAGCTTCTAGAATGGCGGCTGGACCCCACAATTCTCCCCCTCCAGCTGATGGGGAAAAAATCTGGAAGCAATCATTTGGAATCCATGCCAATCAACTCGACACAAAGTTAAAGCTTATCTCGTGCTACAACTTTTGTCATCATATTAGTAGGATTTTCATCAGTGTGAATCTTCTCCAGCTTGAATTGCTTTTCTTCTACTGCTTAACATAGCCAATGATACCTAACATTAATATGCTTTGTCCGTGAGTGATACATTGTATTCTTACTCAAATCCAAAGCACTTTGACTGTCACAATGGATGATGGACCTATTTTTCTTCATTCCTAATTGTTCAAGAAATCTTTTCAACTAAAGCATTTCTTTCCCAGTTTCAGTCATAGAAACATACTCTACCTCAATAGTTGACAAGGCAACACACTTCTACAATTTTGACTGTCAAGATACAGCTCTAACTGCAAAAGTAAACATGAATCCGAAAGTAGATTTTCTATTGTCCATATCATCTGCCATATCAGCATCTGCATAGCCTTCCAAAATTGGTTTTGGTCCTCCAAAGCACAAGCACATTTTCAAACTACCCTTCAGATATCTCAATATCGATTTCACAGCTTCCCAACGGTCTCTACCTGGATTTGAAAGAAACCTGCTAACAACTCCAACCGCATGAGTGATATCTGGCCAAGTACAAACCATAGCATACATTAAACTCCCAACTGCAGAGGAGTAAGGAATATCAGTCATAGTTTTCTTTTCTTTGTTAGTAGTGGAACAACTCTTGTTGCTGAATTTGAAATGATTGGCCAATGGTGTACTAATTGCTTTAGCATTCTTCATATTGACTCTGCTTAAAACCCTCTCTACATATCTTTCCTGTGACAACCAAAGCTTTCTAGCTATCTGGTCTCGCAAAATCTGTATACCTAGAATTTGCTTTGCAGGGCCTAAGTCTTTTATATCAAAGGACTTTGATAGCTCCTTTTTCAAATCAGTAATCATCTTCTTTATCAGCATATCATCTACATACAATAGAAGAATGATAAACTTATCACCTAGAAATGTTTTGACATATACACAATGATCTGCATCTATCCTGGTATATCCATGACCTAACATGAATGAATCAAACTTCTTGTGCCATTGTTTAGAAGCCTGCTTCAATCCGCATAGACTCTTCTTCAATCTACAAACCATGTTCTCCTTTTTGGCCTTCTGGTTGATCCATGTAGATCTCCTCCTCCAAATCACTATGAAGAAATGCAGTCTTCACATCTAACTACTCAAGCTCCAAATCCAAGCTAACCGTCAATCCAAGAATAACTCAAATAGAACTCATTTTGACAACTGGAGAGAATATCTCATCAAAATCCATCCCTCACTTTTGACCAAAGCCTTTGACAACTAAGTAAGCCTTATACTTCACTAGCTTGTTGCCATCTTTCTTTAGTTTGACCACCCATTTGTTCTTCAAGGCTTTCTTGCCTTCAGGGAGTTTTACCAATTCATAAGTATTGTTCTTCTGCAAGGAATCCATCTCTTCTTGCATGGCTTTGATCCACTGAACTTTATCCTTATGAATGTGAACTTCTTCAATATTCTCTAGCTCCCCTTTATCAGTGAGAAGGACATACTCTGACCTGGGATACTTGCTGAATAGATCGCATTCTATTAGATCTTCTAAGCTGTGGTGTATGAGCTTGCTCCCCTTGCTCAACACCTCTTTTATCTCCAGCATCATCAATTGCTGGCTCATCATTAACCCCATAGCCTTGAACCTCTCCCGTTTCTGTGGCATTTTCTTTAGGAAGAGAGACTGGTGTATAATCAACCTTAATACCAGATTCATCAGTTTTCTCTAGAATACCAGAATCTGATATAGTTTCTTGCTCATGAAACACTATGTCTCTGCTTCTTATAATCTTCTTATTTTTCGGATCCCATAACCTATAGCCAAATTCTTCATCTTCGTAGCCCATGAATATGCAAGGAATAACGCTCTCATCAAGTTTCTATCTCTGCTCCTTACTTATGCGAGCAAGGGCTTTGCATCCAAACACCTTCAAATGAGAGTAACTAACATCATGTCTGAACCATACTCTCTTAGGAATATCAAAGCCCAAATGAACAGATGGAGATATGCTAATCAGGTACACGTCGTTTGAACGGCTTCACCTTAGAATGGCTTAGGCAGGTTAGCTATTCTCAACATACATATCACTTTCTCCATAATGGTTCTGTTGTTTCTTTCGGCCACACCACTATGTTGTGGCATGCTAGGAACTGTCTTCTCATGCCTGATGCGTTGTTCAGAGCAATAGTTCTTGAATTCATAAGAAGTGTGCTCTCCCCCATTGTCACTGCGAAGACACTTCAAAGGTTTCCTAGTTTCTCTCTCTACCATGACACGAAACCTCTTAAAGTATTGAAACACCCGATCCTTCCTCTTTAGGAAATAAACCCATATTTTCCGTGAAGCATCATCAATGAATGTCACAAAATATCTGCTACCACCCAGAGTCTCCACCTCCATGGGATTAACTTTGTACCTTTAGCATAAGGAATGAGGGATTTTCTAGCAAAAGTTTGCAATCCCTTTTCACTCATGTGAGCCAGTCTTTTATGCCACAAATTTGGTGAAGTATCATTCTCGACTGCATTCAATCCTCCAGTCTGCTAAACTTGAGTTTTGTACAAAGTGTTGTACAACATTCCTCTGGTAACTACCATTGGACCTTTGGAAAGCTTCCATTTGCCATCACCAAAGTTACCGTGGTATCTGGCTAGATCCAAAGCATGCACAAAAATCAGATTCAGGCATAAATCTAGCACATGTCGTACGACCTTCAATGTCAATGTACATCCTATATTTGTTTGAATGCACATATCACCAACTCTCACAATATTAGAATTACTAGTGTTACCCATCCTTACTTTGCCAGAGTCTCCTGCTTTGTACACAGTAAAGAATTTCTTGTTGGGAGTGGTATGATAAAAAGCTACTAAGTCAATGACCCATTCAACACATGAATTTGCAACACGACACTCTTCATCTACAAAAAAAGCAACACCACTTCCCCATTTGTCACAGGAGTTGTAGTATTTTCATCATTAGCCGCGTCCTGACTTTTCTGATTTTTATTACTTCTGTTCTTCCAAGCCTTACAATTCCTTTTGACTTCTTCACCGCAATGATAACATTTGAACCTTCTTCTTGGGAGGGATTGTGATCGATCATTTGATTTTCTAGACCGTCTTCTGCTCTTGCTTCTCCCCTTGTTCTCTATGACAAGGGCCTGGGAATTATCTATTCCCACCAAGTCTTTCCTTCTAGTTTCTTCATTGAACATACGATCTTTGACTTAGACTAAAGACAATTTCCCATTTGAAGCATAGTTGCTTAGTAACACCACCAAGGTCTCCCAGCTATCTGGCAAAGAACTCAAAAGTAATAGTGCTTGTAACTCATCATCCAGCATTATCTTCATGGTATTCAATTGATTCACCATATGTTAGAAGTCACTTAAGTGCTTAGCAACAGACCTTCCATCTTTGTACTCGAGATTCATTAGCTTCCTGATTGCGAAAGCTTTATTTTGTCTAGTCTTTCTCTCATAGAGATCTTGTAAATTCTTCTACAGAGTATGAGCATTCGTCTCTATGGCCACATGGTAGAATATGCTAATATCTACCCACTGCGTAATCAACCCAATGGCCTTTTGAGGCATTTTTTTCCCAATCTTCTGCTTTCATGTCTGCTGGTTTTGCATCTTTCTTCTCTACAGGATCATATAAATCCTTATAGAAAAGTATATCCTCCATTTTTAGCTTCCAAATGGAGTAATTTGCTGTTATCAGCTTGATCATGATACCCATATTCTCCTCCATTTAATTTACATAGCACAATCCTGATCTCAACTTGTGCTCTGATACCACTTATTGGACTCAAAGACTGATTTACAGTATAATTAAATGATGCCAATGTGTGGCAATGAGTACTAATAAAAATCTGATAAAATTAAATCTACCAAATCAACGCAGCGCAACAAAAAATAAATACCAGGATGAATAGTAATTCATGGAAGGACCCGCCAATCATAGTAATTTTTATTATTCACGTGTTGAAAATTCTCCTCACGGCATCGAACCTTTCACGCGTGAACAGTGATTTTACTATTTAAGTATTGAAAATTCTCTCTTTGCACCTAATTTTCTTCACGTGTGAATAATATTTTACTGTTCATGCATTAAAATCTCTCTTTCAATCTTTGTAGCTTCAGAATGGCGGCTGGCCCCATACTCAGTATAATTGATTTTTCCGTTGAGAAGTTGGTCTACATCATCTTTTGACACTGCAAAATTTTTTGAACAAGCCATTCTAGATTGACTTCAATGCAATGGGAATATGATTTTGAAATCTATTTAGATCGACTTTTTTATCATTTAAATTGATATAAATCTTCTTCTATTAAAATGAAATTTAGTACATTTTTGTAACGATTTTGGAAACAAGATATTTATGGAATTAATGCAGTGTTTTAAAACTTGAACTAGACCAACTGGTTTGATCAATGAATCAATGAACCAGCTAGGCGATCGGTCTGAGAAGTGCATAAGATCAAACATGTAAAATAATCACAGTGAATTACTTTGAAGACTTGCCAATTTTTTTCAATCATTTTTTAATTTTAATGAGCATTTAGAACTAACAAATTACTCAATTATGAATTAAGTAAAATAGTCAGGATTAAATATATTATTTTTTTAATATATTATAATAGTACAGTATTTCATTACGATAATGATTAAGCATTGGAGATAGTATTTTATTTCCGGATAAAATCCCTTAAAAATGCAAAACACGGATTTAATGAAAATTTTAATTCACAAAGGACAGGTGCAGCGGTGCAGGTACCGCTGGTAGTCAATTGGAACTTGGAATGTGTGCGCGCGCGACGCAAATTGGTACGACAGAAGCTTTGGGAAAAGTAACCACGGAAAAAGGCGAGTTGTTGGCGCTGGCAATACCACGTGGTAAGATAGATGCACTGCACAGAGCCAAAGCAAGCAGACACCAAATGAATGATACCGCTACATTCTTTTCCACGGGGATTGCATCTCTCTCACCAACTTGCACATCATTTTCACATTCTCTCTTTCTCTCTGTGATCCCATGCACAATAATCGTAATAATATTTGCCACTGCGATGCATCTTCGTCATGATATGATGCTCTGTCTCTGACGCGCCAGCTTTGATTTGAACCAAAGGAATATAATAAATAAAGATCACAAAAGTAGCACAGGCCATTTCAATTTTGACACAAACTTACGAAATGCATTGGACCGAGACGAACACCACTTGCTAACGGTACTTGCCCTTAGTACCCACCGCGGTTTCAGAGATGGCAATCTCATCTTCGCCACTCTCGGCCCATTCCCATACTAATCTGGTTTTGTGTCGCTTCGATTGGGATTCTCGGGTTCCAACTCAAAGCATTCTTGGATTTTGGGAGCATCTTCGAATAGAGGAATCTTATTTTAATAAAAAAATATGAAAAACATCATGTCTTATTATTGGATATGATAGATGGACAAGGATTGTGAGGATCGTCATCATATCTAGTGATGATAAAATAAGTGTCCAATTTTAAATTTTTAAGTTTGAAATAACATTTTTTACTTTAGGTGCTATCCTTTTTATTTTGTTTCTTTTTTTTTTCCTCCCAAACTCTAGCTGCCACAGCCAACACTCTCTCTAATTTGTTTTATCATTAACATATTTTAGCCGAATTCAAAGTCTTCTAATCAGTGTTGCCCTTGATGAAACAGTCTTCCCTCTATGGTCACAGTTAAAGGATATACACATTGGAGCATGGAGCAAACTCGGGTGTCTTACATGTACAATGGTGAAACCAGCACCCAGTGATCCCAGTTACGAAACATGGGTTATTTATATCCATAGAGTCAAGCGTTGGGTTATTGATTCTATGAGCCCTCTTTTGCTGCATAATTTATCCATCTTTCCACTGATAAGGAAACATGGAAAACAGTTGGAAAAAATTTCCATGATGGTTCTGATGAAACCGTTCTATTTAAACTGAATCACAAGTCATTCGCCACCAAACAAAATCGGCACCTTCTGTACACTTTAACAAATTGGTGGCTACTTTTCAGGAAATCGATCAAAGGACTGTTATGCTGGAGGGAGCAGTCGATGGGCTTGTACACATGCACCCCATGATGGCACGACTTTGAGTCCACATATTCCTCCATGGACTTGATTCAGAGTTTGATCAAGTTCGTGGTGAGATACTTGAAAAGATCTAAAGCTAGACCTGGACAGCACTTATACATATGTGCGAAGTGAGGCACAACAAAGACAAATCATGGGCAGTTCTAGACCATTCCCTAAGAGCTCTGCCATGTTGGCCTTTTGACAAGGATCTAATAGCAGTTTATTGAAGGGACGAAAAGCAAATAATATTGTTTACAGACATTGTAGTGAGATGGGCCACTCCAAACAACGATGTTCCGAGGTAATTGGGTACCCTAATTGGTGATATTTTTATAAGAAGCCACGAAAAAACATCATTGGCAAAGCTGCAACAAACATGCAAGAGAACAAAACTCAACTTACTGTAAACATAACAAAAACAGGTATTTTAGCTAAGGTGGATGCTTTGTCTGTAATTGCCAAGAACAATACTTGGATTGTTGACATAGGAACATCTGATCATATGACTAAAGATCCTAATCACTTACAAATCATCAACCGACTATCTCAATCAGTTATTTCCATTGGAAATAGTAGTATCTTTCCTATCACAGAAGAGGATCCAGTTATCTTGTCTAATACCCTATATCTTAATAGTGTTCTAGTTGTTTCCGCACTTACATACATTCTCCTGTTTGAGAGCCAAATCGCCTCAGCTTTTAATTACATTATACATTTTTGGCTTTCACTTTGTGTTTTTCAGTGTTGGAGTGAAGTCTCAAATTGGTTGAGAATAAACTAAGTGAGTAATATATAATATATGAAGACTATAACTCATTGAATTAAGGTTTTGGATCAATATGTGGTATCAAGCTTGATGGTGTGGTGCTCCCACTTAGCCCATTATTCCCTCTTGTTGGGCTCCCCTGCCCTAACAGTGATATCAGAGTCAAGGTTGGACTTGGCTCTTGGAAAATGCATCGCTAGTGGCAAGTCTTTGGAAAGAAAGCGATTTTGGGAGAGAGCAATGTAATGGGTCTCTCACTTAAGGGAGAAATTATTGGAGTTAAGTATGAATAGTGAAATTTCACATTGATTGAGAATAGACTAATTGATTAGTAGATAATATGGGAGGAGCTGTGGCTTATGTACTTAAGGTTTTTGGTTAATATGTGACATTCAACTCGGTGGTGTGGTGCTTGTATCTCCCCTACTGGGTTCCACCACCCTAACATTCAGGACATTCTGACTCAAAGGACTCTTGGTTATGTTGTTAAATGAGAAAAGCTCTACTACTTTGAACTAATTCAATGTTTTTCAAACAAGTGGGGTTGAGAAAACTCGAAATAATGTATGGTTTTGGCATAGGCAACTTAGGCACGTTTCTTTTAGGTATCTCAAAAAGCTTCGACCAAGTTTGTTTTCCAGTTCTAATAATTTGGATTTTCAATGTGAAGTTTGTGAACAGGCGAAAAGCCACAAAATTTTGTATCCATCAATTTTGGATAAATGCTCAGAACCTTTTGTTGTTATACACTCCAATAGTTGGGGGCCCACCAAAAGTTTCATCTATTTCAAAAGCTCGTTATTTTATTACCTTCATAGATGAATGCATTAGGTTCACATGGGTGCCTTTGCTTCATAAGAAAAGTGATGCCTGTATGGTATTTAAGGAATTTTATAACATGGTGCCCACTCAATATCAAAGGCGGACTTGAATTTGCCAAACTGATAATGCGACGGAGCTTGTTGATGCTTCATTCTAAGAATATCTTAGTCAGTTGCGGATACGGCACAATACATCTTGTACATATACACTACAACAAAATGGACTAGTCGAATGAAAGAATAGACAAATTTTAGAGGTTGTCTATGCATCTCTCTTTCTAATAGACACGTCCTGGTTTAATCGGTGGAAGGCAGTTAAATTTGCGTATATCTTATCAATCGAATTCCTTCCCGTGTTATTGGTTTCCAAAACCCCTAACACAAATTACAATCTATTTGCTCTATCATGCATTTACCAAACCTTGAACCTAGAATATTTGGGTATATTGTATATGTTCATATACCTAAGGTTTTGCAAAGTAAATTGGATCCTTGTGCCAAATGATGTGTCTTTGTTGGATATTCTGATTTTCAGAAGATCTACCAGTGTTATGACCCCCAAAATAAGAAATTACATGTTTCCTTCAATGTCTTCTTTCATGAAACAAAACTGATGAGTATGTATTTTTATACATATTTGTATCCTATTCTTAGTTTCCTAGCTCTCTTTTATGCTTAATTGTATGCATTTGTATCATATTTGAGTTTGAACATTGATTTGAGCATTAATGAAAATTTGCTGCATAATTGCACTTTTGGCACTATTTGTGTTTTACACTTAATTGAAGTTATAAACCTATAAAATTTATGCTCTTTGGCTTGTAAGAAAGATAAAAGGATTGTCTACAACCTTTCATGAAGATCTTAAAAGCCAGATCAAAAAGCTAGCTGGTCAAAATAAGCTCAAAAGTCAGAACTGAGGTGCTGAATTTTCAGATTGGACATGCTTCAATAATCAGGGCATATCCCTCTCATCCAGAGTCCAAATTAGGCAAATAAGGTGTCCAGTTTGGAGAAAAGAAAAATATCTACAACTTTTATGAAGACACTAAAAGCTAATTTTGTCATTTCAGGGATCCAAAATTGAAAACACTGGCTGCAGCGACTGATGGTGCTGTCGCTCCAAATTTTTTGTCAGACAGGCAGCGAGCCTGAGTCGCCGCAGCGAGTATGTAAAGACCTGTTGTCGCATCCGGGATCGCAATGGGGATGGCGAAAAAAGAATTATTTGAAAATTGGAGTCGCCACCAGGTTTATTAAAATTGGGAAAACATGAAAAAACCCATTATTTTTACAAATGGTCTTTGAAACCAGATTTGAGTTCGGGAGTCGATTATGTATAGAGAAGGGCAGGCATTTAATCCTATGCACCCCTAGTACATCCGTCTTTAGACAGCACTTATAATTGATTTGTGCAGATTATTAATAACCCTTATTTTTTTATTTTTTGTTTACAAAGAAGATAAAAAAAATTTCTTTAAAAAAGAAATTTTGGAGTATCAAACTGTCACAGTTCAGATGTCCAAAAAATTGAGTTAACAAGCTGTCCCGGCTAAATTAACACTTTTATTTGAAATAAAATATTTGGTAAATAAATAAATAAGAAAAAAAAATCTTATAAATATTTTCAAACAAGAAAAGAAAAAGATAAAAAAAAATATTTTTGACATCTTTTTATAAAAGTAAATAAATAAATAAGTACAAAGGAGAATGAATACATTTTTTAGAGGAAATTTCGGATTATTAAGCAGTCTCAGCTTAAATGTCCAAATTGTTGAGTTAACAAGTCGTCTCAGCTAAATTAACATTTTTAATAGAATATTCCTCTATATAAAAAAATAGAAAATTATTTTACAAGTAAAATGAATTATGAAAATTTAATTTTGACTTGACAAGGATTGGAATCGCCTGCTCCTACGTATTCCTTGGTACAATAGGAAATTCAAAGTCACGTAGTTCTGTAAAAAATATATGTTTGTTGATTGATTTTATTTTTTGAAAGAAATTTTAGAATATTAAGCTGTCACAGCTAAAATATTCTTAGAATATAGAATTAATAAGCCATCGTGGCTAAGTTAACTCTATAATAATTATTTTATTATTATTCTTTTTTTTTTTTGACATCACATGGACAAGAACAAAATTTTTTTGAAAAAAAAAGAAAAAAGGAAGGAAAAAAAGAATTTTTTTTTCAGAGCTCAATCCCAAATAAGCATGTAAAAAAAAAAAATATAATAACCTAGCTATTTCTAAAAAAAATAAAAACGCAAATCCTATAAGCCCAAAAATGATAATTCAAACCAAAAAAAAAAATCTACAAGAAACAACGGCATAAGGAAAAAACAAATCAGTAAATAGAAATGGGAATCCTAGGCACAAAGTATTTTTTGTAGACACGCAACCAATTGGGATTAGGAATTCATTTCCCTTTTGAAACCAAAATAGTCCAATCTTGGTTTAGATGAGAGGTTGCCACACACTCATAGCAACATAAACACACCTACACAAACACACAATGAGAGAGAGAGGGGAAAAAAGAAATCAGAGAAGGAGATGGGAGAGGGAGTGCGATAGAGAGAGAAAGAGAAGGGAAGCCATGGAGGAAAAAGGAACCGTCGGCGCCTAGTGGTAAGCCGGCCTAGCCGCGGCGGAGTGAAGGGCGGCGTTGGAGCTGCTTTCTCGCGGAGATGGCATACGCGATGACGGTATTCCGAGAGAGATCCCCACCGCGGCAAACTCACGGTGGTTGGCTGATGACGCGCATGGCTGGGCTGGGCGGTCTCGCGGTGGTTGGCTTGATTGTGGCGCGATGAGGAGAATAGGGAAGAGGGGAGGCTGGCGGTTATGAGTGGATCTGGGCGGAGGAAGCGAGGTGGAGACTGCAGGCGCGGTGGAGCTGGAATGCGAAGGCGAGTGGCTGGAGGTAAGGAGGACGCGGCCACGATCTGCCGGCGGAGCTGATGGGCGGCGCTGGGAGTGTTGAACGCCGCTATGCTAGGAGGTCCGCGCGGAGGAGGAAAAGAGGGGAAGCCGCCACGAGCTCCACGCGGCGATAGCAGCACGGCGGCGTAGAGAGGCTTGGTGGAGGTGGATCAGCCTTGTGACGATCAGATCGGTTGTGGTGATGGAGGTGGTTGGTGGCGATGAACAACGGAATGGGAGAGGGAGGACCCGCGGAAATGGAGCACGACCCCCTGGCTACCCGCAACGGGACGGGGCAGTGGCGCCGAAGACCGGCGGCCGGCGCGGTACTAGTGCCTTTGTTTCTGTTTTCCTCTTTTTTTTTTGAAAGACTGAACTTGTTTGGTTCTGATTGAATTGGGACTCTTGTAAGTTGAACTGGACTGTTTTTGTGTATGGATTGTGATTCCGAGTTTTGATTTAATCTGTTTGGCTGTGAATGGATTCGGGTTACAGGGGTTTTGGTTCCTGGTTTGGCTGGATTTTTGGTTGCCAATCGGGTATGGGTTTTTTAGCTGGACATTGGAAAATAGACACTTGAAAAGAATGAAAAGATTTTTAAAAAATGGTTTACCTGTGATTCTTCCTGATTCTTTTTCACGTGTATTGCAAAGATCTTTTCAGATGAAATGTGGTGATGGAAAGAATAGTGATGAAGGTCATTTTCTTGTGTTCGTAAAACAGATCCCCCATTCTTTGTGAAATTTGATCCCATTTATGCATCTTCATGAATCAATTTGTCAAACCTCACAGCAGCAATTTTTGATTTAATTGATATGATTTGCTAATTTCATGGGATTACATTTGATCTTGCATGCTGCATTCTTTCAATTTTTCTTCTCCTGCATGTGAGCTGTGCCACCGTATTTGAATCCAGTGTATGATTACAGCTTGTTTTCCTTGTTTTGTTCCGCTATTCACGTTACAACACTGTTTCCTCTTTTGTATTTTTCCTTCAAGTTGCATCGGTTCTCCATTTCCTCCTTTTTATTTTTTTATTATTTTTTACAAATAAATGAAAATGAAAATGAAAATGAAATGGGCTAAGATTGTAAACAACGACAACAAAAAAATGTAATGGGTTTCTCTTTTTTTTTGTTTTAATGAAATGAAATGGGCTTAATTAAAGGATCCCAAAAAGAAAGTGAAAACGGGCTTTCAAAAAAAAAATTACAACAACTGAAAATGAAATGGACTGAATTTTTTTTGGGGCTGGACAAAATCGGGTGTTCATAGTTGCCCCTCTTTACTTATTTCTTACAAGAGAATATGAAAAACTGAAGTTTTTACATATTGTCTTCGTAGGGAATAAGTAAAGACATGAACATAGATTTTGTTCGGTGATGCATGAAATGCAAATGCAAGAAAAATCAAATTCTAACATAGAAAGAACCTAAACATTTGAGCAAGCCACATGCAAGTTATGCAATTCAGAAACTGACTATGCAGAATTTCAAATGACAAGAGATGCGAGAACCAAATGGACTGAATTTAAATTTACGAGTTAATGAATGCTGACAGGAAATTAAAAACAACAGGGGTTGACAAGAATTTACAAACTTTGTGACCAACTTCAACAATCCTCAAGAAATTAAAGATCTTGCAACCAACTGGATATGGATCAATAAGCAACATGAAATGAAAACTATTGTGACCACCTGGATACAGGTCAACAACACATACTCACACTCATCAATTCAAACACGCACACATGCATGCATGCACCCACACATATACATATACGGAACACACACACGGAAAGAAAGAAAATGGACAACGGAGAAAGAGAGAGTGACAGGAAATAAAAAGCTGTACAGAAAAGTTAATGGCAATCTGAGGCCGACAAGAAAAGTAAATTGGCAATCTGAGGTCGACAAGAAAAGTAAATTGGCAATTTGAGGCTGCTAATGGCAATCAGCGGCCGACTAGGAAAGTAAATGGCAATTTGAGGCCGACTGGAAATTAAATTGGCAATCTGAGGCCGACAATGGCAATCTGAGGCCATCTGAAAATTAAGTGGCAATCTGAGGCCGACAAGAAAAGTAAATTGGCAATCTGAGGCCGACTGAAAATTAAATTGGCAATCTGAGGCCGACCAAAAAAAGTAAATTGGAAATCTGAGGCCGACAATGGCAATCTGAGGCCGACAAGAAAAGTAAGTTGGCAATCTGAGGCCGACTGAAAATTAAATTGGCAATTTGAGGCCGACAATGGCAATCTGAGGCAGACAAGAAAAGTAAACTGGCAATCTGAGGCCGATAATGGCAATCTGAGGCCAACAAGAAAAGTAAATTATTCAAATTTCTTTTTTCTCTTGACCTTTTCTTTTTTTGAAAACCTTTGTGAAATGACTTTTACCGTATTGAAGCAACCCTTGAGGAAGACTTTAACCGATCAAACTCGCAGCTCACGAATTGGACCTTTTGGCACAGAAGAGACTTTTCTTTTCTCTTGTGAATTTTGCCCACTTCCTTCATCATCCTTTCTTCTTACCCAGCTTAGTTGAAGCTTCTGGATACTCTTAGTGAGATGCTAGTCATTGATGTGTTGCTGCAAATATGGTTAGGCTGTGTAATTCATACTTAAATTCATGCTTACTTGAGACATCATAAATGAATATGCATTTAAAAGAGAGAAAAGGGAAAGAATAAATTTTATTGCTTTGTGTATCTGAAACTTCTAAGAATAAAGGTAATTTCAAAGGGTTGGAATGGAACAAGAATGAAACAAAAGAAAACGTCATTGTTAGGGACACAAAAATTTTGCCCCGTTTTCGATTCTTGGTTATCCATTCAATTGATTCTTTGCTATCATTGATTGTCATAATCATTGTTTTTGACGACATATCTTCCAGCCCTTTCTTTTTCACCTGAATCCCCAGAATTGCCCCATTGACAATTCATCATTGAAAAATTGCCCTAG
The DNA here is from genome assembly GCA_031216125.1 of Dalbergia cochinchinensis. Lineage (NCBI taxonomy): Eukaryota > Viridiplantae > Streptophyta > Magnoliopsida > Fabales > Fabaceae > Dalbergia > Dalbergia cochinchinensis. The sequence continues at coordinate 5,307,774 of CM062374.1, forward strand.
TGTAGGATGCTTAAGATGATGCTCATTATTTTGCCCTAACTTTTTCCTAGGCTGCCCTTGCGGGTTTTCATCCTAGCAGGCATTTTTGTTTTTTTTTGTTACCCTAGCTTTTGCTTAGGCCGCTCTTTTGAGTTTTTGACCTAACGGGTTTTTTATTTTTTTTTTTAATTTATTTCTCATCCTAGCTTTTGTTTAGGCCACTCTTTTGAGTTTCCGACCCAACCAGCTTTTATAGCATCTTTTCAAGCATAAAACTTTTTGACTGCATCTGCATTGATTGGTCTAGATAGTTCTTGTCCATCCATATTTTGCAAGATTAATGCCCCTCCTGAAAATGCTTGTTTGACAATGTAAGGGCATTCATATCTTGGAACCCATTTTCCCCGTGCATCCTCTTGATTAGGGAGAATTTTTTTCAGAACCATATCTCCTGGATAAAAATCCCTGGGGCGAACTTTCTTATTGAAAGCTTTAGCTATTCTGCTTTGATACAACTGGCCATGACAAATAGCTGTCAACCTTTTCTCTTCTATCATATTCAGCTGTTCATACTGAGCTTTCACCCATTCAGATTCTTCTAACTCTGCTTCCATCAAAACCCTTAATGATGGGATTTCCACTTCTATGGGAGATACAGCTTCCATTCCATACACCAATGAGAAAGGAGTTGCCCTTGTGCTTGATCGTATGTTGGTACGATATGCATGCAAAGCATATGGCAGCATTTCATGCCAATCTTTGTAGTTCACTACCATCTTGGCGACAATTTTCTTGATGTTCTTGTTTGCAGCTTCGACCGCACCATTCATTTGAGGCCTATAAGGAGCTAAGTTGTGATGTTTGATTTTGAAAATCTCAAAGAACTTCTAAACCTCAACGCCATTAAGATTAGGAGCATTGTCTGTGATAATTCTTTCTGGAATTCTATATCTACAGATAATGTCCCTTTTGATAAATTTGACAAACACTTTCTGTGTGATATTAGCATATGAGACAGCTTCCACCCATTTAGTGAAATAGTCCATCGCTACCAAGATGAAACGATGACCATTGGATGCCTTGGGATTAATTGGACCAATAATGTCCATGCCTCACATTGAGAAAGGCCAGGGAGATATCATGCTGTGTAATGGAAGCGGAGGAGCATTGACTCGGTCTGCATATATTTGGTGTAACATCCTAATTTTTAACCCAATACTCTAGAACATATTTGGATTAATCGTTAGTCTGTTACCTCATAGTTCTCATTTTTACTTTGAAATACTTAGCGGAAATACGGGTAAATTTTTTTTTTGAAATACAAAGTGAGAGTCGCGTGATGCGTCAAACGGTAAACCATGTAAAGTAACACAAATGTCTCACAACATCATAACATAGAGCACAACATGAACAACACTGAATATCATCTCTTATATATATAACTTGCCCACTTATAAGTGTGGGACTTAATTTAGTACAAGGGAAATACATTAAAGAAAATACAACATAAAACATAAACATAATCAACTCCCCGACCCGAGTGCATCTAATGGGATAACCTCTAAACAAAAGAAGGCTTATCCCTATCTAAGTGGGGTGTGCTCTAACCGGGTACTCCATCAGACGATCGTCACCTCCTACTGACATCCATCTCGCGAACGAGGCAAATATCCAGGAAACTGGGCGAGCTCCTCGGACGTGAAGAGGCGGAACGGGGGTCGAGTGTGACCCTCGCAGTATGGTCGCATCTCCGGTCGTCGCGCAAGCCGTGGCTGAGTCACGGTATCCTCACTGCCCTCCCTCAACGGTGGGGGAGAGAGGGCAGAGCTCTCGCTATACGGATGGGTAGGCGGGTCCTCGGACGGGTCGGTCTCCGAGAAGTAAGTCCGAGAACGCGTGTCGGGATAGTCTCGCATGGCTAGGGCGGCGGTGTACATGCGGAGCACTCTCTCGTCATGCGTACGCGCGCGCTCAAAAACCCGCTCATCGTCGCCATAGGGTGCAGTCGAGGAGAAGCGATGGGTGTGCACGGGATGAGCGAAGGGACGTCCTACAAACATGAAAACCTGCACCGTGCACTGTCCCTCAAAATGGTATGACCCGTGAGTCGGGTCATAGTGCACCTCCCACATCGGTGTGTCCACGAACACTACGAACGTCACCATCTAAAGACGTGACGGCAAGAAAGAGATAGAGGGAGTGAAAATCTTGCTAAAGAATCTCAGTAGGGCCTCCTACTACCTAGGTGTCATCATCTACGTCCTCAGGAACCTTGGGTTTATTTATACAAAATGACTGAGCATGTATTAAGTTCATTTTAAACTTTAAAATATATTTTAGCCAAGGTCCATTCATTTTAGGATGAACTTAATGTCATGAATGCAACATAATAGAAAATGTATGCATAGCACTACCTAATGCACATACATAAAACATAACATCAAGCATCATCATACTTGGTGGCATAAAGTGGCAATAGTAACATTCATATGGGACAAAACTTAGTGACATAATCATAATCATGAAACTTCTCTTCCTCATGGGCCACCCTAAAAGACAATCGAATCGGGGTGCTCGCCGAACCGGTGTCACCCAGAACGTGTCATACATCTAGGTTATGAGCTCATACCTTAACTAGTCGTCACTAGTTCTTACTTACCACTTAACGATAAGCGTATCATAAATCATAAATCCTGACTATCTGAGTACGGGTTAGGGGGCAATTCTCTTAGGGGTGCTCGGCCGAACCGGTGTCACCTAAGAGTATAAAATGGTACCGATGTCACATGAGTTCTATGGAGGTGCTCGGCCGAACCGGTGTCATCCTAGAACCCATCTTAGTACCTTAATTTTCAAAATCTCTTTAAGTCTCCAAATTTGTCTGAATTTATGCACAAAGGCATTACGCCGAATTCCTTCCAAATTTGCTTTATGCCACATAAACATATATCCTCATGAATTCCTCATATGAATAACATCATCATCATTTATATAACACATGCATCATCATAGAACTTTCAACCGTTTATCCTTACGGTAGCTTATGCTTTGACCCTTACGGGTCTTAATCTTGAGATATAATTCTCTAACATCCGTCGCTCATATTTTTATGCACCTAAAGGCTCATAATTAATCATCATTCCTAATCCTCATGTTCATACTTAAATCTAAATAGCATAGGGCAAATTCTCTAACTTGTGTTCACGGGGTTCTAGAACTTACGTTTTAGACCCTTTCTTGGTTCCGTCTTCGCCTAAGGCGCTATGAATTAAATCTAAGTCAATTATGAGGCATTCCTATGCTTAAGGACTAATTATTAATCATGTTTACCATGTTGTAAGGGTGCTGGACAGAATCCAGAAAATTAAATGTTCTAAGAGTTCTACATTTGCATTTTTACGATTTTCTAGTTACTAGTTTCCCCATAGGTGCTAGAATTCAATTCTAATTCAAATGATACCAAGTTTTTCATGTCTAAACAATCTAAATCTGATTATGTTCCCATTAAAACAGTTTGGATTAGTTCCATAAACAAATGGGTCAAAACTATGTTAAATTCTAGCTTTACGGTATTTCTAGTTAGCTAGTTTCTTACCTATCATGCATAGGATCGCTTCTACATCATCATATGATATTTTCACACATTCCAACACATCAAAACATCATCATACAACATCACACTCATCATATCAGAACCGAAAACATTTAACTTAAATGAGAGAGTTAAATTGACATTTCTAGGTTCATAAGTTAACTAGTTTCCCTTGGAATCAATTTAGAATTTCTAAAACTCTTTGCAAATCATTTTAATTCATCAAGAGGCTAAGAGAAGCCTTAGGTCAATGACCAAAATATATTTCATCTCCTAAAAGGGAATAAAATCATATCTCATGACAACATAACCTTGAAAAGATTTGTAAAGCTTTAAGGAAAACTTAGAACATAGACTATTGGTCCTTGTAGCTAGATGAAAACTCATTGTAAGTTTATCATCACTACTTGGCCGAAAATATGCATTCCAAGAATGGTTTCACATTAAACTTTAACTTGGAATGAAATGGGCAAGTCTTTGAGCTCTAGGTTCTTAAGTTACGACATAAAATAAACGTGCTCATGCTTTTCATTTTTAATCTTGCTTACAAAATAAAGTGATGACATAAATTAAATATGCAAGGCATAAACTTAAACGTGCAAGCTTGAAAGTAAAGATGCAAGGTTCAATTCTTTATTTTAGTGCTCTTGGCCCAACAACAATCGATTTTAAGGCCGAAATAGATAGGCATTCGAGAAATTAATTAGGTGATGATGCAAGTTCAATTCTTTATTTTAGTGCTCTAGGCCCAACAACAATCGACTTTAAGGCCGAAATAGAAAGGCTTTGAGAATTAAATTAAGTGATGATACAAGTTCCATTTTAATCTTTATGTTCTTTGGTGATAGCTAGAAAGCAAGGATGCATAGCAAGAATGTAAATATGAATGCAAGCATAAAATAAATTATGCAAGTTCATTTTATCTTTCTAGGGCTCTTAACAAGACTTTAAAGGAATTTAAACCATAACCCAAACTCATCCAAACAAGGTAAAGTCAAGCTTAGAGTTCTCAAAACTCAACATAATATTTTTAGGAAATCAAACCATGAAGTTTAGAAAATTAATGGATTTGGCCGAAATCATCAAGAAGAAAAGGAACATTTTAATACTCTAGAGTTCATGATCTTGATGATATATTAACACCAACATCATGAGTCCTCATCATTGAGTTCATAGAGCCATTTTAAAACATCATCAAAGCTAAAGTTCTCAAGAGTTCAAGAAAGGAAAAACTAAAAACATTTTTGCTCAAGAACAAAGATCAAGCTCTAGAGTTTGTTTCAAGTGATGAACATCATCATGAAACTTTCATCATCAAGCTCTCATTCCTTCATTCCCAAAGGCCCATGGCCGAAACATAAAGAGGAAGAAGGAGAAGAAAAGAAGTTCTAAAAAGAATCAAGAGAAACTATGAACATAAAGCTTAGAACAAGAACTTTAAAGAAAAGAATACATGAAAGATAATCCCTACTTGATGTGATGAACTTGAAGATGGAAGAAGAAGATGAAGAAGATGAAGAACTTGAAGAACTCCAAGAACTTGAAGAACACAAGAACTTTGAGAGAAAAAGAAAAGCTTTGAGTGCTCCTAAACTTAGCAAATGATCTAAAAGTGGTGCAAGCTCCTCAAGGCATTCTATTTATAGAGAAATGAAACAAATGGAGGGAGCTCATGGGGGAGAGTGGCTTCGGCCATGAGGTGCAGAATGGAGGCTTCCATGAGTTCCATGAGGTGAGATAATGTGTTCTTTGAGGTATGGTGAGGTATGACTTAAGGTATGGTGAGGTATGATTCAAGGTATGGCCTCAAGCATGGTTCTTTGAGTGAGAAAACAATTTAATATGTGGTCAAAGGGGGAGGATGTGGCCGAAATGCATCAGCCCATGGGGGAGGTTTCTTTGCATTTTAATTGTGGTTTAGAGTTGTGTTTAGGTGTATCTTTGATTATGCTTAAGATTAGGAATTTGTAAGAAAGTGTTTAGGTAAGGTAAATGGGTAATTAAGGTGGTCTAGACATAATTAAGGAGTGGTCTTGCACCATTAGTGAGTTAAATCCTCAATTTAGAGCCTAAACAACTCTAGACACATTTCCTTGATTTAAGGAATTAGAGAGAGAAAACACTATTCAAGATTCCAAGACTAGGAGTCTTGAGTTCTAAAAAGGGATTTAATGTTTAATCTAAGCAATTTTAGGTTCTAAATAACTTTAATAAATTATTTTGACTCTAGATTAATTAGGGAAATAAATTAATCTTCGTTTAGAGCCTAATATTGCTTAGGTTTGCTTAATTACGTCATTAAGCTCAAAAACACTATTCTAGGGGCAAAAATCGTAATTTTGCACTAAAACTGCCCGGGACCACCGGGACTTGAACAGAGACCTCTAGACACATGAAAACATGTTTTTAAACCTCTGGGGAAAGTTCCGAGCTCAAACGGCACCTTTACCCGCGTAAAATGCTATAGGGGTATTTTGGTCATTTTGACCCGAAACTGCGGAAAACGAGATTTTCGCTTCCAGGAGCATTCAAAGGTCATTCAATCCCCTTCAAACATTGAGTTGACCCTTCGAGGAGGACCGAGTTGGTTACCCTCGAACTCGGGTCAGGAAATGACCTCAGGGGCATTTTGGTCATTTCCCTCGGACAGAAAAATCGGGGTGTTACATTTGGCATTTGTGACACCTCCGAACATAATTGATGCAGTCACTCTCCCTGGTGGACCAGTAATAACCACTCCTCAAGATCTTATGTGCCATCATATGCCCATTAGCATGGGTTCCACAAATCCCTTCATGTATCTCTGTCATGATCATGTGAGCTTCACGAGCATCTACACACCTTAAGAGGGTGCTATCATAATTTCTCTTATAAAGGACTTCACCATTCAAGAAAAAGGCCATAGCCAGTTGACGAATTGTCTTCTTATTCACTTCATTTGCTCCGACTGGGTACTCTCTTTTTTGAATATACTGCTTGATGTCATGATACCAAGGCTGGCCATCTAGCTCAATCTCCACATTGCTACAGTAAACTGGTTCATTTTGCACTTCTACATGGATAGGTTGGACGTTGGCGTATACTTCCAATTTAGTCATTGCAGCTAAGGTTGCCAAAGCATCTGCAAATCGATTCTTGTCTCGAGTCAAATGGGAGAACGACACCTCGTCAAATTGCTCAATTAGTTGAGACAAGTGCTTCTGATAAGGCATCAATTTTGGGTCCTTGGTTCGCCATTGCCCATTAACTTGATAAATGATAAGTGTAGAGTCTCCAAAGACCTTTAATTCTTTCACTCCCAAATCAATTGTAACTTGCAAACCATTAGCGCATGCTTCATATTCTGCAATATTGTTGGTACATTCAAAATCTAATTTGATAGAAACTGGGTATTGCTTCCCATCTGGCGACACCACTACAACTCCTATTCCATACCCATTCATATTGGCAGCTCCATCAAAATACATCTTCCATCTACATTCTTCTTCTTGCTCATTTTCCTCTACTACCATCACTTCACCATCAGGGAATTCTGATATAACTGGTTCACCATCCTCAAGAGGGTTTTCAGCAAGATGATCAGTAATTGCACTTCCCTTAACAGATTTTTGAGTCACATACTTGATATCAAATTCAGATAATATCACTTGCCACTTTGACATTCTTAATGACACGTGGGGACTATCAAATATGTATTTCAATGGATCCATTCGAGAGATCAGCCGAGTAGTATAGTATAACATGTATTGCCTCAGCCTCTTAGAGGTCCATACCAATGCACAACATGTCCTCTCAATTGCTAGGTAGCGAGATTCATAATCATTGAATTTCTTGCTCAGGTAATAAATTGCCTGTTCTTTCCTCCCTGACTCGTCATACTGCCCCAACATTGCTCCCATTGATGTTGGTAGCACTGTAAGGTACAGTAGTAATGGGCGACTTGGTGTAGGTAGAGTCAAAACTTGAGGTTCCATTAAATAAGCCTTTATTTTATAGAAGGCTTCTTGGCATTCATTATTCCATTCTCCAGGTTGATGTTTCCGCAATAACTTGAAAATAGGCTCACAAGTGCTAGTCAAATTAGTGATGAATCTAGCAATGTAGTTGAGCCTTCCAAGAAAACTCCTCACTTCTTTTTCAGTTTTGGGAGCTGGCGTATCTTGTATCGCCTTCACCTTGTCTGGATCCACTTTTATTCCTTCTCTGCTGACAACAAAACCCAGTAACTTCCCTGTACAAGCTCCAAAGATGCATTTGTTTGGATTCAGCCTTAACTTGTATTTTTTGAGCCTTTCAAATAACTTTCGCAGGACTGCCACATGACTTTCTCCCTCTTTAGATTTAGCAACCATATCATCTACATACACTTCAATCTCCTTATGCATCATGTCATGGAAAAGTGCAACCATTGCACGCTGATATGTAGCACCAGCATTCTTTAATCCGAATGGCATAACTGTATAGCAGAATGTTCCCCAAGGAGTTATGAAAGTAGTTTTTCCTTTGTCATCAGCATCCATGAGGATTTGATTATATCCTGAGTAGCCATCCATAAATGAAAATCGATGATTTCTTGCAGTATTGTCAACAAGGACATCAATGTGAGGGAGAGGAAAGTCATCTTTTGGGCTGGCTTTATTTAGGTCTCTGTAGTCTACGCACATCCTGACTTTCCCATCCTCTTTAGGCACAGGCACAATATTAGCCAGCCAATCAGTGTGTCTTGATACCTCAAAAAATTCAGCCTCTAGCTGTTTAGACATCTCTTCTTTTATTTTTAATGACATTTCAGGCCGCATCCTTCTTAACTTCTGCTTTTTTGGTTCAACTCCTGGATATAAAGGGATCTTATGTGAAGCTATTTCCGGATCCACCCCTGGCATATCACGATAAGACCATGCAAAGACATCCATGAATTCTTTGAACAATGCAATCATTTCCGATCGTTCTGGGTTTTCAACTATTTTCAGCTCTTTCTTCTCTTCTTCAGTCCCCATATTAATCAACTTAATCACTTCCTTATCTGGGCCATTTTTTTTTCAGAATGTTCTAATAGGTCTAAGAATTGCTCGACAATTTCTCCATCCTCACCAGATTCATGATTCTCACAATCAAGTGCAGCAAGAGAGTCAATTGATAAGCTTCCAAGATCTCTTTCATGTGACATAATTTTTAAATCCCTGGAAAGCAATTGTGTTGGGTTGGAAAAATAAAATGGAGGGATAAATGGGAATAACATGGAAAAACCTTAATAAATAAGCTAAGAATAGTCAAAGGAATAAAAAGAGAATTAAAAAAAAGGAAACGGAAATGAGGCAAAAGGAAGACATAAAGAAAAATTATTGGAAAATCATGCAAGTTCATTATGATGTCTTGGAATAGCATAAATAGAAGCACAAACAAATCCTTATTAATAAAACCAACAATTACTTTGAAGCAACAACATCAATCAATGGTTCAAATGTCCAGTTCATCAGCATGTCATCATTGTTAGCAGCATGAGTATTGTTATACTCTTTAGACTCCTCAGCATCCACCATGTTGATGATTGGACAATGGCTAGGGGAGCAGCCTTCTACAGCTATGATCACTTCAGCTGGGTAAGGAAATGTCTCTTTTAGGCGAGGGATCTGCTTCCTCTTCTCATTCTGTTTCTTTTGCCCAAGAGCCATGGTCTTCATCTGCTCTTCCAATGATGCTTCATATCCTAAACCGAATCGGTTATGCTTCCCTGAGATAGGTAGAGGTATTTTGATACCCTACAACTGCGGTCCCAACCCTTTGCCATGCAGATAACCATTCTTAGTCATGATGTGAGCCACTACCTGATTGACATCCTGCCTTGGGAACTCATTTTCTTCTTGTTTCATCCCTACAAACTCCAGATTGTGCCACAAACTGCTTTCAACTAGCTCCACATTTTCAATATATGGCAGCGTAACTGGTTTAAATACTATGATCTCCTTCTCTCCATGGATTGTAATGACTGAGCCATTCTCAATGAACTTAACCTTTTGATGCAAGGTAGAAGGAACGGCACTAACATTGCTAATCCATGGTCTTCCCAACAACATATTATAATCGGATTCAATCTCCATTACTTGGAATAATACCTCAAACCTGCTTGGGCCAACTTCCAATGGAAAAACTATTTCCCCAATAATGCTTTTCTTTGCTCTGTCAAAATCTTTCACAATCATCACTTGTGGTGAAATATCACCTTTGCTTATTGACAAGTAGCTTAAGGTTGATACTGGTAAAACGTTCAATCCTGACCTTCCATCGATGAGAACTTTAGGTACTATATAGCCTCTGCACTTCAGAGTTATGTACAGTGCACGTGGGTTGGCCTGTGATTCAACTTCTTTATCTGAGAATGTAATCATATTAACACGCCTCACCGGATCAACCATATTCACCACATTCTCTAATGAGACATCAAGTTTCACATAGGCATCCTTCAAGACTTTTAGCACGGCTTTTTGATGAGATTCAGATGACAAGATTAGTGACAACAGGGATATTCTGGCAGGATTTTTCTTCAATTGTTCCAGTATATCATACTCACTTTGCTTCATAATTTTTAGGAACTCCTCTTCTTCATCTTCCTTTTTTCTTTTATCTCCAAATCAGAGCTATTTCCACCATTCCCTTTGTCAATAAACTTCCCTTTTTCCAGCTCTCTAGGACCATAATACTTTCCACTTCTTGTTATATTGGTTACCACTCCACTTATTCGGGCCCTTTAGGTTTCTCCTATATCTCCTTTTGTCTCTACCTTCGTTTCATAATTCCACGGCACGACATGAGTATTCTCGTAATCGAAGGGCATCGGCTTCTTCACAGTGATCATCACTTTTTCCTGTTTCGGAGCTGGGTTAAATGGCGATACTCGGAGCACGAAACGCTCAATCACATTCACCTCTTCAGAGAAATTTGACCTCTTTTTTGCCTGAATCACACCTAAGTTGAGCAATTCTTGTACTCGAGCCTTGAAATCCAAACAACTTTTTATATCATGACCAGGACCTCCAGAGTGATATATGCAGCTTGATTCCATGTCATACTTCTCATTCTCCTTTATTGCAACAACAGATGCTATCATGTTGTAACCAACCTCATTCAAGCCAATAAAAATTTTCTTCATGGGTGTTCTAAGACTCAGCGCCTTCTTAATCAAAGGTTCCTCCATTTCCAAGGCATTCACATGACCTCCTCCTTCATGATTTGGGATTGGATTATTGACAATATCAGGCTTTGATTCTTCCTGCAGGTCTAATCTCCCACAAACAATTAATTTTCTCACTGCCGTCTTAAACCCTTCACAGTCTTCAATTGAATGTCCCGTAACATCCATGTGATATTTGCAAGTTAAATTCGGGTTATACCATGCTGGGAATGGTGGTTCCAATGGACGTACGGGATATGGTGATATCAAATGAGCCTCGAATAATCTTTGGAAGAGGTTAGCATTAGAAATGGATAGCTTCAAAAAAGATGGAAGGTTTGGGAATCGATTCCAATTCTGATTATGGAAATTTGGTCGTGGTGTAGTGTTTGGGTAGTTTCGAGGATGTGTGGTTGGGTTATAGGTATAGGTTGGGCGAGATGGTTGGTGCGGTCTTATGTGGATGTTGTTGACTTGAGGCTGAGGGTATAAAGTGGTGCTTGTGGCTTGGTAAGAAGGGACAGGGGATTGGTATTGTGGATTTTGGAATTTTGGGTGTGTTGATGTGTATCTAGGGATAGAAGATTGCTGACCTTGTACAAGATTTATTTCAGGCTCTTTCTTTTTTGGTGGGAATGCTCTTTTTGTGTCCTCATTGCTTATAGGAAGCTTACCAGCTTTAGCTAAGCTTTCAATTCTCTCTCCAGCCATTATCAACTCAGAGAAATCCTTGTAAGTTGCTCCTGCCATTGCTCCAATGTAAGGAGATCCCAAGGTCCCCAAAAAGTATGAGCACATTTTAGATGGGATAAGTGGCGGTTGCACTTAAGCAGCTAAAGCTCTCTACCTTTAGGCATACTGCTTAAATGACTCGTCTTTCTTTTTCTGCATCATGGTTAATTGCTCACGAGTAGGTGCCACTTCCATGTTGAACTTGTATTGGCTCATAAATTGATCCGCCAATTCTCTCCAACTAGAAATCTTTGAATGATCTAGTTGAATATACCATTCCAAGGTAGGTCCAGTCAGGCTTTCATGGAAAAAGCTGGTAAGAAATTTTTCATCCTTTGACCATATTGCCATTTTAGTACAGTAACTCTTCAAGTGAAACAAAGGGTTACCAGTCCCATCATACTTTGAGAAATCAGGGACTTTGAAGTCTTTGGGGACTATCAAGTCTTCAAGAGGGCACAATTGTTCAATCTCCACGTAACCATAGGAGCTAGGACCTTGGATAGCCTCAATTTGCTCCTGAATTTTTCTTATCCATTCTTCTTTTAACTTGTCTTTCTCTGCCTCTACATGACTATTTTCTGAGTGAAGTGGCTGCTTTTGAGTGATGACACGTGGCTGCTCCCAAGTATGGATAGCATGCCTGTGTCCTTCAATATATTCATTTTCTAGGGAACAATAGCCTTCTCCGATGGGAATTACCATTGGCATTGTTGGTGGTGGTTGTCCATGAGGGTTATTCAGCATCCTTCCCATATCATTCATTTCCTGGGTGATATTCAGAGGTACACTTGATATCACTGGCATGGTTACTATGGTGGCACTTGGTTGCTCACTTATTAGCGTGTCTCTACTTTGATAGGTTCCCAACAGGTCAAGTGACTCTTTCATGACTCTCATAATTTCTTCCATTCTTGCTTGACTATCAGTCATCACATTCAACTGCCCCCTTATTTCATCCACCTCCATGCTTAGGTTCCTCCCTGGTTCAACAATGGTTGTAACTGAGTGTGTCTTTCCTGTTTCAGAGTTTCCTCCTCCAGCCATCTTGGTCTGAGCTCTTGTATTGTAAGTACGAGTTTGATCGACTTCTGTTTTCCTCGAGCGCCCAATGGTGACAAAGTTTTACCTGTAAAAGAATTTTATTAAAAAAAGAAAAGAAAAGTACATTGCTATTTGTCAGAGACCTTTAATCATGTTTGGTCTTGATGTGAGTATCTTTGATAATAACTATTCCCCAGAACGTCCTGTTCAAAGGTACTAAGTCCTGGATATGATCATGAGACTAACACAAGGAACCAATCCTTCTTTCATTCATTGTACATTACAATCATTAATCATTCAAAAAAGAAAATACATCATAAAGCCAATGCATCACTCCTTCCTAAAAGCAAATCTTCTTATGCTTCTTCAGCGTCTTCCTTTGATTATTTGTTTCATCTTCCCAATCAAATCTTTGTAGTAGTCTACAAATTTACAAATCTCATCTGGGGTGTCAAAAGGAATTACTTCTTGCTCAGCCATTTCTAGGTATCTTGGAACATCTTCTATTGCCGCATTAGCCAATCCTACCAAGTTTGAAAAGCGAATCTTCAAATTATGAATAATGTGATCTTGATTTTGTACTTCAAACTTCAACTCTGCAACTTTCCTCTTTTCTTCTCCTAATGCAGCTTGATAACTCATGATCTCATCTTTCATGTGTTGTTTTAGTTCCGCAATCTCTCTCTGATGTTCCTTGTTCATTTCTTCCATTTCTCGCCTCATCTGTTCCTTACTCATGACCATAGTTTCTTCAACTGCTTTTGCATTCTGGAGCAGCTTCTTTAGTCATCGATTTTCAACCAACGCCTCATCACGCTCTTGCCTTTGAAGCTTTAACTCTTGATTGGCAACTTTGAGACATTCTCTGGTCTTCATCATGTGCTCATGCTCCATTTTTAACTTCTTACTAGTCCCTTCTAGAACATGATTCTTTTCAATGCTTTCTCGCTTTAGAGTTGCGTAATCATGGTGGGCGCTTTTTAGCTCATTCTCAACTTGCATCTTTTCTTGCTTAACTTTGTCCAACCCTTCTCTCATTTCTTTAATCTCTTCACTGTTTTCAAGATGTGAGGTTGATGCCATATTAGAAGTAACTGTTAAAATCCTAAATGGCAACTTAACCTCTTGAGCCCTGTTTTTCACCCATTGACGGTAGCTTTCTTTTACTGCACAGCTTCTAACTCCTAATTCTTTTTCTTTTCTGACAACATTGTTCCAAGCAGATCAGACTTTCTGTAGCAAGTTACTGTCATTGGAGTCCAAGTAATATATGATGAAAGGAGTTATTGCAGCTTCGGAAGGTGGCTCCATTATAGGGTAACCAAGTTGGCGCAATACCAATGCTGGATTGTAATTTATGCACCCTCGGGTTCCCATAAGAGGTACATTTGGAAAGCTTCCACACTGATAAATCAATGTCTGTCCATCTTCCCACCAGGGGTACCATTGAATCCCTTTTTCACTCAATTTTGCAAATTCTTCAGCCCATTCCCGTCCATTTTTCTTCTTAATATGATGCATTTTCAAATCGTCAATGGGACACGATGCCTTGTAATTCCTTTGGAATATATGTGAGGTAATCCATATATATAATATTGGCAAGCAATACAAAATTCTTTTGCCATTCCTTTCATAGCAGAAATTCAAGGAACAGTATACATCTGCTAAGAGGGCTGGAACAGGATTATGGTTATGAAATTTTCGAGCAAGAAACACATCAATTGCTGCAAAATCTACAAAACTGTCAATATTTGGAAACAAGACAGTGCCATAAATAGTGAGAGCCAACACATCTGAAAAAGTGTCCCAATCTTCAGCTTGAGCTAAACAATGCATATGTTTCTCCAAGTAGTCTTTTGTGAATCCCTTGGTCCCATTTCTACATTTTTGTGCCTCATGCAAATCTCTTGCATTTACTTTTAGAACATTTGCTATAGTGTGCAAAGAAGCATAATGTCCTTGGTAAATGTAAGGTTTTTCTCCTTTTAATGGTAACCCCAAGATCCGCTCAAATTCCTCAAGGGTTGGTGCCAACTGGAAATCTTGAAAGGTGAAGCATCGGAGTGGAGGATCATAATACTGAGCTAGTGTTGTGATTGCCTCTACTTGTTCTTCTACTTCCAATAGGCTAAACACTTTTCCATACTTTCTAGTAAGAGAAAGACGCTGTGGTACCTTCAACAGTTGAATCAAGGATCTCAGGCTTTCTGTGTTAGGTTTCTTGGCTTTAAGATGCAAAGTCTTTTTTAGTTTTTCTTCTTCATGATTGTTTAGTCTCATGTTTGCTTCCATTTTTCTAAAGATACTCACAACGATACTAGGATATGATTCTCTAACAAACTTGCTGAAACAAAGAGGGAAAGAATGATTTTTATTTTTTAATTATGAGAAAAAAGGAAGTATAAACATCTAGAATATATAAAGAGTTTATGTACAAAGAACATAAGTTAAAGAAAAAGGTATGCTCCCTTTGTGTCCTATTTTTCAGGTAAACTATTGAGGGTTCTGTGGTCTTCTGAGTTTTCTACTTAGTGTACCTCTCATCAGGTGTCGGTCTATGATTTAAGGATTCTAACAGCCTCTAGAGCTAAGAGCTCATTTCAAAATGTTATCTACAACAGCAGGTGAACTGCTAGGTGTAGGACATTCCGAAAGAGTCAAACTCTAGACGAGATTTTCGCAATAACCAAATAGGACATACATCCAATATGACTATTGCTACACAATCTCTCACCTATCTTAAGTTGCACTCAGACCCGGGTATAGGGCCCCACTCGTGTGTGATTAATGTGTGAGTGTTGTGTGTGAAGGGAGCATACAAACCTGGAATCCTAAAACTACCCATGCCCAATACCTGCAAAATAAACAATACTAAACAAAGGTCGTCTACCCTAGGGTTGTCGCAAATAAATAAATAAATAAATAAAAGAATCTGTACAAGCATAATGAAAGTAAAAGGACGAAAAGAAAGAGAGAAAAAAAAAGGGCACAAAATAAAAGTCATCTATCCTAAGGTTTTTACAAGGAAACAAAAATAATAAAAAAACCTATACAAACATGATGGTGACAAAATTCTAACAAAAGAAAAGAATAGCAATCCATTAAAAAGAAAGGAAATAAATAAATAAATAATAAAATAAACTAAAAAATAAAAGTGTGGTTATAATAATATGCACAATCAATTATTTTAGGCCTGACTCTCACTGACTCTCCCCAGTGGAGTCGCCATCTGTCGCAACCGGGATCACGATGGGGATAGCGAAAAAAGAATTATTTGAAAATTGGAGTCGCCACCAAGTTTATTAAAATTGGGAAAACATGAAAAAACCCATTATTTTTACAAATGGTCTTTGAAACCAGATTCGAGTTCGGGAGTCAGTTATGCATAGAGAAGGGCAGGCATTTAATCCTACGCACCCCTAGTACACCCGTCTTTAGACGACACCTATAATTGATTTGTGCAGATTATTAATAACCCTTATTTTTTTATTTTTGGTTTACAAAGAAGATAAAAAAAATTTCTTTAAAAAAGAAATTTTGGAGCATCAAACTGTCACAGTTCAAATGTCCAAAAAATTGAGTTAACAAGCTGTCCCGGCTAAATTAACACTTTTATTTGAAATAAAATATTCGGTAAATAAATAAATAAGAAAAAAAAAATTTATAAATATTTTCAAACAAGAAAAGAAAAAGATATTTTTGACATCTTTTTATAAAAGTAAATAAATAAATAAGTACAAACGAGAATGAATACATTTTTTAGAGGAAATTTCGGATCATTAAGCAGTCTCAGCTTAAATGTCCAAATTGTTGAGTTAACAAGCCGTCTCAGCTAAATTAACATTTTTAATAGAATATTCCTCTATATAAAAAAAATAGAAAATTATTTTACAAGTAAAATGAATTATGAAAATTTAATTTTGACTTGACAGGGATCGGAATCATCTGCTCTTACGTATCCCTTGGTGCAATAGGAAATTCAAAATCACGTAGTTCTGTAAAAAATATATGTTTGTTGATTGATTTTATTTTTTGAAAGAAATTTTAGAATATTAAGCTGTCACAGCTAAAATATTCTTAGAATATAGAATTAATAAGCCATCGCGGCTAAGTTAACTCTATAATAATTATTTTATTATTATTCTTTTTTTTTTTACATCACATGGACAAGAACAAAATTTTAAAAAAAAGAAAAAAGGAAGGAAAAAAAGAATTTTTTTATCAGAGCTCAATCCCAAATAAGCATGTAAAAAAAAATATAATAACCCAGCTATTTCTAAAAAAAATAAACGCAAATCCTATAAGCCCAAAAATGATAATTCAAACCAAAAAAAAAATCTACAAGAAACAACGGCATAAGGAAAAAACAAATCAGTAAATAGAAATGGGAATCCTAGGCACAAAGTATTTTTTGTAGACACACAACCAATTGGGATTAGGAATTCATTTCCCTTTTGAAACCAAAATAGTCCGATCTTGGTTTAGATGAGAGGCTGCCATACACTCATAGCAACATAAACACACCTACATAAACACACAATGAGAGAGAGGGGGAAAAAAAGAAATCAGAGAAGGAGATGGGAGAGGGAGTGCGATAGAGAGAGAAGGAGATGGGAAGCCATGGAGGAAGAAGGAATCGTCGGCGCCCAGCGGTAAGCCGGCCTAGCCACGACGAAAGTGAAGGGCGGCGTTTGAGCTGCTTTCTCGCAGAGATGGCATACGCAATGACGGTATTCCGAGAGAGATCCCCACCGCGGCAAACTCACGGTGGTTGGTTGATGACGCGCACGGCTAGGCTGGGCGGTCTCGCGGTGGTTGGCTTGGTTGTGGCACGATGAAGAGAATGGGGAAGAGGGGAAGCTGGCGGTTATGAGCGGATCTGGACGGAGGAAGCGAGGTGGAGACTGCAGGCGTGGTGGAGCTGGAACGCGAAGGCGAGTGGCTGGAGGCAAGGAGGACGAGGCCGCGATCTTCCGGCAGAGCTGATGGGCGGCGCTGGGAGTGTTGAACGCCGCTATGCAAGGAGGTCCACGCAAAGGAGGAAAAGAGGGGACGCCGCCACGAGCTCCACGTGGCGATAGCAGCATGGCGGTGTAGAGAGGCTTGGTGGAGGTGGATCAGCCTTGTGACGATCAGATCGGTTGCGGTGATGGAGGTGGTTGGTGGCGATGAACAACGGAACGGGAAAGGGAGGAGCCGCAGAAATGGAGCACGACCCCCTGGCTACCCGCAACGCGATAGGCGATGGCGCCAAGACCGGCCGGGCGCAAAGATCGTGCCTTTGTTTCGCTCTTTTTTGAAAGATTGAACTTGTTTGGTTCTGATTGAATTGGGACTCTTGTAAGTTGAACTAGACTGTTTTTGTGTATGGATTGTGATTCTGAGTTTTGATTTAATCTGTTTGGCTGTGAATGGATTCGGGTTATAGGGGTTTTGGTTCCTAGTTTGGCTGGATTTTTGGTTGCCAACCGGGTATGGGTTTTTTTGCTGGACATTGGAAAATAGACACTTGAAAAGAATGAAAAGATTTTTAAAAAATGGTTTACCTGTGATTCTTCCTGATTCTTTTTCACGTGTATTGCAAAGATCTTTTCATATGAAATGTGGTGATGGAAAGAATGGTGATGAAGGTTGTTTTCTTATGTTCGTAAAACAGATCCCCCTTTCTTTGTGAAATTTGATCCCATTTATGCATCTTCATGAATCAATTTGTCAAACCTCACAGTCGCAATTTTTGATTTAATTGATATGATTTGCTGATTTCATGGGATTACATTTGATCTTGCATGCTACATTCTTTCAATTTTTCTTCTCCTGCATGTGAGCTGTGCCACCATATTTGAATCCAGTGTACGATTACAGCTTGTTTTGTTCGGCTATTCACGTTACAACACTGTTTCCTCTTTTGTATTTTTCCTTCAGGTTGCATCGGTTCTCCATTTCCTCCTTTTTTATTTGTTTATTATTTTTTACAAATAAATTAAAATGAAAATGAAATGGGCTAAGATTGTAAACAACGACAACAAAAAAATGTAATGGCTTTCTCTTTTTTTTTTTAATGAAATGAAATGGGCTTAATTAAAGGATCCCAAAAAGAAAGTGAAAACGGGCTTTAAAAAAAAATTACAACAACTAAAAATGAAATGGACTGAATTTTTTTTGGGGCCGGACAAAATCGAGTGTTCACACCTGTGACAGGTCTATACATGTTTGAATGAGTTTTTGCATTTTTAAATGATCCTCAAGCCCATAGAACAAAGACACACGACCCTTAGCCCCAATTTAGCTTAGGTTAGAGTAGTTTTAGGCTCTCCTTCTCTTGTCCCTCTCAACCCACCTCCTCCTCCTTCCTCCACCTTTTATCTCCTTCTTTTCACCTATCTTCTTCTTCACTTACTCTCTACTTCTCTTAGGTTAGGTTTTATTTTCTATTTTTCTTGTAGTTTCTCCATGGAGGAGTAAGTTTGGAATTAGCATTAAGGATTCTCCAAGCCCAAAGGTTTGTCTTGAGGGTTGCATATTCAATGAATACATGGTTTGGTTTCTTGATTTTCCTTCTCTCATATTCCTTCCATTCCTCATATGTTTATATTGATTAATTGATTGATTTTGATATGTGAAAGTGTGAGTATGTGGTTGGAATGAATCTTGATTTTGTATGCTAATTCATGATTATGGGTTGGATGCAAAATTGGGATTGTTAACTAGGCATGAATTGATTCATTGATTAATGGATACTTGGTTAGCATAGGAAATTAGGATTAATTCTTGATTGAGGTTAGACTAATGTAATTGGTGTTCAAGTTAATGTATGATTTAGGGATTGAGATCTCAATTACTTAGATGTTGTATGCTAACCAAATGCTTGGTGATTAATTGATTGCTAAGTGAATTATTGTGCCAAGGTTGTGTAATTGCATGATTCTAGGCACAAATTAGTCACCTACCATGTGTTTCATGAAATGTGTATGTCAAAGATAGATAGATTCTACGTTTTGAAAATCCTTATGCCAGTGCTTTAGTTAATCATTAGTTATTTGCTTGTTTTAGTTTACATTCTATTTTTGCTTGATGCACACAATGAAAACCCCCTTGTTACATAGTCTATTAGTTCACCAATATCGTTGGGAGACAACTCGAGTTGCACATTATTATACTACGTTTTTAGAGCAATTTAGTTTTAAATAAATTTGTTAATTTATTAGAGCTAGAGCCACAACACTTTAGTTCCTACCAAAAATTATACTACATAAAGGGAGTTCCAAGCTCATCTCTTCAAGGGGAGAACTCGAGTAAAGAAACTGAGCCAATAGTAAGAGATGGTGGAGTCCCAATGGAGAAGTTGAATTCCTAGAACTCAAGGCAATAGAACAAAGGCATACTCATCATCAACTTTCACTAAGCAATCCCCCAGTTATCAACCTGAGGACCATTTGTTTTTGAGAATTATGTGGCTGATATAGAAAATGATGCTTAGAAAAACCTATTTTAACAACATCTACTCAGGAGCCTCCCGAAAATGTTCAAAATAATGCTATACGTAACCTTTGAGTCCCTTCTTTGTCATCATGCTTTCCATCAAGATCAAATTGAGGTATTCTGAAGAACAATATGAACCTGGCCTCAAAGATAATGCTAAATATCCCATTAATAATTATACCTTTACTTATAGATTGTCAAATTCTTATGCTTTAACTATTGATCACTTGTCCAAAGTATCTATTCCAAGTAATGTGCATGAAGCTTTAGTAGACCATAGATGGACAAAAACAATGAATGAAGAAATGGAGGCATTAAAAAAAAAACTCTACTTGGGAACTAGTTCCATTATTGAAAAGCAAAAAGACAATCAAATTCAAATGGATGTATACTATAAAACTCAAAGCTGGTGGAACCATTGACAAATAGAAACCAAGAATTCTAGAAAAAAGGCACACACAAAGTATGGAATTGATTATTACAAAACCTTTGCACCAGTAGCTAAACTCAACATTTGCATACTCATATCTGTTGCAGCAAATAAAGATTGGCCTCTACGCTAGTTTGATGTGAAAATTGCATTTTTGAATGGTGTCTTTGATGTGAAAAATGAATTTTTGAATGGTTCCCTTCATAATGAAAATGTATGCAAACTAAAGAAATCACCATATAGGTTGAAGTAATTGCCAAGAGCTTGGTTAGAGAGATTTACATTATCAATGAAGTCAGTTGGTTATAGGCAAAGCAACTCTGATCATATGTTATTTATCAAACATGATGGGGAAAAATTGATAGCATTAATTGTATATGTAGATGTTATGGTATTGACTGGCAATGATCATGAAGAAATAAAGAGGTTACAAAAATATTTGGCTACCAAGTTCAAAATGAAGGAACTAGGACAACTACGATATTTTCTTAGTATTGAAGTATCTAGGTCAAGGTGTGGAATCTCTTTATCTCAAAGAAAGTGTGTGTTCAAATTGCTAGCTGAGATTGGGATGCTAGATTGCAAGCTAGCTACAACACTGATAGAAATCAATCATTAACTCGGAACTCCTTCTAGCCAGATATTGGTAGACATAGGTGGTTATCAGTGCCTATTAGGAAAGTTAATATATCTAACTCATACTAGGCCAGATATTGTATATGCTATGAGTTTGGTGAGTCAATTCATGCATGCTCCAAGTGAAGAACACATGAACACAGTTTATAGAATCTTAATGTATTTGAAGGGTGCTCTAAGAAAGGGATTATTGTACTCAAAGAAGGACACATCCACCATTGAAGGTTATACTTATGCTAATTAGACACGAGACCAATCAACCAGGAAATCTACATCAAGTTATCTCACATTTGTAGGAAGGAACCTTGTTACTTAGAAGAGTAAGAAACAAAAGGTTGTTGCTTGGTCAATTGTGAAAGCAGACTTTAGAAGCATAGCATGGTTTATGTGAGTTATTATGGATTAAAAGAGTAATGAAAGACCTTGGATGTGATAACAAACCTGCAATCCAAATTGCTCAAAATCCTTGCAATATGATCACACCAGATATGTTGAAGTTGATCGTCATTTTAGTAGAGAGAAGCTAGACTAGAAAATCCCCAAGAGCTAACTCGTAAATCTTCTATCAAAAACTGTCACAAAAAGGATATTTGACACAATGATTGACAAGTTAGGCATGATAGATATCTATGCACCAACTTGAGGGGAGTGTTAGCATGAAGGATTGATCAAAGTCTCATAATAACAATATTCCATGATATTAGCTAATCAACATTTGACAAAAATTATTCTGTTATCAATATTATAGCCTTTTCCATGTATAGTATTGATATCACACCTAACAACCATGTATATATGTATTTCATGAGGAGTTATGAATATACATCAAAAATACTTTTTCATGTAGCCTCTTTTATTCCTACAAATCTGATCTAACTTATCCGGTTATACCCCCTAATTTATAAAACTATTGTATTAAGTTAGTGCTAATAGTTTTAAATTTTAAATTTATATTTCCATATTGTAAAAATATTTTTTGATTAATAAAATTTAGATTGAAAGAAGGAAGGTTCATCCACATTTAAGTTCAAGATATATAACTCTAGATTCATTGATAATTTACAAGAGTATTTATAGCTGTCCCCGGCCCCAACATAAGAGAAACCCACACACACACAAAAATCTAAGTCATGTTATTGTATAAGCAAGAGATCAACTAGGTGAGTGTCACGATCCGACTTAGGGAATGTGAATGGCACGTGAGGATTCCCATCCCCACGTAAGCCTCGTGACTTCTAAGTCTCTCTATATGCATAAAATAATATACTTTTCATTCTGAAATCATAACTTCATTTAAAACTCTATTAAAACTTTATATCTAGAAATATGAAACTGAAATACTTGATATATAAAACTCTGAAACTATCTTTATCATACTCTAAAAATCCATTCAACATGTGAACTGAATCATAAATACATCTCAGGTTCGTTGCATAAACTCTAATCAAATTCTACAACTTCAAATTCATACTTGTGAACTGAAAATATACATAACTATTCAAATACTATAATCAAATACATAATCTGAAAATAATGCATGGTTCAGATTCTGTCTGTACATCTACTGGAGCACTCTACTTTAACATGTCTCTGATCTAAGCCTTACTCCAAAGAAAGACTCATCGCTGAAAACGACTGTGCCTGCCAAATCAGAGGCTAAGCAACATCTACACCTGCAACTATGAGGAGGAAGGGAGAAAGGTAAGTCAACGGATTCAATGAGTGAGCTCTCACCCATCACCTACATGGGACAACCAAAGAATATTCTATAATACAATATACTTACAACCATCATAAACCGTTTGATATTCATGTACATAATCTCATAGAAAATGTATCTCTGTATTCATAATTTCGTAAGAAAACATCTCTAAACTCCTACTTCAACAAGAAAATCGTTTTTGATATTTATGATGTCTCTTAAATCAAATATTCTTTGGAAAACATCAATAATCTCGAAAAATATAATAATAGTACTCTAATAAAGAAACAGGAATCTCTGGTTATGCCTAATTCATGTGACATAACAAAATCTCTGGTTATGCATGTCAACCATGGCATAACAAAATATGTGAACTCTGGGGCACCTAAATAGGTCTCATTTCTGATTTCTCTATCCCTGGGGGCGACTTGGTATACCAAGGTTAATGGAGTAACTGCCGTTAACTCACAATCTGTTTCTCTAAGCTACCATAGGTTTTCTCAGTCATAAAATACTTATTTCTCTAAAACTCTCTCATATACTTATAATCTACTCCGGAAATCATCATAATATTTCACAAATCTCTAAACATGATCATATCCATACTCTAACTCTTTAATCAAATCATTTAAATATAAAAACTCTTGGAACTTTGAAAGCTCTGGACTTGTACAACTCTAGCAACCTGACTTTAGCATAGCTGTGACTGTGAAATCATGCCCAAGGGATCACCCGCTTGTAAGCATTCTAATTTCAAGAGCCCAGAGAATATGTATCTGGCAATTGCTACAAATCATACTAAATTCCACACTTTTGAGTGTCATAAAAACTGGATTTCCAAAATCTCATTTCTCAAGATAATCTCTAGTATTATAATAAAACATCTCTACTCTATATTCTTTGCCAAAATATTTTAACTGATACTCTAAAATCATATTTCGAAATCTCTAGTAGTCTTGAAACATAAATATGTCATCATTCTTGAAACATTTTGGATATGCTAAAAACTTATTAAATCATATATTCTCACACTAAATCTCTTCATGAATATATATAAAACATTCTCATAGTACTCTATACATCAATCATGGTCCCATCGTTTTCTAAATATATAATTCATGATCTTTGAAAATCATACTCTTTGTCTAGATTGCCATGCTTGCAAAATCATATATACATAATCATAATTTCATCTTTAATGTCATATTTGACCATTATCATGCATAAAACATATTCATAATGATAAAACTAAGGCTATGAGATCAAACCCACTCGCTGTTTGGAGCCGAAAATATGTGGGCATCACCAACTTGACCTCCGAAGCATGGAATGGTACTAACAACTGCTATAGAGCAATACAGATTCAAGATTAGTCTCCGCTAACCTCTAGATTACTCCACATAACTCTAATAACATAGGGGAAGTAAAACTGGGATCGGCCCTCTTGCTGCAATGAGTAACTCTCACTGCAGCGAACAACTCTCGCTACAGTGAGCCTTCTGGCTCGCCTGCTTGCTGCAGCGAGGATAACTCATTGCAACAAGTCTGCCTCTGCAGCACTCACATCCCCGCTTAATATTTACAGAAATGGAGACAATAAAATACTCAAACTCTAGGTTATGAAAAGGAAAGGAAAGGAACAACAAACACCCATAAATCCCTTACCTTTGATCTTGGAATGCGATGGAATGAAGTGAGATTGAATGGAAGAGGGTTTGGGGAGAGTTAGGGTGTAAGGTTTCTGGAAATGGGATCAAAATCCCGACTTGGGGTTTATATATAGTGCCAAAATGAAATGGCATCGTTTCACCCGTTTGCTGCAGCGAACATTCCTCGCTACAGCGAGCCCTCTCGCTGCAGTGACCAAAACTGACTGCAATGAGACTGTTTTGCAGAATTTTACAGCAACAGCACCCCAACTCCATCCCTTGGCCTTTCACACCACCAGGGTTTCCCCGGCAACACGGATGGGTCCTGGGAGACCCTAGGGCCGTATTGGACTTGCCTAAGGACACGTGTACCTGGGATATCACAGTGTTAACCTTGTAAGCTCATATTATTTGCTTTTTGAAACCTAAAGTTTATGCAAACAATATCGACTGAGTGAGTTAACCTTGTGTGCTTTTTGGTTATGTATCGGGATGAACAATGAGTTAACAAAGGGACTAATGCATACCTTTTTTGAATGGTGAAGGATGACAGAGAATTTTTAAGTCTTGAGGGATTATATTAATTTACCCAGCAATTTTGGCCAAGGAGTAAAATCAAATAGTTTTTGAAATATTTGGATCCAAATCAAACCAAAAAAATAGGAAAAATATTTTTTGGGATGTGATTTTTATTTTTATTTTTTTACAAAATCAAAACATGGATTTAATTATTCAAAAGAATATTTAAGTTGTACCCAAAAAGAATATTTAATTTGATTAGAAAAAATTAAATACAGAATTGGCAGTTAACGTTAAATCATTTGATGTTAACAAAACATAAATATGATAACATAATATCAAAATTCAAATTTTAAATGATTTAGATAATTCTTTTTTGTGAAAAATATTTAATGTTATCTTTAAAATTAGGGTTAAATGTATTTTACCTGCTAAATTTTAGGTCATGTGCAATTTACACTCTGATTTTTCAAAATATGTGTTACGACATCCTGAACTTTTTAAACTATGCAAAAAATCCTACTTTTCAAACAGTGCAAAACTTTAAGTAATAGTATGGTTGCACATAATTAAAAAAATCAAAAGGGTTAATCATACATATTATTCACAGACAATGTGTCGGGCTGCATAAGTTAGAAATATTAGGAGGCTAACTGCACATAAATCTTATCTTCATTAGTTGATAAAATTATACTAAAGGATATTTTGTACAATTTGAAAAATTCAGAGTCTCACGATACACATTTTGAAAAGTCGATGTAAATTGCGTATAACTTAAAATTCATAGGGTAAAATGCATTTATCTCATAAAATTATGAACTAGGTTAGGTTATAGAAAATTTTATTTGAATCAATTCCTTTCACAATTTAAAATATGTTATTAAAGTCCCTGGTGTCAACAAACCATAAATATTATAAATTTAATATTATTACAATTAAATTAAATCAGCAATACTAAAATTCATAATAATATGATCAAAATCTTTCAGAGAAATTATAGCCGTGAAACGATGAAATATATTGGTTGGATAAAATATATTGGTTGGACCATCCTTTGCTTCCAAATATTATTAATTATGCTATGCCATTTGCACACTATTTTTGGCACAAAAAATAAAAATAAAAATATATATTGTCTACCAATTTTCAAATTAAATTTATTAAGAAATAGTTTATAAAAGCTTCTTTTGGATGAGAATATCATATCGTACCGAACTCGCTGAACTAGACATTACTTTATATAATGATATTATATTATACTAATAAAATGTGTCATCAAATCATTTTTTTTCTAGAGATCAACTTTTATTTTGTATTAATATAAAATTATTTAAAATTATATTTAATAAAAATTTATAATTTTTTATATTTTATTTCTTTTATTATACTAAAAAAGAGGCTAAATTTTCTTTATTAATAGTATAGATTAATAGTATAAATTATAAAAGCCTAGAGTAGTTAATATTTTACAAAACTTTTTACATTTTTTTTAAAGAACCATCTCCCATCACGCTCGTATGAAATAAATCTCATAATAACTTCCTAAAATCAAAGAAGAGTATAATTTACAGAAGTAAATTTATTTTTTAAGTATTAAAAAGCAAATAAATTAACAACATATTTAATAATTACATGGGACAAAACTGAACGTTAATAACCTTATCAACCTATTACAGTTATCCACGAGTCCAAATAAGATGGCAAAAGCACCAATTAAAAAAAAAGGGAAATTTATTGATTTTAAAAATTGTTACGTGATCATTTGATACTTGCTCGTTTGACCTCTTTTCAGATGTTGGTATAATAATAGAAATGGGAAGAGTCGTGTTATACATACACCATTATATTTACACTATACATTTATATCAAGTTAAAAATTATAAATTTGTGTATAAAATATTGTAAACCTTACGTAAAAATTGTAAACTAATTTATAAAAAGTTATAAATTAATATGTTATAAATTTTTATATATTAATTTACAATTTTTTATACCGAGATTTATAATGTTTTACATATTAATTTATAATTTTTATTTGATATAAATATATAATATAAATGTGACAGTGTATATTTATCATTTCACTAGAAATAGTTGATGAGGTTGATGGCCACCCGAAAAAAGCACACATCATTAGATCAACCGCCCTCGGGCAGGTGAACTCAATTTTAATTTTAGTGGTGATAACATCATTCACATTTTGAGATTCACCAACCCCTTTTTTTTGTCGAGTTAATCTTATTCTCACATTTGCATATGCTAGCGGTGGCAAGCGTATATTTGGTTGAAAAATAAAATTGGGAATAAATTTTTTATAATTAAATTTTTTGTATAATTTTATATATAAAATTTAATTAATGAAAATTTATCTATATTTTTGTCCTTCAACCAAACATACCTTAAATATATAATTTTTTGGGGTGATTAATTGATTTTAAAATAATTTTTTATTTTTTTGGCTAATTAAATATTTTTAAATTTTAATTATTTATGTATGATTATATAGTTAATATTCATTTCTCTATCTCTGATATAAAAATATTTCTCTCACTTGAGATGCTAACATAAAATGAGGATTTAATTATTTCAAGAATAAATCTTGTACAAATATTCCAATAATTAATTTTTTAAAAAATATTGAATATAATTGATCTGACTATTGAATTATATAATATTACGATGATGATTAAGCATGTCGAATTTCAAAAAACTTAGACAACAATATGCATTTATTTGGCTGATTTATATTTACTTAAATTTTTAAAAGAAATATTATCCGTCAAAATAAAGTAGTAAGATAAAATATTAAATCATTATTAAATTATATGAATTTTATGTACTTTGAATTCAATGGTTAGATTATGAGATTTCATGTTCATAAAAAATAATTGAATGGATTAAGTGTAACATAACTATCACGACCCAATTGGATCATAACTGACAAGTGAGGGGCCAAGTCCCCACGGAAGCCTCTTAGGTAACACAATGCTAAGAATATATCGTAACCATGATTTTCATATCAAAATATGGTTTAAACATAATTCATCATTGAGTTTTCTAAATAACGTCATCGTAAATAAATCCATGAAACTGAGTTGCTCGAACATATATTACCATAAAATCAACTTAAACAAATTTAGTTTGTGGCCTAGCAAAACATAAATACATAAGTTGATTCAAAACATAAACGAAATAATGTATGATTTGTATTCTGCCTACAGAACAATTGGAGCACTCTAATCTAACATAAACCTAACTAAGTTTCACTTCAAAACGAAATTCATTACTGAGACAAATGCATAACTACTAAGGTGTAGGAATTTGAGAGATAACTAAATCCGCAGCTTTATCTATAAAAGGGAAAAAGAGAGATGGGTGAGTCATTAAACCTGGTGAGTGGATTCTCATCCCATGACCCACATGAGACAACAACAAAGAACATACATATATCATAACTAATACAACAAACACAAAACATTTTACATATTTTTACATAATGGAAACCATGAATTTCATGTTAGAAAATTGTTCTATTTTTGTCTCAAGGCAATCAATAACGAAATCGAGAATCTGTATGTATTACCTCGGATTTTAAATAAAAAGGGTTACAAAAAATTTTTGAGTCAGAAAAGGTGCCAATCACCCTTACCTGTTGTTTCGGGTCCTGAATTTTACTAAGTCTAGACCCTACACGTCCTTAGAGAGCTATATGATAGAATTACATACATAGGATCACAAGTCTCGGTAATTGTTCCCTAAAGGAAAATGAGTTGAAGAGTGATTTTTAATAAATTTTATAGAACTCTCAAATAGTTCATTTTCGACCTACAAGTTTATAAAATCGTAAGAATTCTCGAATTTGAACTAAAACTCAAAATTTGGATTTTGAATTGTTAGGATTTTGATTTTTCTGATATTTTATTTGAATCCAAATAGGGAGTATTTCCTTATTTACATTTATGTTTTAAAGTTAATGGAGAGTAAAATAAATGAGGACATTAACTTCTATATCAGATACTGTTGCCAATTCTGCTTTCTGTTGTGCCGTTGGTGTTAGTTCTTCATTGTTCACCCCTCCAGGTGAGTGGGTTCACATTTGTCGCCTCTATGTTAATCATTATATCTATTTTCACTTAAAACATGATATTATATTTGACTTTAGAGTTTATTTCATGAACTACTGAGACTTCTGTTGGATACTGTATTGTTACCTATTAGGTTTATCAGGAAGATATGTTTTCTTGAAAAGCTTGGGACTATTGTTAAATAAGTGAACTTATAAAGCATTAAATTGAGATTTATGTTGTTTAGAGATGATTGGAAGATTATATGAGTACTGGTACTGGATATTTGATGTCAAAAGCTTGAACCCTAAGGTAAAAGACTTTATAAAATATAGAGAAAAGATTGAGATTTTGATTGAGCTGACAATAATTATAGAGAAACAAGCTATGTGTTAACGGTAGTTAATCTGTTAACCTTGGTATTAAGTAGGTCGAGCTAGAGAAAATAGAATTTATCATCACACTAGATATGGCAACATGTAACGCCCAGATGTGACCAGAGATTTATCTCCAGAGATTACAGAGAATTCATTATCACACTGGGGACGGCGAAACGTAACGGCCATATGTGACCAGAGGTTTACAATTTAGAGTTTTGTTACGTCACACACAGTGTTCATAACCAGAACAGAGACTTCTGTTTCTCTATCCGGGTACTATTGGGTCAGTCTACAAAAAGTTATGATTTTGAGTACATGATTCTAAATTTAAAATGCTTTGAGATGATATTACTAGTGTTGTTTTTATAGTGTTGTTTGTCTCCCTGTGGTGTCCCATAACATGGGTATCCAGGTGAGGACTCACTCATTGAGTTTTGGTAACAAAACTCACTCTTCTATCTTTCTCTATTTTTTTTTACAGATAAAGAAGCTGCTGCGGATTCCTCTCCACCCCCTGTCTCCCAGTAGCATTAGACTTCAGTTGGGGAGCATTGCTGTTATTTTGATTTAGAGTGCTCCAGTGTAGATGCAGGCAGGATCCCAGCCATAGAGCATGTTTTGCATTTTGTTCTTATAGCTTATTTGTATTAATTTCATAGTTATTTGAAAACCGAGTAAACATATAATGTGCATATTATATGAAGATATATAGACTTTGAGTTAATTTATAAGATACTAGCTATGACTATTTACGATTTCTATTTTAAAAAGGAATACGTGAAATGTAAGTAGAAAAAAGAATTTTCTATTTAAAATGGTTTTTGTGAACAGAGTATGCATATAAAAACAATTAACAGGTCATGAGGCTTGTGTGAGAAAGAGATTTCTCACGTGCCGGTCACGTTCCTAGATCAGGTTGTGACAAAGTGGTATTAGAGCATTGGGTCTCCCTGCATATCACTGGAGCAAGTGTCCATATGTAGTGCATCATTTATACAAATAGAAGCACGCCTATTTGCATTAATGAAGTATTACTTGAGGCCTTTAGGACGGTTAGTCATGTCTAGGTCCAGAAATAGGGTCCTGTTTGTTCTCATGAACGATATTTCTTATCTTATGTGTTCCTATCTTTCAGCTGTTGTTGTTGGATCCAGTATGCCTTCCCCCGATGTTCTACTTCCCGACGCCACCGTAGCAGCGGTTCCCCTAATTCTAGTGGCCGTCTTAGAGCCCTGGAGCAAACTTTTCCCACACTTTCTGACATGCTAGCTTGACAGACTGAGGCCGGATTGCAGCAACCCACAGTCCAGCCTCCAGTTAGATATTCTAATGACACAACTTTAGAGCACTTCAGAAGGATGGATCCACCCACCTTCCAAGGATGCCTTACAGTAGAAGACCCTCAGACTTTCCTTAAAGAAATAGAGAAGATTATTAGAGTCATATATTGTTCCTTAGAGCAAGCAGCAGAGTTAGCTGACTTCCAGCTGGGAGGCCAAGCAACTATTTAGTATGATGAGTTCCTCCGAGGGCATGGCAATTTAGAGCCACCTACTTGGGAGGAGTTTAAAACGGCCTTTTTACGGAGGTTCTTATCTGAGAGTAGACGAGCACATATGGTAAAGGATTTTTTGAGACTTCGGATGACCCTTGGGATAACCGTAGCTGAGTATAATAAGAGGTTTTCATTCCTGGCTCAGGCAGCTACAGGTATGTTATAGTTAGAAACAAAAAAGGTTAGGCGGTTCGTTCAAGAACTGCCTAAGGATATGTTTCTCAGCCTCCAACTACATGTGGGTACTATGGATTACGCACAGGTGGTTGATGCAACCATAGGGTTAGAAGCAAGTTTAACAGAGAGAAGAGTTGCTTCTGAGTCTAGTAAGAGGGTTAGGACTCATGTTATATTTTTCTGGAGGAGTTAGTACTAGTGGAGGACCTAGCCAACAGAGTCAGTTGCTGGCCCCATCGGGTAATGTTACTTTTTCACATCCCATGCCAGTACGACCTGCAATTTCTCATAGTCATTATAGAGGAGGTAGTCAGCATTCTGGCCAGGTATCAGTCTAGAGTTTAGAGTACCCCTATCCAAATTGTCAGCTGTGCAGAAAGAGGCATCCCGGTCAGTGCATGCAAGGATCAACAACATGTTATGTTTATGGCCAGCAAGGACATTTCAAGAGGGATTGTCCTTTGTTAGGGGGTGTTTCCAGCCAAGAGTCAGTGAACCCTTCCATACCAACCCCTTCATATCAATCAACTAATCGTGAGGGTTTTGTAGCTTCAGCTGGAAGAGGAGCTGGAGGTAGAGGTCCTAGGGGTAAAAGCCAGAATAGTAAAGGCCAGAGCCGTAGGGGACAGCCCCATCCTTTTGCCATGACTCGTCAAGATGCAGTAGCAGGTATCATAATAATTATTCTTTTAAAGCTTTAAGTTTGATATACTTATAGTAAAGGAAATTGTGAGTTCCTAGTTTCAGCAAGAGACCTTGTGTAATACCCTAGGTTTTAAATAAAAGAGTTAGAAATTTTTTTTTCAAATTAGAAACAATGCCAGTCATCTTTACCTATCGTTTGGGTTTTGAATTTCACTAAGTCTGGACCTTACACGTCCTAGAGCCATGGTCTTAGGATCAAAAGTCCCGGTAATGATTCCCTAGAGAAAAATGAGTTGAAGAGTGATTTTTAATGAATTTTATGAAACCCTTAAACATTTCGTTTTTGGCTTATGAGTTTATAAAATCGTAAGAATTCCCAAATTTGAACTAAAATGCAAAATTTGGATTTTGAATATTTAGGATTTTGATTTTTCTAATATTTTATTTGAATTCAAATGGGGGTTATTTTCTTGTTTACATTTATGTTTTAAATTTAACTTAGACTTAAGAAATGTAAATAAGTGAGTATGGAAACAGTCCAGTCAGCCTAGTCCAATACGTACCAGTATATGACTTCCTGGGAGACTGCCCAGGCTATCATCAGAGAGTAAGGCGGTGCGAAAGCTAGAAAGAGGACCGCCCAGGCGGTCATTCACTGCCCAGGCGATCAACAGATTTATAAAAACACCCATTTCGAGGTTTCAGATCATTCTTCATGATGCCTCCACGCCCAAACACCATAAACTCCATCCCTCAACCTCTCTTCACCCTCCAAACTCCATTTTCTTCCAATTTCTTCAAGTTTAACTTGGAATCTTCATCATCTAAGCTTAAAAGTATGTTATCTTGCTAGTTTTACCTTATTTCCTTCAAGTTTTCCTCCTCTGAAGGTGGTTCTCCATGCTTCTCATGGGAAAAAAGTTTTCTACCTTCTTAGAGATGGATTCTTAGGTATTGAAGAGGCTTTAGAGGTTAATTTAGAGCTCTGCTGCTTCCATGTCAGATAGTGGTATCATCTCCTTCTTCTAAGAGTCTTGTTGGTTCTGTTGGTGTATGTTCTTCATTGTCTACCCCACCAAGTGGGTGGGTTCACATCTATGATCTCTATGTTATGCACTAGAATTATTTTCATGAGGATATCAGTTACTGCTTGATTTCAGAGATTTCTGCAAAGAAGTTTGAAATTTCTATTGGTTTATATGTTTTAGAACTCCTAGTTTTAGAGCATGAAACTGGTTTTGGATAAAACTCATGGGACCATGTTTGTTGCACTGATTTTATGTAGAACTGATGATATATGAGATTGTTAGAAGCTTTTATGATTGTTTAAATGGATTCTAAAACTGGTTTGTATATATATGAAATGGTTTTATACCTAGATATAATGTAGAGAAGAAAATGGAATTATGATTGCAAGCTTTGCTATTTTGGAGCATGATATTGAGTTTCTGATTATGAAGAGCTTGATTGTTGAAATATGATTTAGATAATTAAAAGGTTTTAGAGCTTGAATTTTCACAAGATTCAGAATAGTTGACGAGTACATACTTTGTGGAGGGATGGAATCATAAATGTCTACACAGGGTGATCCCTTGGGCATGATTCCATAGCCATGGATATGCTAAGGTCAGACTGTTAGAATCGGGTGGATTCAGAGCTCTCAGAGTATCAGATTTTATTGTTGGTAAAGGATAATCTAGAAATTTAGACATAAAAGGATTTTAGAGCATGAATCTTTGTATGACTCAAAACAGTTGGCGGATACATATGTTGTAGACTTGAAATCATCAGGTATGATTTCATAGTCACAGTTATGCTAAGGTCAAATTGTTATACAGTTACAGGGATTCAGAGCTCACAGAGAAATTAAATGGTTTTAAAGATTTTCATATTTAAATGAATGTATTTAATTAAGTTGGAAGGTAGTTATAGAGAAACGAGCTGTATGTTAATGGCAATCAATCCGTTAACCTTGGTACCAAGTAGCCCGGGCCAAAGATTATAGAGATTCATATTCAAAGTTTTGAGATCAGTCCATGAGGGACGCGGTTCACGAGGAACCGTTAAGATCTCAATTAGGGACCCTTGTTCACGAGAAACTGGGCACCCATAGAGCAGAGATTACTGTTTCTCTAGGAGCTACTATAATGTGAGCTTATATGATTTCAGGTATGAATATAAATTAAGAAAATGGTTTTTGACTTGTAACATGATGATTGGAATGTATATATATATATATATATATATATATATATATATGTGTGTGTGTGTGTGTGTGTATGCATAAATGACTATGAATACCTTTGAGTAATTACTGATGTTATTATGATTTTATGTATTATTCTTTGGTGTCTCATGAAAGGGGGTTTCAGGTGAGGATTCACTCACTGAGTTTTGGTAACAAAACTCACCTTTCTCTCTCTTTCCTTGTTTTACAAATAGAACAGTTACCATGGGTTCCCTTCAACCCCCTTTCTGCTAACAGCACTAGACCTCAGATGGTGAGTCTTGATGTCATTCTGGTTTAGGGTGCTCCAGTGTAGGTGTGGGTAAGATTGCAGACCTTAGATCATGTTTTGCATTTAGCATACTATAATGGTATATTTGGATTTTGTATTTAAAGACATATTTGTATTAATTTAATGGATTTTGAAATAGAGTAACTTATATTTTTATGTGACAGTATGATTTGAGATTTCAGAGACAGATTATAAAATGGCAGCAATGATTATTTTAATCATTTTATTGTTTTGAATTTAAAGAGCAAGTGGTTTATATATAGAAAAGCAAAATCTTCTAATTTTTTCATGATTTTTATGAACAGAGCATGCATATAGAAATAGTTAACAGGTCATGAGGCTTGTGTGAGAATGAGATTTCTCACATGTCAGTCACGTTCCTAGATCGGGTCATGACCCCTTGGCATAACAAAGCTAAATTTAGAGTTAGTCCCAATAGTATGTGAGTTTTTGGATATGTTTCCAAAGAAATTTTGAGAAAGAAAGAGTCAAAAATATGAAAAAAGAATCAAAGTAAGGACACAAGTAACATAAGCACCCAACTATAATTTACATTAGAGAAAGAGCCATCTTGGGAAGTGAGGCCACTTAAAGAAAATTTATTAGAGTATTCTCAATTAGAATGTCATATCATAATGTTATAAGTATTTGAACCTATTCTTGAAACCGTATAAGAGTAAGCTTAGATTTGGAGACCAAATCTTTTTGAGGAGGGAAGAATGTAATACCCCAGATTTTAAATAAAAAGGATTAGAAAAATTTTTCGAGTTAGAAAGGGTGCCAGTCACCCTTACCTGTCATTTCAGGTCCTGAATTTTACTAAGTCTCGACCCTACTTGTCTTTAGAAGGCTATATGATAGAATTACATTCATGGGATCAAAAGTCCTGGTAATTGTTCCCTAGAGGAAAATGAGTTGAAGAGTGATTTTTAATGAATTTTATGGAATTATCAAACAGTTCATTTTCGGCCTACAAGTTTATAAAATTGTAAGAATTCCCAAATTTGAACTAAAACCCAAAATTTGGATTTTGAATTGTTAGGATTTTAATTTTTCTGATATTTTATTTAAATTCAAATGGAGGGTATTTCCCTATTTACATTTATGTTTTCAAGTTAATGGAGAGTAAAATAAATGAGGACATTAACTTCTATATCAGATACTGCTGTCAATATTGCTTTTTGTTGTGCCGTTAGTGTTAGTTCTTCATTGTTCACCCCTCCAGGTGAGTGGGTTCACATATGTGGCCTCTATATTAATCATTATGTCTATTTTCACTTAAAACATGATATTATATATGACTTTAGAGTTTATTTCATGAACTTCTGAGACTTCTGCTGGACACTGTGTTGTTACCTATTAGGTTTATCAGGAAGATATGTTTTCTTGAAAAGCTTGGGACTATTGTTAAATAAGTGAACTTATAAAGAATTAAATTGAGATTTATATTGTTTAGAGATGATTGTAAGATTATATGAGTACTGGCACTGGATATTTGATGTCAAAAGATTGAGATTCTAATTGAGCTGGCAGTAACTATAGAGAAACAAGCTACGTGTTAACGACCATTAATCCGTTAACCTTGGTACCAAGTAGGCTAGGCCAGAGAAAATAGAGAATTTATCGTCGCACTGGGGATGGTGACACGTAACGCCCATTTATATCCGGAGATTATAGAGAATTCATTATCACACTGGGGACGGCGATACTAATGCCTACATGTGACTAGAGGTTTACAATTCAAAGTTTTGTTACGTTACACACTGTGTACATAACCAGAGCAGAGACTTCTATTTCTCTATCCAAGTATTGTTGGGTCAGTCTACAGAAAGTTATGATTTTGAGTAGAAGATTTTAAATTTAAAATGCTTTGAGATGATATTACTAGTGTTGTTTTTATAGTGTTGTTTGTCCCCCCATGGTGTCCCATAACAGGGGTATCCAGGTGAAGACTCACTCACTGAGTTTTGGTAATAAAACTCACTCTTTTTTCTTTCTCCATTTTTTTACAGATAAAGCAGCTACTGAGGAGTCCTCTCCACCCCTGTCTCCCAGCAGCACTAGAC
The DNA here is from genome assembly GCA_031216125.1 of Dalbergia cochinchinensis. Lineage (NCBI taxonomy): Eukaryota > Viridiplantae > Streptophyta > Magnoliopsida > Fabales > Fabaceae > Dalbergia > Dalbergia cochinchinensis. Next base: position 5,344,110 of record CM062374.1, read on the forward strand.
TTTAGTTAGTGAGCATTGTTGTCATTTTGATTTAGAGTGCTCCAGTGTAGATGCAAGCAGGATCCCGACCATAGAGCATGTTTTGCATTTTGTTCTTATAGCTTATTTGTATTAATTTAATAGTTATTTAAAAACTGAGTAAACATATAATATGCATATTATATGAAAATATATGGACTTTAAGTTGATTTATAAGACACTAGTTATGACTGTTTACAGTTTCTGTTTTAAAAAGGAATAGGTGAAATATACCTAAAAAAAGAATTTTCTATTTAAAATGGCTTTTGTGAATAGAGTATGCATATAAAAACAATTAACAAGTCATGAGGCTTGCATGAGAAAGAAATTTCTCACATGCGGATCATATTCCTAGATCGGGTCCTGACAAAGTGGTATCAAAGCATTAGGTCTTCTTGCATATCACTGGAGCAAATGCCCATAGGTAGTGCATCATTTATACAAATAGAAGCGCACCTATTTGCATTAATGAAGCATTACTTGAGGCCTTTAGGACAGTTAGTCATGTCTAGGTCCAGAAATAGGGTCCTGCTTGTTCTCATGAATGGTATTTCTTATCTTATATGTTCCTGTCTTTCAGCTATTGTTGTTGGATCCAGTATGTCTTCCCCTTAACATTCTACCTCCCGACGCCATCGTAGCAGCGGTTCCCCCAATTCTAGTGGTCGTCTTAGAGCCCTGGAGCGGGCTTTGGCCACACTTTCTGATATACTAGCCCGACAGACTGAGGCTGAATTGCAGGAACCCCTAGTCTAGCCTCCAGTTAGAGATGCTGATAACACAGCCTTAGAGTGCTTCAGAAGGATGGATCCACCCACCTTCTAAAGGCACCTTACAGTAGAAGACCCTCAGACTTTCCTTAGAGAAATAGAGAAGATTATTAGATTCATACATTGTTCCTTAGAGCGAGCAGCAGAGTTAGCTGGTTTCCAACTGAAAGGCTAAGCAGGTGAGTTCCTCTAGGGGCATGGCGATACAGAGCCACCCATTTGGGAGGAGTTTCAAGCGGCCTTTTTATGGAGCTTCTTGTCTAAGAGCAGACAAGCACAGATGGTAGAGGAGTTTCTGAGACTCCGTATGACCCCTGGGATGACCGTAGCTGAGTATGATGAGAGGTTTACATACCTAGCTCAGGCAGCTACAGGTATGTTATAGTCAGAAATAGAGAAGGTTAGGCAGTTCATTCAAGGACTGCCTAAGGACATGTTTCTCAGCCTCCAGCCACATGTGGATACTATGGATTATGCGTAGGTGGTTGATACAGCCATAGGGTTAGAAACAGATTTAACAGAGAGAAAATTGCTTCTAAGTCTAGTAAGAGGGTTAGGACTCATGGTATATTTTCTAGAGGAGTTAGTACTAGTGGAGGAGCTGGCCAACAGAGTCAGCTGCAGGCCTGATCTAGTATAGTTACTTTTTCAGATCCTACTCTGGTACAGCTTGCAATTTCTCAGAGTCATTATAGAGGAGGTAGTCAACATTTTGGCCAGGTATCAGTCTAGAGTTTAGAGTACCCCTATCCAAATTGTCAACTATGAGGAAGGAGGCACTGTGGTTAGTGCATGCAAGGATCAACAGCTTGTTATGTTTATGGCCAGCAAGGACAGGACATTTCAAGAGGGATTGTCCTTTGTTAAGGGGTGTTTCTAGCCAAGAGTTAGTGAACCCTTCCATACCAGCCCTATCATATCAACTAACTGATCGTGAGGGTTCTTTAGCTTCAGCTAGAAGAAGAGCTGGAAGTAGAGGTCCTGGGGTAAAAGTCAGCATAGTAAAGGCCAAAGTAGTGGGGGACAGCCCCGTCTTTTTGCCATGACTCATCAAGATGCTGCAACAGGTATCATAATAGTTACTCTTTTAAAACTTTAAGTTTAATAGACTTATAGTAAAGGAAATTGTGAGTTCCTAGTTTCAGCAAGAGACCTAGGCATAACAAGGCTGAATTTAGAGTTAGTTCTAGTAGCACGTGAGTTTTCGGATATGTTTCTAGAGAAATTTTGAGAAAGAAAGAATCAGAAATATGAAAAGAGAATTAGAGTGAGGACGCAAGTAACATAAGCACCCAACTATAATTTACATTAGAGAAAGAGCCATCTTGGGAAGTGAGGCCACTTAGAGAAAATTTATTAGAGTATTCTCAATCAAAATGTCATATCATAATATTATAAGTATTTGAACCTATTCTTGAAACCTTATAAGAGTGAGTTTAGATTTGGGGACCAAATCTTTTTGAGAAGGGAAGAACGAAATACTCCGGATTTTAAATAAAAAGGGTTAGAAAAATTTTTCAAGTCAGAAAGGGTGCCAATTACCCTTACCTGTCATTTTAGGTCCTGAATTTTATTAAGTCTGGACCCTACACGTCCTTGGAGGGCTATATGATAGAATTACATTCATGGGATCAAAAGTCCCGATAATTATTCCCTAGATGAAAATGAGTTGAAGAGTGATTTTTAATGAATTATATGGAACTCTCAAACAGTTCGTTTTCGGCCTACAAGTTTATAAAATCATCAGAATTCCCGAATTTGAACTAACACCCAAAATTTGGATATTGAATTGTTAAGATTTTGATTTTTCTGATATTTTATTTGAATCCAAATGGAGGCTATTTCCTTATTTACATTTATATTTTAAAGTTAATGGAGAGTAAAATAAATGAGGACATTAACTCTATATCAGATACTGTTGTCCATTCTACTTTCTATTGTGCCGTTGGTGTTAGTTCTTCATTGTTCACCCCTCTAGGTGAGTGGGTTCACATATGTGGCCTCTATGTTAATCATTATATCTATTTTCACTTAAAACATGATATTATATATGACTTTAGAGTTTATTTCATGAACTACTGAGACTTCTGCTAGATACTGTGTTGTTACCTATTGGGTTTATCAGGAAGATATGTTTTCTTGAAAAGCTAGGGACTATTGTTAAATAAGTGAACTTATAAAACATTAAATTGAGATTTATATTGTTTAGAGATGATTGGAAGATTATATGAGTACAGGTACTGGATATTTGATGTCAAAAGCTTGAACCCTAGGATAGAAGACTTTATGAAATATAGAGAAAAGATTGAGATTTTAATTCAGCTAACAGTAACTATAGAGAAACAAGCTACGTGTTAACGGCAATTAATCCGTTAACCTTGGTATCAAGTAACCCGGGCTAGAGAAAACAGAGAATTTATTATCACACTGGGGACGCCGACACGTAATGCCTAGATGTGACCGGAGATTTATATCCAGAGCTTACACTGAATTCATTGTCACACTGGGGATGGCGATATGTAACGCCCAGATGTAACCAGGGGTTTAGAATTCAGAGTTTTGTTACGTCACACACAATGTGCATAACCAGAGCATAGACTTTTGTTTCTCTATCAGGGTACTGTTGGGTTAGTCTACAGAAAGTTATGATTTTGGGTACTTGATTTTAAATTTAAAATGCTTTGAGATTATATTACTAGTGTTGTTTTCATAGTGTTGTTTGTCTTCCCATGGTGTCCTATAACAGGGTATCCAGGTGAAGACTCACTCACTATATTTTGATAACAAAACTTACTCTTCTCTTTTTCTCCATTTTTTTTACAAATAAAGCAGCTGTTGCGGATTCCTCTCCACCCCCAGTCTCCCAGCAGCACTAAACTTCAATTAGTGAGCATTGCTATCATTTTGATTTAGCGTGCTTCAGTGTAGATGCAAACAGAATCCCGGCCATAAAGCATGTTTTGCATTTTGTTCTTATAGCTTATTTGTATTAATTTCATAGTTATCTGAAAATCGAGTAAACATATAATATGTATTTTGTATGAAGATATATGGACTTTAAGTTAATTTATGAGACACTAGCCATGACTGTTTACGGTTTCTATTTTAAAAAGGAATGGGTGAAATGTATGTAGAAAAAAGAATTTTCTATTTAAAATGGTTTTTGTGAACAGAGTATGCATGTAGAAACAATTAATAGGTCACGAGGCTTGCGTGAGAAAGAGATTTCTCACATTCCTAGATCGGGTCATGACATTGTATATGAGTTATAATAAGCTATTAACTAAATTGTAATCTATAATCTAAATGAGGAAATCTACAATATGAAAGAGGGAATCTAACGAGTTCTCATTATCTATAATTTGACAGGTGAGATTACCCATAAAGACAACTTGGTATCAAAGTTAACAATTCTAATAGCAATTAATTCACTATTTTGTTTCTATTTAAAATCGTGTATATTATATATAGTATTTTTAAATTATCATGATAGCATTTTCAAATAAATTGACAATTAACTTAATGCAATTTTCATAAAGCATGAAAAATAGAAATTAAAAATTCAAATTTTTTACTGTTGGTAAGTGCTTACATTAAAAAATGTAATTGCTTACATTAGTGCGAATTTGTCACAACCTAATTTGGAAACACGACTGGCACATGAGGAACCAATCTCTACATAAGCCTTCTAAATAACGTGCCCCCTCTAAATTCATGAAATAATATAATTTTCATTATTAAGAACATGAATAAATCTAACTTATCGTCGATTTCTCTACTCTAACATAATATCTGAACTCATAAAACTAATAGGTTTTCAACATATATAACTCTAAAATTTTGTTTGATACTTGAAAACTAAATCATTACTACATGGCTGATATGTTACATAATATGAATCAAAATCTATAATTTAAATTCATACTTAAATTTTGAAACACATATGGATATACATTGACTCCGAAATTAAATACATATCCTTAAAATAGTGTGTGGCCTAGATATTGTCTAGACATCTACTGGAGTACTCTACTCTAACATAATTCTAATCTAAGTCTTATCGTAAAGTAAAGCTCACCACTGAATTGCTACGAGCTATGGGATCAATAATTTACAACAACTAAATCTACAACTAGAAGGAAAAAGGAAGAAGGGTGAGTCAATGGACTCAGTAAGTGAATTCTCACCCATCACCCACATAGGACAACTAAGGAATATACATAACACAATATACATGCAGCAAACATAATCATTTGACATTTAAATACATAGCTAGTTAAAGGAAAACACTGTTCATTCCATAGGTTCATAAACAAGCATCTCTAAATTCGTAATCTATCATGAAATCATTTTTAACTGATGGTATGATAGAGCCTCAAGAAACTACTTGAACATGATAAATAATAATAAAAAAAATTATTATTATTATTATTATTATTATTATTATTATTATTATTATTATTATCTCCTCTGAATTTCTCTGAAGGTCCCTTGCAAATCACGTCCCTCGTGGACAAGCTATGGGTACCTAATTAGGTCCTGTTCTCTAAATATGCTGGGAATGAGATTGTCCTCTGGCAGACAACTTGGTATCAAAGCTAACGATCTCTCACAGTCATTAACTCGCTATCCGTTTCTCTATATCTACTATCTAAACTAGTTTGAACAAAACCTATTTAGATCTAGAAACTCTTAAAACTCTTAGTACTCTAAGAGTTCTGAATTCATATAACTCTAACAATCTGACTTTAGCATAACTGTGCCTGTGAAATCATGCCAAAGGGATCACTAACTTGTAGATATTTTGATTTCAAGATCACAAAATATGTATTTGAAAGTTGCTATGAATCATACTGGAGTCCATTCTTCTTAAATTAGTACCATGAAGCTGAAGTTCTAAATCTATATCTCAGGCTAACATATTTTCATAAATTTGATAACTTTGATATCATACTTCAAAACAATAGAATTTATAATCATGAAAACTCTAAACTCAAAACAACATATTTATTCATGAAGCTAAATCATACTCTTGTTCACTTTCTTTCCAATATATATATATGTAGTAACTGAATATTCCAAAATATAGCCTGAAATCTCAAATATTGAAAACACACTGATATCATAAACTCATAAAAACATATTTTACAACTTGACATCTTGCTAAAATATATGTATTTCACCATAAATCTTTTCTTGAGGATATCATACATTTCCATAGCATACAACATAGCAATCATGGTCCCATGATTTTCTTAAAACATAATTTTCATGCTAAATCATAAATCATAATTTGTTTTTGCTAGCTCGACATAACATGTAAAATCATATTCTATACATATTCTTATATCTAATTTCATGTTTAAGAATCATAGTGCATAAGCATACTCATAATGACAAAAAATAAGGCCAAGAGTTTGAACCTACTCACCATTTAGTGTCGAGAGTATGTGGATACCACCAACTGGACCTTGGGAGTTTGGAATGGCATGAATAGCTGCCATAGAGCAAGATAGACTCATGAATAATCTATAACAACTCTAGAACAACTCTAAATCAATTCTATAAACATTGGGGGAACATCTCCACTGACTAACAACTAAGAATATAGATACACCAAACCCAAGAACATGAAATGGAGAAGAAGGATATGACAAAATAAAAAAAAATTCCCTTCCTTGGAGTTTGGATAAGCTAAGATTGGGAGAGGATGAGAGTGGACAGGGAGGAAATGAGTTTTAAGGGGTAGGGTTTTGAGTTTCTGAGTTTAGGGCCGACTATGGGAGATTTACAGAGAAAGGAGGTGTTTAGTGAAACTGTCTTTTTGGACATTTGTTAGATTTCGGGGTCGTCACTACAATGAGACTACTGAACCATATACTCATTGCACTGAGTATTTCTCGCTGTAGCGTGCTTGACTGCCATAGTTAGGCTAACTTGCTCACCTGCTCGTTACAGCAAGAATTTCTCTTTGCAACGAATCTATTTTGCATAATATTGTAAACTTCATCATCAGTGTGGTTCTAAGGGCACCGGGGTTCCCAAGCGCCAAAGAGGCTGTGTCAGGTTTAACCCACGACACGTGGACCTAAGGCATCACAAAATTCAAATTTTAAAATTTTAAATTCAAATATAATCAGTGTGAGCTCTTATATTAAGCCCATATTTCACCAAAGTATTTTAAAACACTTTGTAAGTGATTTATATACTTTTAAAAACACTTGTAAGCATTTCTCGTACATTTTCCTTTCAATTAAAATATGTGATAACTTGCATTCAAACCAAATATTTTATAAAAAATTATTTAAACAGAATTTTATTTTAAAAGTTCAAAACTCATTATGTTAGAAGTCCTTTTTTCTTGATTAGAAAAATTAATTGACTTAAATCATTAAAACCTATAAAATATAACCATTTCAATTAACTTGGACTTAAATTTCCTCCCAAGCATCTATGCCTTTGAGATCCAAAGCATTGTTATCTTCCTTTTGACTTCATCAAAATTTATGCCATAAATAATCACAAATTTCTATGAAGAGCAAGTATACATAATTGAGAGTGTATCAAAAGGAATTTGCGGCTAAATATTTATTTCTTATGAGAGCTCTTATCTTTAAGGGATTGATTATCCCCGTCAATGATAAATACCCTAAGAAACTAAAGAAGTAAGTATACATTACTTATTTTTACAATAAATGAATCCCCACTCTTTATTTATTTGAATTGCTTATTCCATTTGATTTATCCATCAGCATTAAAGAAAAACTCTCTTATCTCGTGACGTTAGTACATTCCCACAATAGGCTAGCATGAGAGACAAAATATCCCTTATATGCTGGTTATTACGGTCTATGACAAATTTATTTTATCTTTGCTATATGATTAAAAATCCCATAAAATTTCAATATCAATCCTCAATCTCATGATTTAAAAAAATGTGAGAAATTAACCATTTTAGAGAGCACAGGAGACGACCTAAGTTTGATATTTCACATGTTTAGGTGACAGACAACACTTATACGTGATTCATTTTAGATATTTAAATTAACAAAATTTCAATTTGGTTTTTAAAGTTGTAAAAGTAATTCAAGTTAATTATTTTTATGATTCAAGTTAATCTTTGAAAATAATAATATACAGATTAATTTAAATTACTTTTTATAATTTTAAAAATTAAAATAATATTTTTTTAATTTTAAAAATTAAAATAAATTACATATATAATTAGAGAGATCAAAATGAAAATTTCCTCTACCACTATATTAACCTTAAAACGTGTTGTCACTTTATCGGGTGGAAAAAAAACGTGTTGTCAAACCCTGACATTATGGCCAACCAGGTTATTGCCACAATGCCATTTGCTAGATTCACGTTTCTGCATCAATGCACTTTTTGTTTTTTATATTAATTTCTTCTACGAGTCGAGGTCTTTTGGGTCTTTTTTAATAAAAAATGAATTAGTCGCGATGCTGATAGTCAAAAAAAAAAAAGAAAAAGTATTAATTTTAAAAATGAAAAAAAATGTACTAACAATATAGAAAAGGGATACATCTTTTTGAATAAATAATATAAAGAATTTAATTTTAATATCGTGAAGTATAACATTTTTTATAGAATATTTAATTATAACTATCATATTATTAAATTTTTTATTATAATGATCTTTTAGTGACATCAACGATACTATTTTATTAACTAATTAATTTTATATCTAAATTAAATAATATTCAAAATTTTATGTTAAATGAAATTTAGTCACTCCTTCAAATTTTGATAGAATCGATGTTATAAGAATAATGAATAAAAAAACTCTCTAAAGTAAATTTGTTTTTAAAGTGAAAAAAAAATCTGTTTGATTATTCACTAAGGTTTCATATCATACAGTTTATTAATTTAAAATTTAAATGCTATATATTTTATTACTTAAAAAACCTACTTTAATCTAGAAAACTACTCTTATTGCTTATTAAAAAAAAATTCAAGTAAAATATTAGAGTGAAATGCACTAACTCCCCATCAGCTTTTAAAAAATAATGTTCCATCCCATTTCACTAAAGATATATTTTATGTATTCTCTTTCATGATTTGATTTTTATAAATTATATATTAAATAATAAAAATAATAATAAATTTAATTTTTCTATATTAATTTCATATTGTTTGATGCATACAATGTATCAAATAAACTTCTGTATCATAATCACTTTTATACTTCAAAATAATAGCTAATTTAAAATTAAATAATTATTTCAATTAAAAATTAATAACAAATATTTTAAATAAATGATAAATTATAACTAAATAAATATGTAAAATAATATTAAAATACATAAATTTATAATGCATAATAAATAATACAATATTTAATATAAAATATAATTATATATAATAAAAAATAAAAAATTGAAATTATTATTGCAAATTAATATTTTAATTATTTTTAAATTTATCTATAAATGATTCATAAATAATATTACTTTCATATTTTTTTTCTATGTTCATTATACACATATTATGATAAAAATATAGAAATTGGAAATATTGAATTGTAGAAGAAAAAGAAAATAATATATATTTATTTTTTACATTATACTATGTTAAAATAAATATTGCAAAAATAAAATTATAATAAAAGTTTATCCATTTAATCATTCTATCTAAATGACTTTTTAAATAGTGGATATATAAGTAAATGACTTTGAATTATTTATTTATTTCATAATTATGTACATTTTTTAATACATAATTTATAAAAAAAATAAATTATGAAAGATAATACAGCTTAATATCTAAGGAAATAAGTGTATTTTATTAAAAAATAAAAATTATCTAATTAATATCCTGACGATGCTGATTAAAAAAAATTGCATTAAGATAACAAATTTTTGAAATTTTAAATATATTAAATCCATTAAAAAAACTTTCAAAGTTTGCTTTCTTAAATTTAACTAGCAAAACCCAGAACAACAGAAAGGAAACACTGATGCAAATGAAAGGAATTGATAGCGACTGTTCACTGCACAGTTGACGCAGCTGTGGGAAGTATGAAGCATGCGCAACGAATGGTCAGTGGTCACAGCAGATGCAAGTTGACGACGGCTTGGTTAATGGTCCAAGTAAAATTCGATTTTGGCCAGGTTCATGTCTTTGGTACAGGAACAAATAAAGTGCTCTTGATTCGCACATGCTTCAGACCAGGATTCATTACCCATTTCAAATTTTTCAGAGTTCGCAAGATTGAAAGCTCTGCTGCCCCAGAGTGAGACATGTACATGTATCACCAGGCAAGGAAAGTCAGTCTAATCAGGTTAATGAAAGAGAAGGAAGAAACATTTCTTTTGGTGGGACAAAAATGCCTCTTTCATCAATGCCTTTTTCATCTTTTCTTAAATTATTTTAGTGATCAACTAATTGAATAAACAACAGATGTTGGAAAAATCTCTAATGTGGCAAAATCTCTATTTTCTTTTATGATGTTTTAGTGATATATGCATTTCATTAGAAAAAAGAAAAAATTTGTTTCAATTTCATTCCAAATATTTTGATAAAGTCTTAGTGCTATTCTATTTGCTAATATTATCAATTTTATTCATTAAAATAATTGACTTGATGTAAATATGTTCGTTTTTATCCCATATAGATGTCATGTTATATATACAAAGACTCTATTTTTTTTAAATCCTCTAAATTTAAGTTTCTATAGTTAGAAGTTGCCTATAAATTCTATCTGATTCATTTCAACAAGCATAATTAAACAAGAATACAGCTTTTGCATTCTTAACACAGCATCAGTATCGTAACCAAAAAAAAAAACACAGCATTAGTTTGAGAGACAAAAAAAAAATGTATATTTCAAAGCAGATTAGTAATATCCATTGATAAAAGTGATGAACATTAGAAATGAAAAAAATTTCACTTGTGACAAAATCGAAATATGATTAATAGATCAAGGACGAAAATAACACTTTTGTCATAAATATCTCTCTTTTCTAATAATTACATACTTCATAAATTTTTAAATTTTGTTAAAAAATTTAACAGTACTATAACCCAACTTTTTAATAAAATAATGGAAAAATTGATGAGTTTATTCCTATGTAGAAAAGAACAAAAAATATATATACATTTTCTTATCTTTTTTTAAAGTTAAGAATATAATTATTTAATGAGAGGTTCCTCTAGTATCCATATAAAATTCAACCATACCAATACTTTTTAATTATGTGACTAAGAATAAATCATGTGTCTCATTAACTCAATTTATTAAAATTTTTAAAATTAATTATTAAATCATAACCGTTAAAGACAAAAGGTTACCAATACTCTTTCAGTATAAAAGGAAAATCCTTATTTATTTATAACAAGTATAATTAAGAAATATTAACTATTTGTTTTTAAAATAATGATTTATTATTTTTGTTTTAAATGATTTAATTTGAGAAAAATTATTTTTTTTATAGTTCAAATATAATATTTTCATATTATGAACATGTCTTTAAAAAATTATTTATAAAGTTCGAAATTATTAAGCAAATGGAATTTGATTCATAATTAAATAACATATTCAACTACTAAAATAAACATTGAAACTTATATTCCTCAAGAAAAGATAAAACAAAAAATTAATCTAATTAAATGCGTGAAGTTTATTAATATTCAGCCAAATGGGTTAGGATTCCTATGTGGTTAAATTCCTACTTAAGGCATGCTTTATGGTCTTGCATTAAGGCATTTAATAGGGATAGTGAAGGGGAAAAAAATGTTAGACAAATTCCTATGGGAATTATTCAGAATGTGGAGGAGGATGAGGATAACTTTGATCCCACATGAGTGGGATTACTTTGGGAGGTGCTTGTGAGGGTGGTGGGGAGAAATGGGCGACGATGGAAGGAGCTGAGGATGACTAGAGGAAAGTCCAACCGATATATCTATATTCAAGTCTAGTTCTCAAACTCTATAAATTCCATAAAATTAACTAATTTAATTATTCTCAATATCATTTATAATGAGTCAGTCCTATTATATATAGCCTATGTAATTAACTCATAATCTCACTAATATTTTTAACAACCTAACTGATTACTACTAATACTTCTAACAAATTAACTGACTATCTTGGGATGTAACGTTATACTCCTCTTCAAAACAACATTGCCCTCAAGGTTGAGAAAATAACAACAATTTATTCATAATTACAATAATATTATTTCTTATATAAAACTTTAGTGAGTACAAATAATATCCACCAAGATCCCATTGTATAATTGGGTTGGCAAAAAATTGCGATTTGAGTGATTTACCACTAGCACAAAAGATTTTCTATAAAAAAAAAGTATCATTCATGTTGTAGTTGAATTGCACTAACTCCATAGTTGAAACCATTTAAGAGCTTGATCCTTGAACCCTTCTCTGCCTCTACAAATCTTTGTGTTCCTCCAATATACCAAAATGATCCTACACAAATAGCCCATCACCAAGCATTTTTCCTATCAAACACAGGGAATTCCTCTTCGGAACTGAGTGATTTTTCCAGTTTTGCCATGGAAGAATCTTTCAATAAAAGCACCAATGATAGAATTATATTCAAGTCTAGTTCCCAAACTCCAAAAATTTCATAGAATCTATTAATTTGATTATTCTCAATGTCATTTATAATGAGCCAATCCCATCATTTATAGCATAAGTAACTAACTTATAATCCCATTAATATCTCTAACAATCTAACTGATTGCTACTAATACTCCTTACAAACTGATTGTCTACTTTGGATGTAACACCAGCCGATAATATGTCGATAACAATGGGGCAATGGAAGATAGTGATATTAAGAGCAAATGCATGGTGAATGCTTGTAAAATCCTATAACAATTTGATGTATTAACATTATAAAATAATTTCAATCATTGATCAAAGCATAAATAACTGCGATTGTCGGTTGCATGGTATGTAAAATCTATGGACTTGTATATATACAATTGTATATCGTGCTATTATAAAGTTTGGCCCAAATTAAAGTGATCTGATAAGAATAAGTTAATGGGTCTAAATCATCTCATTAAGTGTGGGCTTATTATGTATAGATACCATGATTACCCAGTTACTAATTTTATGATGGGTTGAATTAGAAACTAGGGTTTACAGAGATATAAAAGGTTATGGTCCCCAAGCTATACGTACGCATATTTTCCTGACATCCCATCATCAGAGAAGAGAACAGTCATCTTCAGCATACGTATCAACTTGGAAGGCCAAGAACCACAAACCCAAACTTCAGTCATTTCCTATAGATTCAGGTACGCTTCCGCTATTAGTCTATTTTTTTTTTTGATGATTTAACATGGATGATCTTCGGATTACAAAGAACTATAATTGTTAATGACAACGATCAAGTTCCTATTAGTCTATCTGTTCCACTTCCTAAAATTGTTAATGACAACGATCAAGTTCCTATTCTTGATGTTGTTCAAGAAGCAATATCAGACCTACAAGACAACGTTGAAAATCTCCCTAATCAAGATCATTACATTATTCTAGAACAACAAACTCAACAACCCCAAGAACAAGTGCCATTAAGGAAATCCACTAGAGAAAGGAGAAGTGCAGTTTCCGATGACTATATCACCTTTCTCCAAGAACATGAGGATAACAATGAACTAGTGTTAATTCTCAAAAGTGGATCGATGCTATGAGTGAAGAAATTAAGTCAATGAAAGATAATAATCTTTGGGAACTTGTCCCATTGCCTGAAGGAACAAAACCCATTGGTTGCAAATGGATATTTAAAACCAAAAGGGATTCAAAGGGTAATGTGGAAAGCTATAAATCAAGTCTTGTTGTAAAGGGCTTCACTCAAATAGAAGGTATTAATTATAAAGAGACTTTCTCTCCAGTTTCATCGAAAGACTCTTTTAGGACAATTATGGCATTAGTGGCACATTTTGATTTAGAGTTAAACTAAATGGATGTAAAGACTGTGTTTTTCAATGGTGATATTGATAAGACAATTTATATGGTGTAGCCAGAAAACTTTGTGTCTGCATATGCAGAGAATATGGCTCGCAAATTAAAGAAATCCATTTATGGGTTAAAGTAAGCTTCCCGTCAATGGTATTATAAATTTCATCAACTTATTGTCTTATTTGGCTTTGAGATGAATATGGTTACTGATTGCATATACCACAGGTTCAACGGGAGTAAACATATTTTTCTGATTTTATATGTTGATGACATACTACTTGCCAACAATGACATAGGTTTATTGCAAGAAACTAAGAAATTTCTATCAACACAATTTGAAATGAAAGATCTTGGGGAAGCTTCTTTTGTATTAAGGATTCAGATACAACGAGATCGTTCTCGAGGTATTCTTGGATTATCACAAAAGGGCTACATTGAAAAGGTACTTAAAATGTTTGGCATGCAAAACTGTAAACCATGAGACACCCCTGTTGCTAAAGGAGACAAGTTTAGTCTCAACCAATGCCCTAAGAATGATTTTGAAACTAAAGAAATGAAAAAGATTCCTTATGTCTCAGCAGTGGGATGTCTAATGTATGCCTAGGATTGTACGTGTCCAGACATTGCATATATTGTTGGGATGCTAGGCAGGTATTTAAGCAATCCAGGAATGGATCATTGGGTAGCAGCCAAACGGGCCTTCTGATATCTCCAGAGAACAAAGCATTACATGCTCACATACAGAAAGTCAGATAAGTTAGAGATCAATGGGTATTCAAACTCCGACTTTGCAGAATGCCAAGACAGTTGTAGATCCACTTCAAGCTATATTTACATCCTTGCTGGAGGAGCAATCTCTTGGAAAAGTGCTAAGCAGACACTTATTGCTTCTTCCACCATGGTAGCTGGATTTATAGCTTGTTTTGAAGCATCCAATCATGCAATATGGCTGCGAAATTTTGTCACAGGGCTACGAATTGTGGATGGAATTAAAAGACCTCTTAAGCTATTTTGTGTTAATAAGTCTGCAGTCCTGTATTCTAACAACAACAAGAGCTCGACAAAGTCCAAGCATATACACATCAAGTTCCTAGTTGTTAAAGAAAGAGTTCAGAGTAGTCAAGTTTTTATAGAGCATATTGGCACAAACTCCATGATTACGGATCCGCTTACAAAAGGTTTACCGCCCAAGGTCTTTCATGAGCACATTGCTCATATGGGTGTGATATCATTTGATGATATATTGTACTAATGGGAGTATGCTTTTAAGTGCTCATTCAGTGGGAGTACGGATTTAAATCCTCATTTAGTTAAGTGAAAGACTCTATGTTTATAAGTTTTTTTTCTACAAAAATAAGATATTCAGTTTTAATTACTTTTACTTTGACTCATTGTATGATCTCATAAAGAATTAGGTTGGACCAGTTGGAAATAGACATGCTAGATCACATTACATGTAATTTCCATACTACACATCCATACTTGATCTATGTCATTTGGTTGTGTTAATATACATGACCATGGATGGATTTAGTCACAATACATGTAACGAAAGTGGCCTTGATCTTATATTGACATAATTGATGGACGAGATTGTTGGGAGATGTTTTGATCATAATAGCAAATTTAGCGCTCAAAAATTACGGCTTAATATACAATTTATGTATATATACGTACGTCCAAATGGGAGATTGTAAAATCTATGGACTTGTATATATACAATTGTGCTATTATATTGTGCTATTATAAAGTTTGGCTCAAGTTAAAGTGATCTAATAAGGATAAGTTAATGGGCCCAAATCATTTCATTAAGTATGGGCTTATTATGTGTAGATACCATGATTACCTAGCTACTAATTTTATGATTGGCTAAATTAGAAACTAGAGTTTACAAAGATATAAAAGGTTATAGTCCCCAAATTATACGTATGCATCTTTTCCTGACATCCCATCATCAGATAAGAGAGCTGACATCTCCAGCATACATATTAACTTGGAAGGCCAAGAACCACAGACCCAAACTTCAGTCATTTTCTATAGATTCAGGTACGCTTCCGCTATTAGTCTATTTGTTTTTTGATGATTTAACATGGATGATCTTGGGATTATAGAGACCTAATTTTCTATCATGGTGTACTATAACCTTGACATTTCATAAATTACAAAATGAATTCCTTAAGTTAATTAATAATAATCTGGAAAATGCTTGCTACAAAATTTTTGGAGAAATAACACACAATATAACTTGAAATAAAAAATAAGAAAAACATAGGTTGTATACCCAAAAAAATAGGCATCTAATAAATGTATGCAGTTTTTGCTTTTTTACATTAAATTAAAGAAAATTTTATTTATGAAAAACTCTAACAATACTTACAAATCAAAAAAGATAAATCTAAGCCTAGATTAAATAAGAAATAAATACATTCTACATTGTGAATTGTAAAATAATAAAGCTATTTCGGTCAATCAAATTAATGGAGAGAAACTCTTCTTTTCCGCCATAAAACTTCTAAGGTGGATGAAGGAAAGAAATCCTTAACTCTTGTTAGGAGTGGATGAAAAACAAGCAACCCAACTATAAATTGAGCCTTCTTAACTCATATTTTATCAAGTCATCCGGAGCAAAAATATTGGACTTCCTCTGAGCAATTTTTCTCCTATATATGAAGTGTGTTCTTTTTTTTCAAGAGAGTGTTATTATTCTCACCTTATGATAGATTGAGATGCATTATCCTTTAAAAAAGGTTATTTAGTGTTTTCTATATTTCATGGAAATTTCTATTTTCTCATTTCTATATTTTAGTTGCGTCATTTGTCTCATACCTAACATAAACTAACCAATGATACATGACTTTATTTCCTACTTGAAGACTATCCATGATAAAACATATTTCACATTAGAGACTAACACGAAAAGTGCTTTGGATGAAAGAAAGTATTTTGCCTCTTTCCTATATAGATCTAAACATCCCTCCATTTGCAAGACCATCAAAATAGAAACGAAAATCCACATAAAGAGAATTTCGAAACATCTGTAAAAGATAACAAAACCACTACAAAGGAGATGGTAAACGAATCACAAATCACAAATAAAAATAAAATGAAAGAATGGTGAGGCTGCCACCAAAGGAGAATTAAAAATGGCAACCCCACAAGAATACTCACTAAGAGAAAGAGCAGAGAAACAAGAGTGAAAATAAGGATCAGGGCTGCGTTGAGGATGTTAAAAATGGATGCAAGTCGATAAGATGCAATAACAACTTTAATTATTTTTTATTTGTCTCATTCTTTAAAGGAAAAATACTTTCCAATAAAACAAAGTTGTGAAAATTTTATGATTAGAGTTATATATCAAACGATGGATAGACGTTTCATATTTTTTTAATCACCTATAATTTTTATCCAGTTGTTCAAATTTTATCGCATATATACCAACTATTTTTTGGAACAATTCTTTTCTGACAAATGAAATGAGTCGGCCTGAATAGTACTGCGTGCTGTTCAAATAATTATTTAGTGTCTTTTGTTTTGCCCCCTTTAAATTAATTTCTTGGACAATTTTACATAAAAGAAAGGCTTGTTCGTTAACTCAGTAGCTAATACAACATAACAGAAACAGAGGGACTATTTTGACAGAGCCTTAAGCATTCACGCATTTTACCAAAGTTGAAAATTTTTTACCAATTCAAAAGGAATTTAAAAAATTTAAAGATTATATATTAAGGTAAAGTTTTTATTAAAAAAATATATATATTAAGGTAAAGTCAAACAAGCTAAGTGCCCGTTTATTTCAGATTTTAAAAAAATTAATTATGAAACTTAGATTTTATATATAATTGTAAAAGCTAAAAATCAATTTTTTTTTCAAAAGCTACTCTTTTTAGTTTCTATGAAAAAAACTGAAAAACTGATTTTTTTTATTTTAATTATTTTTAGAAAATTATCTAGATATAGAAAAAAAATGATTTTTCAGTGTGAAAAAGTTATTTTCGGGTGCAAAATCCCATATAAAAGCACCCAAAATCATTTAGAGATGAATCGCTAGTTACAATTAAAAACATATTCTTGAAAGTTACAATTAAAGTCATTGAACTAATATGATGTGTGAACGTATTCAAAGTGGTTTTAAAACATTGAACTAATATGAGGGATTTCCTGGGTTTCTTAGGAATCAATCTCTTTTATTTGCTGAGCTTATGGCAATCAGAGTTAGCCTTGTCAAAGTGTAGGAAAAAGCCTATCGTTTAGTGTGGTATGAAAGTGACTCTCTTCATGTCATCACTTTATTTACATCCAACTCTTAAACCAAATACTATACTTGTGCTGCTATTCTCACATAGATGTCTCACTTTTTGAATAGAGACTGGGTTGTACGTTTGTCTCAT
The DNA here is from genome assembly GCA_031216125.1 of Dalbergia cochinchinensis. Taxonomy (NCBI): domain Eukaryota; kingdom Viridiplantae; phylum Streptophyta; class Magnoliopsida; order Fabales; family Fabaceae; genus Dalbergia; species Dalbergia cochinchinensis. The sequence continues at coordinate 5,362,243 of CM062374.1, forward strand.
GGGGTAAGCGAGATCAATTTCTGTGTTGATGAAATTGCTAAGTTAGGTAGTGCCAATGATCGTACAATACAATTAGGTTTTAACAATCTCCCTCTCCCATTTTATTGCCTCACCTTAATAAGGATATATTAGAAAGTGGATATTTGTCCGGTTAGCTTTCTTTTTGCCTTCGATTTGTTTTCATCCGTAACCAAAAAAAAAAAAAAAACATTGAACTAATTCATCTAGTGGAATGGATGAGATCATGAACTGGTCACATTCAATCACAATTTAATTATAACTTCAACCAACGAAACCAAGTGAAACGTGAACATTATGTTTCTGACTCAATTATTAATTCAACTTTTAAAATATGAACTAAAATATAGTACGGACTACGGAGGTCGGAGCATATCTGGTCAATAACATGTGCTTAATGAAAGTGCTAGCAATAGACAAATTGGCACTAAACGAGGAGTTCATCCTTGTGAAATATCTGCACGTATCAATGCGATGATGAAAATAACGCATGGGGTGCAAGCATACTCTTTCTGGTTTGAGTGATGTCTCCTGTCAACACGTATATACTCTCATGGAGCATTTCTTCCAAAAGATTAAGCTATTAAATAGAGATATACTAATGATTTTAGATTTAATATGTCCCACTTTCCACAAAAGTTTTGATTCCCAAAGCTTCGATAGTTTTGCAGAGAAAGAGACTCTTCTTTACTTTGGGTTTCCAAATTACTTTGGAAAGCATTTAGTTGTGATAAAGTAAAAGTATAGAAAAAAATAAAATATTGAAAAGTAAAAATAAATGAAAATGAAATTATTATTGATTCATTGTATGTTGTGATTCTCATTTTCAATGAAGTACATGTCTATTTATAGACACAATGAAGCAATTATTTAATACTAATTTCTACCCTTGAACCTAACTCCTAGCACTAAACAGGCTAGCCTTAGTTAATTTTGATAACTGTCTTGCCTAATTTTAATTTGCAGACTAGTCAATGCTTTACCACGTGTCTTTTTTTACAGGGATCAATTCCCGTGTTCTATTGTAATCTCCCAAAACTGTTATTCAATCATCTCTCCACTTATTTGAATTGGAAACCACTTTCCTTAATCATCCTCCCTTATTTTCTTGGAAGTGATTGCAGAGTTAGTTAATCTCCTCTGTTCACGTTCCAAAGCCCTCAACCAATGTCCAAATGTGATTCGTGGGTGGCCACCTATCACAAGAACCAAGGTCCAGTGTGGAACCTATTCCCTCTTTATAAGGTTGACTATTCTCAACTGATGGATATTCAACCAAGGTCTGTTGTTGTTAGCCATCAAACTTTAGGGACAGTGTATATGGGTGGATGATCATTGTCAAAGTCTTAGAGGATATCTTAATTAGTATTTGGCTAGCTAACTTTAACATAGTTAAAGTAGACAAATAGCCAAAAAAAAGTATTGAAATGGCCTTTCTTTTAGGCCGAAACAACCTCAACCAGGTAAACCCAGATTGTCACGTCAAAGCTCCCATCCTAAGCTTTTCGACGGTATGCATTATTAAGCATTCTGACAACCACAACTCTATCTCAAACCATTTAAAGTTGTGATGAGAATTTTAGCCTTTTGAAGTTGTTTCAAGCTAATTTTTCATTAGTTACATTATTTACATAAGTATTATTAATCATCATCTATTCATCAAGTAAATATTCAGCCATAGGCTAATTTTGACCCATATTCTTTAATTCATAGGCTGATTTTTTCGTGACCAATACCCATCATTAAAAAAATAATGCTTTTGTGCTCCAACAATATTCTTACACGAATGCTTCTTATCAGGCTTGAGGTGTGAACAATTTTTAAGAATGGGAAATAATAAGTATTAAAGTCTAAACCTCATGGTCACACTAGGTCTAATGTCTTGTTATAAATGATTTCTTCCAAAAATAACGCGATCAATTAAGTAGAGAAAGATAAATGATTTTATACGTAACAATTGCACACCTACATATTCCGAGACTTGCACTCATAAATAATATCTATATACAGTATGGACCACCAAAAATTTTCCTTCTCGATTTGCTTTCCAGCCTCCCGATTTGTCTTTTAGGTAAATAGGTAAGATCGCACTGCAAGTAATTACACTGTAAACTGGGTTAGAACACGGAGCCAAACAACCATAAATTCAAATTTTACACCCTAACAATATTGGACTGTGTTCTTTACACCAATATACATTGAACCCAAAGAAACGTCTTCGTTTTGAATTCTATACTTTTGCATAAGAGTAAATTGTATTGGCTTTGAGTACGACTGGTCATAAGATTTAGCTGGCACTATGATCATGCCCACTAGGGGAAACAAATTAAATAATGAATAACTATTTAAATTAGCTCCTCTTAAATATATTGAGGACAAATTAATTTTTCAAAAATTGAAAATCATGAATTGGTTCTTATATTTTTAAAAATGAGATAAATTATTTCCTCTATATATATTAAAAAATACGGTATAGAATTGTATAAAGAAATTAATTTGTCCATTTTTTTAAATATAAATGATCAATTTGAGTCTTTTAAATTTTATTATAATATCAATTTAAATATTTTATTTTAAAGGAATACATAAAGGAGAAAAACATACTAAACTATATATATATATATATATATATATATAACAAGAAACATAAGAAAAATATACCAAAAAAGAGTCGCAGCCTTGTAAAAATTATCAACAAACAATGAACCTTGAGTATAGCTTTGTCACGTGTGGCAATGCATATTGTTATACGACTTGTATATATCTCTTACCACTTATACTGTACCAAAAGTAGATTTTTACGACTTCTTGTTGGTACATGATGGGAAAGAGAAAGATTTTTACTACTATTTATTGCCATATATTATTCCATTATTTATTATAATTAATCTATTGAGATTTGTGTGATGTTGAAATCCCCGCAAATTTCATGCTTAATTCTGTGGACTTTCTCACTTTTAAGTTGTCTGGCTTATATTATGGATTGAAATGCGCATGGATGAAAGACAAACTCTTTTAATTAATAATCAGATCATTAAGATCCCTTTTGCTGTTAAAGCTTGACGTTTATATTATGATTGTGCTATCATTTTCTTTCCATAATATCTTGTTTTGTTGTTTAGGTGCTGTTTGATTTATTAATTATAAGTCTAGTTAACTAAGCATGCACAATCGGATTATGTCTGTTATCATTTTATTATTAGACTTGGTATTAGTTCTCATTACCTTTTTACTAAAAAAATCTCGAAGTTCAGAGCTATTATTATTTTTTTAGTGAAACTATTTTTCTTAGCTGTTTGCGACAGACACGTAGTCAGATATAGAACAAGAGGAGAAGCAGAGACAAGAGTGACAAATATGGAGGAGAACACACCTCATGCAACTACGTATCAAAAATATATGTTCAACAGATTTGCCTATGTGGAGCTAAAACTATAATAGTCACAAGTGGCTCTGAGTTGATCTTACGAATTATTTGATGTTAGATTTGATTCTCATGGAATTTCTATATATAGTTTATGAGGAATATAATTTTGACTCATATTTAGTGGGACACCATGTCGACACACTCATATTTATTATTGGATGATTATTTGATGTTAGATTGGATTCTCATGGAATTTCTATATATACTTTATGAGGAATATAATTTTGACTCATATTTAGTGAGACACCGTGTCGACACACTCATATCCACTATTGGATGGGATGTGGGATCCAAACTATGTAAGGTCCGCATCCAATTCAATGGTAGATGTGAGTGTATTGATACGGTGTCTCACAAAGTGTGAGTCAAAATAACATTACTCATACTTTATTTAACACCTCCCCCCCGCCCCTCCCCGTCTTCTCTCTCTCTCCCTCCTCTTCCTCCTGTTCTGTTTTTACCAAATTTTAACTTCCCCCTTGTAAGACAATAGAATAATAATTAAAGTGGAGTAGTAATTTAACTAGGAACTTCAAATATTTTACGAAGCCACATAAAAAATATTGAGCTATATCACAGGGCGTAATGGCTGCGAGATCCGGCACTAAATGCAATGTATATTGTTCAATATAAACCAAGAGGGGAGTTTCAGACTTCTGATTTGTCGCAGGGCCAATCAAGGCAGTAATCAACCAAATAGAGACTAATTTCTTATTTTTCTAGTTTCTTTTATGGGTTTATATAGTCTATCTGATTTTAACTTACTGGATTATCTATTTTGCAATAACAAAATGTTCCCCGGTGTAAAATACACTGCAAGAATATTAAAAAGAAAAATTAGTTCCAGATTTTGGTTATTCAATTATAGGTCATTTGATTGCAGAATCATTATATACAAAGGGAGAATCCTTTACATCATATTTAAGCCTTGGTGTACTTATTCTTATCAATAACATTTTACAGGTATAAAATTTAATAATCCAATAATTGAATTCAAAGTTCTTACCTACTAGATCATATGTATCAAATTTCATCAAATTTCACATTGATTGAAAATGACTTGATTTTCATCATGCCACTTGATTTTTAGAAATAATATGTTTTTAAAAATACTAGTAAATATCAATTATTAAAATACATTCCTATTGTTATATGATTTTTTCTTAAATTTGGCATACTAGATCATTAATATAATATCACATAATTCAACAGTCAAATAAATTAAATTAAATTTCTATAAAGAGTTATTGAAAAATATAAGTGTACAAGACGTACACATAGTATAAACGAATCCTTATCCATATATATATATACACACACATTAATATTTATTTTCATAATACCGGTCTACTTTTTATTTTATATTTTTTATTATTTGAGTTTATTTTTTAAATAAAGCTTTCCTTATACCATAATATTTTACAGCAATAAGATTTTTCTAGTAAGTTTTGCTCATAATATCTTAGGATCATTTATATGACCGCGATGAACATGGGCCATGAATTCAAGATAATACTCATTTATAGTACCAATTTGCTCCATGATTGAGCTCGACAAACTACCATAAAAATCGAGAAAGATTGCTAATAAAAACACTATTTAATGTGTGAATAATTTAGTGATGTTAAAGAAGAGAGAGAATAGGATTTAGAGAGTTGAGAGAATTAAGAGAACTTATGAAGCGGCCTTTTATTATCTTTTGACTTATCACTTATGACTTGCAAATGATAATACCCTATATTTATACTAAAATTACCTTTCATCAGTGTTCTGTCTAAACTTGTCATTTTGGAATGGCCCAATTTCACTAAAGAAAGTGAATAACATTTGTAGGAGAGTGAACAACATTAACACGTCAAAGAATGAACAACGTGCGAAAGAAAAAACATGAGTGAAAGAGTGAAAACTTCTAAAAACTTCAGCACTAATATTTTTTATCTAATTATAATTAGGTATTTTCATGTAATACTAAGAAGTAGTCTTTTTAAATATAAATAGTGGATTTTAATAGGAGTAAGTTTTGTTCAATTATATTGTAATTAGAATTTATCACGCGACATTCATTTATTTATAAACAATAGATTAATAAATTTTAGTGAATAATTTTTTTAACTTTTATTTTTGTGCATAAAACTCATTGATAAAATTTTCAGCCTCATTTTAACCCCAACCGAATTCACTTAATCTCTCCCTATATCCTGTATATATAGTTTGATTAAAATAATTTCACTTGATTTTTATATGGCTTTTTTTTCCCCTTTAAAAAAGAAAACCACTAAACTGCAGTCCTTTATTTTATTTACAATTTATATTTCGAGTCAAGTTCAATCAAGTCTTAACATGCGGATTTTACAAAGCCATCAACACGTTTTAACATAATTTCGGTGAACATTAACATAATTTAATTTGAGAATTAGACTGATACACCGGAGGGCCAAAGGTCCACGAGAAAATGAAATCAAGATATTAGATGGGAAATGGAAGCCCCACTGTAATTAGCAAGGATCAATCATTCTTCGACTATTTGGTGAGATTCATGTGCTATAGAAGTTATAAATGTAAAAAAAATTAATTCCTCATTTCTTTTACTTTACAAAAAGAGATTAATTTTGGTATATAGATGGTGTAAAATAGGGTTTAGGGTTTAAAACATTTAGTTCCTCAATTCTTTTACACCGTCATTTAATTAAAACATTTAGTTTGGATAACTTTTTAGGTAGTAGGTATAAAAATTAATTATTATGACATATATAATAATACATAATTTAATAATTATATAAAAAAATTTATATTATCAATACGTAACAATTAAATCCTTATAAAAATATTCATTCCTAAAAAATATAAATTAAAAAAAGGTAAGGTTTATAAAAAAATAGAGATAAGGATTCAAGTTTTGTAATGATTATATGACGTATACTTTTTTTTTTGTGAAGATTAGATGACGTATACTTGGTTATAAAAATATTCACTCCTAAAAAATATAAATTAAAAAAATGGTAAGGTTTATAAAAAAATAGAGATAAGGATTCAAGTTTTGCAATGATTATATGTCGTATACTTTTTTTTTTTTTGTGAAGATTAGATGACGTATACTTGGTGTAAGGTAATTCATATGTGTAAAAAAAGAAAGTGATGTATATGCTAAAAATATATGCCAAATATAATTCTTAATTGGATTAAAGTATTGTAAGTTGTGAAAGTAATTATAGCCTGACTTATTTGATTTGATTTTAAAATTCAAGATACATATACATTGGCTTAGGCAATATACAAATGTTAACTTAATTTTAAAAAAAATATATTTTTCTTGTCTTGATAGGATCGTTGGTATTTACACCTTGTTGCCAAGAATTTCTTTCATTAATACGGCCGGGGCCGACAAAAGTCTTTAAGGAAGTGTTTGTTACTGTGATAGAAATATGTGATATTGGAGGCATTAATTTGTTTAGTAACGAAGATAAAAATAGAGGACAAAAATTATTTTTTATTTTAAAGATAAAAGCATAAAATTTTTTTTTATTTTTAAAAAATGAAGATATGATATGAAAATAAAATTTTAATATATTTTTTTTAATAATATTTTTATATATATTTAATATTTTCATATATGTCTTCATAATCATGGGTGGTCCTAGAATGGTCCAACAATCTTTCAATGATTTGACAGTAGTTAGGTAGGGTACTAATATCTTTTATTATATATTTATTATCTTATTTTCATATTTTTAAATAAGATATGAAATATTTATTATATTTTATACTCTAATATAAAATATGATACATAGATAGTATCTTGTATGTCTTCATCTTTATTGGTACTACCGTCTCTGTATATACAAATACCAACACTACCCAAACGTGATAGAAGTTATCCAATGAGAATTTTTTCTACTCATTGGTGGTCAAAATAAAATTATTTGTCCTTAATTCTCTATCCCATATATTACTTATTATTACATGAAAATGGTTAATATATATTTAATAAAAATTTTAAAAATTTAATGTTTATATTTTTTACATATTAATAAATGATTAATAAGGTAAAAAATAATTTAATATGAGTACATGTGATTTCCGTGGCACGAGATCTCTCAATGTAAAATAATTTTTTCCATGTTAGACAAACATTAATTAATTCTAAAAAATTGTAGAAAAAAGGCAATCACTGTACTATTTCGAGAAAGAAACCGAAGAGAAAACACAGCAAAGTTGAACCGCATCAATTTAATATTTAAAAATGTTAGAGGCGTATCAACAGTGTATATATTGGGATCTGCTGTTCTGATTCTGCAGATTTGCGGCTGCAGCAGCACCCTAGCAGATTTTCTCAACAAATTCAATTAAACCAGTATTTTAATAATACAAATACAAATATTTATTATTTTTAAAATAACAAGCTGTTTTTATGAATTTTCAAGTAATAAAGTTACTTTTATGACTTCAATTCACTTAAATTTTATATAATTAGTCAAAATGATACATATTCATTATTCTAAAATAATAACTAATGATTTCAGATTCGAGTCTTAAATATGAAAATATGGGCATCAAAATAGGCATATCTCTTACGTGATTTCAAATATTCAAAAAAAAATTATTTAATTTTTTGTAGTATTATTTTTTTATTACTGATGTACCGAAATTATATAATCCCTTCATAATTTTTTTGTTATAAAATTTTTATTTATATATTAATTAAAAAATAAATATTATTCAGTAGTTTAATCAATTGCTTTTAAATAAAACCAAAATTTTGTAACCGAAAAACTAAAACCAAATTTTAATGATTTTTTTTGGAATCCTATAAAATTTAAGATTATTTGTATCTTTTAGTTATATGTAGCTAATAATTAGTCATATATCCTATGAAATTAAGTTATTAAGATTTATAAATGTTACCATTGAATTACAATCATTAATGTAAAAAGTACCAGTATTTTTGAAGGTATTGAGAAATTTCAATCTTAATTATTTTTGAAATATGTATTTTTTATTAAATAAAAATTAAAATACTGATTTCAGATATATTGGTCTTTAAAATTATTTTTTTCATTTTAGTTTCCAAAATTAATAAAAATTACAATTTAGATTTTAAAATTACAAAATATAATTTTAATGATTCGAACTCGCCTCTACTAATATTAACCTAAATCACTTAAATCATTCATTTTTTAATTTCAAAGATGAAAGTGATCACACATAAAATTTCAAAAATCAAAGTAATCTTTACATTTTTTTATAAACAAGTAAATATTTAATTGTTTACATCACAATATTAACTACAGAAATTCTTGGATGCTATGTGAGTAAAAAATAAATTTGTTCATCAATTTTATTTAATAAATAACACATTAACTATTATATTAAATATATAAAAAAATAAAAAAATCAACGACTAATAAAATTATTGTGTTATGTATTAAATAGAACCGAACAAATGGATTACCTTCTTCTAAGGGAATTTCTCCATTAACTATCATCCTTGTACCAGAATCGAAAAGAAAAGACATTAATTATTATTCAAATATAGAATAGTGTTATCAAATTCTTTACGGTAGGTCCCACACCACTTGGGGTGTTGGACTTGGGACCCAATCCAATGCACCACGCGCCCGCAACTGCCTATAAATGCTTCCCCCAGTGCACCTCCCACCGTCCTCAGCACACCCACATAACATTACAGATTCGTTGTTTCCGCCAGCTTCGCTCGAGTTTCAACCTATCAAGGTTTTCGGCGAATTTACCGTTTTACCCTCGTTCTTGCGTCGCCGGAATCTGATCCCAACCACCACCATCACCACTCCCGGCGGTGGCATAGAGGAACATGATCGTGGAGAGAACGGAAAGGAGAGACGGAAGAAGAACAAGAGTAACATCATCATCATCATCAACAACAACAACAACAACATCATCATCAACGAGAAGAAGAAGAAGAAGAAGAATAGTTGTAGCATGGTGCGTTGTTTCAGCTTAGGGTACATTCTGATCCTGGCGGCTCTGGCGACGTCGATGGTGGTGCTGCCGCTGATTCTTCCGCCGCTCCCGCCGCCGCCACTTGTCTTCCTCTTCTTTCCGGTCGGCATCATGGCGGCGCTCATGCTCCTCGCCTTCTCGCCTTCCGAGCAAGCCGCCCGAAACGCCGTCGTTTTGTCGCCGTAGGAAGGAGGGAAAAAAAAAAACAATAGGAGTCGAAATCGAAATCGAAATCGGAATCGCGATCGCAACAGCCACATTTTGGTCGGATCCGTTTTTCTGAAATTGGCTTCTTCCATTGAAGGCTTTTCTCGTTGGATTCCTTTCTTCCTTACTCTTTTAGTTTTTCTTTTTTTAATTTTCTTTTTTAAGTTACGTGTTTATATGAAAGGGAATATTGTAAAATCTGGACAAAAAAAAAAGGAAGGGGAAAAATAGAAAGGAAAGATTCATTGTATTGCGGCATTAGAAAACTTGTTAACTTGTTTTGTTTGTTTAGGACGCTTACTTCCTTGAGAATGAATTTGATTATTTGAGGAAAACTTTGACTGATTATCTTATATTTGAATATTAGAGCAACTGGGTACCATAACTACCCACTTGATGTCAAATATATGAATAAACTATTGTTTGAAGGCGTTAGAAAAAGATACAAGGCTGGATGAACATTGGAAATATTTCTTTGCCGTTTGCCAATTTGCAACATTGTGCTCTGAGTCTTTTTCTTTGTCGGGTAATTATGCTTTGAATCTCTCGATGTGTGTTTTTTTTTTTTTAAATACTTCTATCTTAGAGTTTTCCTTTTTTTTCCGCGACCAATGAGATCTATTGTTGATCACGATGATTAATTCTCAATACATGTCAAAAGGGGGTTGCTTGATACCCAAAGTCAAGAATTGAACCTTTTACATTTGATTAAGGGTGAATGAGTTTATACCACTCAACCACCCGATCCCTTTCCTTTGTAAAGACTAAAAGATATTGTTTTTTTTTTTCTTTTTTACAATTGTTTTTGAAAGTTTAAAGGCTGATTCTCCCTTAGACAAAAGAACTATTAGGGGAAAATAATTTTTCACTTAAACATTATATTTTTAATATTTGGATAATTTTTTTAAAAATAATAATAATCTAAAAAATAATTTTTAATTTTTTAAAAGTTAAAAATAATTTATAAAAAATTAATTTCTAAATTTTTCAATTATATATAAAATTTAAGTTTTATAATATTTTTATTTAAAAAATATCCGAAACAGCTACACCATAACACTAGCAATTACATGATGCAGGTTTTTTTCCTTTAAATTTTTAAAATGTATAAATATTCTTTAATGCCACGTTACCAACAAAATATTCTTTAGCGCTAGTTGCACATATTACGCATAATTACCCCTTTTAATTTAAAATATAATTTTTTTATTTCAGTACTTCAAATTTAAATATATTTTTATCTTTATAAGTATATATTATTTTGATTTTAATTTAACCAAAAAAATTGGCTTTTGATTTTCTTTTTAAGAATATTGAGTCCGTTTAGATAAAGTTCTTGAGAGAAAAACACACATTTTTCATTTTTAAAAAAATATTTTTAGGATATAGTCACATATTTGTTTGTGCTTATAAAAAAAATAAAATAATTAATTTTTCCACCTTTTTTAGAAGTAGGTAGGGATATATTTCTAATAGAAGCAGAAGCAGTAAGAGAGAACATTGTTAATTATTTATTAAAATTAATTGAATTAATACTCATAAATTTTATGAAAATGCCAAAAATAAACTTTTATTAAATAACTCTTACCGCTTGCTCTATTTAAATTACAAATCATATCCTTAATTGTAATTTTATCAAAAAAAAAACTTCTATATTTATTCCATTTAAATAATTTAACAATTTCTTATGATAATAAAATATATTTTTCCAATTACATCCAAATGTATATAAATTTTCTGCTTTTTCTATTTCTGCTTTTGAAAAAGTACTTTTGTCATAAGTTTAACCAACTTGCCTTATTATGTTTATGCCACTCTAAATTTAAGTCCATATAAATATTATAGGCCAAGTAGCACACTCTATTTCACGTTATTAGTAGCACATTCTACTGTCACTCCCCAAGTAGTCTTTGACTAATCTTTCTAAGCTAACTCATGATGATCACTACTAGATCAGGGTACAAAGGTATTTGTAGGTCGATTCACTCCAACTAGCAAACACTCAAGGTTTCTTAGAATATTATAGTGTGAAAACTTTCTAACGATTCTTCCTAGGAAGAAAATATCATCTAATAAGAATTTAGAAAAAAGAATTTTACAGAAGTAGAAATTGATTATAAGTAGTAACAGCTTTATAGAAGATGAATGAGAGTTATTGTGTTCTTCAGTGTTTCAGTATAAAGTCTTGAGTTGTAAGCACATGATCTCCTTTTATACTTAATCACTCATTTATAACCATTGCCATTAATCTGTTTTCCTAGTGACATATGTTAATCCTTTTTTCTGTCTTGGAAACTTAGTCTAGAAGAGTAGTTTGGCTGTGTAATACCTACTTTTATAATTGCAGAGACCATTGTCAAATACAGGTTTCTAAGTCCATTTTCAAAAACTTCTTTTTGCTTTCTGAACAAGGTTTTTGAACTTTTTTTTTTCTAGAAGTTAGGACGGTTGACCAAGTTAAAAAGTGATATATGTCACTGTTATCCCCTTTTTGGGTTTGACCTTAATTTGAAATTTGAATTTCCCTCATTTTTCGTAAAGTGTGCATTGTTTAAGAGTAAACATATTTTCTGAAGTGTTGTATCAGTTTCTAAACATTCTTTTGATCTTCAAAACTTCAATCAGAGCTTGTTGTACATTATATCATCGCGATTGAAGGCTGTAACCATAACTTGCTTCAAAGGATGATTGGAGTTCTTCATTGTAAATCAATTTCTGAAGACGAAGGCTACTTTCTAAAGATTTGAGACTTATATCTTGTGCTTGAAAGCTTTTCTTTGTGCGTCAAACATACTAATGTCGATTTCAAGGACTATTTATCACTTCATTTAACTTCCGAATCTCTTTGAATAAGGTTAAACATGTTTACACATGATATCGTGAAAATAAGACTTGTTTAAGGGACTTGTATGTTAACGAGAATAGTTTTGTTGACTACTAAAAAAGGCTTAAGAAAAAGATTAGTCCTTTTACAAAATATTTTAACAAAATTTGGTTTGTTGTCACTCAAAACTCTAACCAATAATGCTTTCTGAAGGGTTCTGGAGCTAACAACAACATGGTTTATAATCATAATAACTCTGAAATCAAAATAACATATCAGTTCATGAGGATAAATCATACTCTGCTCAACATTTTTCTTATACATCTTATCTTGACATTCTGAAAGCATAAATATGAAATCCAAATTCTTGAAAACATGGTAATCTCTTAAATCAATAAAAACACATTGACAACTTTAGTGACTTGCTAAATCATATATTCCCATTAAATCCTTTCATGAGCATATGAAACACTTTCATGGCATAACAATCAATCATGGTCCCATGGTTTTCTTAAAACATATTTTTCATGCTAAAATAAAAAATCATAATTTTGCTATACTTGACATAACGTGTAGAATCACATCCTTTACATATTTTCATATCTAGTTTCATAAATAACAATCATAATGCATAAACATACTCATAATGATTAAAAATAAGATCATGAGTTTAAACTCACTCAATGCTTGGGGCCAAGAGTATGTGGGTGCTATCAACGTGACATTGGAAACTTAGAATGACATTAACAACTGTCATAGAACAACTTAGATACATGAATAAATTATAAGCTCACTAGAACAACTTTATGAATATTGGGAGATTACTCAAACTTGACATTAATCAATAACTATTTGCATCAGTCAAACGCGAGAAAAGGAAGAAGAGAGAGGAACTATAGCATAAACCATGAACAATCCTTACCTTAAAGCTCAAAGTAGGTAGGATCAAGTGGGGTTGAGAGTGGAGAGGTAGGAGAAAAAGAGGAATAAAGGTTTTTACACTTTTGGGGCAAAAGCATGTGTAGGGAAAGGTATTTATAGGATAGGGGACCATTAATCAAAACTACATTATTTTGGTGCTCTTTTGGCATCGAGGGGTACCGACCGCTATAGTGGTTGACACGGCTAAAACACTATCCCAAGTAAGCACATGACTGCTATAGCAGTCTTAGACTGCTATAACGGTTGGCAGAGAACCCGACCTTTTACATTAAGGGCCATGACCGCTATAGCGGTGTCAGAAAGAGGGTGCCTTGCACTCAAAGCTGTCTTCTGCATCCAAGGCCTTCCTAGTAATGCGGGTGGGTCCTGGGGACCATAGGGCCATACTAGACTTGTCTAGGGACATGTGGACCAGAGGTATTACACACTCCTCCCTTAAAAGTTATTTGGTCCTCAAACCTGAACTTGCGTACCTTGAAGGTCAAAGAGATGAAATACTTAAATCGCATAGGGTTTCAAGGATGGGCATGCATGCCTGAAACACACTTACATGATACTCTGGCTTTTTAGCTAACAAATTGAGAGACAGTGTCATCTTGGAGGTTACCACTCAATTGTTCTACCTAGAGATGCCATTTGTTATATTTGGGTGGCTTTGTCACCAAAGGCAGCCTTTCCCATTGAGGCAACAAATGCCATTTATCATGACACTTACACTAGGTGGCTCTATTTCTCAGGGTATCTATTTCCACAGTGCAAGTCTTAGGTGGATAACCATGCTATAGGGCCTCGTTTGCATGTGAGATTTCTAGGATAAGGGGTACGGAGCATCAGTTCTCATCCTTGCTCTGTTTCTCTTGCTCTTGTATCTGACATAGACTAATATCGAGAGACTTAGAGTCCTTGATCTCTGAATTTTCTTACACTTTAAGCGAGCGTCTTGCATGGAAATCAAAACCAATGCATTTGTGCACATGGAAAATGCAATTAGCAAGCATGGCATTAGTATGCATCATCCTCAGCTAAGATGTTTTAGCAACAAGGTCATGTTACATAACCACATGCCTATACTCTTAACATGTGTAAGTCTATCACATCACATAGATTAGTCAAGCAAATATAACTTACTCTAGGATTCCAAATCATTTTGTCATGACAATATGCATCATCAATTCCTATTAAATCAACTCTTCTTGCCTCTATACTCCCTAATCCTTAGTCGAATTTCTTTAATACATCAAATTGTATTCACACATCATACAATTACATGTAATTGAGGCAATTAATATGCTTCATATTACCTTGTTAAGTCAATCAAGCGCCTATCTATCATGTTACCAAGTTGCAGCTCAAACAGGATATATTTCACCTAGTTTACATTGGGTTAGGAAAAACCGCATATATTCTTAATGTGAAGGTTCATAAACTTGGTCAAATGAGAACTCACAACTCAACTTAAACCAACCACTTAAAAGCCAATCTAATCACACACACACACACACACACACACATGCCACGTCATTGTTTGAGTTTTGGGTAAAGTAAAACACTTATGTAAGAAACAAAATTGTGTGGGGCCATGAAGCATCTAAGTAATTCAAGTTTTCATAAGTAAAACATGTTTTTGCTTTCCCTTCTTCCATGTTAACAAAACTGATCACGCTTTTATGCCAATCATGCATCTCATAAAGAACGTTAACAAAAATTCTTTTGAGAAATTTCTTATTTGGAAATTTGCAAACATTTGCCAAGAACCTCAAATATTCACAAAACCATTTTTTTCAAAGGTAAAAACTCAATAACCAAGTCATATGTCAAGCTTATAAAACATAACAACATTCAAAGAAACTTAATACTGGTAAACATGAGCTTGTAAGGTTAAAGGTGCATCAAGAGAGCCTATCCTACTCTTGGCTCTAGAAGGAATAATAAAAGTGGCATGCACATGCATGAAATCGTATGCTTGACAAACATAGACACATAATTCAGGCACCTTAATTCATTCAACTGAAAAAAAAATGATAGCCTCCATAAGGATTTAGGGAATCCAAATACCAAAGCTTCAGTTATCACTTAGCACCTACATACAATTTGATTCAATTCTTAATCTATGAAACTCAACACTAACTATTTGCATGCTTACTTTAAATCAACAGCAATCGTCATAGCATATACTAAGCACAAGGAATCTATTGCCTTGCACTTAAGACATTTCTCAAACACCATGTTCCCTTAGCCTATTTATACATGCATATACAATTATGCAATTCTGTCACTTCATCTTTCAAAGCTACGGACCATCACTAAAATAAGCAAAATAAACCTGTTATCTAACCAAACTTGTTACATGCGCATAGCGATGAACGTGAGTATGAAACCTTGGTGGAAACTCAACTAATTAAACATATTATAAACCTTTACTAAAACCCTTAAGCATTCATAAACTTCACAAAGAGTGAAATAATGGCTATTGAATCATGCCTCATGCCTACAGATCCTAATAGCACTTCAAAAGCTTCAAAGCTGGAAATCGTGGGTTTTCACGGTCATGAATGCATGAAGGAAAATTTTTTCTATTCATCATTCCAAAATGTATATCAGAATAAGCATACACATGGAAAAGCACAATTTCCTACATAAATCATGAAACAATGCATCTTTAGAAACATGACATGCATGAGATTCATAGAACCAATAATTACTTGAAATCATTTAACACATTCGAAACTATTCATCCATCTTATAAGATGCCCACATGCGTGATTTATGCTTTCATCGTGATTCTACCAAGTAACTTTAGGTCACTTTCATGCAAATCATCAATTGGGGTGGTTGCATCACTCTTAATTCCTGAGTAAAGGGGGTTGTGTCGGGGTGTCTAGTTTCTCTATGCTTTGACTTGTAACTCTTTTGAAATAACAGGTGATAATTTTTTGTGTGCTCTTTCTGATTGCATCTGTAGCATGTGAATATGCCCCATAATCATTGGCCTCCATGGCATTTTCCACATGTCTAACAGGCTAGGTGTGACCAATTGGTTGGTACTAATCTCTGCCATTTTGGCTGGCTACTACTTTGACCCATTGGTTAGGCAATAATGGGACACATCAGAGAGGGCACTGATAGGGTGGCCCTAGCCGATGGTGCCTGCTGCTGACCTTTGCCTAAACTAGTCAGCTTGACCGTGCTCCTTACTGATGTATTCCGGCTCTGATGTGCTTGCTAACTACCTCTGCTAGGTTCAAAATGGTCTGCTCGAGGTGTCATATGCAATTGGTGCTAACTAACATGGTGTTACTATTGTGACGACGATTATTAGGAAGCATAGCTCACCCTAGAAGGAAAGGAAAAAAAAAAGGAGGTTGGATCAAGAGTTCAAATGAATAACAAAGACTTACCCTGAACCTAGTCATAACTAGCTCATCCTAAAGGCCTCAAATAACATCACATTAATGCAAATGACCACGGTTTCATTTACACAAATGACATGCCATTTGTGGACACTTGCTCCAGTACCATGTAGGAAAACATTTGGCTCTGATACCACTTTATCGTATCCTAATCTAGGAACATGACCAGCACATGAGGGATTGAGTCCCTGTAATGACTCGTCTATCTGTATTTTCTCCGATAAAATAATTAATTATGAGAAATTAGTAAGGATTTTAAAAATTTCGGTCGACACAGTTAGGATTAGCACAATATAAGGATTCTGTAAACAAAAAAATGAAAATTAATTAAATATTAATAAAAATTTAGAATAATAATGTTTTAATCAGTAATATAGGATGGGATCTTATAAATGATATTAGGACAAAATAAAAATTAGGATGAGGTTAAAATAATAATTTTACCCGATAAAGTTTTTTTTTATGACAATCGGGTACTGAAATGATAAGAAACGGTACACCGAAACGGTAATAACCAGTATACCGAAACATCTAAATTGGTTCAACTAATGGGCATTATCATATCTTAAATAAATTTTTACTTAGAATAATCAAGTAAATATAGATATTTCTAACACTGATACAAGGCATATTGATCTGGAAATAGAAACTCATTTACTTTCTCTCCAAGGTAGTACATTTATAAAAAGGAAAAAAGGCAAGGAAATTTCATTTCTTTCTCGGTTAGGCACAACACATGTTTTTTTCTTCTTGCCTTCACTTCCTTCCATTTTTGCTTCATGAAACTCAATGAAACCTTTTAGTCTTTCAGTGATACACTTAGTCATACACTTAAACTAACTTCAAGAACACATCATCTTTATCAAACTTAAATCAAAAGCTTATTTTTCCTTGCACTTTGGTCCTCATAGCAGTGCACAAAGATGCTGAAACAGAGGGGTTTGGAGGTTGATTGGAAAGGAAAAACTAGAGAAAAGCTTGGAGGGAGGTAGGAAAATTATTCTAGTCTTTTACTTCATGATGTTTAGCTATTTTGCCAAGATAACTGCTTGAATTTTTGTGGTTATGTTGTTGAAAAATCTGAAGCCAAATTTTAGAATTCATGATAGATGGAGTTGTGATGAGATTATGTATATTGGAACCTCAAATTTTATTGCAGAATTTAAAGTGCTTGGACTATGATGAAATCATGTATGTTGGAATTTTTGGTGTGCTGAAATTTTATGTATTGAATCCTTACAACAATAATTCTTGTGTTATGTGATATAATAGGTGCTGGAATTTTATTAACTGAAATATTTACAGCCTTTGGTTCTTGGTTTGTATGATATAATAGGTGCTCTAAGTGGGTATGTGCTGGAATTTTATTGTGCAGAAATTTTACAGCATTAATTCTTAAGTTCTATGGTCTTACTATACATATTAATCAAAGCTTGAAAAGTGGTAGCAAAACTTGACCTGTAGTAGAAATAGCTTAAAATCCATTGCATGGAACTTAGTTCAATTGTTGGAAAATTGATAAGAACTATTATTAACTAAGAGATGTAATAGAAATTTGGATGATATAAAATCTATTAAAAACCTCGTAGACTGTGTAGAAAAATACTGCAACAGTATACCAAATGTTACGGGAAATATCTCAAAAGAGTTAAAGAGAGGCATTATATATATTCAAGATATTTTAAGAGAATTTTTGTACAAATGATAAAAATACACACAAAGAAAGGAAACTTAAGAAAGTAAATCTTGTGCAATGTAATTTGCTTAGTGGTAAGCTCATGGATTCACGGGTAGTAGTAGACGTGCTACGCCCTTAGAACTATATCAGGTTATAATCGCAACGGCGTTACATCATTATGAGGAAAGGGATGTACTGAGAATAGCAAGGCTATTCTAGATGAGATGTAGTAGACGTACTCCATCTAGTGAACTATATCAAGTTGTAACGTGACGGCATTACATCGTTGATAGTACGATCCAAAGAGAAGTATATCAGAAGAGTCCTATGAGTTCTACCATTAAGTTTAAAATTTTCTAATAAAATTAAGTCATAAGAAATAACGATTCTAACTAATGAAACCATTATATAAATAACTGAAGTACTTTGCTTATCTTGTATTAAGTTGAATATCATTGAGTAGTAGACTGGTATATTTTCTTATTGGGAATCGTTGATTTTCATCCCTGCTGTATGATGTATTTTATATAGATGGCCTCGATCGTGTTCTTCCTCGAGATGCTTGAGCGACAATGGCACTATGACCCAGAGTTAGGGTCACTGTATCTGGTTGCTGAGTCTCATATCCACTTTATTTATAGACATAGCATGACCTAGATTCCCTCATATTATATGACCGTCATAGGCTCTTACGTTTGACCTTTTAAAGAGGCACTGACTGAGGGAGTTAGTTTTATCTGTCTGTAGTTGCTTATATTTTTGTTAGGCCCTAACTCGGATTAGGTGGTCACTATGAGGACCAGGGTAGGGTTGTTTATAATATGTATGTAATTAGGTATGAATGTATATAGTATAACTGTGTGACTTAACTTACTATGGATGTGATATAAGATATAAGTTATCGTGTGGCCGGCTTCTTTGGATGCGTATTACATTTTCGCTATTTCTGTAAGTTGACTATTACGTGGTGAGGATTGTGATTTGCATCAAGTTAGTATAGTTTTTAGTGTAAGGCTCATATTTATTACAACTTATACATATATATTTCATATAGTTAAGAAATTGCAAATATATAAGTTATGAGTAACGACTGCTTACTGTAATGTTATGACTTGAGCATAGCACTATAGTAGGAGGGGTGTCACAGTCCCCACATAAGTGTAATACTCAGTGTACACGTATTAGTAGACAAGTTTTGTGCGGCCTTTGGTTCCCTTGGGACCAACCTATGTAGCCGGGAAGGCCCCAGCATGCGTGAATGGCCAAGGAGTGAAAAGTTGGAGTTGCTGCTATAGAGTTTTGCAGAGCAAGCGAGCCAGATGGCTCGCTGTAGCAAGTAGACCTGATGTTAGCACAGTGTAAAACGATACAGTTTCATTTAATGAGCCCTGTATATACCTGAACTCGAGCTTCTCTCTTCCTAGAAGCAGAAACTCGAACCCTAACCCCCTTAAGGTGATCTCCTCCCCCTCTACTCTCATCCTCCATCAAATCCACCTCTTCCAAGCTTCAAGGTGAGTTTGATTATTGTCTTATGCTTTCTTTTTCCCTTTCCTTTCATGTTCTATGGTTTGGGTCATTATTTTATCCCATTGTTGTTAAGTGGGGGTGCTCCCTGAATGTTATTAGAATTACATTAGAGCTATCTAGAGGATGTTAGAGATTAATCTAGAGTTATGGTTACTCTATGGCTACTGTTAGTGCTATCCCCACTCCATGGAGCTCTTTCGGTGTTGACGCCATACCTTCCTCCCCTCCAGCTGAGTAGGTTTTAACTCATGGCCTTAGTTTCATTATTATAACTATGTTTTATGCATTATGTTTGTTATATATATGAAGTCGGAGATGAGATTATGTATATAGACTATGATTTTATGAGTTATGATAAAGCTAGTAAATACTATGATTTTGACTATAGTATGAAAAATATATTTTGGAAAACCATGGAACCATGATTGGATTGTTGTGTGGTTTGAAAATATTTTATATGCTCTTTTAATGATCATTGAGAAAAATGTATGACTTAAGGATGCTTATGAAAATGTCAAATATGTATTATGAATTTATGATAGTGCCACGCTTTAAAACTTAGAATTTCATAAAGCATTTTATTCAAATATTAAGTTGAGATATCTTGAACAAAATATGATTTAGCTTGATGAAGAAATACGTTATTATGGTTTTAGAGTTTTCATGATTTAGAACCTTAGTGCTTTGAACTATGATATTAGAATTATCAAGTATATAAAAATATGTTAGTTTACGATATGAATTTAGAACTTCAGTTTTATGGTACCAAGAGGTATGAAATTCAATATGATTTATAGCAACTTCCAAATACATATTCTGTAGGCTTGAAGTCAGAATGCCTATAAGCATGTGATCCCTTGGGAATGATTTTCACAGTCACGTTATGCTAAAGTCAGATTGTTAAAGTTATATAAATCCATAACTCTCAGTGTACAAAGAACTTAGGGGCTCTAATTTGCCAGGGACTGAGCACCTACCCTTTAGTTATGGATTTTGGTCAAACTAGTTTAGATAGTAGAGATAAGGAAACAGACAGTTAGTTAACGGTTGTGATGAGATCATTAATCTTGGTACTAAGTTGTCTGTCTGAGGACAATATTGCCCCCTAACCTACATAGAAAATGAGACCTAGTTAGGTAACTATAATATCCGGTGTACACGTGTCAGTGGACAAGTTCTACATGGCCTTAGGGTCCCTGGGACCAACCCACGTTGTCGGGTCCTGAATTTTGCTAAGTCTGGATCCTACACCTTCTTGGAGGGCTATATGTTAAAGTCATATTCTTGGGATCAAAATCCCGATAATTATTCCCCAAAGGAAAATAAGTTAAAGAGTAATTTTTAATGGATTTTATGAAACCTTTAAACATTTTGTTTTCAGCCCACAAGTTTAGAAAATCTTAACGATTCTCGGATTAGAACTAAAATCCAAAATTTGGTTTTTGATTTATTGGGATTTTGATTTTATGATATTTTATTTGAATCTAAATAGTGGATATTTCCTTATTTATATTTATATTTAAAATTAATAGAGAGTAAATAAATGAGGACATTAACTTGTAAATAGGTGAGTGTTGAGACAACCCAGATGCCAAAGCACTTTGGCTGCTATTGCATAATTTTGCAGAATAGCCTCGCTGCAGCGAGTGGTGAGCTAAGAGGCTTGCTGCAGCGAGATATGTTTGCTACAATGAGTTGCTGTTTCCCTAGGTTTACTGCAGTAAGATTTACTCGCTGCAGCGAGCACCTCGATGATAGAACAGTATCAAAATGATGCAGCTTTGGGTTAATGACCCAATACCCCTATATAAAACTTACCCTTCGGATTCTCTTGGTTAATGATTGTTGTGTTGTGTGTATAGAAAATGTTTTATATGCTAACGAAACAATTGTTGGAAGAATATATGATTTTGTCTAGTTGCTATTTTGACAAATATGTTTTAAGAGTTATGATATCATTATGTATATTCTCCAGACTTTGGATTTCAAAAGGTTTTTAGAATATTAAGTCAAGTTATGTTGAATAAAGTATGATTTAGCTTTATGAAGGAATATGTTATTATGATTTTGGATTTTCCATGATTTAGAACCCCAATGTTTTAAGCTATGATTTTAGATTTATCCAATATATAAAAAAATATGATAGTTTAAATTTTGAATTTAGAACTTCAAGTTTATGGTACTAAGAGGTACGAAATTCAGTATGATTCTTAGCAACTGCCAGATACATATTTTGTGGGTTGAAGATCAGGTTGCTTACAAATGGGTGGTCCCTTGGACACGATTCTCAAAGCAACAGTTATACTAAAGTCAGATTGTTAGAGTTATATGAATCTAGAACTCCCAATGTACTAAGAATTTTGGGGCTCTGTTCGCTAGGGACAGAGTACCCATTTTTCAGCTATGGATTTTGTCAAACTAGTTTAGACAGCAGAGATCAGAAAACAGATAGCTAGTTAATAGTTGTATGAGATTATTAACCTTGGTACCAAGTTGTCTATTAGAGGACAATATTGCCCCACAGTAGATATAGAAAATGGGACCTATTTAGGTACCTAAAACTTGTCTGATAGGGACTATTTAATTTTACAGCTTTTGTTATTATATATGTATTTATTCAGTTCAGCAAATATTGTTTCCCTAGGCTCTGCCGCACTTTAGCTAAAATGATTTCATGATGCTTGTGAGTTTGAAATTTGTTGTTCATGAACTTATGAAATGAGAAACACTTTCGTATATGGTTGTATATTTAAATATCAAATGATTATGATGGTTGCATGCATGTTATTATATGTATCTTCCTTGGTTGTCCAATGCGGGTGATAGGTGAGAGCTCACTCACTGAGTCCATTGACTCACCCTTCTCCATTCCTCTTATAGTTGTAGGTGCAGATATCTTTACATCACCAGTCCAGTAGCCACAGCTATCATTTGGTGAGCTTTGTGTTGCTATAAGGCCTAATTTAGGCTTTTGTTAGTTTAGAGGGCTCCAGTAGATTTTCAGGTAGAATTCGAGCCATGCATGTGTTTTGGACATTGTAGTTAATTTCAAAATTTATGTATTTCGACATATATTACTGGAATCGAAGTATGGATTTCAATTACTGATTTTGATTTCAATTGTGTAATAGATTGGCTAAGTAGTTATAATCCGATTTTCAAAGATTGATCAAGTTTTCATATTTATATCATATGATAAACCAATTTATGATTTTATGATCAACGATTTTGGCTCATACATTTTCAGAGTTCAGGTATTAATCACTTCTAGTTATATGAATTCAAATATTATGTTTTAATTAGAGAAATTGATATTGATTTAGACGAAAATCTTATGTGAAGTATTATTTTATAATAAAGTATGCATTCATAGGGACATATTACCTAGAAGGCTTACGTGGGGATGAGATTCCTCACTTGCTGGTCACGATCCCGAGCCGAGTCGTGATAGTAACCATAGCTTGTTTGACTGGGTTTATCGTTTATAGCTTTTGTTATTGTATATGTATTTATCATGTTCAGTAAATACTATTTCTCAGAACTCTACCGCACCCTATGTTAAAATTATTTCATGTTTAATTGTGAATTTATAAATACTTGTATATAAATTTACAAAATGAAAAGTGTGTTCTTATATGGCTATATATTTAAATATCAAACAATTTATAATTGTTGCATGTATAGTGTTGTATGTATATTCCTTATCTGTCCCATGTGAGTGATGGGTGAGAACTTATTCACTGAGTCTGTTGAGTCACCCTTCTCCTTTCCTCTCATAGTTGCAGGTGTAGATATCTTTACGTCACCGGTTCAGTTGCTGCAATCCTTTGGTGAGCTTTACAAAGTTATAAGGCTTAGTTTAGGTTCATGTTAATTTTAGAGGGCTCTAGTAGGCTTGTAGGCAAGATTCGAGCTCGCATGTATTTTGAGACATTGTAGTTATTTTTCCTTTTCAAAGTTTATGTACTTCCTTATATGTTTCCAAAATTTAAGTATGGATTTCAAATTGCTGAATTTGATTAGATTATGTAATAGATATGCTATGTAGTTATGATTCAATTTTCAAGGGTTAGGTGGGTTTTCAAATTTAAGATTAATATCATATGATGAACTAGTATATGTTTTCATGATCCACGAATTTTGGGTTAAAATGTTTTCGAGGTTATATGTATATAATATTTTCAGTTTTATGAGTTTGAATATTATGTTTTAATTAGAGAAAATAATAAAGATTATAAGAAAAAATCGTATTTCAAATGTGATATTATATTATTATATGCATTTACAGAGACACGTTACTTAGAAGGCTTACGTGGGGATGAGATTCCTTACGTGGGGATGAGATTCCTTACGTACCAGTCACATTCCTAGGTCGAATCGTGACAGTAAACCTTCTAGGTAATGTGACTTACTGAATGCATGAAATAACTTGATTTTCACTTTTAAAACATAATTAGATCAATTTTCACTCTTAAAACATAATTAGACCTAACTCATCATCAAATTCTCTATTCAAAAGATAATATTCAAATTCATGAAACTGAAATATTTTAACATACATAGCTCTGAACATATCTTAATCAAGCCCATTATTCGTGAAAACATAAATTATTTTATTTCATAATCTCAGCCATACTCTGCAATTAAAATTCATACTCAAATTTTGGAGCACTCTAATCTAACATAAACCTAAACTAAGCCTTACTACAACGTAAAGCTTACCATTGAAACACCTGTTGTCTACTATAATAGTGACTAAATGATAAATAGATATGCAACTATAAGGAGGAAGGGAGAAGGGTCAGTCATCAAACTTAGTGAGTGGATTTTGACCCATTACCCACATGGGACAACAACAACACCCATGCATAATACATACATACAACTGGAAAAAAAATACTTTTACTATTATATACATAGCTATACTGAGAAAAACACTTATAATTTCATAAATTACAATTCCTATAATCCTTGGAAGTGATATAAATTACTATAAGGGAATTAGGGAAGAAACAAAACTCTAAGCAAATTATAAAAAGGTGATACTTAGTCCCACGCGAACATGAACATCTAACTAATAGCAAACGGTCCCTTGCAAACTGTGTCCCGCATGGATAAGCTATGGGCACCAAACTAGGTCTTGTCTCTGTACTATGGGTAAAAGCATGATTCCCCTCATGTCCCTTGCAAACGTTAACGAGAATACTATCATTAACTCATAGTTTTGTTTCTCTCTAATTCATATTTCAAAACTAACTTGTGATTAAACTGAATGAATTTGAAAACTTTTAAAACTCTAAAAACTCTAAAATATCTGGATTCGTATAACTCTAACAATTTAACTTTAGCATAACTGTGGCTATGAAATCATGCTTAAGGGATCATTGGCTTGAAGGCATCATGATTTCAACAGCCACAGAATATGTATCTAACAATTGCTATGAATCATGCTAAGTCCCATACTTTCAATATCATAAAACTAAAATCCCAAAATTTTATCTCAAGCTAACAGACTTTTATAAACTTGATAATTCAAATACTACATTTCAAAACAATGTGATTCATAATCATAACAACTCTGAAATAAAAATAACATATCAATTCATAAGGATAAATCATACTTTCTCACCATTTTTCCCATACATCTTATCTTGACATTCTAAAAGTATAAATCTAAAATCCCAACCCTTCAAAATGTGGTAATCTCTTAAGTCAATAAAAATGCGTTGACAACTTTCGTGACTTGCTAAATCATATGTACCCAATAAATCCTTTCATGTGTACACGAAACACTTTCATGGCATACAACAATTAATCATGGTCCCGCATGGTTTTCTTAAAACGCATTTTTCATGCTAAAATAAAAAATCATAATTTTGCTAAGCTTGACATAATGTGTAGAATCATATCCTTTACATATTTTCACCTCTAATTTCATATTTAACAATCATAATGCATAAACATACTCATAAAGTCATAATGACTAAAAATAAGGTGATGAGTTCAAACCTACTCACCGTTTGGGGCTGAGAGTATGTGAGTGCTATCAATGTGACCTTGGAAGTTTGGAATGGCATCAACAACTGCCATAGAGCAATATAGATACATGAATAAATTATAAGCTCACTTGAACAACCCTATGAATGCTGGGAGAGTACCCAAACTTGACATTAATCAAGAATAACAACAGTCAAACACAAGAAAAGCAAGAAGACAGAGGAACTCTAGCATAAACCATGAATAATCCTTACGTTGAAGCTTGGAGGAGGTAGGATTGAATGGGGAGGTAGGGGAAGAAGAAGAATGAGGATTTATGTATTTCTAGGGCAAAAACATGTATAAGGAAGGGTATTTATAGGGTAGAGCGATTATTAATCGAAATTATGTTTTGGTATTGCTTTAGCATTGGGTGGTACCAATCGCTATAGCGGTTGACATAGCTAAAACACCGTCTCAAGTAAGCATATGATCACTATAGTGGTCCTACATTGCTAAAACGGTTGGCAGAGAACCTAGCCTTTTACATTAGTGGTCGTGACTGCTATAGCTGTCCAGCAGTCCTTGACCATTATAGTAGTGCCAAAAAGATGTTTTTCTACATTTAAAGTTGTATCCTGTATCCAGGGTCTTTCTAATAATGCAAATGATTCTTGAGGGACCCTAAGGCCATACTAGACTTGTTTAGTGACATGTGGACCTGAGGTATTATAAAATAATTACTAAAATCCTGTTTCAACATCACAAAGCTAAGAAAATAAATCTAATAACAAAAAAAAAGTCACACGTTCAACTTCACTCACCTTGAGAGTAGAGCATGAAGTGTCAGTACCAATGGAACTCCGAGGAGCATGAATGGCACCGACATCTTCCATGGAAGCAACAAAAACCTATGAATAAACTATAAGTATACTAGAACAACTCTATGGACATTGGGAGAGTAAACAAACTAGACAAAACTATGAACAATAGCACCCTAACACATAAACCTGGATGAAAAGAGAGAAACCTTGCCCGAATCATTAAAAAATCCTTCCTTTGATGCTTGGAGGAGGTAGGTGATGGAGGAGAGGGAGAAAATAGGGGAGGAAGAAATGTGGGGTTCAGATTTTGGTGAAAGAAACTGGTTAGGTTAAGTTTATACAGGGAAAGGATTCATTAAATCAAACTGCATTGTTTTGGAGCATAATGATATGCGAAAATGCACATCCACACATTTTATTATGCGTCCGTAAATTTTCAAAACGCGCATCTATGCACGCCTGAAAATTCGGAGGCTCACTAGACCACTAGGGAAAACTTGGAGAAAACTAAGAAAAGCAACCTAGCATTCTCGCATTTTCATTCTGTATCCACGAGATCAAAAACCAGGATCCATAGACTAAAAATATGCGTCCTGCAATTTATGCATATTCTGTAGAATTTGCCCCAAACACCAGGGAAGGACTTCTGACCCCAGATAGCCTTTGTACATTAGCTAAGCCTAAGACAGAATTAACATACCTTGGAAACCCCTAAATATGCAATAAACATTAAAATGTAGAAGTCTACATTTTTGTGTAGACATGCTTGCTATAGCGAGATAGCTCACTATAGTGAGATAGCTCGCTATATCGAGCAAATTAGAAAATACGGCTGCTTTACTATAGCGAGCAATAGCCAACATCCAAAATGATGAAGTTTCATTTTAGTGAGCCCCCACCCTGTATAAACACATCCTAACTGGTCAAACATCTCTAACCTCAAACCCTAACGGCTCCATGGTGATTTCCTCCCCTCTTACACAACTCCATGCATTCTTCCTTCTCCCCAATCCCTGGGTAAGTTGGTTTTCCAATTTTTTTTTTCAATTTCCTCAATGTTCTTCCATGTTTAGGACTAAGGCTCCCTCATGCATGAATTTTGCATTATTTTTTCTTCCCTCAAATCTAGCCTATCATATTCTTGAGTGTTTTATAAGTTGTTTGTAATTATATGGCAGTTGTTGGTATTTTTCCTAACTTTCAAGGTCAAGTAAATAGTACCCACGCATATCCAACTCCAAACGATGAATGGGTTTGAACTCAAGGTCTTGTTTTTGGCATTACCATTATTTTCTTGGAATCTAATATGTTTTACATGAAATTGAATGTTAAGATATGTATAGTACATGATTTTACAAGTTATGCCAAGTTTAGCAAAAATTATGGTTTATAATTGTAGCAAGAAAATGGATTAGCAAACCATGGAACAATGATTGATATGTTTGTATGTCATGAAAATGTTTTATCTACTCAGAAAAAGATTATTAGAAAAAATGGGCTTTAACAAGTTTACCAGAATTACCAGACATGTGGTATCGATTGATGAAATTACTATATTTTCAAGATTTTGATTTTTCTAATCATGTTTTTAGAATCCCAAATTATGTTTTATTCAAAATGTTGTTGGGCATGATTTATCTCCATTGACAGATATGTTATTATGATTTTAAAATTTCCATGTTTAAGGGATCATGCTATCATAAAATATGGTTTTTAGAATCTTAGTTATGTGTTATTCAAAGTATATAATGAACTATGTATGATTGATAACATCGACCAAACATATTCTATGGGTTTCTGAAATTACTATGTTTACAAGCTAGTGATCGCTTGGGCAAGATTTTAGAACCCAATTATGCTTTATAGCCAGATTGTTATAATTATATAAATTTAGAGCTTTCAGATTTATTCAAGTTATTTATAGTCTAGTTTTAAACGGTAACTATAGAGACACAAATATCTTAACATCTGTACAATAATTAGTCTTGGTATCAAGTTGTCTGTCAGAGAACAATCTCACCCATTCAGAGTATTTAGATAATGAAATCAAGTTAGGTGTCCGCCTTATGGGACCTCATTAGGTGCCTCTTTCAGATATTAGAAATTAGAGTAATTATATTTATTATTATGTATATTCATCATGTTCAGAGATTCCTGCTTATCGAGTAATTACTACACCATGAATTTATAAATGCTTTCCTATGTAGCTATGTACATAAAAATCACAACAAATTTTGTTTTGTGTATTTATGTTATATGTATATATCCTGTCGGTTGTCCCATGTTGATGGTGGATGAGAATTCACTCGCTAAATCTGATGACTTACCCCTTTTTCTTTTTCCTTATAGTTACAGTTGCATATCCAGTGATGGTTTAGTCACTGTTTCAGTAGTCCACAATTATTCCAATGGTGAACTTTAATTTGCAGTGAGGTTTAGACTAGAGTCATGTTAGATTTGAGTGCTCCAGTAGATGTACAAGTAGGATCCAAACCATGCATTCTAATTTCACATTATGTATTTTATTTCAAAATTTATGAATTTCCTTCAAATGTATTCAGCTTTCAAGTAGTAAATCAATTTTCAGATTATAGCCATATATATATATATACGTAATGAACCCATTGACACTATTATGTTCCTATTGAAGCACATGCTTTATTTAACTAAGATAAATCCATGGATATTTATGTTGAAGCATTTCTTTTACATTCAAATATTATGCCTTAATTAAGAATTTGGTAATGATTTAGATTAAATTATGTTTTGAGAATGAAAATCACGCTAATTTATGCATATAGTGAGTCATATTATCCAAGAGTCTTACATGGGGGCACAATCCTTCATGTGCTGGTCACGTTCCCTAGTCGAGCCATGACAGGGTCTTCACTCAAGACTCATATAGGACAACAACAAAGTTTATAAGATATACATGCAATTGGTATAGAACATTTTTATATTTATTTACATAGCCAGTCAAGTCATGAGTAGGTCTCCACTTACAATTCATATAGGACAACAACAAAGTGCATGATACATACATACAATTGTTATAGAATTTTTTACATTTATGTACATAGCTACATTAGGAAAAGCATTTAAAATTTCATAATTAGGAAATCATGTAATCCTCAAAAAGAAAAAAATGACCCTAAGAGAATTAGGAAAGGAATAAAATTCTAAGCAAGTTATAAAAAGGCAATACATTGTCCTTTACGAATCTGAGCATCTAACTGATAGTAAACGGTCCCTCACAACCGCTTCTCTTGTGGACAAGCTTTGGGCTCCTAATTATAACTAGGTCCCATTATCTGTACTCTGAGTATAAGGGTGTGATTTCTCCTCATGGGCAAAATGGTATATCAAGGGTAACGAATTCACTGTCATTAACTCATAGCTCTGTTTCTTTCTAACTCCTATCTCAAAATCTCACTAATTACTATCAAAACTAGCTTGAGTTTAATTGAATAAATCTGAAAGCTCTGAATTCGTATGATTCTAACAATATGATTGTCAAGTATAACTAGTCATTGTTATGAATCATACTTAGTTCCACACTTTCAATAACATCTAGCTAGTGGGGATTCTAAAAATTTTGATCAAGAAATCCATAATCTAATAACATGATAATTTCATCAAATTCATAAAGCATGTCTGCCAACTAAAGCAAATCAAGTTTAACTCAATATTTTCAAATAAATCTTTCCTTAGAAAGACAAAACATTTGTTTCATGGTATACATGCGTGTCAATAATGGTCTCATAGTTTTTCAAAATACAATTTTCACAATTACTTCAAAAATAATAATTTTCTAAACATGGCAAACTTATAAAAAGTCTGTACATGGCATAAATCACTATGGACAAAGGAAGAGGGGGCAGGCATGGGCCTTGGCCCCTGATATACTCAATATTCTATTAACATAGGTACCTATATTTAAGTCAAAAATAGTAGCAACATTTAAATTTACATACGTATATTAAAATATTAGAAGATCCATCATATTTGTACTTTTACTCATTTAGATACACTCATCTAATTTTGTTGGTTTCTTTTAGATATATTAGTTAGTTTATGAAATAAACTTCCAAAAGTTATTATGAAAGATTTGTACTATAATAGCTTTTAGAGAATTATTTCATGTGTTATTTATTTATTGATAATTAAATTCATAGTTAGTTTATGGTAGACACAAATAGCAAATTAAAAAACCTAATTGAAATTCTCAATCACCAAAGTCAAATATTTATTATTTGCAATTTATAATTTGACTTTTAGAATATATTTTTTTATTGATTACTGATAAATGCATGTATATATATATATATAGATTAAAAAATTATTTTATAAACTGATCTATATACCCAAAAAAAATATTTTAATATAGCTATAATTCAATATTTTCGACTTCTCCTGTGGATGATTTTTGGATCCGTTAGTGTAAATCACTTTCAAATTTCATAAAAAAAAGTGTACAATACTAGGAAGGTATTAATAATGACAAAAAAATATTGCCACAAGTTCAAACCTACTCACCGTTCATTATGGGAAGTGCTTGACCACTGCCAATGTAATATTGGGAACTTGAAACAACATTTCCAATTACCAAATAATCATTGGAACACTATTAAAACTGATTTGGAAGTATTAGGGAAGAGAAAACTAAACCATGAGAGCCTCAATAACAATAAACTCAAGAATGAGGTTAGGGATATGAAGAACACACTTACCAAAAGGATTTAATCTATGAGAATCGATAAGAATTACTTAAAATCACTTGAAGATACTTGAAATTTCATGTGTAGAGCTAGGAGAATTCTTGGGGAGGCTAGGGTTCATCTAAATATGTTTGGGGTGTTATAACATGTCTATTTATAATGAGGGAGGGCTAAAACATGTAAAAACGTGTTTTTATGAAACATGTAAAAATGTGTTTTTATGACTTTTTGACA
Organism: Dalbergia cochinchinensis; assembly: GCA_031216125.1. Lineage (NCBI taxonomy): Eukaryota > Viridiplantae > Streptophyta > Magnoliopsida > Fabales > Fabaceae > Dalbergia > Dalbergia cochinchinensis. Next base: position 5,394,007 of record CM062374.1, read on the forward strand.
TCAGGAACTCGCTGTAGTGACCTGACGGCTCGCTAGAGTAAGCATTCACCCAAAATCAGGTCCCCGTGCTCATATCAACTTGCTACAACAAATGCACGTGTGACAGCACATGCGTTGCAACTATATTCATCTGTAACTCTTAGTACGATTGAAATTTGGTCTTAGGACTAGAAATAGAACTTGTATAGAATTGAGTTAGCTTTATAATGCCACGAGATGAGAATACTAGACAGAGTTCATGCTTGATAGTAGGAGAACAAAACTATATCTTAAAACTTATGTTTCGATCTTTTCCTAATGTGTATGTGGGAACTAGAATATAGTTCGAAGAACAACTTTGAAGGTCACTTATGGTTGTTTTGGGATATCTATACTCGAGGTATTACATACTACCCCCCTTAAAAAGAATTTGGTCCCTAAATTAATACTAACGCACCCTACATACCATAGCAACACACAATTTCAACAAATACTAAAACACAACAACTCATACTACTATATCACTTTGTTTCAAGTATATCCATGCCTCTATAACCAATAGAAGTATATTTAAACTCCTCATTGTCAATTATCTATTTAATCATCAAAAAAGAAACATGCCCAATCAAAAACCATGTTAGGGAAGGCAAACACACAATTAGTTCTTTTAAGTAAATATTTCAAGACTTACAACATAATGGCATACATGGCAATCTTAATGCTATCAATTAAGTTCTCTTGACATCATCAATCCGTGGCTGTAAATTTCCATTGGCTAAATGAAATGGAACTTGAATTTTGACTTGAACCTTTTAAGGAATAATATCATTTCATTGCAAACAAATTAAGAACAGATTTCATACAAGTGTCCATACACAAACCATGCTTCAGTAATTTTGAAAAGAAATACGTGTGGATTTCTTCTAGATCACACACATTCATAGTATCCTTAGTCAAGGGCTACATACAATTAACCTTAAAACCTAGTAAGTTCAACCCTTTTTGTTTACTTGTATTAGTACAAAATATTCCCAAAGTACTAACAGTGCTGAGACTTGGTTGATAGGTGTGATCTCGACAAAATCAATAGGGGGCATGAAGAGAAATAAACTGAGATCACGATTCTAAGGTTTGTCATGTCGAAATTCAACATGTCAAGAATTGGTCAACATCAACACCGACGATCAATAAATGCTTCAAGGGAAGTCCAAGTAATTGGGGATTTAAAAAAATCTAATAATGATTCTAACTCGTACAAAGGTATTTTGGTTAAGTGTCGAGCATGCATCGACTCAAGGTTGAAGGACACTTGGCTGAAATATAGGAGCTGAGTGCTTTGTGCAAGTAGTAGGGATCATGGGTGGAGAATACGGGTAGTTATCCCATAATTATAGGAGCAGTTTTTCTTTAATGCTGAAGCATATGCATGCCTACATTGACGACTTAGGTAATTCGAGAATTATGGGCTGAATAACACATCAATGTTAGGAAGTGTAGATAACTTCTAGGACAGGTGTCAAGATCATCTGAAGCGTAGATAACCATTAGGACACGAGGCACAAATAAGAGGCATTAGGCTTCATTTTGGGATGGTAGTTGGAATCTGAATCGCACACTCACACTCTGTCATGACCCTACTTCGGAACGTGACCAGAACATGAGGAATCCCCCTCCCAACGTAAGTCTTGTGACCTTTGAGTCTCTCTATATGCATAATTTAGTAATAAAATCCATTTATAAAACATTATTTCATCTCTAATAAATCTTTAGCTCTTTTGAAATCAAACCCATTATCAATAACATAACGTAATCATACTCTAAATATGCCTCTGTGATACAAAATATAAGTTGCTCTCTATACAAAATATCCATAAAATCTATAATCATGTAAATACAAAACAATCATGATAAATCAATGCAATCCATCTCTATGGTCCGGGACCTTGCCCACAATGTACACTAGAGAACTCTATCTCTAAGTAAAATGCAAAAGAATACTTCACCCCAAAGTGAAGCTCACCAACATAAATATCTCAACTGTAGGGGAGGAGGTGGAAGAGAGCAACCCGCGACAACTACTGTACCTGTAATGCAAGAAGGAAGAAAGGTGAGTTTTATCTAAAACTCAATGAGCGGACCCTCACCCATAACCCTCTCATGGGACAATGACAAAGATAAATAATTACATAGAGAATCATCAAAACTGGTTAATGTAATAAATCTAAAATCGTATTCATATTTATAACATAGTGGCAATAAAACTAGGAATCTCTGGTAAAACATATTAAGAGTACTCTACTAAAGAAACATGGATCTCTGGTGATACATTTCATAACAAAATAAACATATACATGTATATTCTCTAGTTATAAATGTCAACCATTACATAACGAGTTCTCTGCTCTATGATCCCTCTAGGATCTAAATTGGATACCTAACTAGGTTCCGTTCTCTGCTGTATGAGATTATCCTCGTGGGCAACTTGGTACCAAGGCTAACGATTAGAGTTCAGCCATTAACTCACTGTTTATTCCACTATAGCTATGGTCTAGTCTCTAATTCAATAAACATATTACTTTCTCTAAAACTTGACTTTTGACATTTCTCTAGACATAAAAACTCTATAACACATAATCATTTTTCTCTTGAAATCATCATAGTAATTCATAAAATCTCCAGTTGAGTCACAATCATACTATAGCTCTTTAATAAAATCACTTTGACAATAATGGTCCCATGAGTTAATGTTAAAGCATACATTTCATGCTCTAGTTGAAAATCATCATTTTCACACGCCTTGTAAAATCAACCATAATCTCTAATCTCTTGAAATATTCTCTAAAACCATGTAATCATGCCACAAATTAGAGAAAACAATTATAATGATCAGCATAAAGATCATAGGATCCGAACCCACTCACCTAAAGGAGAGGAAGTAGTGTCAACATCCACTATGCTCCGGAGAGTGGAAATGGCACCAATATCTACCATTGAAGCCACAAAACTCTAGATTAGACTCTATCAACCTCTAAATTGCTCAAATATAGTTCTAATAATATTGGGGGAGTGCCCCCACTTAACAACAATGAAAGAAACAACCAAGCACATACTCTAGTTTACAAGATGGGGAAGAGAGAGACAACAAAAACCCATGAATCTCTTACCTTTAATCTTGGGAGGAGAAAGAATGGAGTGAGGTTGAGTGAGAAAAAGAGAAAAAAGGGTTTGGGAGAGAAGGGTTTTGATTTTGGGATGAAAATCTTAACCTTGGGGTGTTTTAAAAAGGTTGGGGGTACACTAAACGAAACTATGTCATTTTCCACTATCTGCCACTCGTTGTAGCGAGAATAACTCGCTGTAGTGATGTTGTTCTGTAGAATTCCACAGCAACAACACCTAACCTGCATTTCTTGGCTCTCTGCCCATCCAGGGCTTTTCGGACAACATAAGTAAGTCTTTAGGGGACCCTAAGGTAGTAAGAAACTTATCTACTGACATATTTACACCAGGTATTACACACTCCCACAGGTTCAAGTCACATAGGTGCCAAGAATGAAAGGGAAAGAGTAAAGATTCTCTCACGACTCACTCACTTGTCTTTTAATTCATATGATTAGACTTTCTTTCCCTTTACTTCATCTACTTGTGCTCTCATTGCAAAATACTTGATTCTTGAGCAATTTATATTCTATTGTGTTACCTTTGTTGATGTTGAGTTGGGTTGATAGAAAAAGTCTATTTGACATTTGATGTTTAAGAACTTGAGAACTCATAAAGAGGAATTGCTTCTATTCCCCAAATTGAGATTATGAAGCAAAGTTTGTCGAGTTTGTTTTGTTTATTGATGAAAATACAAGCTAAACAACTTGATCGCATGATAGTTCATCATTTGAAGCTTGAAATAAGTTACCTAAAACCACTCTCATAACACCTATAAAATACTGAGTTCTAGTTAATTTATCACATAATTATTTAACATGCTGATAATACATGTGTTGTGATATATAAGTGCATATCCCTACTAACTCCTAACTTAAATTATCATACATGGTCATGACAATTAGTTCATGTTGACAATAATTAGTTCCAACAAGGGCAAAAAATAATTAACATTTGCTATTATGAAAACATTCGTGTTGTCATAGAGTTCATGTTCCATAATCCTTAGTTCTCTCCAATACTCATGCAGTCAGCAAACACTCTTCTAGAACTCATACAAGATGAACATGCTACCTACTATTCATTATGTAACGCCCCGACTTTTCCGTGTATAAATGACCAAAATGTCCCTAAGGCCATTTTTACCGGGAGAATTAGGATAACCGACCTTGGCCATCCTCAAAGGGCTGTTTTAGTATTGAACAGAGACTATGTGTGTTACGTGTGTTATGTGTGTTAATAGAGCAGAAGAATCTCATTTTTGAGTTCCTGCGCGCAAAATTATCAAAATACTCCTACGATTAATTGGCACAGAATTAATTTCTGACTGTACCCGGACTTTGCCCGGGAGTTTGAAATGTCATTTTTAAGGGATGTCTAACGTCTGTCTAAGCCTAGGTGATCCTGGGAAATTTTTGTGAAAAATTATTATTTTACCCCTAATTAAGGGTATAATGAGCTTAATTACATAATTATGAAACCTAAGCAATATTAGACTCTAATTAAAGATTAATTAATTTTAATAATTAATCTAGAGTCAAAATAATTAATTGAGGTTAATTAGGGTCTAAGATTGCTTAAAGAAACTTGAAACCCTTTTCTTAATTCAAGGATTAGTGTTATGTCAATTTGAAATAGTATTTTCTCTATTTCAATACCTTAAATAATGGGAATTGTCATGTGAAGAGATTCCTTGTTAATAAAGGTGGATTTGCACTAATTGTGCAAGAACACTCCTTAACCTTGTCTTGAGTAGCCTTAATCATTCACTTTCTCACCTAAACACCTAATTACAACTCCTAATCAAGTGCCTAATCAAACCTATTCCCTAAACCATATCATAACACAAATGAAATGAGATATTTTCCTCCCCTAATCTTCATGAAACTGGCACCACTCCTCCTCCATTCATTCCATCACATGTTGAAAATTTAACACTCAAAGAACTAAGCCTTGAGTCATACCTAGCCATACCCAAACCCATGCCTACACCATTCCATGAAAAGAGATATTTTTCTCTTCTTTCTCCCTCCAAAGACTGCCAACCACTCCTCCTCCTCTTACCCCCCTCCTCATGTTTCATTTTCTATAAATGGCTCACTCATGGAAGCTTGCAAGAACATTTGAGCATTCTTACAACCTTGGTTTTCTTTCCTTGTCTCCAAGATTTTTCTTCTTCCTCTTCATTCTTCCAAGAACCACCACCCTCAACCACCACATCTCAACCCCAAAGCACTACACAACCACCATCACCCTCCCCTAAAAACACTTAACTTTTCCACTCCTTAAGACCAAACACTCAAGACAAATCTTTCTTCCTTTCCTTTTCATCTTGGCTGAAAATCATCTTGGCCCAAGGAAGAGTTTTTCTTCTCACTCCTTTTCAAGATCAAGCTCTCTTTCATTCATCAAGACAAATATCTTTGGTAGGGAGTTATTTTAAAAAGATTTCTTTTTTTTCTTTTGTGTTAATCTTAGATTGAAATGTTGAAATGTTGATTCCCTCCTTCTCCACTTCATTTCGACTTCTTGCTTTCATCTTCTTGCCTTTCTTTTTTCGGCCTTGATGGCCTTGTTCTTGAAAAACCATGGCTTGATGATGAGGATCTTGGATGTTAATTGTAAAACCATCATTTGCTTGACCTCTAAAGCTTGAAGATTTCACTTCTAAGAGTTTTGACAAATAAAATTGTCACTTGGTTTTCTTTGATGAGTTTTACTTGAGCAAAAATAAAATAATATGTTTATGTTATCACTTAATTAACTTAAGTTCAAGACTTACCACTTTCAACCTTAGAGTTGATCGGTGTTTTAGAGTGATTACTCTATATAGGAATCTTAAGCATAAAACTTAAAAGGAATAATTGGACATTTCATTCACTTTACTAACCTTGAAGTTGATCGGTGTTTTAAAGCTATTACTCTAAATAGGAGTCTAGAGCCTAAGACCTAAAGAAATAATAAATAGAAATGTATTCATATTTATATTTCAAGTCTTTGCATTTCATATTTACATTCAAGCCTTGCACCTCATATTTATTTCCAAGTTGTCACCTAAAGCTTGAAGATAAGAGATGAAATTGCATTCCATATTTATATTTCTTGTCTAGCATGTTTATATTTCAAGCCATCACCTAAACTTAAAGGTTAAGAATGAGCTCACATTCTCATATTTATATTCAAGATTTGCATATCATATTTATATTTCCATTGCCATCACCTTATTATACCAAGATTAAAATGAGGCTTGCATTTGTATATTTAAGCTTATGCCATCACCTAAATAATCTAGTACTCAACACTTACCCTTTTCAACTTGCATGGGGATTTTGGTCCATGGAACATCTACCTTTATAAATGTAATTTGGTTTTCCAAGGAATGAGGTCCTAATAAATGATATACTGTTGTCTTGAAAAATTGAAGTATGTGTCTTACAACTTTTCCTTGAGATATATGTTAATTCTTAAAGTGTTAAAACATGGTTCACATAACCAAAATCCATTTATTAAGCTCTCTACCTTTGCTATTGAACTAAGGTTATTATTTTTGTTTCTATAAGGATAAATTTAATTATAAGTGTATTTCTTGATCTAGAATTAATTTTAAGAAAGACTAGTTACTAGAAATGCTTATTTTGTAAATTTGCATGCTCTTAGGAAATTAAATTTTAGTTTTGTTCAAAACTTTCCAGTTTTGATGTATGCTGTATGGAATGTATTTAACATGTGAAAATTGTTATTAATAAGTGTGGTAACTATTTTTAGTAACTAAAGAAAGACCAGTAACTAGAAAGAATAAAAAATGTGAACTCTAGGACTCTTTAAAATAAAAAATATGGTTTCTGTCTAGCAAGTATTAATTAAGTAAAAGGGATGTTTACCACTTAACAAATGTATAAGAATCACTCATAAATGGTTTAGGAATTAATTCTAGCATCATAGGAAAAGTTGATAACAAGAAAGGGTCAAAAACATAACTTCTAGAGCACCAAAATAGTTCATTTTCTTTTCTGGCCAAAAACTGTCCAGATTTGTTTAATGTGTTCTTTAAGGTTAATGATTAATGAGAATCTTTGAAATTGATCCCTTGGATGCACAAGAAAATAAATATGAAAGATAGGTTTACCCGATTTAGAGGTTTAACTAATTAAGGGGAATGAACGTGCATAGTTAAGAGATGATATGATTTTCAATAATCTTGGATGTGTATGTGATGATTTGGTTGGCATACTTAGTTACTAGTCATAAGAATTATTGTGGCATGATATGATTGCACTTGGAATGTTTGAGATGCGTATATTGAAGTAATACAAAAGTATGTGACATTACATGATATGTTTGCCCTCTTGCATCTTAACATGACATGCTAATGCTAAGGTGACATAAAACATATGGAAATAATCATCTAGACTCCCCGAATTAAAGGTTATGAGAGATGATCCAATAAAGAAGTGATCCTTTGGAGTCCCCGAATTAAAGGTTATGAAAGGTGATCCTAGCCCCCTATCTCGTACTTAAAAGCCGGGTGTTAACTTATCTTAAGGATAAGAATATGCTAGTGACGACTAGTGAGGTATGAGCTCATAGCCTAGAACTCTCAAAAGATGAGAGTAATAGAGTGGCCCCAAATAAAAGAAAGAAATGGTCTAAGTCACCTAAAAGATAAATTAAAGAAATTCATGTTATAATTACTATGATCCATGAGCATCACTTATGTTTGTATTTAGTATGTTACACCTTGCATTGGCATGCATTTCATGATGAGGCATGAGGCATTCATGACATCCAAGACGCATATTAAAATGAATGGGCCTTGGTAAATGGTATTTTAGAACTTAATAATTGAACCTCATGCATGCTCACTATTTTATAATGAAATTCGAGGTTCCTGAGGATGTAAATGATGACACTAGGATTGAAGGACACCCTACTAAAATTCTTTATCAAGTTTCTCACTCCCTCTATCTTTTGTTTCCATCACATCTTCAGAGGTCGATGGTGACGTTCGTGATTTATATTGACGTGCCCACTTGGGAGATGCACTACGACGCCGCCTATCGGTCATATCACTTCGTGAGTCGTTGTGCCATTCATCTTTTTGTATACATGGACCGCCTCTTTGCACACCCAGTTTCTAGCTTTCGGTTCTCTCCTGCTTCCCCTTTTGGTGATGACCTCGTCTTCGAGCATGCACGTCCTCGTAAAGAGCATACTCGCAGCACCCAGCCGACCGCTTTTGCCATCTGTGACTTCCAGGAGTAAGTACCCCACTCCCCCATGGCTCATTCAGAGACAGATCCATCTGAAGACTCAGCTACCCAGGTACCATCCAAGTTCTTTCCTCACTGTGCCCATGGAGTTTGGTGAGGGCAGTGAGGCCAAAATGATGCAGCCAATCTGTGGAGGACGAGTGAGGATGATACCCCATCGTGGAGCCCATGCCCGACCTGTGCACTATTTGGCTACTCCGGTCGAATTGGCTCAATGGGTTAGTTATGTTCCTCCCCCTTAGGGTGGGCAGCAATAGGAGCTGACAATGGTCTTGGTAGTGCTTGTGTGTATAGTCTGCATAGGATATCCTTCTTTTGCTTTTGAGGTTATCTTCTTTAGATGTACTCTCATGGGCGGGGCATTTTCTGGTCTATGTATTTTATGATTCCATTGATTCTGTTCGGATGATTGTACTTATGCTACTATTTAACTTGGTGTATGGCAGAACCTTTATTATATATATATATAATATGATGGTTGTTATGATCTAATATTGTGATTTTATTCTCAATATATATGGTTTCATGTTATTGTTTACGAATCAAACGAATACAATATTCGTCTTATGCACAGCTCATGTTTTCATCTCTTATTTCAAAAAAAAAAATTTACCCATATTTTTACTAAGTATTTTCTAAAAATTAGAATTTAGAACTGGAACAAAAGAGTAATGATTAATAATTAACTTGAATACGTCATAGGTGTATTAGGTTAAATATTAGGGTGTTACACATTACATCACAGTTACAAATTCAATTTGGGAAGCTATTCTATTTTACCATCTTCTAATAATAGGTTTGGTTCTAGCCTACTAACAAATAATCTAATATCTCAATTGGAGGTATTACTAAAGGTTTAACTATTTCTTAATGTCAAGTTGAGTTCTTTCGTTCCAAATAAATGATGATGATGATTAATATTATTATTATTATTATTTTAAGCTAGTGATAATTAAATGATACACTATTATTTTAAGAATTGTTATAATTGTTATTAGTAGATAATATATCTGAGGTCTCATATGTCTAACTGCATAACTAAGTTCTAGCGACCAGCTTAACTCTATCATATATAATAAATAATTACACACTATTTTTTTTATATATGCTACTTAAACTATCCTCTGTTCTACTTCCTATTTATAATAATAGTGACTATACAATATTCTAATTTTAATAATAGGAGAGGACTATTCCTATCACACTAAACTCTTCTCATACATACAATAGTAGTTAATTTATGCTTTGATAGTAAAACTACTATAGTTGTCGACTGATCTCTAACATCTAGTTAAGTCTCATCATGCTTAATAACAATTATCTTTTTTTTTTTTAACTGTACAACTGCTTCACTATTTACTAAATTCTAGCAAGATGATGAATTTCTTTTATGAATGATTAATATTTGGATATAGTTAACATTTGGACTATCCTAATCATTTGGACTATTATTCTGTAATAGCAACTAGCTAATACTCTAATTATAAACTAAAATAACTATTTGACTAACTCTCACTAACCAACCGAGTCCTATCATGCTATAACTAGTTACTAGCACGTTCTTGGGATTTATATAGCGTGAATAGACATATTAAACACATTCATATAGCATATAGCATTTTGATCTAAAAATCATCAACTATTCATGAGAATATCTTAAATATATTCTAATTGCAAGTCTACAACATTTGGTAAACATAATATACTGAGACATTAAGTATGCATTTAACAACATCCATGAAAACATAATCTAAAACAAGACATGGCAAATAGGCACAAATTAGCAAGCATATAACAACAATAGTTCCCAAATGTGGTCAGAGTCTTACAATTAGGGCCTATTTAACTACTTCACTTTCACTCAACTTGTTTGCAAGCTTTACATCTGCTATTCATGTTGGTCCTCTAGATTATAATTTGTTATTGTCTTTGTATATTCCTTACTCATTACTACATAGTAATTCTTTTAGCACTAGTTGTTCACAATTTATCTTAATTAGTCTTTCGCCTAATACTAATCACGTTAATCCTTGACAAAACATAACACTTAATCACACAAGGAAATCATGTATGAACCCATCTATAAAAATAAAGCCCTCAAGCATCCCTAAAGGTCATCTTAATCCTGCCTACATTGTCACCTCTAAACTTCATGACACAAGGATCACCGACTTTTACTTGACATCTCAAACTGCCTTTGTTTGACTTAGACCTATCTTGAATGATATCCGGGTCATAAGGTGTCTGTATCTCATGAAGGATACCATGGTCAATCACTTCCTGTTAGCTCCAGTTTGATGCCAGTGTGTCCTGATGTACTCGTGTAGAAAGGCGAGATTATTCTCTACTCTAAGGTTGGGCATCGGAAAGGGCGCTAAGAAGGTGGCCTCGACAAACTATGACCATTCTTGACCCCTTCTAACATTGATCTTACCTAACCATGCCCACTATCGACCTACTCTAGTCTCAATATAATCACTGATTGTTTTTTTCGGGCTCACTATATCTCGTTCTATCCGCCAAATGTAACTAGTGCTAATTAGCGTAACATTGTTATGGCAATGACGAAGACTATTTCAATTAGTAGATGACATAACTCACATGAGAAAAAGAAGCATAGCACGAGGACCAAACTATCAAGAAGACATGTGACTCTCTATTGAACCTAAATATGACTGACTCTTCTTAAAGGCCTCAAATAACATCATATTCCATGCGAATGGGTTTGCTTTCATTGACATAAATATAATGCTATTTGTGGACACTTGCTCCAGTACCATTGAGGGAAAACCATGACTCTAACACCATTTTGTCATGACCCAATTTGAGAATATGACTAGCACGTAAAGGGCTAGGTCCCCACGAAAACCTTTGGTAATGTGACTTAGCTAACATGCATAATATCAAAATTTTGTTTCAAAAACAAGACTTAAATATAAATTCTCAGTTCTAACAAATCAATTTAAATAATAATTCATGAATCTGAATTGTTCCAAAACATATAATCTAAAAATCAAGTTAAATAAGTGTAGTCTGAGCCCTATCCAAAGCTCAAATATAAAATAACTGAATACTGACAGCAGAGTGAATGCAATAGGCCTAATAACAAGAGTTTTAAACACCGCCTGAAAAAAAGATAAGTTGCGAAGCTTTAGGATACTGGGAGTAATGTTATTTGGACTCACAATGTGTGGGACACCGTGTCAACACACTCTTATTTAACATTGGATAAGATATGAGACCCAAATTAAGTGGAGTACATACCCCATTCAATGATAAATGAAAATGTATCAATATAATATCCCATAAGTTACGAGTACAAATAACATTTCTCATACTATGAGTAAAAGCAAGATTTCATTACTTTTATGTTGAGAAAATCACATTAAGACGTGTATTGACTAACATACACTTTTAATTTAATACTATATATTATCATTTAGAGATTAATTTTCATGTAGTGATAATTTAATAGAGTTTTACATTATCACCTAATATTGTATTGTCATATTATTAAAAGTTGTTGACTCTTTTATTCATTATATAAAAAGTTTTACATATAACATTATATGATTGCATGAGAGATTAAAACTATTTTAGAGTGATAATGCACCAAAATTAAATTCTATCAATTAGATAAATAATTTTAATAAAATCATATTTTAATTGAAAATAATTTTATTTGTAATACTTAAATTTAAATTTTAAAAAATTATTTCTTGTTCAATTTATCTTCGATTTTTTGACATTATTTTTTGACTTAAGTGTATAGAATATATTCATTCTAGAAATTTTTGAACAAAATAATAATATATCCCTTTTGTTAACTATACATCTAAAAATGATTTTGATCAATACTATCCAGATAATATTTTCAACTGAAATAACTTTTTAAAATAAAAGTACCCAAACATTAATCACTTGACTTTGATATGACTTTCTCATTCTCTAATATTTTTTTTTATCATTCTTTTTAGTTAATTCATCCAAACACACTAATAAGGTTAGAGAAATATATTTTGTACATAAAATATGCGTATCAAATGAGGCTATTACTACGAACTAATTTATTTTTTCATATAACACATAAAACTGTTTTTTTTTCTAAAATGTTATAATCAAGTACCATACCACTTTGTATGACGCTTATTAGGGCGGTAGGTATCGTACTTAATATTCCTATTTTAAGTCGAATGGAGATTATACTCCTAACAATTAATCCATCCGCCATTCTAATTTAAAATTTCATTTACAATCATATGAATTATAATTTACATATTATTTAATAATATTTAATGACCATTTAATACATTGAGTGAGATTTTGAATGAAAAGAACTCTTAGATACATTTATGAGGATTTGTCATCTTTCATTTTTAAGTCCCAATAACATGACTCAAGGTCGATGAAGGGTAATATTATTTTAACACCTATTTTTTGATATCTCATTCAAACACCTATTTCATTATTATTGGATGAGATGAATGAGTGAAAATGAGTGTAAATAACAATCTCATCCAATAGTAATAAACGGATGTCCGGATGGAACACCAATTTTTGTTAAAATAATATTATTGTAATCTCATTTACAGGAGTAAGATCACTTTCTGGGCATTTCCTCGTAATTGATGGCATTCTCTAACGTTGTTTCGTCAACTAAAGACAGTTTACCTGCTGTTTTCCACTTATTTTGCATGAGTTGAGGTAGAAAGCGAAGTCCTCGCACGGCATTTGCATCCCCATTGGTTGCGGCAAGTTGTTATACACGCAATACTTTGTATCACCCACCAGCTTTGAAAAGAAGATCCCTGAATAGTGATTGAAGGCTGCTTGACCCCTTTCTATTTATACCACAACGAAGTAACCTTCATGTTTCTAGCAAATCCTACAAAGTAACGAATAATACTAAAGACGAAAGAACATGTATGCTTCCTTCTGGCTGAAACATGATTCTTTGTCTTCTGTTTCTGTTTATTTTTATTTTCCTAGGATGTTCGAAACCATACTTGTCAAAAGTGACACAATAAGAAATTTTAGGCATATAAACTCAAGACAAATGTTATTTCAACATCTAAAAATAGGTGTTCAATTACAACACTCATTTCATCACCACTGAATATAATGGTGGCCCCCACTTTTTTTCACCGATTCATCACATTCAACGATGATCGAATGGGTGTCCCAATTGAACACCTATTTTTAAGTGTTAAAATAGCAATGTTCTACACTTAACAAACCACCTAACACAAAAGATTAGTCACTTTATAAACACAAGACAAATATTATTTCAATATCCAAAATGGATGTCTAATTGTTAACAATTTTTCACCAATCCATCACATCCAATGGTGAATTGGAACACCCACTTTTAAATATTACAATAGCACCACACCCCTCGGGTTTAAATAAATTGCAATGCTCTAAACTCAACTCACCACCTAACACAAAAGATTAGTCGCTTTATATAGCATATTTTATATTTGACGAATGAAGTGTACATACATGATTGTGTTACAAGGTACTTCTATTTGACAGTCACATGTGACACTACAAAACATGTCGACTTACTTAAGATCTTCAAAAACCAAAATTCCTATGAATTGGTTAGCACTTCAATTGTGTCCTGGAGAGGATACCATTAAACGGGACAGCATATTGCAGGATCCAGCAACCTCACTTGTGTCTCACATCTCGTTATCAATGATGTCCCTCATCATCTGTATTGGAATCAGTCCTTCAGTTCGAACAGCATCCTTGTTTGGATCGGGACTAATAAAAAACAGGGTAGGCAGACCACGAACCTGAAATATATATATATATATATATATATATATGGAAATTCAAGTGTTTATTTAGAAGCTGCCACATCCAAATTTCAACAGAAAAGGCAAACCAAAGACCGGCTTCTGTCTAGATCTGTGGCTAGTGGTCCCTTATGGGTCTAATCTAGACAAGAATGTAGAAACAACAACCAATAAATGAAACAGCAATGCACGATCTAACCAATTTTTTTTTTGTTTTGGTTTCACAAAGTATCTCCACCCGACTGGTGAGAGATTAATCTTATGGAGTACAATTAGATGTCCAAGAAGGGACCTCTCCTGACAGTATTTTTTCTTTTTATATTAACTCCTGAGACCGAATCTAGAACCTCATATCCCGAATCCACTTGAACCAGCAACTCATTATCACGGCTATTATCTTGGATAAGCAAACAAGATTAATGCATCAACGTTAATGATTAAATTTCTTAGCCTTTTGCTTTTCTTTTCTAATCTTGCATTTTTTTTATTTTTTATTTTTTGCATAATTACACAAGTTGATTTAATAAAACTTTTCACATGACTTCGATGGATCTCTACTGACCGTTGCTAAATGTACACATTGTATACATAAGTAGAATAGGTTTGTTACCTGCATGTCACGTGCAAATTCATATTCATCATCTGTATCAACCTTAACAATCATTGCATTTTTCTCGTACTCAACTGCAAGCTGAAAAAAATAAAAAATGTAAATATGGGAGGTTACTTTTGATCTTTCAACTCAACTAATCAACACTGACAAACACTGGAAGAAATTCTGTCCTATTAGGAACCACACTCTCAATCAGAACAAGTTGTCCTCATAAATCAAGACAAAGTTTGCAGAGCCTGATAATATAAAAGGTTTGTATGAAAATAATTGACAGTTTTCAGGGAAGGCGTTAGGTACCTAAGTTTTATCAAACGGTTATAACCAGGTTCAGGAGATTTGCTACATTCTAACAGATGATGAGTAATTGCAGCTAAAATAATGCTCCAACATGATTATTGGAATGCAACTTGTGATTTGTCCCTTTGAGCTCAGTTCATCGAATGCATCTCTTCTTACGATTGAAATAAATTAAACTATTAAAAAGAGGCTAACAATTATTATACAAGTTAGCTAACACCCCTTTTAAATTTCAGTAGAACACATGTAAGCCTATTCTGCTGGTAAACTGGTTGAAAAGTTGGCAGTCCTAGCTGCATAATGCTATTTATAATACATGGATAACATTTGTACGGTCTGAAAGGTATTGATATGTCCTTCAGTAAACTGTGGAGAAATTCAAGGAGCACAACTCCAATTACAGGAAAAACAGCCACAAAAGTGCTGAAAGGAATGCGGAGAATGCCGACAAAAAGAGAACTCAGAGAAGCAAGTTGCCTTCACTGCTCTCTGGTTATAACCACACAAAATCCTCCCACTTACCGAATGCCCTCCTCTAGGTAACCAACTTCCTATTATCAACTCAGATTCTCCACACAATCAACATTTTCCCTTCCAAATTCTTGTGTCCCTTTCTGTTATGCCTCCCCCCCCCCCCCCCCTTTTCCCTCTCTTCTCTCTTTTTTTTTCCTCAACGTGGCTCATTCACTGATTGCCCAACCTTGTCTCTCTCTGACTTTCTATTCTAGCACACACATGAGCTAATCCCCTCACCTAAAGGAAAAAAAGACTAAGGCCTCCTTTGTGCTCTTTACAACTTTACCTTTTCCCTTCTTTTGGATGTTTCACAAAAGATTCAAAAACTACATGTAATTCTTGCTTACAAAAGTTTCACCGGTACCAACAGGTAGATGAAACTATATCTATAGATGTACTTATTTGGCTGTACAGTACATTATCAAATACCTAAGATAATTACACAAGTAAAATATGAACAATTAATATATGATGGCGTGTTTCAGCCATCTTAAGAATAGTTTGACTGTTATTGATCATACTGCATTAGGTGCGGAAAAAATGAGAAATCAGTTCTGGTCTATTCAGATTCAAATTTGAAGATCCTCAAATTATTATGATGCATACAAACTTCAAATAATTTCATTATTGCAGCCATTAGAATTCCAAAGGGGTATATGAATAAAGTTTACTAGGAAATTACGACTGCAAAGTGGTAAGAATAGAGTTAAGAACTCAAATGAAACTGATTATAAGGCATGCACAGCCAAGTTTTAGGCACGGAAAATAAGAGAAGACCATGCCCAATGTGGGTAAAGGTCTTGAGTTTATAAAGAATCCAATAGTGACGATAATACAAAGGGTATAAATACCAAGGTAGCTAAGATCGTGATCTTCCTCGTGAGATCACACAATCCCCACACAATCCCACGCTTCCACCACCCATCCACAATCCTAATTCCACCTTTGGACGCGCCGCTGCCTCCTCGCCATGGGATCGCCAGGGAAGCTCATGGGATAGTTGGAATCGCGCAATCTTTGCGCGTCGGCCAGTTCCATCGCCTGAGCTTGGCCAAACAGCCCAACCCAGCCCATTTCTCAAAGCCCCCCGAAGAAACCCTAATGGGTCTGTCCTCTCCTCTCAACGGCGGTTGTTCTCACTCCTGATCTGTCCCTCTCACTCTTCGATCTCTCTCAGTCCCTCTGGCTCTCCACGTCGTTGCTCTGGCATCTGCTCCGGTCTCCATCTTCATTCTTCAGTCTCTGCTTCTCCTTCCCTGTTATTGATTTCTGTCTGCCTCTCTTCTCTCTACGCGACACAACAACACCAAGCCACCAACTCTCCGGCATGGTTGATACCCATCGCCGGCACCGCTCTTCTCTCCTTTCTCAATTCACTCGACTCTTGAGCTAGTGAGCTCACAAACAAGGTGAGCTCCAAACTTTTTCTTCTCCTTGGTTTTTTTTTTTCTTTTCCAAAATGCATGCTGTTCAGCCTGTTCTTCTTTTAGTATACTCTTAAAAAAAATTTAATTTTTTGATTGGGAGTATTTTTGTGTTGGATTATGTATTAGGTATTGTTTGGGTAGGCAAAATATCTTCAAACACTGCTGGTGTGGGGGGCAATGGAGGTTCTAGTTTTTGTGGTGTTGTGTTGGGGGGGAGGGGGGGCATTATATTAGTTTGGTTTGTTTTCTTTAATGTTTTCAATTCATATGATATCAAAAACTTGTAGGTTTATTGCACTTTATGCTATGATTTATGGATTATGAGTGTATGACTTATGGCTCTTGGACTATTTGCATTTTCAATTGAAGTTAAGTATGTTAGTTGTGCTATTTTTGCTTATTTATATTATGTTATATGAAACATATATGTATATGTTAGTTCTGGTAGGATCTTATGATCCGTGTTACGATTTCACATTTTACGATTTTATATCTCCCATCCGATCCCAGGTAAAATCTTGATCTTAGCTACCTTGATAAATACACTTAAACACAATAAATGTGTTTAATACATATTCTTAACAGACATTGACTGATTCATCCTCATTTTATAACAAGCATAGAAGCTCCTTCAAATACTGCTCAAGAACATGCTTGAATATATTAAGTTACTTTTGACATCATCCTGAAAATCAATAAATCCAGCACATGACACAAGCTCCAGACCTAAGCACATTTAGCATGCAGCTGAAATTCCAATATATAATATAAAAGCATTAATGTGCAACAAAAAATATTTCAGAATATTTGTAGAAGTGATGAAAACAACTTACCCAGCCTGGTCATATGGATAAGGCAATAAAAGGCAAAGATAGTTATTAAAATATTAATCACTTCTGTCAGAACTTTTGCACTTAAACTAATTTTTGTCGTTAGTTTCATCCTTATGAGGCTTGTATAGCCAAATTTTAGACACTCTGAATAACTAATCATTTTAAAACTATAGAGGCTCCTTCAAATACTGTTCCATAGCAATAAATACACCGTATGTCTTTATTTTGTCACCGATCAGCCCTAACCAAACACACTGTCCAACAGAGGGAATCCCCTAAATTTGGGTGAAGGTATATGAATAAGATTTAAAATTCCTTGCCATACCAGATAGTTAAGACACGATGTTATACCTTCCATTAGCATTGAATTACTACATTTACAATAATAGCTAGTTTCTGCAAATAACTGAGTTAAATTATGTCAAAAATTGAACTTCCAAGTTTGCAAACCAGATATGGCCATGTGTTAAGTTAAGAACAGTGTTTGTTAACAATGTTCTTGCAATAAATACACCATATTCTGTTAGCGATCAGCCAAACCAAATAGAATGGCCAAGACGCACAAACAAAATTTCAAATTCATTGGCATACTGGATTCCAATAATGAACTAAACAATTTCATGAAACTAAATCTATTCAAATGCAAAATGACAGTAAAAGATTTTCAATATAAGACACGCCATTATCACTTCCATTAACATCCAATTAATGCAACAACCGTTAGTTGCCATGAGTAATTGAGGTCAATATTGTTAACAATTGTGTTTACAAACTTGTTAAGAATCTTTTACTTACAAGTAGATCTTTGTTCAATATTATAAGGAATTTAATCTAATTAATACCACTAAATCTTCAAAATGATTAGAAACTCAAAATGACGACACTATCTTCAACAATCTCTGAGGCTATTAAATAACAGAAAAACTTAACTTAAAACAAACATTTTTCCTGCTTGGAAATTGAAACCAACATCAGATAGAGCATTCAAGCATATACAAAATCAACACATTCCCATAGTCAAATCAGAGCAAGAGTTAGTTAAGCATTTTCCTTATCAATTAAACCACGTACCATCTCAAGTTCTTGAGCCATTAAGATGCATGGTCCACACCATGTTGCATAGAAATCAATAATAAGAGGCACAGTTCTTTCTCCCTTCACCAGCTCTTGGATTTCCTGAGCTGAAAACTTTTTCTGTAAATTCAAAATAACATAAAATGGCATTATTACTAGTTACTATGGCATCAAACTTCCAGTTAGTTCATTTTTTTTCAGAATAGAAGAAACAGAGCATAAACACTAGAAACCAAAACCAGCAATTAAAGACAAAGAAAAAGTTTTTCCTTTTAGGAATAAAAAAAAGAAGGTTTCTTCTTTTTCCTGTTCTATATCTCCTACACTTGTACTGCAGGAGTAGGAAGCTAAAAGGAAACAGATGAGAAAAAGAAAGAAAAAAAAAGACGCATAAATTGAGAAATGTGTACAGTTAACAACAACTCAGCAAGAGAAAACAGCTATAGCACGTGAATTTGAACCTTCTTTTTTTTTAAGTATACGCCCAATTCGCTCCCTGATAAAAAAAACAAGGGACAATATAGTCCCTCAAGATCCAAAGTCCACTCGGATCTCTCACCATTCAAAATGTGGGAAACTTTTAGTCCCTATGAAGAAGAATGTTACTCCCTTTGTTTGTCAAAAAATTTTCAGATTCTTTTGTTTTAAAATATTTATCCCTTTGTTTATCATATAACGGAAGCATTTTGTTCTAAATTATTTTGTTTTAAATGATTAGCACTCTGAGTAGGCTTTCAAATCTTGAGTAGTGATTGTGAAACTGGGGATTTTGTCCTTTTGTTTTTGATAATTTTTTTATTACATGGACTCATAAAAGTGAAGACCAAGCCAACAATTAAAAACTGAAAAAAGAAATCTTTTACCCGTTCAGTATCTCCTAAATATCTGCTGTAGGAAGCTAAAAGGAAACAGAAGAGGCAAAAAAAACAAGTGACGCATAAATTGAAAATAAAAAATGGTTATGGTTAACAGCTAGAGAAAACGGTTATAACACATAAATATGAACCCTTTTTTTTCTTGTTACGTAGGACCCATAAAAGTGCAAAAAAGAAAACAAACCCAGAAATAATAATATGATAAAAATTGAACTGTTAGAGGTGGCATACCACGAGGTAGTCCTCTCGGACATATTTTCCTTGGGGTGGCTTGCAAAGCAACTTTCTGGGCAGTGTGGAGAGTGAAAGAGGCCTATTGCTGGTGTCTGCAGTTGTGAAGAGAGGACAGCGTTGTTGCTGGGTTAGGGGAAATGAGGGGTCAGATAGGGAAACGCAGAGTGGTTTGGAAGTTATGGCTGAGATGGGTGAGAGTGTGGCCACGATGTGATGATGAGGAGCATGATGGCAACGGAGAAGAGCCATTGTTGTTGTGGGGGAGAAAGAGTGTTATGTGACAGTGTGTTAGTTGGGACTTTGGGAGGACAAAGGAGGGGTTTTGTATTTTGTTATGGGGTTTACCATATCTACTTCAGATTTTAGAATTTAGAACAGGGTCGTCTTTTTTTTTTTTTTGACGGGGACCAGGGTCTTCTTGATAAATGCCAAAATGGCAAAATCAAATTAGGGGAGACAATAATTTATTAAATTGTTTATAGGCGAAACACTGCCAATTTTACTTTCAATGTTTTTTTTTTTTTTACTAAAGTAAAAGAGGCCCCAATTGTTTTTGTTATTTTTATGTTTTAATAGGAAAATTTAAATTGTCTAAGAGTGCATTTGGAAACCACTGAAATTCAATTCTATAAGAAATTGAACTAAATTACATGCTTTGAAAATAACTTAAATGAAGGAATTGAAATCTCACGGGAATTAAAATTCAACAAAATTAAGGAATTGAAATCAAACCAAAATACGTATGATTTGATACATGAATTGAATTCCAATAAATAAAAATACCAAAATAACTTTAATGTTTTATTCATAACCTATGAATAAAAGATAAAATAGTAAAAATAATTAAATTAATTCATTTTTAAATTCATTCCAAACTAAGAAATTCAATTCAATTCAATTCTTTAATTTGCTGACTCATTCTAAATATAAAAATTTAATTTAATTTCATCTCATTAAAGATTTTCAAACACTTAGTGTTTGTACCGAGAGTGAGTTTTCGTTTTTTCCGGTGGATAAGATGGTAAAAAATAAAGAGTAAATTATACTTATTTCCTTTGTGATTTGTTAAATTCAGCTCAATTCTTTTCTAATTATCCACCCTATATTTACCTTCCCTAATTTATCAACTTTTGAGAAATTATCAAAAATGACCACACCCATTTCTTTCAAACTTGCCAATCTCATCCCCATTTCCTCTCCCCTCCCCCCATCAGCCTGTGAAAAATATTCCTACCCCATCGTCATGAGTCGGCTTGAAACACTAAGTCTATAATTGGAAGATTTATTTAGAGGGAAAGGAAATAGTCATTAATGAAAAAGAGAAGAAAGATGAGTAGTGGAGTAGAGAGTGAAAGACCACTTTATTATTTGAAAATTTATAAAATGAGTGAATGAAATAAAAAGATGTATAAAATTTTTTGTTCACTTTTATCCCTTTTATTTTATAAGTATATTTTATATATAAGAGAATTCAAAATGGCAAAGAAATAAAATCATCCTTGAAGCTTCCTTGGCCTCCTTGACCTCCCAATTTGGGGGGTAACAAATCACCGTTAAGGATGGCTTGGAAGGGCATCCCTCTCCCTCAATATTCCTCTCTCTCCCTTCCAAACTTTTGCTTCCAAACAGAGTTTATACAGCCATACCCTCCTACTCCCTGCCACTCCCTTAGTTTCTGTGACTCCCAATCAGACCCTAAATCTATAGCTAACTTATTTCACGATTAATATACTCTCATTAATTTTTTTTCTTAAAAAAAAAAGGAGGAGGCATTGTTACACTTGACAACTACCGAACCTTCTTTAGCCATGCTCTGCGCCTAGAAATCAACTTTCCCCAAACTGAATTCAAGCAAATGGCTTCATCCATATAACAAGCCAACGTTCTTGAGCGTCAATTAATGGGGCCATCGTTCCATTAAACCAACAATAATCTTGCTATTGCATGAGCTTGGTGAATGAGGGATAAAATTAGATTTCAATTTGACATTAATCTTTTTCGGGGTTTATGAACAGAACGAGAAGATGAATTGAAGAACTGCAAAATAGGACCTTGTGAGGTCTGCCAAAAAATCTAGAACCTTGGGGTTGTCACTCCTACGCCTCAAGACAAGGCTAATCCTGCAGAAAATCAAAATCATTGGATTATCCTTAATTTATAGGATGAATGAGATTATGATCAGGAGGGGGATCAGATACATTTCAGGGGCAGGAATCATTTTTCGGCGTTGGTGGGGATGGGGTCAGGGGAGAGGAAAAGGAAGAGACGAGGGTGGGAGATTTGAATGAGAAGGGTGGAAGCATTTCTTATAACTCATAAAAAATAAGTAAATGAGGAAAGATTAGTGTACATTGGACAATTAAAGAGAAAATGAATTGAATTTTGACAAATCTCAGAAAGATAAGTGTAATTTGTCAAAAAATAAAATAAAATAAAAGGAACTACAAACGATTAGGATGACGTTTGACATGTTACCTAATAAGATTAGGTACTGGTAATATAAATTACTACTTCGAAAGATTGACATTACGCATATGAATCTAACTATCAATTCAAACTACCATATTTAGTATAGAAAAAATATTATTGGATAATATATGTTTTAACTAATATAGAAGCAGCAGTAGTAGTGATAATAATAATTAATAGTCGTAATAGTTAATTATTTTTTATTAATATTATTACTAACTAATTATTATAAGGATAAATCAATAATAATAATAATAATAAGAGCTTTTACACATTTAAAATTTAAAAAAATGAGATATTATATATCTACCAGGATCTAAAAGGTATTATGGATATGTCATGTTTTATATTATATAGAAATCGATTTAAATTGATTTTCTTGTTAACCCATCGAGTTTGCTTTACATTTGTATACAAATCAACTTAAATCAATTTTAGAAACATGTCAGAATGTGTTTGAATATTTCAAAAATTGATTTAAATATACTTTTGAAACACCCTGACACATTCTGACATATTCCTAAAATCGATTTAAGTCGATTTCTTCATTTTACAATAATCAATGGATACAACTTGACCATCTAATTATAACGCCTAGTTTTTGATATTCGCTTAGACTATTAAAAAAAAGACATTGCCATATAATGAATAATCAATCATATTTAATTTATAATTGTCATAACATTTATTCTGTAAAAATTAAACTACACAATCCTATACTCCTAAGCAACCAAACAATATATTAAATACATTCTATCCTATAAGAGAACAGGTGTTTCTATTCTATATGAGAACAAGTGCGTCATACACTATATACTTATATAAAACTAATTAAATTTAAATTATAATTGTCATAATATTTATTCTAAAAAAATAAATTTGGTAAAATCTTGTAATCTAAATCAACTAAACAATAACATATTAACTATATTCTATCCTAAAAGAGACAGTGTAATCTACGCACAAAAAATCTATAAAGTTAAGGCGCCTACTGCCCTGTAGTTGGAAGTCAACACCTTTAACTGCAATTGTTAAGGTGGAAGTATATGGGCATGACACACATGATAAAATTCTGTGGCTAAATGCTAAAATGGTCTTCCCTCACTCTCAGTCTCCTTCCTATGCTTCCCCCTCACTCCTTTACCTCTGCCACACCCCTCTTCTTCGATAACCTTCGCCATTGAACTGTCTCCTCCCTTCTCTGAAAATCACAGATTCATGTTGTTGTTATGTCTTCGCCTAGTTGCTCTAAAGGCTCCTCCATTTAAATGCAAAACTTCTGAGAAATTTTCAAGAATTGAAAAAAAATAGTAGAGTTAGAATTGAAATACCAAAAATTAAAAAAAAGGAGCAAGTTAAGGAAGTTAAAGGCTTGTTAGTGGTACTAAAAGTTCACGAATAGGTTTATAACAAAATGCAAGCTCTTAAACTAACTGGATCTAGCTGAGAAAAGAAGGAGAAGAATCTGAAACCAAATGAGAATGAAAAAGCCTTAAAAGAGGCACCATAGGTGAGTAAAGTGGTGTTTGACTATTTGGCATGTGACCTACTTGGAATATGCAGAGATCTAGTAGCAGAAAAAGACACTAGAACTGAAACCGAATCTGAGTTTGAGTAACATTTGAAAATAGGAGGAAGAGAAAGAAAGAGGGAGGGGAATTTTCATTATGAAGGTGAGGGAGTGGGTAATGTAGGTGTAGCAGAAAAAGAAAAAAGGGTGCAAGTGAGGAAGGGGTGGTGATGGTGGTGGCGGAGGAAGGAGGAGATGGCTTGGTGGTGACGGTCATCAGAGGAGGAGGGGTGAGGCAGAGATGAGCAGAATGAGAATGAAAGTACATAGAGGAAGGAGACAGAGAGTGGTGTGGAAAGTGCTCGGTGATTTGCCACATAATTGATTTCATTTAACCACATTTATAAAATGTGGTTAAATTTGACTACATCAAAAGCCATTGACTACCGGCTATGGGTGAGAATCCACCTAAAGTTAATTATATTTAATTTTAGGTTTAATTAATCCATCAGTCCTTATAGTTTCATCAAATTTTCAATTTTGGTCCTTATATTTTAAAAGTTTTTCAATTAGGTCCCTATATTGAAAATAAATTTTTAATTGGATCGCTGATCCCATTATCCGTTACAAAAATGTTAGTGTTGACGAGGTGACATGCACCTTTATCTTCGTCTTCCCCCTTTCCCCTATCATCATCATCATCACCACCACCCCAAAACCCTATCACCACCACTATTGTTGTTCTTTAATCTTCATTATCATCATCTTCTATCATCACCACTACCTTATTCATCATCAATCATCACCACCACCCCAATAATTTTAGTTTCTCATTATTTTTTTCACTGTCCAGGAAAAAAAAACAATCTCGAACCCCAGCAATACAAGCCACTGCCGCTACCTGAATGCCAGCAACCTCCACCCATCTTGAACACGCCGCAAGCCACCTGAGCCACCACCACCACGTATTCCACCCCCTGGACCTCGAGTCGCTATCGTGACAACAAAGCCCCAATCTATTCCCTTTGCCATCCCCATGCCCCTCTGTTCAACAAAGCTCATCAGTAATAATTGACTTAGTAAGAAAGCCAAAAAGCAAGACACAGAATGAATTTGGAGCTGAAGAACAAAAATCACAAACACAGATCACACCAGAGAGTCAACAAGAACCACCGATCTTAGTACTAGAACCAGATCTAACCAGAACAAGGATAGAGACGTCGAAGTAGAGCGTGGCGTCCGAGTTGCTGGTCTTGGCACTCATGGAGGTTCGATCGGCGTCTCTGGAAGGAAGGTTTCGATTCCAATCACGGAATAAGGACTCTGAAGGGCAAGGCTTGGCGGAGACATGGCAGAGTGGAGGCTTGTCGGAGCTGAGTCACGGCGGACAGAGTCCTGATGGAGCAGCGACGCGGCAGTCTAACAAAGTGACGCAATGAAGAAGGGTTGCAGTTCCTCAATTTCGGTAGCCTCCGAAAATCAACCACGAAGATGAAGAGCACTACAGTCTCGCTAATGAAGATCTGACCGTGATGGTGCTTCACTGAGAAGAAGGATGGCTACTCGATCTGCTATTGATCTATGCACCAGTGAGTCCGCCGTGCGAGGATCTGCAATTTTCTCAACTCCGGTTGCTTCAGCGGGATTGCCGCCGGCTAGGAAACCAGCGTGACCGCCGGTGTGGTAGTGATGGCTCTCTCTCTCTTGTTGGGCATGGGGATGGGAAAGGGAACAGATTGGGGCTTTGCTGTCATGATGGCAGTTTGACTTGGAGGGGTGAGATGCTGCGATGGAGGACATTTGGTTGTGCGGGTGGTGTGTGGCGTTAGTGAAAGGATATTGTGGAAGAATATTTTGGTAAATCTAACGCTCTTGTGACAAATAACAGCGTCGGATCTAATTAAAAATTTATTTTAATATAAAAATATAATTAAATATTTTTAAAATATAAAAATCTAATTAAAAATTTAATAAGATTATAGGTACCTTAATTTTATTTGACACTTCATTTATTCTACAAAAATTAAATTTCACTGCATTTCATTTAAGAAATTATGTAATTACAAATATCAGATTATGACTTCGATTTTGTAGCCATGGTTTTATTGAACACTGAATATCGATTAGTCTACGAAATATGAGAGAAAGTTTACTGAGTCGATATTAAAATTATGTTTAATTCTCCAATATGAAGTTTTTATGCATAAGTCAGCTCCGCACGTGCTCCCGTCTCCGAATTGGGTCGTGAAAACAACAAACATTCAAATATCAAATTTGAGCCACCACAATATGAAGGAAATCAAAACAGTAGCAGATCAAGAACATGGAAACCGCGGTGGTGGAGGCGCGACAGCAACCGGAGCTTCACCAGATGGAGGAAAGACGGAGTCCGAGAAGAGAACGTAACCGCCACGGGAGCCGCAAAGGCCAACGGAGGCGGGAAGCGAAACGCCATCGCGATAAGGGTGGATCGGCAATGCAACGGTTCCGATGCTCCTCCAATGGCGGCAAGGACACTCTCATTCATGCGTTGACGGCAGCGTCCACGATGAACATAACGCTGCCTTGGATGGAAGACGGTGGGATGAAAGGGAAGCGCAGCGACAACTCTACGGTTGAGGGTTCTGGAAGCTTTCCTAATGGGCTTGCATCAAGCCCAATTCACAAAAGAGAAGGAAATGGGCTACTATTTTTGTGAATGCCAAGCTTTCCTTTTGTCAATGGGCCAAGCCCCTTCCTCTGTGCCATTTGTTTCTTTGAGTCCAACCCCAATTTAGTAGAAACAAAGCATTGGGCTTGGTTTATTTACAACCATAAGATCCAGGAGGAAATTTTATTTTTTGTGCGATAGAGTAGGTGTAATTACTTGTTTCATTTTAATAATTGTAATTTGTAGTTACGGTAACTAGGAATTAAAGTGTGTTTCTCCTTTTTCTCCAAACTTGAGGCCTGAAGTTGTATTGAAGGAGAGGGTATGTAGAATGTACAAATGGGCCCAAATAGCCCAATTAATGGGGTTAAAATTAGTAAAGAGGAAAGATTATAAATAGGGGCATTGGGTGTTGTAATTTGTAACTAGAACTGAAATGTGACTGGATTCTCCCTTTCTTGAGTTCCTTTTGTCCGTCCAAGCCTCTAATTCTCCTTCCTCTGTATTCAATAGCCTGCATATGTTGATGGGTTATCATTGATCAGTAATGTAGGATATTTCTTTGTTATTACATAGCTTATAGGGAGATAAATATCTGACTATAGATCTATCATAACTTAATTGGTATTAGTCTTAATTGATATCAATTTAATTTTAGCAAGTATTAAATTAGTGAATATGATAATAATCAAAATTTAAATTAAGGGAAAAAATAAAAATTTAATTCAATTTTTATTTTATCTCATGATTCAAATTTAAACTCTTAGAATGATTAAATGTCTGATTTAATTAAAAAGAAATCCATGCATATAAGTCATATATCTAAAAGCTTAATTAGACTAAATAAGAAACTGCATTATGTATTTATTTTTTATATTATTTACACAATGAATATACAAAAGTAATATATGAATATAATTTACTCGATCAATTTCTTAGCATCTAATCAAAATCAGTTTCTTAAGTAGTTATTTAAGAGTAATTGTTTTGGAACTTCCACTTAAGGTATAAGTGTTATGTGTTTGAGAAATTTAGTAGGCAAGAAGGTTTGGAGAAATAAGGCTTTAAAACTTGATTAGTGGCTTTGAGTTTTTGTGCTATTGTTCAAGTTTAATGGGCACGGGTGGGTAAAATAAATATATCTTCATATTTTTGTGTCTCCTAGCATATAATATGTGTGTTATAGATTGTGTAAGGACAATATTTGAGTATTGTGAGAAATCTATTTTGTATATAATTAAGGTTATTCGTAATTTTTGTTAATTATAAAATGTGTTCTTATAGATTAGATATTTTAGTTTATTAAAATAATGTAAATGACTAATTATGTAATAAAACTATTCACTTATTCTCTTTTATTATTAAATAAATTTATCTATCGAAATAGGTATATTTTATAAAATAAGATTTTTATTGTCCGTTAAAGGCCATCTACTGAAATTTTCTCAATTTTATCTATATGATACTCAAGTTAACATACCAAATAGAATGAATAATTTCAAGAATATATTCATTTATACTTCTCTTTACTTATTTATTTAATTATTAGCTATATAATTATTTCAAAATAAATTCATATATTAAATTATATTTTAATTTATTAAAAATGACATAATAGGAAAGGAGATGCAAATAAAATGGCATAATTTAATGTTATTTATATTTTTACTAATTATAACATATATCTTAAAATTGATATTTTAGGATTTTTACCCATTTAAAATAAAAAAAATATTAATTACGCAAATAAATGGAAAAAATATTAATTACAGATATAAATCATTTTTAATATATATGAATACACATGGGCTCCCCGCGTATTCCAAATGAACATGAATATGCATGGGACCCTTGCGTATTCATGTTTTAAGTGAATACGCAAGGGCCCCATGCATATTCATGCTCATTTGGAATATGTGAGGAGCTCATGCATATAAATATGTACCTTTATATCACTTTAATAATTTAGTTATTTTTAGGTGGATGATTTGCTAACAATGATAGTTATTTTTTTTGCATTTTATTTTATTTAATTTATAAGTTTAATATCAAACCACAACTGAACCTTTAATTAAAAATTATTTAGTTTCGGATTTATGGTGGTAAAATTTAAACCTTCAAAATCTATATATTTAATTAATTTAAGATAGTTTGTGTTTAAAATTAATATTGATGACTAATTCTTTAATGTTTTGTTTTTTTTATTATGGATTGATATTTGGTAACATATTTATTTCATTTATACAGCTGCATCGAGTATTGCAAATTAAGCGTCATGTGACTAAGACTCCATGCTCACATGGAGTATTATACACGGCAGGTAGGGTTTTGGGAGGTTGCCAACTTTGGTATTCGATCGCCAGGTATTTGATCTCTTTATGGTAACATCCTAATTTTTAACCCAATACTCTAAAACATATTTAGGTTAATCATTAGTCTATTACATCATAGTTTCCTTCTTACTTCAAAATACTTAACGAAAAATACTGGTAAATTTTTTTTGAAATATGAAAGGAAAGTAAGAGCCGCACGACACAATGAGCAATGAAGCACGTAAGGAAATAAAACAAGCATCTCATAAACATCATAACATAAAGCAAGTAAAAGCACATCACAATAAAACTGAACTACATATTTATATAATATGATATGCCCACTCATGGAAAGTGGGATTTAGTTTAGTACAATGGGAAACAAATACATCAAAAGGAAAATACAAGGAAAGTGTGAAGGAAAGCATAAAAGCAAACTCCACTACCCAAGTGCAACTAAAGGGATAACCTCTACACAAAAGAAGGTTTATCCTCATCTAAGTGGTGTGTGCACTGTCCGGGTACTCCATCGGTCATCCGCCACCCCCTACTGACGTCCATCCCGCTAGCGAGGCACATATCCGGCAAACTGGGCGAGCTCCTCCGGCGTGTAAAGGCGAAGCGGGGATCGGGAATGACCCCCACGATGTGGTCGCATCTCCGGTCGTCGTGCTAGCCGAGGCTGAGTCACGGTGTCCTCATTTCCCTCCCTCATCAGTGGTGGAGTGGGGGCAGAGCTTTCGCTGTATAGATGGGTAGGCGGGTCCTTCGACGAGTTGGTCTCCGAAAAGTATGTCCGGGGCACGTGGTCGGGATAGTCGCGCATGGCTAAGGCGACGGTGTGCATGCGGAGCACTATCTCGTTGTGCGTAAGTGCGCGCTCAAAAATCCGCTCGTCATCGCCGTAGGGTGCTGTCGGGGAAAAGCGATGGGTATGTACGGGGTGAGCGAAGGGACGTCCAATGAACATGAAGACTCGCACCGTGCACTGTCCCTCAAAATGGTATGATCTGTGCTCCGGATCATAGTACACCTCCCACATTGGGGTGTCCACAAAAACTACGAACGTCGCCATCTGAAGACGTGACGGGAAGAAAAGATAGAGGGAGTGAGAATCTTGCTAAAGAATCTCAATAAGGCTTCCTACTACCTAGGTGTCATCATCTACGTCCTCAGGAACCTTAGGTTTAGTGTACAAAGTAAGTGAGCATGTATTAAGTTCATTTTTAAGCTTTCAAAACATAGTTAGCCAAGGTCCATTCATTTTAGTATGATTCCTAATGTCATGGATGCAACATGGTAAAGAATGTATACATGGCTCTACTTAATGCAAGAATAGTAATCATAACATTAAGAACATCATAATAGTGGCATAAAGTGGCAATTGAAATCTCATATGGGAAAACTTTGTGATATAATCATCATACTTTACTTCCTCATAGGTCACCCTAAAAGACATTCGTTTTGGGGGTGCTTAGTCGAACCGGTGTCACTCAAAACGTGTCACATCTCTAGGTTATGAGCTCATACCTTAACTAGTCGTCACTAGTTTTTACTTATCAATCCCGATAAGCGTATCATAATCATAATCCCGACTATCTAGTACAGGCTAGGGGGCATTTCTTGGGGGTGCTCGGCCGAACCGGTGTCACCCAAGAATACATCTTGGTACAGATGTCACATGAGTTCTTTGGAGGTGCTCGACCGAACCGGTGTCATCCAAGAACTCATCTTACCTCATATCTCATAAAAAGAACCTCATAGGTTTTTCAAAAACTTTCTAAATTTACTTTATGCCACATAAACAAATAAAACATGCACCCTCAACTACAATTCCATACGTTTACATAATCATTCTCACATAAAACATACATTCACATGTAACATTGAAACTCATTATGCTCTTGATCCTACGGTATCTTATGCTTTGACCCTTATGGGCCTTAAACTTTAGATGTAATTATTCTATCATTCTCTATCAACCTCTTATGCACCTAAGGATTCTCTTCTAACAAATTTTACTATCATTTATGTTCTTCAATGAATCTGGGAAGCACCATACTCCAAGGGCACAGTTATATATCTATGATTACGGGGTTCTAGAACTTACGTTTTAGACCCTTTCTTAGTTCCGTCTTAGCCTAAGGCGCAATAAACTAAACCTAAACCAATTATGAGGCATTCCTATGCCTAAGAACTAATTATAAACCATGTTTGCCATATTATGAGGTTGCTGGATAGAATCCAGAAATTAAATGTTCTAAGAGTTCTAGAATTGCATTTTTACGGTTTTCTAGTTACTAGTTTTTCTATAGGTGTTAAAATTCAATCCTACTTCAAATGTAACCAAATTTTTCATGATTATTCAATCCTAAACTGATTGTTATCATACTAAAATAGTTTTGGCATTGATTAAGATTAAAGGGGTTAAACACGTATTAAATTTCAATTTTACGATTTTTCTATGAAGCTAGTTTCTCCCCTAACATGCATAGAAGTATTCCTACCTCATCATATATCATTTTCACACATTCTAACACATCAAAACATCATCATACAACAACAAACATATCAGGTCAGAACCGAATTGTTCAAGTCCAAAAGAACACATAATTTGACATTTCTAAAACATATAAGTTGCTAGTTTCCCTTGGAATCATTTTAGAACTTCTAAAACTCTTTACAAACCATTTTATCTTATCAAGAGGCTAAAAATAACCTTAGGTCAGTAACCAATTTAATACTTCTTTAGAAGAGGAATAAGATCATAAATCTTGTTGGTCATAACTTTATAAATCTCATCAAGCTTAAAGAAAATACTAGGACATAGGTTGTTGGCCTTTGTAACTAGATGGAACTCATTCCAAGCTCATCATTGTTACTTGGTCGAAATTATACATCCAAAGAATGCTTCCATATTAAACTTTAACTTGAGATAAAATGGAAAAATCTTTGAGCTCTAAGGTCTTTAAGTGGCGACATAATATAAACATGTCATGCACTTCATTTTTATTTTTCATTACAAAGTAAAGTGAGAACTTTAAAGTAAATATGCAAGACTTAATAAATATGCAAGGCTTGAAACTTAAATATGCAAGACTTATAAGTAAATATGCAAGGCTTGGAATTTAAATATGCAAGACTTGAAATAAATATGCCATGCAAGTTCATTTTTTTTATTTTAGTGCTCTAAACCCAGCAACAATCGACTTTAAGGCCGAAATAGAAAGGCTTTGAGAATTAATTAGGTGATAATGCAAGCTCTCGTTTTAAGTCTTTATGTTCTTTAGTGATGAAAAGTAAATATGCTAGATAAGAACGTAAATATGAGATGCACTCCATTCCTTATCCTTTAACTTTAAGTGATGGCTTGGAAAATAAATATGAATGCAAAGCTCAAAGTAAATATGCAAGTTTATTTTATTTCTTGTTAGAGCTCCTACAAGACTTTTAGAGGAACTTTAACCTTAACCCAAACTCATCATGACAAGGTAAAGTGAGGTTTAGAGTTCTTAGAACTCAAGATACCATTTCTTGAAAATATAACCATAAATGAACTTTATAACACCTTTATGAAAACTCAAGCTTTAGAGATTTCTTTGTGGTGAACATAAAGTCACCAACTAGAACTCTCATCATCAAGCTATCATGTTGGACCACTCAAGTTGATTGGCCAAATTTTTTAGAGAAAAGGAAAAGAAAGAAACCGAAACTTAAGAGCAAGGAAGAACCATTTTGAAACTCTAGAGACCATGATCTTGATGATGTATTAACACAAACATCATGAGTCCTCATCATTGAGTTTATGTAACTATTTTAAAACATCATCAAAGTTAAAGATTTCAAGGTTCAAGAGAGAAAGATCTATAAACATTTTTAATTAAGAACAAAGATCAAGCTTTAGAGGTTGTTCAAGTGATGAACATCATCATAAAACCCTCATCATCAAGCTCTCATTCCTTTGTTTTCAAAGGCTCATGGCCGAAAATGAAGAAGGAGGAGAAGAAGAAAAGAAGTTCCAAAAAAATTCAAGAGAAACTATGAACACATAACTAGATTAAGAACTTAAATGAAAGAAACTCTTGAAAGAAAATCCCTACCAAGTGATTGGAGGTTGATATGAGAGAAGAGGATGAAAAACTTGAAGAACTTGGACACTTGAACTTTGAGAGAAAAATAAAACTTTGAAGTGCTCTTTGAAAACTTACACTTAGCAAATGAACCCAAAATGATGCAAGTTCACCCAAGCATGCTATTTATAGAGAAATGAAACAAAATGAGAGGTGTAAATGGGGAGGAAGGCTTCAGCCATTTACAACACAAGGAGGAGAAAATATCTTCTCCAAGGTATGGTTCAAGGCATGGTAGAAGGCATGGCTAGGTATGGATTTAAGTATGGGTGCAAGTATGGGTCAAGCATGGTTCTTTGAGTGAGAAACAAATCAACATGTGATGCAAATGGGGGGAGGAGTGGCTGAAACTTGCATCAGCCATGGGGGAGGATTTCTTGCATTTTAATTGTGGTTTAGAGTTGTGTTTAGGTGTATCTTTGATTAGAATTAAGATTAGGAATTTGTAAGAAAGTGTTTAGGTGAGAAAATGGGTAATCAAGGTTGTCAAGACATGTTTAAGGAGTGGTCTTGAATCATTAGTGAGTTATAAATTCATTTTAGTTCATAAACAACTCTAGACACAATTTCATGATTTAAGGAATTGGAGAGAGAAAATACTATTCAAGATTCCAAGATTGGAATCTTGAGTTTTAAAAAGAGATTTGAATCTAATCTAAGCAATTTTAGGTTCTAATTAATTTTAATAGCTTATTTTGACTCTAGATTAATTATGAAAATTAATTAATTTTCGATTAGAGCCTGATATTGCTTAGGTTTGCTTAATTACGTCATTAAGCTCAAAAACACTATTCCATGGGCAAAATCGTAATTTTGCACTGAAACTGCCCGGGACCACCGAGACTTAAACAGACGCTTTTAAACATGTAGAAACATTGTTTTAAACCCTCGGGGAAAGTTTCGGGTTCAAACGGCACCTTTACCCACATAAAAACGCTATAGGGGTATTTTGGTCATTTTAACTCGAAACTGCAGAAAATTAGGCTTTCGCCTCTGAAACCATTCAAGGGCCATCCAATCCCCTTCAAACATTGAGTTAGCCCTTCAAGGACTGCCGACCCAGCCATCCACGAATTTCGAGCAGAAAATGACCTCAGGGGCATTTTGGTCATTTTCCTCTCAGACAGAAAAATCGGGGCGTTACATTTATTCTTTGACTTTTATTGTTATTTTTTATTTCAAAGTTTAATTAGTTTAGTTTCAAATATATATATATATATATATATATATATATTATCATTAGTTTAATTAGTTTAGTTTCAAAGTTTAATTATTAGGGGAATTTGGGTTCAACAAAGTCAAGCGAAACCCGTTTATGATATGGTTTGATTTAGAAATTAAATTTCATATAATATATTTATTTTACCTAGTAATTAGTTTAATTTTTTTGGTTATAAGTTTTGTGATTAGTTTAGTCTAGGTTTATACTTATTATCATGTTAATTAAATTTATGCATGTCGATCGAGTGTTACGCCTTAGGCATTGTGGTGCACCAGCATTGCATCCCCAGGTGGAGTACTATCTGCAGCAGGCTGGATTTTGGGAATTTGCCAACTTTGGCAACTTCCATTATGACTCGACACTCATTAGTGCCCTTGTAGACAGATGATGCCCAGAGACTCATACATTTGATTTGCCTTATGGAGACGTGGCTCTGCAACTTGAATTGCGGATTGATGGTGTTGCAGTTAGTGGGAACATTGGTGCATGGGAAAAGTGACACCAGCAGAGTGTATAGGATATATGTTGGGATTTGTTAGGTATAGTGCCAAAGCCTCAGCACAGACACGGTCCTATGTGAAGTTAACTTGGATTAACAATATGTTCAGGCCATAGTTTTAAAACTTGGACCGATGATCGACTCGGTCGAGGCACCGGGTCGCTAGGTCACTGGTTCAACCGGTGGGTCACTGGTTGAACCGATTGAATCGAATTTATAGGAAAATATATATAAAAGTATAAAAAAATTAAATAAAATACAATAAAATGATAACTAATTAACAATTTGACACTCTTTAAGGGTCCAAATACAAAAACATAACTAAATAGCACAAATTCCTAAATATTGTTGACATTTCACAATTACAAATCACAATTGACAAGTTCAAAACATAATTATACAAGTAAACTTACAAAGTTTTATATCATAAACTCACAAGTATGACAATATAAACAAAGTTATTATATTTTTTTATAAATCAGATTAGAATAATTTTTTTTAAGATTTTCAAAAAAGACATTATTTAGTCAAAAAAAGGCAAAAAAAAGCGAAAAAAAATCAGTTCGACCCGACTGGTTCAACCGACCGAGTCGAACCAGGTCGCACCGGTTTCGATACGAGATCGATCTAATCAGTAGCTCAGACTGGTTTCATGATTGGTTCATCGGTTTTTCGGTCAAACCGGCCGATCCGAGCCGATTTTTACAACTATGGTTCAGGCACTCCGAATTTTCCGCTGATGCATCCAAGATTGTGGTTCAACGATGGACTTGGGCATACTTGTTGGTGTTGGTTGGCGACATGAATACGCTAGGGGTTCCTGCGTATGCAATATTCATATGAATACGCAAGGG
Organism: Dalbergia cochinchinensis; assembly: GCA_031216125.1. Classification (NCBI taxonomy): domain Eukaryota; kingdom Viridiplantae; phylum Streptophyta; class Magnoliopsida; order Fabales; family Fabaceae; genus Dalbergia; species Dalbergia cochinchinensis. The sequence continues at coordinate 5,429,734 of CM062374.1, forward strand.
GCTTCTGTGTATTCAAAATAAGTATGAATACACAGGGCCCCTTGCGTATTCATGTGAATATTGCATACGCAGGAGCTCCTAGCATATTCATCTGCATATTTTTCATCTATTTTCGCACCAAATTTTTATTTCTGTTTATTTCCGTATAAAATATTTTTTTTGTTTATTTTAATCAAAAAGTCAATATTTTAATTTACTAAAAAGACGTAAAAAGAAAGGAGGTGTGATTGAAATATCGTAAATTAAATTTATTCATAATTTTTTATTAATTATAAAATATATTTTATATTTTATAAATAAAGTATTCTAATTTACTAAAAGGATGTAAATGAATTGTGATATAATAAAATTTCTCTCTTATTTTCTTTCATTATCCAACTATTTCATATATTGAAATGTGTAAATTTTCATAAAATAGGTTCTTTATTGTCAGTTAAAGATCGTTTATTGAGATTTTTTCAAGCTTTTAAATATGATAATCAAAATAAGATACAAAATAGAATGACTCATTCTATGTCGATACTCATTTATATTTTGTTCATTATATATAATTAGTTAACCATTAACTTATTTTCAAAATTAATTTATATATTGATGAAATGACTAGTTTTTATCTTGTCTCAATAAACTTCGTTACATATGTTTATACATAAAAGTTGAAAGTGTTCATTTTGTACTTGGTTTTAGAATGCCCATCTATCCATGCATACACTCATGTTTGCTGAAAAGCATGAAAAGGCTTCAAGTGTGCGAGAGAGTGAGACCTTACCCCATGTGGGAGGGCAAGGCTGCGAAACCTAACCATTGGGGTGTGACATGACGACATTCGTTGTTCACAGAATATGTTTTTTCGGATCCTCCATCAATTGCTGATAACATTTTACAAAATTTTCTTCTCCCTTTTCAAAGGTTTAGGAGAAGAGAATGTGAATTGATTCCGAACATATTTAGTCAATCTATTCCACTGACGTCATAAAGAAGATTAGCTGATTTCTTTTGATGTTTTGAAAGACCAATATATATATATATATATATATATATATATATATATATATATATATATATATATATATATATATATATATATAACTTAAGGAAGAAGGGGAAAAATAAAGAGGAAAAAAAAAGAGGTCACAAAGAACCAATCAAATGCCGTATAAGTAGCTAGCTGGGCCGTTTGGAATTGAAAGACCAAGTAAATCCTTCATCCTTGCTTTCCTTGACGTGGCCTATTGTGATTCCTCACTGCACTCGCCAACAAGAGTCGTCATTAGAAAGCCATTATTAGGATTTAACTTTGGGTCCAGCGGCTGTGAATCACCACAAGATTTTTCAAAAGAGTTGTATTATTTATACTTATAAAATATAGAATATTATATTAACTTACACCCTATCTATTATTAAATGAGAAGTAAATCCTATTTAAATAGGGTTCAAATTTATTCAATGATAAATACGATTAAGCTGATATGATATTCATAATTTATGAGTATAATTAAGAAATGACTTTCAAAAGGCACCTAGAAATAGAGCTAACAAAAGTGCAACCTGAGAGGGACGTGGAGAAAGATAGTGAAGAAAAAAGAGACTATAAAGAAGAGGTAGACAGAGAGATAACAATAGGCTATTAATTTTTGAGTGATGGTAGCACATTGGCTGGTGGTGGAAGGAATTGAAATTTAGAGGGAATGGAGATGGTCTTGGTGGAGAAGAAATAATATTTGCATATGCTCCAAGAACATTAACTGAATGTGCTCTATATTAAATAATGGAGTAATATTTCAATTAAGACTCATTTTTAACTTTTACTTTTAGGTGACTTGCCATTTTATTATTGGATAGGAAACACATACGACTTTGTATTCTAAAAGCATACAAGTATTTCTCGGTGGTGAACGCCTCTGAAATCAGTGATGAGGATCTAAAATGGGGAGTGGGTGACAGACCCACGTGACTGACCCACCACCACCACCACCCCTCCTTGTGTGCTAGGCCCAGTGGATGTCTTGGTTGGCTTCATATCAACGCTAACAGCCAAATAAAACTCCACCAAAACAATAAAAACCAGCACACACACACTATTGCTCACAATCACATAACACCATCAAGCACCACCTCACTCCCCTTCAAAAGCAAAGGAAGAAAGAAAAGAAAAGAAAGGAAAGAAAAGTTAAGGCCATTGACATCATTAACTTATTTGACAAAAGTGAACCATTTTTTTTTCCCATCACCCACTATTGGTTGCCATTCTTTTTCACTCTCTCTTTCTAATGCTAGTGGTTGTCTCCTTCTTATTACCCTTTCTTATTCTAACCAAGACTCATGAACTTGGAGCATGTTAGCAGCTAAACACAAAGGGTTAAAAAATTTGTAGTACATGTATGGGGGATGAGAGATGGAGGACAAAGAAGACAGCCAAGATCATAACCACCCATCTCTCCTCCCTAATCATAACACCACCACCACCTCAACAAACACCAATAATAATACCACTACTGCTCCCACCACCAAGGAAGAGACTCTAATAAGGAAACCCAATATTGGAAGTTGCAGTGGAAGTGACAGGCTGAAGAGGGATGAGTGGAGTGAAGGAGCTGTGACTACCCTCCTTGAGGCCTATGAGGCCAAATGGGTGCTCAGAAACAGAGCCAAACTCAAGGGCCATGACTGGGAGGATGTTGCTAGGCACGTTTCTTCAAGGGCAAACACCACCAAATCCCCCAAGACACAGACGCAGTGCAAGAACAAGATTGAGTCTATGAAGAAACGGTACAGATCAGAGTCAGCAACCGCAGATGCATCATCTTGGCCTTTGTATTCACGCCTTGATCTTCTTTTGCGTGGGACTGGGCCAGTAACAACACTACTGCCACCACCACAACAAACGGCTGCAGTAACAGTAGCAGCAGCACCTTCTCAACAATCACCGCATCCTAGCAGTAACCAACCGTTGATGCTGTTGGAGCCATCACTGGCTGTGTCAGAGGCCCCCCATCAAGCACCGCCGCCAGCTGCTGCTCCACCACCTCTTGCAACAGCACAAAACTCGCATGGATCCAATGGTGTCGATAGAATAATAGCCAAGGTAGATTTAATCATATGACTGCAATCTTTTTTTTTTTTTTTTTCATTTTGGGTAATCTTAATTTAATTTATTTTCCTTGAATTTTGCTTTATTGTTTTTGTCCTTCTATCATGAATCTGAGCTATTTCTTTAGGACTGTTACCATTCTGAGGTGGGATTAATTATGGTTCAAAATTTTCATTTTTAGGCTTCTGGTCGACTGCTTTCTGTACGTGTAGCAGTGTAACGCATAGGACCGGTGAAAATCATTTTCTATCCTTAATTAAGTAATTCTTTGAAAAACAAATAATGTGTGATAATTGTATCAAGCATTGATTCATATATATTACTATATTAGGGACAACAAATTTTGGACTTTCATATTTCGTCTGTCGTATGAGTATTCTCGTTGAATTCAATCAGTTTCTGTGCTACACAAGTGAGACTACAATTTGCATAAAGCATTTGAAACTAGTATCTTTTGAGGAAAGTTACAAAAGGTTTATTGATGCAAACGTGAAGTGAGCAGTGAAGTTAAAGTCATATTCAAAATAATTAAATTAATAATCATTGCTCGATGACTCAAGTCCTCCATTATGCATTGTAGAATCACTGCAGCGGACAAAAGTGCCTGTCTAAATGCGACGGAGCTATAGCTAGCAAAAGTTTTGATATGTACCCCCATAAAGATCCTTTTAAGTATCCCTTAATTGTTAAATGAGGAAAATATTGATTCCTTTTTTATGTTTTCAAAAATATTAACCGTATTTGCAAACCATTCAATATGTTTTAATTTAATAAATATAAGAATTATTAAGAGGATTAATTAATAGTATACAATTGTTATCACCAAAATATATATTATATGATATAGAATTGTTCTAGCTAACTATTATTAGTTTATTTTAACCATATAATATGCAAGTGAAGTTGATATCAAACTGAAACCGTGTGTAAGAAAACATGTTGGTTCTTATGCCTTATGATTCGAAATTAAGTAATATAGTTGTCCATATAGATGATGACAATATTAAGAGTGGACATTTAAGAGGAGATACAAAATATTTTATGATAGTAGGTGGAGCCAAAATTTTATGGAGAAATTCTTCGATTAACCTATAGCATTACATGGATATACTTTATGTCCATTAACAAAGTATTATTTTAGTTATGGCTAATTTTTAACATTTACTTTTAATTAAAGTGTCACTTTATTAATGTACATGAAACATATTTACATGATGTTTCAGGTACGTTTAAGAATTTCTCAATTTTGTGTCACTCTCTTTTAATGTTCACTCTTTATGCATGTGAGCTATCTACTAACAACATTACTCTTGAAAATATATTACGCATGAATAAATAAATGTTAATGATTGTTCCTTAATTGTCAACAGGAAGATGGGTTAGGAACTAAATCATCTGACCATGTATCTAACAAGAATCCATTGGACACGGATAGCAGCACGCCTGCGCTTTATAGTGAAAAGGACAAGCTGAGATGCAACAAGAGGAAGATGAAAGTGGAGAGCAACAAGCGGCGAAGGAAAGAGGATATGGAGATAGCAGAGAGCATAAGGTGGCTAGCAGAAGTGGTGGTGAGATCAGAGCAAACAAGAATGGATACAATGAAAGAGATAGAAAAGATGAGAGTGGAAGCTGAGGCCAAGCGTGGGGAAATGGATCTCAAGCGAACTGAGATCATTGCCAACACACAGTTAGAGATTGCAAGGATCTTCGCAAGTGTCAATAAAGGTGTGGATTCGTCATTAAGAATTGGGAGGAGTTGAGGGTAAATTATGGAAGCTGATCACTTATTGTATGTGCATAGACTTTATAATCTATATAATGTGGTTGAAGGAGAGGGAGGTTTATAACTTTGTAATTCACCTAACTAGTGAAGAAGAATAATATTTTGTGTACAATAAAATTGTATAATAAATACATACTATATACTTTATTACCATTGGATATAATGATTGAATAGGATGAGTTGATGCCACACATCACATTCAATGGTAATAAGATATGTGGTGTGTATTTATTGTGTAATTTTATTGTGCACCAAAATATTGAAGAAAGCACCTTAGGGTAATCACAATAATTATCTCTCCTAACTTTAATTGTAGACTGTAATCGTAACCTTCTCTTTCATTGATTAAGATTTGAAGGCTTGTTTCTTCTACAGGTTGAGTAAGAATTAGACTACAAGGTGTCCCTATCAATTTTCAAGACAGATTAATCATTGATCAAGTGTCTAATTTTGCCGTGGTTACGTTACAAGACTCTTTTAGAAGATTCTGAATTCTGATGCTATATACAAAGTTTAATTTACCCACATAAAATTTAGTTTGTCAACTCAGCAGCACCTTGCGCTTTCACTTTTACTGTTCTAGACACCTTATTAAAGAAAATTAATAAGGATTTAATTTGTGTTGATTAGTTTTAAAGTATAATTAAAATGGCCATTCTCAACAATTTTTTATGCATCCTAAAATGAAAGGAAGTTTAAGTTAGTTTTTCCGTTCAAATTTGTTAGCATAATCCGTTAGTTAGTAGTTACTCTAGCTGTAAATTAGTTACACAGTTTAGTTTGTCAGATCAGAAGTACTTTAGTCTTTGGTCACAATGTAAATAAATCAACCTCACTGTATTATCCACATTATCAATTGAATTCATTCTTCAGAAATCAGTTTCTTTTCTCAGACATTCTGCATGCATTGTTTCCTTCCCTTCTAATCTCTGGTTAGATAATGTACTGGACTGGATTTATAGACACCTCAACCCACACGTGGAGAACTCGGACATGATCAGGTCCTACTGCTTGCACTTGAGGCAAGGAATCCAACCAAGAATTCCGCACGAATTGGGGCTCGATCCCCTACTGATTATATATATTTGTACTAGACTTCATATGTATTTAGTGAATGACATGAATCTATAACAGATCTTCCTTTTATGATCACTGATATTATGAGTGTTTATTACTTACCCAATTTATTATATGATCTCCTTACACAAGGAAACTAGGGAATGATCTACCTCAAATTTTGTCACATCATAACCTCTCTTTTTATCGGGGCTCAACATCCCTCCAGGTATGATAAGAATACTAATCCTGTTACTGTTACACTATCCCTTTTTATGATCAGGATACTAATCCTGTTACTGTTACACTATACCTTTTTTTCATGCAGTGACTTGTGCTAGGTGTACTTGTTACCCATGACTTATGAGAACTAACAGTATTTTGGAAATTATCTTTTAGGTTCGAAAATGAGTTTCCAATAATATAAAAAGTTTGATTTTGTAATCTCATTGACAATTAGTTATGAACCTAGCTAGTTAGTCACAAACAATAGGATATGTATATGCCAAGAATGAATTAATTCTAATTAATATAAATTAATAATCGAATTAAACTTGCAATTTGATTGCGAGGTTGGCAGCACATCCAAATTCAAATTCAATATGGCGGTAAATCATCAAAAAAGAAAAAGGTTTTATATATATGGAAAGTCTATATTTTAGAAACTTGTGTTAGGGCATTTTGGTCTTTTCTACTTTGGGTCAATATAAGATATGAGATCACTTATATATGTGTGAAATTATATTATTTTTATAAACACCAAAATAACATAAGCTTATTTAAAATAAGAATTATTTGAAAATAAATTAATTCAAATTTTAAATGAGTTTTTGATTGTGAATCAATTAAGAATTGACATATGGCATAAAAGTCATCCTAATATTTAGACATATCAAATAAATTCTACAATCCCAAAAAGAAAAGAATCTAGCACATATTTAATAGAGAGTGTCGCTCACGGTTTTAAAAGAGAGAAATTGTTTGAGCATAAAGACATTTCTATTATCATAAAACCACTTCACCACGCACTCTATACTAGTCCAAGGTTCTCAAGGGCAACAAAGAACATAGGCTTGGACAAAAAGGAGTTCCTTAACATACCATTTTTGTGTGGACAAACTATAGGGGCCAAGCAGTCATGCTACTACTTGTTCGTGAGATAAACAAATATTTTCTATGAGACTTCGCTATAAGAGATATGTGTCTCATTCAATTCTCTATGATTTAAGCATTTACGTCATCTGAATGACACAAGATGATGCTAATCTCATGAAGATTTCATTGAGAGTGATTCTATCCTATATAAATTGTTCATGTGATGGAAAATTTTCTATTCACTATTATTTATAATTCTATTGCATTAATCCGATATTTTCCAGCAATCAAGTGGTGGTTCGATACCAATCGGTGGTGATCAGACCTTGATTGGCAATGGTTCGATGCCAATCGATAGTGGTTCAATGGTTGTGACGGTTGTTCCAGATTTAAGGTTTGGGGCAATTTATTAGTCTTTTCATTATCTAAAACATTCCATTCCCATAGAAATCCAACATTTCCATGAGAGCAGGTGGGAATAGAAATGAGCTCATTTTCATTCATGGAAATATAACTTTTCTTAAAATATTTTTTCGATCTGCAAATCAAATATGAGAATTTTTCATTCAAATCTTTAGGGTTGTTTGGTTTGAATTTCTAATTTTCAATATTTCATTCATAAAATTTAGAAAACTGAAAATTCAAATCAAACTGGTGGCCCTTAGATTTCCAAAATGTTAAAACATTCCTCCAACTACCTCCGGTGACAACCTTCTCTCCTATACATATATAGGAATCTCGTGTGCATATGGTAATTTATTCCAACTTCCTCACTAAAGGAAACGTGCTCTGGCCTGGAATGCTTCCATTTAACTAAATTTGTTTTACATCAAGAAAATATTAATTGAATATGTTGAAGAAAAACTAGATGCATTCTAAAATATTCGAGGCCTGTGAATTGTGATTAAAAAAAATACACTTCAGAGATACAAAAAAAAAAAAAAAAAAAGAATCACTTACGATGGGGACCCGGTTGACTACAAGGTTACTGTTAGACGTTGATACCATGGCCAGCCACCGCTAAAAGCGCTAGAAGGAGGGCTTGAACCTCCGACCTTGTGGTTAACAGCCACACGCTCTAACCAACTGAGCTATTCCAGCTGCTGGGAGGTGTTTCATACAATAATATTCTTATTTTTAGATTTTCGATGTGAAAAAGGAAATAATAGCCAGTGGCCATTAACTTAATAGTTAGATTTTGGTGACAAGTATAAAACTATAAATTGAAAGAACCATTTGATGTTCGAAGAAATGTTCTCCAAATCACAATGGTTTTATTCAATAGGAACGAATATCAATATTTTGACACTGTTTTCTTTTCTTTTCATTTTTTTTTTTTTTGGGGTCGTGTTTGACATTGGGTTCGTTCTCGGAAATATGGCACTCTAACAATATCAGACCAGACTTCAGTTAGAAAAAGTTCACAAATGTACAATAATTAAAGGCAAATGCTATCATATGTAGTTTGAAGACAGTGCTCCAATAATTTTCAAAGCCTAATCTTGCGGGCGTGTTAATATTGGTGCTGTGTTTACCAATTATCAGACCAACTGATGAAGTTACTGCGAAAAAAATAAAAAATAAAAGACCAAGTCATGAAGTTAGGCCGAGGCAAATCAATCTGTGAGTACTAAGGACAAGTTGGGTCGAATTGAACAAAACTCAAATTTGATCCGATTTTAGATTGGGTCATTTTTTTGGAGCTTAAACTCAACTCGATAATGATCTGATTATAGACTCAGTTAATTTGACATTGAAACAATATATGAGGATTTGAATATCATACATAATAATATTATAAAATTTTATAAACAAGAAATAAAATTTAAGAGCTATTTTATAATATATGCTTCAAAACAAACCATTTTAATATAAAAATAATATCAAATTATATAAAATATATTAATTCAACTATAAAATCTTATAACTTTTAACAGATTATTATATAAAAATATATCTCTAAAAGAATTTTTTGTCTTCAAGTCAAGTTGCATCGACTCGAACTTGACTTGAAAAGTGCATACTATTTTTTTTCATCAGCTAAACTCAATCCAATGAACTTGGGGATGGACCGTGCTAGATTATAAACAACCCCAAAGTGAAAATGTAAGTAACGGTAGGGTTGGCAATACCTTAATTAGCACAGGTAAAATCTTTCCAAAGTAATGAGCTCCCTATCGTAAACAAATTGTCTTTTTCCTAAAAGATTTGCTTTGTATTCACATTTTTTTTTAACGAGAATTTACCAAATCAATAATTTTAAAATCAAACTTTTCGTGCAAAAAAAAAAAAATTTCGAATGGCTTGTCTATTATTTAAGAAAAGAATGATTCTGGTAATATTTTTTGGTATTTATTCGATAAGTTTGTCAAGAGAGAATATATACACATTCTCTGATATAAAACATTTCATTCTTTAACATTATATAAATATTATTGTATTAACTATTGAGGACTTGTTTGTGGACCATTACTTTGATAAAAAAAATTCATTAAAAAAATACTTTTATATATATATATGGATATTTTGAGTAATTTTTTTATTTATTAAAAGCAGCATCACTATAAAAAGTATACAAAAAGAATCCACTAGGATGGGTCAAATGTTAGTATGTATGATGTCATATGTTCAAACTTTATAATGATCAATATAATTTCAAAAATACAAAAAAAATAAAAAAATTATAAAAAAATATTTTCAAAAGCTATACATGATCTAAATTTTTTTTATAACATGAAAAATTGTTTAAGAATAAATGAAAATCTTTTAAGATTACGTCCAAATATAAAGTAATTTTATATCAATAAAAAAATTTACATTTTTAAAAGGTCTTAGTAAAGAAAAAAATCAAATAAATTTTTTTTTCTATAGGTTCATTCAAATCAGCCCTAAAATATTTCTATTGTTTGACGCAAACATTTGAAAAAATGTTGTGTTATGGAAAACAATATTTATACAACCAAGATGGCATAAAATAAGGAATAAAAATGGGGATGAGAAAATTGCACAGATAATTTGAATCTAGTTCAATGCAGTCTCCAAATTTTGTTTGAGCTAAAGTAGAGGTAGTCAAGCAATGAATAATCAATATTATTATGTATTAAATTAATTAACTATATTAACATCCACATTTGATGCATATCTGGGAGATTTATCAAACCTAATTCTCCACCTTTCAATTTTCATCCAAGAGGTTCAAATTTCAGTGGAGGTATCATTGAAAAGTACGTAAAGACAAATGAGAATAGAGAGAAACTCTTTAGGAATCTCTAACATCACACTCCGGTATCCAATTAATCCAGCCATTAACACGTATAAGAAAAGGGCCATTTGTAAAAATTTCAACCATTTCAAAAGTATTATAACCCGCAGTGAAAGCATTGACGAATAACTTTCAAAGCATTGACGAATAAACCAAAACTAAACAATATACTACTGAGCAAGAATCAATTGTGAGAAGAAAAAGAAGCTTACCACCATAGCCGAAGGTGAGGGAACGGACACATCGGTTGACTCATCTTCCTCTTGAAAAGGCATTCCACCAGTTATTGTGCTTCCAGCATTATGGCGGGCCCACCAATAGTGGTGATTAAATTTAGACCAAAGGAATCATAATAAGTAATAACTAAGAGAGGGGAATAGATCCTCATATATTAACTTTTCATATAATCTTCTTATATAATCTTTTATTATTTATTTAAAAAATGTTATGGAGACAAGACATATCACATAAAAGAATTAAAAATATCTAAATTAGTCCTCAGTAATATATTAGAAAATAAATTAGTTTCTCAGATTTTAAAAATATCAAATTGGCTCATCATATTTCAAAAAAACAGGACAAATTGATCCTTCATATAGTTCTTCTATATATATAATATACAAAAGGATCAATTCATCCCTTCTTTAGCTATACAGAACTGTAAGAGCGACCAACTTGTCCCATTTCTTGAAAGGTGAGGGACCAATTCAATACTAATATATTTTTTAGGGATTAATTTAAATATTTAGTAGAATTAACGATTAGAGATTATACTCGGCAATGTCAAATGAAAATTCAATATCGGAAGATTCATCTCCGACGAAGCAACGCGGTCCGTACGTCACCATCGGCATTGGCAACACGGTAGTAGGTTTGGATTGCCCATTTGATTTAAGGCTAACCTGATGCTAACCCACTACGATAAAGCATTTGGAATTCATCACCGTGCAAACTGCACTACAGACCCACAAGAGAAGCACTATTAGAAAAGGCTGGTCATAAGAGGAGAAAAGGCTTGTCAGAGGAACAGGAGCGACTATACGGGACACTAGTGTATGAGTGTAGAGAAAGCACAAGTCACTATCTAAAGTGGGCTTTTGTAAGGAGTCTCGCTGATAAAGAATGAAAGGTTTAACTTGAATGAATTTTCAAGGTGAGGCAACTTTATGCTATGTTTATGACAAATTAAAGCACAGAACCATACTGGTCGTGGCCCAAAATTATTGTCCGTAATGGAGGGCAATTGAACTTCTACAGAAATGTAAATGGAACAGCAAGGCCGCAAAGATAAGATAAAAAAAATGCATGGTTTTAGATTGAGGTTTATTGTGGTCACTTACCGCAATTTAAAACCAGGAATGATATTATAACTCTATAAAGATGCTGATTTTAACTTTGAAGGTGTTTGCCTCAATACAAACAATTTTTTGTTAGGATTTTGATTGAAATAGTGTTGAGATAAAAATCTCATGTTGCTTAAAATTGGGATGGAAGGGGGTTCTTGAAATTTATATATAGGGCGCAAGTTACTGTTTGATTTTTCAGGTCGAAGCATTTTAAGTTTGTATCTAATTTTCTTCCTTTAAATTCTTGTTTTAGAGTGTTGTGAGGGATAGTTCAAATATTTACTTTGTGAAAGTGTGGGTGTACTGGGGTGTGGGTGTTTAAGAGAGAGGTCTGTATGTTGTGATAATTTTTATATAGTGAGATTTTCTGGTTGTCTTTTGACAGTGACCGTGGTTTTTCTCCGGTTTTCGAGTTTTCCACGTTAAATTCTTGTGTTGTAATTGTGTTCCTATTTTATTTCCCTGTTTAATGTGGTTTTCAAGGAGGGGAAGTGGCTTATTTTCCCAACAATTGGTATCAGGAGCTTTGGTTCGGTGGGATTTATTCTTAGTATGCTTTGTGGTTGCAGCTTAATCTTATCTTCCAGATTAGAAAAGAATTTCCCCCTGGTGCTTGAGGATTATCCTTGGTTGATATTATTGGAAGGCAGTGTAATACTATCTGTTGCTGAAAGATAGTGTGATGCCTGTTGTTGGAAGATAGTGTAATACTGTGAGAGTACGGTTTGGAAAGATTCTGACTAAGGAAAGACTTAGTATTTAAACGTGTCCATTGTGACCCACCTCTTTTTCCTTGGAACTCTCCTAGTGCACGGTTTATAGTTGATTTACACTATTCTAGTATACGGTTGCAATAATATCAAGTTTTTCAAGTGCTGTGAAATGTGATATAGAGAAATTTGATGGAAGAATCAATATATTTCTGAGAGACTAATTTAGATATTTTGTCTAAATTTGTGCTAAAAGTTACACTTATGGGAAAAAGAATAGTGGAAGGAGTGTGACATGCGGGAAATGCGGAAAGTCTGGGCATGTAAAGAAAAAATTGTCTAAGCGGCGCGTTGTTGGAAAAAGGTTCTCAATCTGATGCTTGCAACGTTGCTCTCCTAGGGGGGAGGATGATCTTTACTAGAAAGTAAAAAGTGTATCCTTATGACATTTCCGCGCTGCCATAAAAAAGGATAAGCTGTTGCTAGCGGATCCACAATTGCACATGAGCATTGATTGGCGTTGAAATGCAGGGTGTGTGGTGAGAGTTATGTCGATGGTTGAGGAACTTCTAGGAAAAGTCAATGTGAAAGTTGCACCATAACTTTTCAGCAAGGTTTCGACATATGCCAAGGTGAAATTCTTGGAATTGTTCTATTCAAAATGAGCATACTTTTTATAGTGGAGTATGATAGTTCTTTGAACTATGATTGTCGGTATAGACAATGACAGCAAGGGATTGTCGGTGTTGACAACAGAAGATGAAACTATATTTATTTCAATCAAGGTGGAGATTGTTAGGATTTTGATTGAAATAGTATTGGGATAGAAGTCCTATATTGCTTATAATTGGGATGAAAGGGAGTTGCCAAGGCTATATATAGGAGCCTAAGTTCTCCATTTCACTTTAAATTTGTATCTGATTTTCTTCCTCTGTACTCTAATTTTAGAGTATTGTGAGGTGTATTTTAAATATTTGCTTTGTGAAAGTGTAGGTGTACTGAGGTGTGGGTGTTTAAGAAAGAAATTTGTGTGTTGGAATAATTTTCATATAGTGAGATTCTCTGGTTGTCTTTTGACAACGACCGTAGTTTTTCTTCGATTCTGGAGTTTTCCACTTTAAATTCTTGTGTTGTGATTGTATTCTTAGTTTATTTCTCTGTTTAATGTGATTCTCAAGGAGGGGAAGTGGCTTATTTTCCCAATAGTTCTTTGCTTGATTAATTAGATTCCAAATGTCTATTCTTTCAGCATGAGAACTGCATCATCAATTGCACTTTTTTCCCAAATTAGTTATTCAATCTCAAGGTGAAAAAATTGAATTAAATCTCCAGCTTAGTTTTTTCTCAGTTGAACAAGTAAGAGACGAAGAATACCTATATTCAACTATAACTATTAGAATATAGTAACGTCAAACCCGATTCATGAAAGATATTGATTTTAGACAATTATAGAATCAAAGTAGGTGTGGAAAAAGGTGAACCCACTTGTGAGCAAATGCTAAATAGTGTGAAGATAGGAGGTGATAAAAAGCGTAAGTGTGTGTGCGACCATGTGTGTTGCGTTGCTGCTCAATGCTCATGACTAATAACTTCCATACACATGCTATCAGCCCTATATGATGTTGTGGCTAAAGGAAAAAAAGACCCAAATGATGTGCCAATCTAGCACTGTCGATACCTGTAGCTACCTGCCAAATAACAAGTCAGTGTGAACATATGCATTTGGTAAGCAGCTTATGGCCAGAAAATTTTTTCAATTAAGATATTAGGAGATAGGGGTAGGAATAAGAGGCGAACTCGCTTCCTTTCTTAACTCATTAAGATGAGCAAGAGTCTACTACTAAACTACGAGTTTACTTAAGAAATTGTTTTGATTGACACCAAATATTTTGTTCTTTGTTATTTTTTTGTTGGAATTTTTAAATGTGAGATGTGAAGTCTCAAATGAAGCAAAAGAAGAAGAATGTTATATGGACACACATATGCGACACATATGGCGGATGCATACGTATTGAAGGGAGAATATCATTATTGTGCACACACAAAATAAAAGCCTATGGTGGAGGATGAGTCATTTTACAAAATCTAAAAATTCATAAAAGAAAAAAGAATGGAAACCGGCCTTCCCTTTGCCCAAAACTCTCTCTTTCTCTCTTTCCCTCACCCACTTGCAAAACCAAACCCTACCCCTTCTTTTCTCTTAATTTGAACTTCACCTTAACCCATGCGAGCTCTCCCCATACTAACCCAAACTCTTTCGTCCTTACCTCTTCCTCCTCCTTTTTCTTCCACCCTAACTTAACCATAGTTGCACCACACCACGACCCTTACACAGACTGTTTTTTGTCATTAGATACCTACAGAGTTGTCATGTCAATGTCTGGATTCATTCTTCTCTTCATCGCCACATCTTCTCCTTTTTCTTCTCTATGTATATGCAAAAATGACAGTAGTGAAAAAGATTACATCCCAAAAATAAATCAATCTTTCTCAAAGATGCCTATAAATTGGATTTGAAAACAAACTTGAAATTTTAGTTGACTACTTATATATCACCTTTTTCATATATCTTTGTTCTGCCAAATTGTAAGGTGGTCAAGATACAACATTTGGATTGAATAAGGACATGTTACACAAATATCACAATTTGCGGGAGGTCCAAGCAAACATATAAGAATCTCATTTCATGTCATAGAACGATGCCCCATAAGATAGGACCTTAAGAAAAATCATAGCAAAAATGTCAGGATAGGATTTACAAAACTTTAAAGCAAAATAACAGAAAATTATATCAACCTAACAAAACAGCATAAAAACACTAAAAATAGGAACACAATTAGTATCATTTTCTCCTAATTATTCCTTACTTGTCACAACTAGACTTGGGAACATGTCTGGTACATGAGGAATCCTATCCCCGCGTAAGCCTACTGGGTGACGTGTCTTTTTAAATGCATAATATATAATAATAATAGTATACTTAATACACGATTTTCTTCCAATCAATAGTAATTTCTTTGTTCAAAACATAATATTCAAATTCATGAAAACTAAAGTACTTTAATATACAAAGCTCTGGAAACATATGAATCAAAATCTAGAAATCCAATTAACACTGGTAACTGAATCATAATTCCATCTCTAACTTGTTACATAATTTTAATCAAACTCTACAATTTCAAATTCATACTTGTAAACTGAAAAATCAAACTCTACAATTTCAAATCCATAGTCGTAAACTGAAAACATATATATAACTGTTTGTAATACTAAAATTAAATACATAATTTGAAAATAAATGCTTGATTGGGATCATGCCTGCACATCTACAGGAACCCTCTAATACAAACATGAACTTATACTAAGCCTTACTCCAAAATAAGGTTCACTATTGGCAAATGCCGCATCAACCAAACTAGCTAAAACTGAACCTGTATCTATAACTATATATCAGTTGTATTGATATTTAAACTTCCAACTTCATCGTATATATATTGTTCAAATTATCTACCAATGTCACTTTAGTAAAGGACAAAGGAAAGGGAGCTAGGCATAGGCCTTGACCACCTCCCTTCAAACTTTTTATTTTTAGATAAATATATAACTATATTTAATTAATAAAAAATATTTATAGTTATATGCATATATTTAAAAAAACTAAAAGATATATTACACTTTTATTTGTTTAGATGCATTCAAATTCAATTTTATTGATTCATTTTAAATATATTAGCTACTCGATAGGCACGGTTCATTGGCGTTGGTTAGTGAAGATGATGAGAAAAATTTGGGGATGATTGTCAAGCCACCTTTTTATTGTTTTGGAAATTATTATAATTAGTGCTAAATACTACATATGAAAACTTTACCAAAATAAAAATAAATATTTAAATATAACATAACATGTCCAAATATCAAACAAAAATAGAGTAAAAGATATGAGTATTAATTTCACATACTCAAATAATATATTTTCTAAAGTTATAGTTTCTTTGGATGTCATTCCAATTGTACTAGATTTTTTATTTAATACCTAAAGAGTACTGGTATTCTTTTAAATATAAAGATTATGATTTAATTATATATATTTAAATTATTAATCAAGTAAATTAGAATGACATCGGAAGAAAACATGTTTTATAATTTTAGAAAATACATTATTTGAATGTGTGAAATTAGTACTCGTTTTATTATATTTTTCTTTGATATTTGGACATGTTACGTTATATTTAAATATTTATTTTTATTTTAGTAAAGTTTTAATATGTAATATTTAGCACTAATTATAATAATTTTTAAAAAAATAAAAAAATTTATAATTAGCAAAAAAATAAAAAAAAAGTGACTCGACAATCATCCCCAAATTTTTCTCATCATCTTCACTAATTAATAAAGGGCGACTTACCAGGCATGTGCCACTATTTTTATTAGTATTACATTACATTTTACAATAAGCCATTGTTCATAGCTTGATCATATCTAAGGCCTATTCTGTATCTCTCTGTCTGTACAGTGTACACTATCTACCAAAATCAAAATTCAGTAAAGAATAATAAAAAAAAAACATAAAACAAAAATTGTAACTGTGTATACAATTCACAAGTCTGACTCAACTGGATACAAATCTCCAAAATTCTTATCGCTGGTTCCACCATCAAACACCACCTTCAACAACGCCACAGCTTTGCTCTTCCCTTTGGGGCTACCATGCTCCTGCACGTACACGATACCATCCATGGCCACATCAACCGCTTTCTCTCTAACCTCCTTCACAGCTTCCTCCCCACAACACCTCACCAAATTCAACAACCCCGAAACCGCATTCTCCTTGGTCCTCAAGCTACCCGCTGAAGCATGGTCCGAGCCCAACAAACCCGACAACACGGGAATCCCCGAAACCGCCCGGAATGCCTCCTCGCTCTCCTCGCACCCCGCAATTTGCGCGATTACCGCGGTGACATCCTCCACAGTCCCACTCTTTTTTCTCTTCTCCTTTGCCACTATGGCGAATAGCACCGGTACCACGCCGAACCGGATCATAATGGTCCGGTTCGGCGGGTGCAGCGCCACACCGAATGACGCCTTGAGGGCGTCCTTTACAGACCTCGTCGGCGAGTCGGGTGATCCGATGACGTCGACAAGGGCGCGGAGGATATCGGGCCTGGCGCCCACGACGGGGCGGAATTCGGGGACGGCGGCGAGGAGGCTGTGGAGAGTGGCGGCAGCAGACTGGACGGCGGAGGGGGAGGAGGAGGAGTGGCGGCCGATGAGGTGGGCAAGGGCATCGAGGAGGCGCCGCGTGGAGACGAGGGGGCGGCGGTCGGTGATGGAGAGGTTGAGGAGGGCGGCGGCGGCGTTGTCCTGGACGGGGTGGGAGGTGGAGAAGAGCTCTTCGGCGAGGAGCGGGACGGCGCCGGCGGCGGAGATGAGGGGGCGGGCCGCGGGGTCTTGGTTGGAGAGGAGGCGGAGCTGGCGGAGGGCGGCGACGCGCGTGTGCCCGGAGGCGGAGGAGAGGTTGGAGACAAGGGTGTTGATGGTTAGGAGTTTGGGATCCATATGCGGGTTGGGTTTCTTCTGTTTTGTTTTTCTATTTGTGCGTTTTTGTTGTGAAAGGTGGTGGTAGCGTAAGAGTGGAAGGGATTGGGGTGGTCAACTGCACTGTTATGAGAGTGGGCGAAGAGGAAAGCAGAGTGGAGTGGAGGAAGGCGTCGTTCTTGGGTGGTGCCATACGCTTTTTGATATTGTTCTATCTTTTCTTCTCCCAATTTCAATTGCATCAAATGAAGAAAGATTATTTTCTCTTCTATACTTTTCTTCCTTTTCCAATCCCCTCTCTCTCTCTCTCTCTCTCTCCTTTCAAACAACCACCGTGTCAGTGACACGGTGATGTGAAATTTCTTGGATTAACTATTTTGGAGGTTGCGTAATTATATAAAGGGCGAAGGTTGATCCAGTCAGCTGTGCGCCGTGGACAGAAGAATAGAGAGTGTCCTGAGCTGAGAGTGATGTAAATCTCCATTGGCACTAGGCATGGTTTTGGTTTTGGTTGATTGGATAAACCAATCCGTATATTGGGGAAGCTTGTCGAACAAACTATAAACTAGTCTTCGATCTCAAATTGGTGACGGCAGTCATCCTCACAGGTGTGGACCTTCGAGTTTGTTTGAATCGGGGGACAAGCAGAACAGTAGAGGGAAATGAAATAAAATGGATTGGTAAGGAGTGTCATAATTGCTCCATTATATTTTAGTAATTGGATTAAGCAATATTTCACATCATTGTTTAAATATTTGACAAAATAAATTGGAATAGTGCTGATCTTCTAAGTGAAAAATAAGAAATTAAAGGATTATAAAGACGGAATAATCTGTGTATTATTGATGTGTTATATGTAAATTATGAAGATGCATAGAGTATTTATAGGCCTAAAATATTAAATACAATAAATCAATATCAAATCAAAATATGATGACAAAAATAAACTAACATAAAATTAAATAAATCTAAAATAATTCTTGATTTTTAACACTCAGATTCAAGTTAAAGCTCATTGAACTTTAAGCTTGTTACAACTTACAGGGCTAAGGAGGAAAGAGCTACAAAGCATTTGGACGGAATTGGTAAACACTGGAGGGCTTGGTAAGGGTGGCAAAACGGGTGAGCCTCTCGAGTTGGCTAACGGTGTGGGTTGTATTTTTCAACCAGTCAAAATTTTTCAACCCGCCCTGTCCCGCCTCGTTCTATGGCCAACATACAGTGAGTCGGGGTAGGTTGGAAAAAATAGCTGGAAAACTAGCCAAAGTGAGTTAGCACGCTAGGTTGGCCCATCAGCCCATCATTTTTTATGGCGTGGGTTAATATTTTTAACACAAATAACCAAAACGGGTGAACCCGCCCTGCCCCATTTGCCACCCTTAGGGCCTGGAGGGCCTGAACGGAACCAAGAAATGTTGGAAAGTGCAGAGGCAGGAAACAATATGATAACACAGAGGCAGGAAATGCTGAGATTGTGCAAAGGTATTAAAATTAGATTGTACAAGAGCAGTAAATATGGGATTGCGTAGAGACAGTAAACACAAGACTACGCGGGGGCAGTTAACACAAGAGTGCACGATAGCAAAACTAAGTGGAGAAACCATGGTAAACAGAGAGGGATATGAATTGGAAAAATAAGGAGTGAATTCCAAGAAGAGATAGAAACCAAAATAAGGGAAAAATAGGATAGGTGTCATGGCTTTGATACCATGATAGAAGTAAAAGATAGAATAATCTATAAATATTATTGATGAGTTATTTTTAAATTATAAAGATGTATAGCCTATTTACAAGCCTAGAATATTAATATAATGCCATAGGTTCACGTGTTCCTAGCTAAGCTTAGCATCTGTAGGATACTCAAAACCCCTTAGAATGTCAGAAACCTTGTGGCAGCTGAAATCTACAGAATTATGCAAAACATGCTTGTTGCAATGAGTATTAGTCGCTACCGTGAGTGGATGAGCTAAGCTGTCCCTCAAGTGTCAGCCAGGTTGTCAGGACCCTATTTAAGCACGTATTCGGCACGTGAGAATATCGTTCCCACATAAGTCTTGTGACTTGTGTTGCTTTATATGCACAGAAATTATGAAATCATTTAAAACATAGCTCCATTTTCTACATACAAATCAAAAGTTCTTAAATCATAGAAAAATAAAAACTGAAAATTTATAATCTATCTCTGGTCTGAAATCCGTGTGTTAGTGAATATTTTATACAAAACATTCATCAGTAGTAAGTCATATGAGTACAAACCAAAATAATACCTCAACATGCATGAGCTATAACATAATGCCCTACGGTTAAGGATCCTGCTTGCAATAACACTAGAGTACTCTAGAACCAAAACAATAAACTCTTCACCCGAGTAAAACTCACCAGCTGTAACTTGACTTCTGCTGGGAAGGAGGTGGCTCAGATGAAGGTATAGCAGTTACTATATCTATAATGAGGGGTGAGTTTTATGTAAAGCTTAGTGAGTGAATTTTCACTTGTAAGCCCCTTCACGAGACCCCAAGGAATATACATAATATAACATACATGCAACCAATAAAATTATTTAGCATACAATTATATAATTAACTAGGAAAAACACTTTTGCATCTCATAAGCTCATAAAACATTTTTAGGGTATTTCCTTTAATTAAAACTATGTAACTCATAGTACAGTAACTTTGAGAGAAACAATAATGTCTAGTCTGGTCATTTGCATAGTAAGATTTTCTAAAGTCTATGGGTTCTTCAGGAGCACGAACTGGACACCTAACTAAGTTCCATGTCTACTTTGTGGATTGTCCTTTGGAGACAACTTGGTACCAAGGTTAACGATCATTTTTCCGGTCATTAACTCATTGGCTGTTTCTGTATAGTTATCATCTAAACTAATTAAAATAAAATCAATATAAATCTGAAATCCTTAAAATCACTTAGGTAGCATTTGGTTACTGTCCTAGGGACAGAAATACAGGGACAGTGGAGACAAAGACATAAAAAATATTGTCCTTGTATCGTGCTTGGTTGATGGGAACAATAGACACAGTTGACCGGCATTAACCGGCATTGACCGATGGCCAGACACCACTGGAGGTTGCTACTTAAGGGGTTAAATTTCTGTCTATGTCCTGTCTCCACTGTCTTCACTTTTTGGAGGGACAAAAATATAAAAAATTTCTATCTCTGGGACAAAAATTTTTTTTGTCTGCATATCCCATCTCTACCACCAAACATGATACAGGGACAGTCTGTCCCTGTATTTATGTCCTGGGACACAAATCAAACACAGCCTTAGTTCTTTGAGAGATCTGAATCCATGAACCTCTAATAATTTGACTTTAGCATAATTGATGAAATTATGTCCAGGGGTCACCCTTTGCAGACATTGTGATTTCAGAGGCCAACAGACTATGTAGCCATCAAATGTAGTGAATCATATGAAGATTCATACTCTAAAATCCTTTTTATTGAATTTCTATGTCACACTTCAATATACTTTTATAAACTCTAAAATTACAATAATATATATATATATTCAAAAGCTAAGGGGGCGTTTGGTTTGTGAAAATATTTTCTATTTTCATTTCCTGAAAAGGATTTTCATTTTCAGATTTTCAAAATTAGGAAATGTATTTAGTGTGTACAGGTAGATTCTGTTTTTCAGAAAGTGAAAATATGTTTGGTTTACATGTTTTCAAAATATATTTCTCAAAATCAAATTTGAGATAATAGTACTATACTTGTTATTAAAGAATAAAATTATATTTGATTTTAGATAATAAAAATAGTGTATATTTGGTTCTCAAATTTGATTTATCCACCAAAAATAATTTTATAATACAATGATATAATAAAAAGTTTTATAAAATAAGCAATTTCTAACAAAATTATTTTCATTGCTTGAGATATACTTGACTTGCAGATTCACTTTTTTTCCTTTTCAAAGATCTTTGAGTAAATTGTAATCACAATAAAAAGGGACTTAAGTGAATCAAATCATCAGTATTATTCTTAATTATATTTATTATTGTGTTATTGCAAATTTTAAATATAAAGTTTTTAACCTAACAGTATTATATGATATAGCTCATCCCTTTACCCAAATTAAATTTTCGCTAAAAGGCTTGCACAATTTATTTGAATGTAAATGAAATAGAAAAAGAATATAACTTCACATAAAAAGAAATATTATAAGCAATAGTCATGAATTTATCAAGCTTGAGAGATTTTTTATAAATGGATTTATTATCATAATAATAATAAATGATAAAAATTATATTTTTAATATTAAAATAAATAAATAATAATAGTTAAAAAAATTGAGAGGAATATAATAATATAATTTACAAGATATCTAGGAGTGTGGCATTGGCAATTGTTTTAGTTATGCTTTATTAGTTAATAAAAAATGAAAAAAATTGAGTAGGGTCCCACATATTGCACATGACAGAAAGTGTCATGTGAACTTAAAAATTAAAATCATTGTAAGAAGAGTGTTGAAGATATGGATGCATAGTTCGAGCAATGGACCCAATTTAAAACAAAGAAACCTTCCTTCTATTTAATAAATTGCCATTGCATTTTCATATGGAAATATTTTCAACCAACAACAAAAGAAATATCGAAAACGTGAATTCTGCATTTTCATATTTTGACCCTTTTAAGAAATATTTTCATGAAAATATTTTCAACTCAATCTAACCAAACGTATTTTCAGGTCCATTTTCTATTTCCATCGAAAATGAAAAAGGGAAACGGGAAAACCAAACGCCCTCTAAACCATTTTCTATTCCATATTTAACCATACAATCTCACTTGACATTCTAAAAGTTTTCTAAAATCTCTTAAAAACACGACAATATACAAACCATAACATGCACTTGACAACTTTCATAAACTTTGCTAAATTATGTAATTTACAACAAACCTTTCCTTGAGCATAGAAAACCTTTTCATCTTACACTACATATCCAATCATGGCCCCATGAGTTTTTATCAAAATACAATTCATGCTTTTTAAATCAGCAGCTCAAAACATGATATTCAAAAGTAAATCTCAAATTTTGTACAATAATTTCTAGAAATCATACTTTAAGCCATATTTCATGAAGATAACTCTAATGACAATCTAGAGGTCACATGTTTGGACCCACTCACCTAGAGAGGTGGAAAGTAAAGGCTCAACACCAATAGGACCCTTAGAAGCAGAAATGACACTATTATCTACCATCACAGTCATAAAATTCTACATTAACCTCTAAAAATTCCTAGATACTAAAATCTATGTTTAACATACTAAAAGAACCCCATCACTTGAACCATATGAAAAAGCATCAAAATCACCTCAAAAATAAGGAGGAATTGAAGGAAAATGAAGCAAAACTAACAAAACAACTTACCTCGAGCTTGAGGGATGAAAAACTCAAGTTAGTTTTGAGAGAAAACGAGAAAAAGGGAGTTTTGGGGTGAGAACTGGGTTAGGAAGCCAAGTTTTCATGTTTGGAGGGGGTGAAGGGTGTATCCTTATGTCTGGACCCCGAAAAAAGGGGTTTTTATAAAAACTTGAGTATTTTAGCGCTCGTCAAAGTGCCATGTTTTCTTGTCTTGCACTGTCTTAATGTTCACAATTGCTGCGGTGCTCATTTAGCACTGTAGCACTCTATAAAATGGTTTTTCTTAAATCTTTTAGCTATAATTCAAGTAGAACCTACCAATAACAGAAGTAGGTCCCAGGGAATCCTCTAGCAGTCCTGGATTTGCCTAGAAACACATGTATTGTACTAAACTCTCCTAGGGATATGTGTACCTCAGGTATTATACAAGCTCATTGCAGTGGGGACCTTCGATGTCAGTACAGAAGAAAAGGATGTGGTTTTGATTAATGACACACCCACCCTATATATCCCCAAACTCAGGTTTCCACCCCTAATTCTGAAAACCCTTGATCTCTAACACTTCATTCCACCCTCCACTCTCAATCCTACTCAAATCCTTCTCCTCCAAAGCTGAAAAGTAATGGATTGTTATTGGTTTATGTTAGATTCTTCCATCTTCTTCCTCCTCTATGTTATGGGTATCATTGTTTCTTATGGTTGCCAAGTGGAGGTGCTCCCTCAATATTCTTAGAGTTTTTCTAGAGTAAATATTGATAATTCATAGGTTTTATAGCTCTATGGTAGTTGTTGGTGTCATTCCAAGCTCTTAAGATTAAGTTGGTAGTACCCACCTACTCCTAACATCAAATAATGAGTGGATAGTTGCTCATGGCTATATTTTAACTATTAAAATTATTTTGGCAAACGATTATTATCATTGTTGTCATGAAAATCATATTTTAGAAAACTCATTAGACCATTCTTTATTGCATGAATGTTGAAAGGTGTCACCAGTTCAAGTTATATTATGTTTTAGCAATATGTGATTTGTTTGGCATGTTATGAGTTTTCCCATCAGAAAATAGATTGGTAGTTATTATGATTTCATAGCCAGAATAGCAAGAACAAATGTAATGGAACTTGTACTTTTGGCTCTGGTCTACACCTTTTGACGGAGGCCAAGTACTTGGCCTTGGTAGTTAGACAAGCCAAGCATTGCATATTTCCCTTGGAATGATGCTTTGTCGAGCATTTATTGACGACAATTGGTGTATTCAGGCTCGTCATGTCTTCTTTGGTCTCTAGACAGACCATCCTTTTTCTTGGGTAGCGGTGTTTTCACTGGCAAGGATCTTGTTTGCCATCGCTCTTTTTAGCCATGCAGAGCTCTTAAAAATTGATGTAGCCAATAGCTCATTTGCGGAACTCTTGGATTGTTTAGGTTTGTGGATGGTTGAGCTTCAATTGGTGGAGTTCGATCACAAGAATCGAGGTTTACGATTTGCATTACTATCGCGCTAAAATATCTTAGGGACTCGGTGGAGCCTTGTTTGATGTGCCTAAGTGAGTTCGAGTTCTTTACATAGATCTTGGATAACGAGCACGTGTTAACAAATGAATCATCCAGTCCTTTAAGGTGGTGGACAAAGTTGGATGGTAGGGAGGAGAACTACAAGAGTGCTGACTTGCTGAGGAATTTTGGGAAAGTTCTGCAAAGTGTTTGGTTGGCTGCTCTATTAACATTTATCATGGACTTGAACATGGTGATAAAGGTTTGATGGTTGCCCATCCCATCATAGGGTTGAAGCAAGGTGGGGAGCTTGAGATTGGTAGCAATTTTTTGGCCATTAACTCATTGGAGAATGAACCACAGTGAGTCGCAATAGGTCAGCCATTGTACGTCATGGTTCTGGAGTAAGGGCTTTGTTTTCGTCATGTTAGCAATTGTTATGCTTCATGTATTTGTAATTCCGCAGTATCATGTAGGCATTGGTCAGGTACTCCTGGTAATGAGCAGTGAGTGAGTTTAAGCTCTTGTCCATACTTTTGATAATTTTTAGTATTTTTTCAGCATTATATCAATTATTTATAAAATTCTAGAATGATTTATGCCAAATACATGCTTTCACGGATTATGCCAATTTTCAAAAAAAATTATTATTTTTCACAATTATCATGAAAACCTTATTTTAGAAAGCTCATGAGACCATATTTGATATCTTGCATGTTATAGAATATAATTTTTCCAGTTTATGAAATTATGAGACCTCAGTTTAATGTTTACAACAGCAATATTGACTACCATGTTTTCAGACTATGGATTTCCGATTAATATTTTAGAACCTTAGCTATGATTTACTGAAAGTATTGAGTTAAGTATGGTTCATAACAATTGCAGATACATACTCTGTAGGGTTATGAAATCTCTATATCTACAAGCTAGTAAGCCCTTAAGTATGATTTTAGAACCTCAGTTATGCTACAGTCATATTGTTAGAATTATATGAATTCAGAGCTTTTAGATTTATTCAATTTTATTACAAGTTATTTTCATAGTAATTAGTGAGAAACATAACAGTGAGTTAAGGGCTACAGGATTGATCGTTAACCTTGGTACTAAATAGTTCGCTAGAGGACTAGCTTACCCATAGTAAGGGACCCAGTGTGATGTCCATTTGTGGACTAGTTAGCTGCCCATTAGACTAGCGATTGGCTTAAATTCAACTATCTGCCAAGTTATTTATGTACAGAACATCTCCGGTTGCTCTATTAGTTATTGCCATGATTTCAGATAAATTGTTATTTCAGTACAATTATATGTATTTAAATATATGAAGTATTTTATAGCAGCTGCATATATATATATATATATATATATTTATGTTGTTTCATTGTTATCCCATGTGAGTTATGAGCGGAGGCTTACTCACTGAATTTTGATGAACTCACCCCTCCTTTTTTCTCCCCCTTACAATTATAGTTTCAGATCCAGTTATTATTCAAACTCAGTCTCAGCAGCTTCATAGCTGTTCTAGTGGTGATGAGCTTCACTTTATTGTAAAGTTTAAATTAGGATCATGTTAGAATAGAGTACTTCAGTAATGTGCAATTAGGGTCCTCGAACATCATTTAGCATGCATCGTGGTTATTTTGTCATAATAATATGATATGTAATTTCTTCCAGGAACATGATTTAAGATTGTCTATTTTAATTATACGTTTTGGAACAATTTGAAAGAATTAAATATTTTATGTATTTTATGAACAAAGTGTTCAAGAAGTTTTGAGGAATTTTTTATTTATTTTTATGATTTATTATGAGCATTAATTTAATAATTTATTAAGCATGATTGCATGAAATTAATTTCAGAAGCCTTCTGTAAGGGACAATATGTCTTATGTGCCGATCACGAGTGTCTTCTTCCTGGGGCTATGGCTTTCAGGTTGCCCTTACAGATTTGGTCAGCCAACTTTTTATTCTTAGCCACAATCTTATGATTCTTGACTATGATCTGGTCATTCTACTCCTTTAACAGTCTAATGGCAATAAGGAGCTGGTCATTCTACTCCTTTAACAGTCTAATGGCAATAAGGAGCTCGTCCGCAGATAGAGTTGGCGATTGTCATCGTTGTGGTTCTGATTGTGGAGTTGGTGGTTGTTGGTAGTGTTGGCCATGGTGGTGTTTGTTTGTGAAAGAAGGCTTGTTTATCGGCCCAATAGTCGATGCCAATGTTTTTACCTAGAAATCGACAAGAAGGCATATTCATCCAAATCATCCATGCAAGCAAAGGTAAGGCTACCTGCAATAACACTTTGATGCCTAAGTTAACAAGGATTTAGACAAGGAGTGGTAGAGCTAGGAATTGTCTCTTAGATCATACTTGGGCTTAGAGCCCCTTCATATAATGAGATAATCTGTAGATAAATCCCGAAAGGATCTTCCATGTGTTTCCTTAAATAAGAAAATTCTCGTAGGATTTAGCAAATGATGAATATGAACTATATCATTGGGTGATATGTTCCTAATTTGTGTTATTGCTAGATTGCAGAGAATCTAGTCTTATTTGTGCCCAATGGCGATGGGATCTAGGCCAAATCAATAGAGGATCTTCTGAGGGGGATGAGTGCAGACTCGTGGGTCCTGTCTCTGAGTTCTTTCCAAGTTGACCGAAGCCCTTGGTCTATATTTCTGGTTGAGTACAATATATCAAAACCAATCTCATTGAGAAAATTAGAACAATATCACCCGTGGGGTGAACTAGCACGATAATCGAAACTCTGTAGTCTCATCAATTCAATCAACTGGAATAAAACGACATGATGAGAGCAACAGGTATACAAACCCGTGACACACCATTACAAAGCTACAAATACAACAGAACAACCGAAACATTAATTAATTGCCGTACAAATAGCAGCTCCACATCTTCTACGTACCATATATATAGTTAGCAATAAAACCTTAGCAATATGCCTAAGCCAATACCTTCAACAGCTGAAAACCCATTACCCAAACGACTTTCTAACGCCAATTTGACAAAGATTATTAAGACCAAAACCTCTTGACAATTCTCGACGACAAAGAAACCATTTTATTTGGTGCAAAGCTCACGAGCAACGCCAAGCCTTGAGTTGGGCACGTCATAGAGCACACGGTGGTTTTGTTGCTGCATGTTGGCGATCACATTCAGCACCGAGTTCACGTTATCCGGCGCCGCCGCCATAGCCAGGCATGTGGTGCTGCCAACACTGCTGTGAATGAGGAGGTTGTCCTGTGGCAATGTAACGTTCATGCCTGAGAACATGAAGGTTATTGTGGGTGCAACTATTGGGACATTGTAGCATGTGTCGAATCCTCCGAGGGATGTCACAGCGAGGTTCGCACCAACTCTTCGCCGGAACTCGTCTCGGACAGCGATGTAGGCCGGTGCAACTAGCCGGGTGAATACCGTACCTAAAGTATTATTTAACAAGAAATACATTTAAAAGGTTAGTGAAATTATTACTTTTTGGGGAGATAAGTAAAATTATTGTTATTCATTATCATTATAATTATCTCATAATTAGCATGTTCACAAAAAAAAAAAAAAAATCATAACTAGTATTATTGTTATTTGCTTCAATTAATCAATGGCTCTTTTTCCATATTAGTTAAAACGTGATCATCAACCATGAGCATAACACAATCAGTAGCTAATTTGGTTTTTAAAATATTTAGTCAAGAGTGCATTTTTAACAATATTGACAGTGGATGCCTTAGATTCACTTAAGAAAATAAATGGGTATCATTTGTTTCTCAAGAAAGCATCTACGTGTCATCTAAATTTTCTTTTCAGCTTCAATTCTACAATATTATTATCTACTTTTTGTGAAAAGACATAAAACGAAAAGGTGAAGTGTGGTTATCATTAGATTAGGTATAATCTAAATTACATTTGATTGCCAAGATTGGGGGTATTTTACTCTTTCAAAAACCATATGCTTGGCTTGGTCCCTGGTGTATGAAAGTAGTTATGTGTGGTCCAATTACACGTAGCGTTTTAACAAAATTTATTTAAATTTTAAATAATTCCTAGCTTGTTTGGCACCATTACAACACGAAGGGCATTTGATTGGACTTCTCATTGAAAAATTTGGATTCAATGAGACAATCAATCAAGATGCCACACTATATGCTTAAAAGTCAAAAAAGGAAGAAAAAACTCACCAAGACCAAGAGAAAACAAAGCTTATGACCATTTCACGGCATACGCGGAAATGACCATGTTAGCCAAAATTCAGAAAGCGTAATAATGAATCTAATTAGTGTTAGCACTTTCAAATTATCTCTTTTTCAAAAAACTTTGTTAATGTACTCAAGACACGGTCATACAATATTAAACGTGCCATCTCTATCAGTTGTGATCCGATTCATGGTTCGGCTAGCAGATCCAATTCATCCTGGTATCTAAAATAAATGTCCTAAGTTGAAATTTTAGACCCCACTTTTATAATTGAGTATTAATTTTTTTTTTCTCACATTTTTGTTTTCTAAAATGGAGAGAATCCAGGTGGAAGAAGATGTTACCAGAATCAAAGATGGTGCCGGCTCCGGTTGTCGGGTTGAATGCTAATGCCGCCGGAGGTATATCGACGACTCTCCGGCCAACCCTAATAGCGACCAAGTTGACATAGTAGAGCGATGATCTTCTTGGGTTCCTGAGAAGAGGGGTAAACTTGATCCTCAAGGGCTGGGCCACAGGCCCAAGTCTCAATGACCCAGAGAAGTTGGGGGATTTGAAGCTGGGCAAGCAGTAAGAGAATGTGGAATGGTAGAGGTTTTGGGTCTGGGACAACAGTGATAATGGGCCACGGCCCAGGCCCAACAACCCTTGCGGAGGTGTAGATGATCCAGTAGTCTTTGCAACGCAGCCGAAGGTGTAGGCTGGAATTGGGTCAGTGGCAAGTGTAACTGTGTCCTGGACAAGGTTCGCTGCAATAGTGGAGCTGCCATAGGTGAGGTTGAAAGAGCACGCGCTTACGCCGCAACTGGGGTTGGGTACCTGAAAGTTTTCACATTACGACTGTTATAAAAAGTTGCTTTCGAAAAATCCACAGGTCTCGTGAACTTTTGCCTGCCATACGCTGCACATTGCTTTTTGAGATTGGGGTTTGGGTTACGGGCAAGTCAACCCTACGGGTAGTCAAGACAAGGGGTGCGCGTTACTAGACATGCACATTTCGGTGTGATTGTGGATTATCATTGTGAAATTATCATAAATTGTGAGGTGAGAAATTCTGTTTAGTTAGACACCGACTAATATGGGATAAAATGTTTTTGAATGAATTTTATATATAATTTTATACTTTTATCTTTTAATTAAATACATCCTTTTAATCATACAAATTAGGTTATATATATATATATATATATATATATATATATATATATATATATATATATATGTGTGTGTTGTTTATAAAAAAAAAATTGTATTACTAAGCTCCTTTTCATGAGAGTTTACCATAAAATTACCCTCCCTCCACGTCAAGAAAACACAGACGACTAGCGCCATGTTGTAGGCCATGTAGGTTTTAAAGATATTTTTGGGTCACCAGGAAAAAATCCCCACCCTTGTTTACTTTACCACAAAGTTCTAGGTGCTCCACAAATATTCTGAGTTTGTAGTGTAGTGGCTTTTTTTTTTTCCATCCTACAGTCAGTTCAGATATTTATCTATTTAAATTTTCAGTTTTTATTTTTTATTTTAAATTTTTTAAATGTTATAAAAAAAAATTTAA
The DNA here is from genome assembly GCA_031216125.1 of Dalbergia cochinchinensis. NCBI lineage: Eukaryota > Viridiplantae > Streptophyta > Magnoliopsida > Fabales > Fabaceae > Dalbergia > Dalbergia cochinchinensis. Next base: position 5,460,266 of record CM062374.1, read on the forward strand.
AATTAAATTTTATAATTTTTAAAATTTTTAATATTTTTTTTATTAAATATGAAAAATTTTAAAAAATTAAAAATAAAAACTAAAAATTCAAAGTAAACATGTCCTTAAATTCTTATAGGACGTAGGACTCCTGCAATACTAATTTTTTCATACCCAGAATTCAAATATAAAACTATTGATTAATGGAAAGAAGCATCCAATGGAAAGAAGCATCTAATCACTCTATTCAACCATATCTTGATGGCATGTTGATACCGTAATGGCATTTGAGTTCACATGAATCACGGTTAACTTTTAAATAATATATAAATTTAATATTGATGCAACTTTTTCTATACTGTTATTTAAGTGTGCAGTATTATGTTTTTTATTTATATTTTCACTACTTAATATAGTTATACAAATAAATTTTTTTTATTATGACAGTATAGTTTTTTCATAGGTACATGTGCTAATATTATACTCATAAAAATATTAGTTACGCAATTGCTATAATTTTAAGGGTTTTTAAGAGCACTTGTTAAGAAATCTAAAAAAATAAATTTCAAAAGTTTTTAATAAATTGATATATATATATATATATTAAAACTTAAAAACTGTAAAATTTTTATTTTAAAATCCTTAACCAATTCACTAAAAAAAACCCTAATTTTAATTACGTATAACTTCAGACCTGTTTTAGTCTATTGAATATGTTTTCTTCTCAAACTAAATGTGAAAACCATGCGTGGTGTTGTGCATAATGAAAAACTGCAATAATGTTGCTAGAGAAGTTATTTTAAACAACAACGTTATTGTCACATTCAAGTGAGGAAATAGACACCCATTTAATCAGTGGTGAATGAGACAGAGGAGTGAAATGAGTAGGAGTAATATTATTTTAATATTTAAAAATAAATGTCTAATTATAATACTCAATTTAGTACCACAAGATATGATGGATGAGTGAGAATTGTAAAATTACTATTATAACCAATAGAGTAAATATTTTAATTAAAAATTTATTTTATATGTTAAAATAATATTACTATCATTTTATCTTATAATAATAGTGTGGGTACATTTAACTTGAATGTCAAAATAACAATTTTTTTTTGTATTTTAAATTTTTTTCTAATTAAAGCCGGATACTTAGTTAGTAGAGCATAAGAGAGAGAATAAGGTGGAGGTATAGAACTTCAAGGTGTTCGGTAACGGATCAATGACAATAGGGACCGCTACAATGCGCTGGAGAGTGGGGATTTCACGGTTACGTGACATCACGGTGTTTGGTTTTATCCTACTCATGGAATGTGGCGCGTGAATACTAATTATGAACTCACACAAGAGGAATTAAAAATGGATATAATAATAATAATAATAATAGAAAAATAATATTTATACTCATGATGGGATGAAAGATCCGTACGATTTCATACCTTATTTATCATTAGATAAGATATGAATCTTATTTGAATGAGGTTCACATATCATAATAATTGAGATATGAGTCATCCCATTAGTATAAATAATATTAGTATACAAAAAAAAAAACCAAAGCAGAAAAGCAACTCACCTGCTTGCACTCATTAGCACCACAGCTGACGTTTTTGAAAGTGGTGGACTTATCAGGAGCAAACAAGGTTGATGTGCAGCCATCACAGCCAGTGCAAGGAACCCAAGCAGCATCATTGCTAGTGTCCATGGCCATGAGCAAGGTCTGTGGTGGGGTACCGATCTTGGCTTTCACAATGTAAGTTGGGCTCTGTATGATCTGTCTTCCAGAGGCAATGGGCACAATGGACCTCCCAGCCACCAAGCTGGCCAGGAACTGCATCCTGGCCTGGTCTTTGACTTGCAGCTGGAGGACACTCTCTTCCCATGAGAGTGGCTTTGATGGCCTGAATGGGGAGCATGGGCTGAAGACATGGAAGACTTGCAGGGTTGAGCCATGATCCGGGGCATCACATTTGGGGTTCAGCCCTTGAACTAGGGAGAACAACAGGAAGATGAGTAAAGGTGTGAGTGTGAGTGAGAGTGAGATCTTCATGGCTGTTATTATGATGTGGGTGGGATTTCTTTGCTTTGATATAGGAGTAGTAAGCACTATATATATATAGAGCTTCTTTTCTTTTTTCATTTCTTATTAGTTTTAAAAGAAAGGAAAGAGAAACCAACCTTATGGGAAGATTTTTGACTAAATCCCGAACCAATTTATCACAATTTACCGTTTAGAAAAGTTAAGAGGGGAGCCGAGGGGGACCTCTATGCCATGACTCTCCAGCCTCCTCAATTTATTTTATGCATTTGTTATAGTTGTATAATCTTTCTAATATAGACTAGTATTTTATATTGGTCCCTTCATAAAATGTTTCTAGCTCCGCAACTAAGTATGATCTTGGCATTTTAAATTTGGAACAATGTTCTAGTCCGAAATTTGAAATGTGTGAGAATTCATAATAAGTTTTTATTTTTAATTGGAGATCAATTTATCTTAAAAATAAAATGTGAGATACCGGCTTTGGGTTAAGATTTTTTGATGAGATGTGTGGTGAGGGGGGTGGCTAGAGTATGGGTCACTATAGAAGTGGTACTCGTGTAGTGGGGGTGACATGTATACTTGCGTAGAATTTCAGTGGGAGATTACAGACTGTACTCCATTCGGTTTTGTAGGCTCCGGGGCCTATTGCCTATCTCACAAAATCAACATGAAAATTACACATTCCATTGTCTACAATTATTTTAGACATGCATTTTGGGCAAAATGATTGAATATTGCTTGAATTTGCAAAAAGGAAAAATGTAGGTTGTGGGCTGAATAATGGCAGAAGCAGAGGATTGGATGCATGCCTTCTAGTCTGCTTTCCAGTAGTAGTGCAGAATCACTGGTCTCACCTAGGATATCTGTTTGTATTCAACTAATCAACCAGTTATATGCAAAATAAATGCTAAATAATGGCGTGTGTGTGTTTTGATTTGCCAGTGTCTTGGATGCTAGAAAGTGACGCTGCTAATGATCTATACAAATACAATTAACAAGTTTTAGGTTGGAATCAATAGAGGAAAAAAAAAGGAAAGTTACGGGTGAGGGAAAAAAATGTAGTGTGTATTCTAGAAATGGCCATAGTGAAGCACTCCTTTGGTTATCATTTGGATTTGGCCAGTTAGGAAACAATGGCACAAATCTGGAAGAATATTATTATTTTAACACTTAAAAATGGATGTTATGTAATGGATTGATGGAAAAAATATAGGTCATTATCACATCGAATTATGATAGAATAAGTGTGTCCCAATTGGACAACCACTTTTTGATGTTAAAATAACAGGTGTGGAAATGTCATAATCAACTACATTAAATTGTATTTACTCTCTAAACATTCTCTTAGAAAATCCACAATTTAGTTTCTCCTCTCTTGTTTTAACTTTTAACCTCAAGAAAGGACGCCATAATTCACTTGCTAGTGTTGATGATCCAATCTTAGTAAAGAGCATAAATTGACAGAGTAAATCCGTTTAAAGTCCTTGGAAGAAGACAAGGAAAAATCTTAGCTGCAAACCAGCAGAGAACGTGATTTCAGCTGAATTGCTCTGTGCCCTCTTGTTTTATTCTTGGGTTTACCATATCACGGGCTGTATTGTATATATTTGCTATCTTTTGACTCCTCACAACTTTTTGCTAGGTTGCTTCATATTCATTACGCAAGCCAGCTTCGTATGATAAAACACGACAGAGGTTAAATCATCAAGGAAGTTGACCGAAAAAAGGAAAATCATCAAAGAAATTCACGGTGGGTGAGAAACCCAACTTGAAACCTCTATCATAGACTTTGTAACCACCAAAAAAAAAAAAAAAGTTAGATAACAACAAATTTTGTCCAAATTTGATTATCAAAATAACGTGACATTTATTAGTTAACTATTAGATAAATATCTTGAAAATTCTAACAATATATTTTTAACTTTGTAACATTCGTCAAGGGGGTAAAAAAATCAACGTCTATCACTACATTAACGTTTGAGGTTGAGGTATACGGTATACATTGAATTCCTACAAAGTCAATTTTACTGTGTGTGGCCTAGGCTTTTAGCATAAATCTGGCCTTGACCACCATATGCTCTGGAAGGTGTGGGAATATACTCCATATTAATGTGGTTATGAGTGATGGTATATTTCATAGTATTATTTAATAAATAAATTAGATTATTTATATTTATTCTTTAATATTAGGTCAACTCATACCATATTTGTTATTAGATAAGATATAAATCTTATTTAAATAGGATCCACACTTCACTTAATGATAAATAAAATGTGAATTGATATGATATTTCACACATATGAGTATAAATAATATTTTTTTTAACAAAAGATTAGACCCAAAATGATTAGACCCCAGAAGTAGATTTGTTCAGCAAAGTGAATAAAGATTCTTGGTTATCATTGCGTTTAATTAAAAAGTGGGAATAATGAAGAAAGCAGCACTATCATTCGCAGTGTAGGACCCCTAGAAAATGGGACTTATCATACCGAAATATGAATAATGTTCCGAAACAAACTTGTGTCGGTATCATGAACTCAAAAAACGAGTTCACACACATTGCCACGGACCGACACCCATTAAGTGGACAGGCAATATATATGTTGTTTTATAAGCTATAATTTTAATATTAGAAGTGAGATCTTGATCTAATCAATGGCGTTTAATACCAAGGAACACGAAGTGAAGGCAGGAAGAGATTGGATTCTCTTAACATGCGCTTGGGTCTCCAGTTAGAATTTCGAAATCATAATTCATATAAAAATAATAAGAGAGAATTTTTTGTCCAAATTACAATTAATTTTAAAAGACAAACATGATTTGTAGTGACATATTTTAGCCCTAAACTAGTCATTGACAAAAATACTATCAAACAATTTCCTTTCTGAAAAATGAAAATCCTCAACATGGTCCTTGAAAAAAAAAAAAAGTCAAATTGATCTTTTTTTCAGTACATCCAAATTGATTCCTTTATATGCTGATATGTTTAATAAAACATATTTTTCAAGAATTAAATTGTTAAAAAAATAATTAATTTATAATTATATTATTTATACTCATAATATATAGGATACCGTATCGACTTACATCTCATCTATCATTGGATGGGGTGTGGTCCTTTTTCAAGTTGGATCCACATCTCATCTAATGGTGAATAAGATGTGAGTCGACACGGTATCACATGCCATGTGAATACAAATAACATTTTTCATTAATCTAACATTTAAAATTTTAGAGACTACATCGGAGATTTTCATTTATCTGATCCAATTTGTGCGATAATTTTTCATTTTTCTTTTATTTGGTGTTAAGAATCACACTTTAGAAATTTGCACTAATTTTCTTCGTCCATTTTCAAATCCTTGATGAAGACCCTAGTGCAGTCAAGCTCAGCTCTGAAGGAATTGAACCCCCAGCTGGGACATTCGTCTGCTATATCAGTCATTAGGCATCATTCATATATAGGACCACGAGAATCTATGTGATGAGCATTTTTACATGTGATTTCACTATTGGGATGGGCAGTTGCAAGTGCAAATGTCACATGCCACATCGCTACTTCATTCCGAAAAGCTCTTAGCTACCGGTTTGGATTCCAGCCAGAAATGACACAGACTTTGAACTGAATTCTATGTGCCAATTAAGGGGTAGTAAGCTCTAACAACTTCAGAAGAGAGCCCCTGATTATTTGAAGTGGTCAAAGACATTACTGGTTTCTACACTCTGCTTTGATCTGAACAAAATTATTTGATTGGTTTTTACACACTCCCATGATTTTTAACCGCTTTGGATAAAAGTGCAGATTAACTCTTACGCTCCTTTTTCACTGAGGCAGAAGACAAATGCAATCACACCCTTTTCTAGAAAGAAAAATATTAGGGTATCTTTGCTTTTTCTTTTCGGTTTTTATTTTCAGTATTTTAAAATTTGTGAAAAAAAATTAAAAAAAAAAAGTAAAAATTTCTGAAAACTAGAATTTATAATTTTTAAAGTTTTTAATTTTTCCTCCATAAATTCTAAAAAATTAAAAAAAAAAATAGAAACTCAAACCACACATGCCACTTATTTTGCAAAAGAGATTTGCCCTAATCATGCTTCCCGGAATAGGTGGCATCCTCGGTGAATCACCTATTCATCATAATCTTATCTAACAATATTTTATTGGGAAAAAAAAAGAAAGACAAATTGAAAACCTCTAACCTTCTGCTCGATTTTCATAGAAACACATCCTGAGATGGAAAACACTCAATGTGAAAAAGACCTTTAATGGTGGCACCACTGCAACTAGTGAATATAGCCGACCAATCTCCCTATTACCCTGCATTGTAATTGATATCAAGATTTATAACAACACTTGTATGCAACGGCCTCAGAATGCAGTGGAGGAAAAAAAAAATTTCCTATTACATTATTTGACTTTTTCGTGCCACAAAACTGTCTCTACTTCACTAATAATTCCCCACTTGAAGTCATTTTTGTGAACTTTCAAAACCTTTCTCATATTGCTAGTTTCATACTAATTAGGTTTCTAATAAGCCATAAAAGGATCCACGCCATTCAAACTTGTCAATGTTGATAGTTTGTTTTTTGTTTTTTATTTTATAATTAATAACACAAGTCTTGGTCACAGAATCCTCAAACTAAGAAAAAAAGAGAAGGGAGGGGGGATATGAAGTTACTGTTTCAACCTCCAATCACTACAAACATAACCTTCTTGCACATCACAATTAGTTGTCCAAGTGATTATCTGTTCGCCTCAACATGAACAATTCGTGCATCACGATCTGTGACTAAGCAATCAAATTCAATCCCTGTTGAGTTGTGGCCACAGCAGCACTCTGAATTCACCACTGAATAGGACACACTAGTAGTTATAAGGTCTAGGAGAACAGCTTCTCATGGATGGAAAATTAACATCCTACTATCAACTACTATCACCAACTCCAGCATCATTTTATTTCAAATCTGTCTTAGTTTCAGTGCATGACTGTAAATCAGAACTATAAATATCAATTACAAGGGGAATGATTTTAAAGGCAACACTCTATGCCAGTCCCTTCAGCATTGCCATCAAGACAGAGATACAGACTACCCAAAAAACATCAACTTAACAAAAAGCAGCACAACAGGTAGCAGCCAACATATGAGCATTTAACTCAAAACAACACCGAAAATTGTTCGTATGGAACACATGCTGATTTCTTCACCAAATTGTGACATTAGACGTACACTTTTAGTATTCTAACCAATAAAAGAGCATTATCCAATACAATCCTATCTCTGCATGTATTTCTCCGAAATATGCCTCTGAATTATACTATCTTCCTCATCCCCCCATGTCAAAGTGTTTCACTCACGCTCAATGAGCGTTTCACTTTAGGAATCATGCTCCTCAAAATGTTTGACTCCCGCTCACACTCCATCATTGCTCAAAGTGGTGATCAACCTTGTCGTAACATTTGATAGGTTATCTTTAGTATCAATCTTTTGCATATCCATATTTCTTTTTTCTACTACTTCTCAAGCAAATGATATTGAGCTCTTACGTATTTTGTTCTAGAATGAAAGACTGGATCTGTGAAGGCACTCTGACTATCACAGTACATAATATAATAATAGTCTATTGTTTGGGCCCGAGTTCCTTTTTAACCTTTGAATCCAAATTGCTTCATTGCAAGATTTTGTAGCTTTGATATATTTAGCTTATGTAGCAAACAAGACTACAACAATCAGTAACTTGGATGATTAGTTCACAACTCCACTCACAAGTATGAACATAGCTTGTAGTAGATCACATGAAAATTTAACATATCCTTTGGCAATAAATTTTGGTCCTTTTTATTAAGATCACCTGCAAATTTTGAATCAACATAGCCTCTACCAAGAAATTTTGATCCTCCAAAACATAATGTAGCACTTAAAGTTCCTTCAATATACCGTAGGATCCTCTTAATAGCGTTTCTTTGCTCTTTACTCAGATTTTCCATTAGTCGACTCACCAATCCAATCGCTCAAGTAATATCTACTCTTGTACAAGTCGTGGTATACATAAGGCTTTCCATGACTGATGTATACAATACCTGAGACATTTCCATTATCTTTGCTTCACTACTAGGACACATACATATATTTGAGGATAATTTGTAATTCATGAAAAGTGGGATAGAAATTGCCTTATAATCTTGCATATTGATGTGCTATAAGATTTTATTCAAGTAATTCTTTTGAGAAAGCTAGATCTTCCTATCCTTTTTGTCTCAATGAATTCGTACCCCTAAAATTTTACTTGAGTCCTAGGTCATTCATATCAAACTCCCTTACTAATTGTACATTTAATTCTTGGGTTTGGTGTTTATTGAGGTGTAATGCCAACATTTCATCCAAAAGTGAAGTCAGCTGTAGTACATTAGGTCCACGTGTTTCTAGTCAAGTTTAATACAGCCTTAGGATCTCCCCCCCCAACCCACCCATGTTGCCAGAAAAGCCCCGAAACTACCAAAATCATGAAAAGTGCAGAACTGTCCTGATGCTGTCAAGCAAGCTTGCCAGGTGAGCCTTCCTCCTCCCCCAGCGAAGCTCCTTCTCTTGGTAAGCTCGCTTGGCAAGGCTCATGAGCTTCCCAAGTGTGGCCTTTTTTGCTCGAGGAGTCCTTGAACTTGACATGCTCACCTGGCGAGGCTTGTGAGCTCGCTTAGTGAGGCCAATTCTTCTATAATTGAGGGGTTTTGGAGTTCAAGGAGCTCACCAGGAGAGGCTTATGTGCTCGCCTAACGAGGCCTATGTGCTCGCTTGACGAGGGTCTTTTATGCTGCAACAATATAAAATAACACAATTTTGATTTTAGGGCCCCCAACCCCTATAAAATGCCTTTTCACTGGAATTTCAGCCTCCAAAACAAAAACCTAGCCCCAAAATTCTCTCTTCTACCTCCCCATTCTCAACTACACTTAATCGTACCTCCTCAAAGCTTTAAGGTAAGGACCTCTTCTTCCTTTCTTGAGTTTGGGGTGTTATTATTTCTTATTGTTGTCAAGTGGGGGTGCTTTCTCAATGTTCTTAGAGTTGTTCTAGAGTTAATATAGATTATTCATGAGTTTTGTTTGCTTCCATGGTAGACATTGGTGTCATCCCCGCTCCATGGAACTCTGTTGGTGTTAACACCATTAGTTCCTCCCCCTTCAAGTGAGTGAATTCAAGCTCATGACTTTATTTTCGGTCATATAAATATGTTCAAGTATTATGATGGCTAAGCATGAATTTATATATATATATATATTTACAAGTTATGCCAAGTGATAAGGGGCATTTATACCACTTATCTTGCTTCTAATTCTTAGCTTTTTACATGAGTTTAACTGTGTTACTGATGTCAATACTTAGAATTTTCATTTATTCCTCATTGTGTATTTTTTATAGAATCATTGACTATTGCATTAATTTTGGGAATAAATTGTAATTATAGCCTACTGCATTTAACTTGTCTCTTTAAGTATGGTTTTGTGCACAAGAACTTTGAATCAAGTGAAAAATACCAAAAACAAGGCTTGAAATTCTCTGGAAGGAGGTTGGAGCCAAGGGATCACGAAAAGGGACCATAGGCACAAAACCCCACTCTTAGGAGAGCCCTACAACGCTCATTTAGCGCTGTAGCGCTAGGCAAAAGCATCCAAGATTAAGTTGGAGCTCAATGTTCTATTGAGCATGCTCGTACAATAGCAGACTGATAGATAATTAATCTATTTTCATGTCCCATTTTGTGCTATTTTAGAGACCAGTATTTAAGAAATTGACAAAGACTTTTATAGTTTTGGTTTTAGTTTTTAATCCACAGTTTAGGATTCTCTCCCTCTCTCTATACATCTTTCTATATATTCTCCTTTATTCTTCTATCTTTAGGGATTTCAATAGAGAAATTGATTTGCTCCTAGGGATTGTGGCAAGGATCCTTGCTATTATTTTCAGGTACCATTTTATTTTCATTGCTGTAATCTTCTTGGGATGGAGGAGTAGATTTTCTCAGTAGTGCAAGGATTTCTGGATAGTTTGGGATGATATTTGAGACTCTTTTTATATTGAACACATTATTTTTTTTAATGTTCTATAGTTTCTATTCTTATAATTATTGTTATGATTGTTACAATTGTTATTTGGATAACTAAATTGGCGATTGTCGTTTAGGGAAATCCTTTGGTCATAAATTGATAGATTCGTTGGTTTATGTTTTAAGGAGAATATTAGAATTAGGGTAAATTACACTCACCTCCATTGAAGTTTGTGAAAATACAACTCACACACCTTTAATTGTCCAATCTACACTTACACCACTTTTCCTTGTCAAATTTCAAGTATTTATATTACACACACACCCTTCACTAACAGAACATCATTAGTAAACTTAACAAAATGACATTTTTATGATATTAACTTTTTCTAATTAATAAAATTATAAAAATATCCTTAAATTTAATATAGTGGATAATAGTATTTTTATAATTTTATTAATTACAGTTAATATCACAAAAATACCATTCTATTAAGTTTACTAATAGTGTATTGTGGATGAGGGGGGTGACTGTAATATAAATACTTAAAATTTGACAAGTAGAGGGGGTGTGAGTGTAGGTTGGACAACTAGAAGGGGTGTGAATTGTATTTTCATAAATCTCAAGAAAAGTGAGTGTAATTTACCTTCAAAATTAACTGATTGATTGGCAATTAAGCTGTAGTAATTTGTTCATTAAATCAATATAATTTCTAAATAAATTGATATCTCATTTATTAGTTATTTGCATTGTTCAAACTTTAGGAGTTGATCGATCACTAGTAGAATTGTTAGTAATTGATTACTAATAGCCACTAATGGGTTCAATATTTTGCCAATGGTAATTAATTCCAATTCTAGGAATACCTTACACTAGTACTTTTAATTATTGAATTTTCTTAGTTATTTTTAATTGCTTTAATTTAATTCTTAAAAACCTAATTTTCCCAACTAAGTGATAAAGCCTCCTTAAAAGACAATCTAGGTTATGCCTTTTTACTACATTATTTTGGTGCAACTTCATAGAAAACAATTTATAATTTGAGGAGGTAGATGACAGTCTCTGTTCAAATTTAGCACCATTGTTGGGGGGACATTAGAACTTAGTTATTTATTATGCTTTATTTTATTTTATTTCATTTTTTATTGCTTTTTTTTATTTTTGATTATTCCCTTATACGAGGCATTTCCTGTCTATCGAAAACTTAATACCTCTTAATTCTGAAATTGAAAAAATGTTAAGGTGGATTAGACAAGCAAAGCCTTAACAAGAGGAACTATCTAAGCATTCTGATCCTTTATTTACTTTTTCAGATGATACAGGAAATATGGGAGATTGCAATAGCACACTTAGGGAGCTCACTGCTCTTGACTTTGCCCAGCAGCCCCTAGCAATTATGTATCCCATGCTTGACACCGATTTTGAACTAAAGGGGTACATGGTTCATACTTTACCCAAGTTCCATAGGCTGTCTGAAAAGAACCCACACCAGCATTTGAAGAAGTTGCATATGGTGTGCTCTAGCATGAGACCCCATGGGGTGGAGGTCGATGATACTATGCTCAGAGCATTCCTTTTCTCTTTGGAGGGTGCTACAGAATACTAGTTCTTTAACTTGCTAGATGGGATTGTGAGCAGCTGGATGGGAATGAAGAGACTTTTTCTTGATAGGCATTTTCCTACCTCTTTAGTTTTTTCCATCAGAAAGGAAATCTCTAGAATATGCTAGATTGATGAAACTCGACATGATTATTAGGAGCACTTCAAGCTCTTTTGTGCCAGATATCTCAACCATCAGATCCCGGAGCAACTCCTCCTCTAGTACTTTTATGAAGGTCTTGTACCTGCTTGCAGATGTATGATTGATGCTGCTAGTAGAGGAGCACTCCTAGACAAAACACTAGAACAGGCTTGTGCCTTGATAGAGAATATGGCTACAAATTTACAATAGTTTGGATCTAGGGCAGCCATAAATACCAAGGGCCTTCATGTGGTTAGCCAGCCAGAGAATCCAGTATTGATCCAGACTTTACAGCTACTTTCTAGGCTCATGAAGCAATTGATGGCCACTCAAGCAGCAACTCTAGTGGTTCTCAAGGTCTATGGCATTTGTATATCAAATGATCATCATACAGATATGTGCCCAGCATTACAAGATGACTCAACCACTAAGGAAGCAGTACTAACCCCTTATAGAGTTAACCTTAGAACCAAGTAGGTCAGTTCCCATTTGGGAACACATACAACTCCAGCTAGACGAATCACCCTAATTTGAAATGGGGAAGCAACTCTCAACAGTAAGGCCATTTATCACAGTAGAAATACCAAGTGCCCTATTTGAGGCAACAGGCCCCTCCTACATCTTCCTCCTCATATCCCACCATAACTGAGATGATGAAGATGATGGTGAAATAGATGCAGGAAATAAGAAAGGAGAATGCACAGTTGAGTGGGGAGGTGACTCAAATAAAAAATAATTAGAGTCAGCAAGCCTTGGCTTTCCAGTTATCCTCTCAAATCGTGCACAATCCAAGGGGAAATGTTTATGCAATCACCTTGAGGTTTGGGAAGAAAATTCCAAAGGTGACAAGGCCTGTAGAGGAAGTAAAGAAAGAGGATATTAAGCCAGAAGATGTTTTTATTAAGCACTCCAATGCTCAACAGAAGGTATAGATGGAGAACTGGCACTAAAGAACCCCTTGGGTGAGCATCGTAGCACTAAAGGAACACCACAACGCTCAACTGAGAATGAGCAAGCAATAGTAGCAGGTTCTGGAGAGCGCCCTAGCACTCAAATAGCGTTGCAGCGCTCAATAAAGGCTATCATAGACAAAATCTTCACTCCCCTATGAGGGTCACAATTCGTGAGGGACCATTTGTTATCAGAGAGAAGTTTATGTTCATGAGGGACTTAGTATCACCTTTTTTTAACTTGCTTAGAATTCTGTTTCTTCCCAAATTCCTTAGAGTGATTTATATTGCTTTTGAGGATTACAGGATTTGCTAATTGTGAAATTGTAAATGTTTTTCTAGCATAGCCATGTATATGTATATGAAAATGTTTTTACTTGTTGCATATATATATATATATATATATATATATATATATATATCCCCTGTTAGTTGTCTCGTGTGGGTGGTGGGTGAGAATTCACTCACTGAACCCGTTGCCTCACTCCTCCCCCTTCTTCCTTACAGTTGCAGGTCCAATTTTGCTTAGCCACCATTCCAATAAATGCAATTGTTCCAATAATTACCTTTGCTTTATAATAAGGCTTAGTCTAGGATATGTTATATTTGAATGCTCTAATAGTTGTACAGGCAGGATCTGAGCCTTGTATTTGTTTCAAGATTATGTATCTACTTTTAGAGTTATGAATATCTATATATGTTACAAATTTCAAGTATTGTTTTATAATTGTTGATTGTGACTAGAATTTATGTAATGAGCTAGGCATGTACTTATTATTTTGTTTTTAAGTATTAAAACAAATTTCAAAGTTATGTATATTGAAAATACATCAGTTTTACAAGATCAAATATTATGTTTTGACTAGAGAAATTGATAACAAGTTAGATTTATTTATGTTTTAAGAATGAAAATCACATTAACTTAGGCATTTAGTGCATTAGGTTACCAACGAGGCTTACATAGAGACCCAGACCCTTGTGTGCTGGTCACGCTCTTAGATCAAGTTGTGATTTCATTCCATATGTTTTACACCTGAAAGCTAACTTCTTCAATTCATGTATTTAAAAAAAGCACCATTCATAAATTAATATAATTCCAAACACAATCTCAATCTACAATTTAGAATCCATAGCCACAAACTCATAATCACAAATCAATAAGAGAAAAGAAAATAATATGTACTTGTAAATTTGAATAATGTCAGCACATGGTCTTAAGAGATCAAGCATGGTAACCTCTAAGTTTTTAACTAGTTATGACATTCTAACAACTGCATGGATGAGAGAATATAGGGAGAGAAGAGGAAAATCAGAAAAGAGATAAGAGCGACAAGAAACATGCCCAAAAAGCTAATCTTTGGTGACTAATTTAGTAACTAATATTTTTCACCCTTTTCATCCTCCTAGTTGGTCAGTTTCATTACTGCTTCGATCATACAATCAATCTTTATTCTATACATTTCCATAATTCTATATTTTGTCATTTAGTATGGCATCTTCATATAAATAATCAACTTGATTAAAGCATTATCAATTGTTTCATATGTTGCTAGACTAAAATATCAGAGAATGATTCATCCTATATGTGTTTGGAAAGTAGTTATGAATTGAATTCTTGTATTTTGAATAAACATTTTCAACAATAGAATTGGATTCAATTATCTGAAATGAAAAGAATTATATATATTAACTATTTTACCCTTCAATATAATCTCCTATATATCGGAAGTAATATAAAGACAAAAAAAAAGACATTGTCATAACATTCCTTATTCTTTGCTCTCCATCCTCTTCTACTTCTCATTCCTCAAACACTTGACCCATCAGCCCCCATTGTATCAGTTTCCCATCATAGTTTAAATCTTTTTGGTTAATATTGTGTGCTACCAACCCTCCTCCTATATGCCAATGCACTCTTCTTCCTCAATGTCAATGTCATCTTCTAGGGTCATAGGCCAATTCTAGAATAGTCATTGGGTAATTAGAGAAAAAAACTCATTTTTTTCCATTCCTAGATATCTTTAAAGTTGTGAGTTTTAGTTGTTTTACTCGTATACTAGAAGAAAAAAAGGCCATTTTTTTATGATGGTAGTAGAGGGTTGCATGGTGTTTGTTTTGTGCAGTGGCGAGTATTTTGGGTTTATTTGAATAAGGGTAATTTGATAATTCTAATTTTTAAGTTTAATTTAATCATCAAATCAGACTCAAATTCCTTAATTTTGATGGATTTCAATTTTTATCAAATTTCAATTCCTTGATAGAATTGAACTCTAGGGGTTTCCAAACACCCAATTACAGCTGTATTTCTATATTTAAGTTGTTTAGAATAATGTGTAAAATAACTAGAATGAGTACATAAATACAAAGGATAATATTTAAAAATTTTAATTAATCCGTCGGTTCCTATAGTTTTACTAAATTTTCAATTCGATCTCTATATTTTAAAAGTTTTCAATTGGGTTCCTATACTGACAATACATATTTAATTGAGTCTCTAACTCCATCATCCATTAAAAAATGTTAGAGTTGACAAAATATTCTCAGAATATTTTTTAACTATAACTTTATATTAAAAAAATGAAAAAACTCACTCTTCTACTCTTCCTCCCCTTCCCCTTCCTCTTTCCCTTCCCCTTCCTCTTCGCCCTGTCACTACACCATCGTTTTTTATCATCATCATTCACCAACAAGCGCAAAGCATAAAGCACAAAGCTTATGTCAAAACCAAGCCAATGCCACCATAGCAGGAGTAGGATCCCATACAACAGGGAAGATTACCAACACCACTGCCACGTGGGAGGGCTGTCCCTAGCATTTGAGGATCCGAGGGGTGGGATTAGTGCAGCGATAGTTGCCATTGAGGATCCGGTCATCGTTTGAGAATCCAAAGTTTGAAGATCCAGTCGCAACTGAGGATTAAGGATCCAGTCGCCATTGAGGATCGTGCAATAGTCCCTCACCACAAAACCGAGTGTGAACTCGCCAGAGCTCCACCACAAAGCTCAACCTTGGAATCACTGCAGTAGCCATCATGAAGCATTGCTGCCTCATCCTTTTGGTTCTCAAATAGGTTCTCATCAAGATCACAACTTAGGAATGGTTGAACTCGGTTCTCACTTGGTTAATAATCATAATCACAATGAGAATCAAAATAATAAGAATAATTTGAATCTGAATCAAAATTTGATATTGTGTAGTGGGAAGGAAGATTTGTGTGCTCTGGCTATTTTTGAAGAGAGTAAAGAAGCTCAAGAGTCCTAAGAACAATGCTTCATCTTCTTTTTTGCTGGAGGTTATGTTGCTGAACATGTTCACTTTGCTGTGGAGTTGCTTATTGATTGGTTCTAAGTCATCTTGTTTTTTTTCATTCCCCAGCTATTGGTGAGAAAGTGGCATGGCGAGATGAACCGCGATGGTTTTGAAAGTGAGCACTAAGCAGGATCTTCTAGGGTGTTTTGTTATATTGGT
The DNA here is from genome assembly GCA_031216125.1 of Dalbergia cochinchinensis. Lineage (NCBI taxonomy): Eukaryota > Viridiplantae > Streptophyta > Magnoliopsida > Fabales > Fabaceae > Dalbergia > Dalbergia cochinchinensis. The sequence continues at coordinate 5,476,488 of CM062374.1, forward strand.
GTAATGGTAGTCTCAATGCATTTAAACCATAGATCTAACTAGTGCCAAAAGGGGAGGGAAGGAAGAAGAAGGGGAAGGGGAGGGAAAGGGGAGTGAGTTTTTTCATTTTTTTAATATAAAATTATAGTTAAAGAATATTTTGAGAATATTCTGTTAACTTTAACTTGTTTGTAGCTAATGATAGGGTTAGGGACTCAATTAAATATTTATTTTTAGTATAGGGACCTAATTGAAAACTTTTAAAATGTAGGGACCCAATTGAAAATTCAGCGAAACTATAGGACTGATAAATTAATTAAACCTATTTAAAAATTATAACCATGAAACAGTTTAGCTCCAAGTTTTTCTGAAAAATGATAAACTGCAGGGATTAGGAAATTAGGGTCAACCATGTCTTCCAAGAAGCCAGCTTCTGTGCGGATAGTCTTGCCAAGTATCAGGGACGGATCTACTTGTTAAAGGCTAAGGGGATATACCACCACAAAAATTTCAAAATTTATATATAAATATATAAGTATATATTATTTTGCTATTATTAGGTTGACCTCACACTAAGAGAAAAAATTACGTAAAACATTTTATTAGACTTATATGTTGTTTTTGCCTCCACAATCTAAAATTCCTGGATCCGTCACAACCAAGTATGGCCACAAGTGATCTCAGGGCTTTCTATTTTTCTCCACTTCACCTTTTTCTTAGTCTATTAATGTATTCTAATTGTGCTGGGCATTGTAGCCCATGTGGATTGTTGCCAGTTTGTTTTCTTGGGCGCTTCTGTCTCGTTGTCTATACCAAAAACAAAAAATAGTTTTATAAATAATACAAATTACACTTTGATTTATTGATTGTATAATACAAGGGTAAGTTTTTATAAACAAATTAAGTTTGTTAGCTTTTTTGTCAATAAGTTCCTTAACTTATTGTTACAACCTTCCTGGAGAGTGCCATAACAAAAATGACAATAAAATTTTATTCCTAAAAGGAAATAAATTAAAAAATAGAGTCACCACCAATTTTAATTCTGGCTAATATTGGAAAAACTTTTGATATTCAAAACTAGTCTTTTGAAAATATTTGAGTCAGAGAGTCTAATTATGATTAGGGAAGGGAGAAAATTTAATTCCACTACACCCCTAAAGCATCCGTATAAGTATGGTTACCCTAGAGCTTATTATGCAAGTTAATTATAACTCTAATAATATTTATTTTTCCCCAAAAATTTCAATTATGTACATAAAAAAAATTAAAGAAAAAAAGATTAAATAAGATTAAAATTTAAAGAAAAAAAATAATTTTCGTTCTTGTAGAAAATAAGTATATGTTAATGGATTTTAATTAAGAAATAAAAATAAAATAAAGTGTGTTGGCTGATTTTATTTGTGAAAATAATTTTAATTGATGAATTATTTTAAAAAAAGAAGAATCTACTTTTGCATAGGATTCAAGTTTGCACTAAGCTACTTAATAAACCCTTACAATTTAACAATACATGAAGGAGGCATCCACTTCTCTATCATGACTGTAGATTGTTGCACGGATAAAAATTATTTTTTATTTTTATTTATTTTTTTAAAAAAATTAGATCTAGAAAAAAAACAAGAACAGACCTAACTCAAATGAAAAGAACAAATCTAGCCCAAAAATCTAATTAACTTAAGGCCCAAGTGACTAACCCAAACAAACTTATTGAAAGCAAAAAGGAGATTTGACAAAAAAGCAAAAATAAAGAAAACGAATTTAAATAAAATGAAGACCAAACCTGAGACACTAAAAATGTAATATGGAAGTAAATGAGAGCAATGTTTTGAGAATCAGACCGGACCGCCAACAAATCGAATCGGCTTCTTTGTCCAGTCTGATTGAATCGAAACTGCCTTGCAAAAAACTACCCAAGAACCAGTGAGAACTGCCTGGGAACCGGTAAACTGGACAAACCGGTCCGGCCAAAAAATCGGTCCAACCGTTTTTTTTTTGCAAAAAAATGCAAAATTGCAACATTTTGGTTTTTTTAAAAAACCAAGGCCTAAAATCTCATATTTCCTAATTTTTTTCTTTTTCTAATATGGAAAGTAGTAACTTGAGAGGTTTGATCTATATGGATAAATTTATTTTGATTAAAAAATGAATTATGTTATATTCAATGGATTTTGTTGATGCATAATTTACTTTTTAGTCATTTTATGACATATATTTTATTTTATATTTTTATATATTTATATAAATACATTTTTTTATTATATACCAGTTATATTTCGGTTGGACCCTCAATTGAACTAGTTGAACCTCTGAACTCTTACCCTAACTGGTTCGATGTCTGATTCGATTTTTCAGAACCTTGAATGAGAGTATAGAATGTGAGGAAACAGTGGTGGAGGACGAGCGCCGGGGATGACCGCCGTAGCGCCGCGTGGCGTGAACTGGCGACGAGTTTGTCGTGCTTACAGGACAATACGGGGACTTCGCGGAAAAGATTGACCGACTTGCTGTTTGTGCAGTGGCTTGCGGCGGGTTTTACGGCCACGGACGAGGTTGCCAGGACAGGGGCAAAGTCTCGCGATCGTGAATGGCTAAGATTACGCTATGGGGGCGGCGGAGTGTGTGTTGATGGTGTGGTTCAAGATGGTGGTTGATTCAAGATGGAGGAATGTGAGCAAGGACTATGCAGTTGATGTTATTGAATGGCTATGATGGTGAAGATGAGAGGCTATGGCCTCAGTTTAAGGCTTGCATTTTCTGGTGGTGGTGGTGATGATGGCTGCTGTGGAAGAATTCTCTTAGATATAGAGATAATGATAGTGACAGGCTGTGATTTGATTATTTTGAGAGGAAGCTATGATCATGAAAAATGGAATCCAAAGAAGAGGGTGATGAAGTTAATGGAAAAGGATGGTGATCCAAGTGTATCAGCCAGTATTTTTGCTTTTGTATTGTTATTCTTTACTGTGTATTCTCTTTGTTATTATATAAAGACCAACTAGAGAGATTTTGAGAATTAGTTAGGGTTGAGTCAGTTAGGATTTTGATTTGATTTTTGTTAGGCCAGTTAAGATTTTGATCTTATTTTATTTTATTTATTTTTTGTTGATTTAGCTAGAAGTTAAATTCAAATTTCAAATACACACAAAAAGGAAAAGGATAAAATGAAAAAAAAATTAAATTGAAGACAAAAATATGGTGTTCACACTTATATAAAATAACTATATGTCATGTTACAAATAAGCCATCAAATATATATATATATATATATATATATATATATATATATATATATATATATATATATATATATATATATTGGGTCAAGGCCATCGGATTAGAATGGAACTCAGGTTTAGGCTTTTCTATTTTTATAAACGGACCAAGTTAAACCAAAAAAAAAGGAAAAAGAAAAGAGCCAACTACACATAACAGGCTTGTGCATTTTTATACCAAAAAAAAACTATGAGTAAATACCCAAATTGATTCCTGACAATTTCATTGATAAATAAATTAGTCCTTAAAAAAAATTAGTATTGAGATCCCTCATAATTGTAAAAATATGGCACTATTAGTCCCTGACAATTTCATTAATGGACAAACTGGTCCCTGACAAAATAAGTTAAAGAGTGATTTTTAATAAATTGTAACAGCCCAAACCCCCGGCATTGCGATATTGTCCACCTAACCCCTCCCGGTCGATTCCGGCTCGGGCGGCTAGTTTTGTTCTCCCCCCCATCGAGGGGCAAAACGCGTCACAATGGGAAAGGTATCCACACCCTCTTATAAGGCATGCTTCGTTCTCCTCTCCAACCGATGTGGGACTTTCCACCCCCTTGGGAGCCCAGCGTCCTCGCTGGCATATCGATCCTAGGACCGGCTCTGATACCATCTTTGTCACGACCTGCCTAGGAAACGTGACCGGCACGTGAGAGATTGGGTCCTGGGTCCCCACGGAAGCCTCTGGTAGCCTGACAGACTAACATGCATAAACAAATCAAATAGATTCAAAATATCTCAAGTTCAACTGAAATCCCATAATTTGAAAATATTTCTAAAACATAAATCTTGAATAAGGAACTACATAAAATCCATAATCTGGGCCGAAGCCAAACATAAATAAATAAATGACTGAAATTCTGAAAATAACTAAAATAATATAATGCATGTCCGGGATCCTGCCTACATAACTACTAGAGCACTACTAGACTAACATAAACCATAACAAGCTCCACTCCAAAGCAAAGCTCACCAAGGGAAGCTACAACACTATTGGGGAGGATCCTGTGGTGCAACTAAACCTGTAACTGTATCTGTAGGGGGAGGGAAAGAGAGGGGTGAGTTCATCAAAACTCAGTGAGTGAGCCTCCACTTACAACCCACATGGGACAACAATAACTTACATAATATATACATGCAACTGATGTAAAATATTTTATATATATTTACATATATCTATACTAAAAATAACAATTTAACTAAATTCATGTCAATAATTAGTAGAGAAACAGAAATTATTCTATACATATATATCTGAGCTGAATAGCTGAATCTGAGCCAATGGCTAATCTGATGGGCACTTAACTAGGTCCCATAAATGGACACCTCACTAGGTTCCTTGCTGTGCGTGAGCTAGTCCTCTAGCGGACCACTTGGTACCAAGGTTAACGATCAATTCTATAGCCGTTAACTCGCTGACTTGTTTCTCACTATTTATTGGCTAAAAACTAACAACAACAAAATTAATTGTTCTTACTGTTCATACAAGACTGGATTCATGAAATTTCTAGCTGATAAAATAAATCTAAATCATACATATAGCAAGTATGGTCCCATGAGTTTTCTAGATTAATAATTTATCATGATAACTTCAAAACAATAATTTTCTAAAATTTCTATAATCCATAAAGCATGTTCTCTAGACATAAATCATTCTAAAATTCCATAAATAATTTATATAATATTAAAAAATAATAATAATAACCAAAAGTATGGCCATGAGTTTAAACCCACCCTCCGTTTGTAGCCGGGAGTGTGCTTTCACTAACAACTTGACCTTAGGGAGCGGGAATGGCACCAGTAACTACTAGACAATATAATGAAAACATAAACAATTTGATTTATTCGCCCAAACTAAGTTTGGGATGATAGGGAGGAAGAATGAGAAAACCATGCCTGACAATACTCAAACTCACAAACTAGATAAAAAGGAGAATGAATTAGCTAAATTCCATGGAGATCACTTACCTGAAGAGATTAATCAGAGAAAATTCAAAGAACCACGTTTTTCTCTCTAGGGAAAAATCTTTGGGCGGCTAGGGTTCTTAAAAGAATATTTGAGAGTATTATAATGTGCTAAAAATATACTAGTGGTATGGAAAAAATAAACCCCGAAGACAATGCAATCCACGCCCTGCAACCTGCTACACAATGTCGAACAAGATATGCTTGGCGTGTTCTGCTTCTTGGATTCGAGGTTTTCCTTTATACACACACACATATATAATAATAATAATAAACTAACAATGCTTGGCCGCATCTGTACGAGTCCAAGCTCGTCCTATGCATCATGATATATATAATAATAATAATAATAATAATAAGAAGAAGAAGAAGAAGAAGAAGAAAATAATAAGAAAAATAATAATAATATCAACGTTACCTACAGTAACGTACATACGTTGCTAGCCATAATAATAATAATAATAATTTATGTACTACTAAATTTTATATTTGGGGATATTACATACTACCCCCCTTAAAAGAGATTTGGTCCCCAAATCTAAATGACATACCTTGAGGTGGAAAAAGATAGAGGTATTTGATTTTCATGGCTTCTTTGGCTTCCCAAGTTGTTTCCTTGCCAGAATGGTTCCTCCAAATAACTTTTACCGAAGCTACCTCCTTTGAGCGAAGCTTATTGATCTGCCTATCCACGATCGTAACTGGTTCCTCTTCATAGGATAAACTCTCATAGACTTGAACCGTTTGTGGAGTGAGCACATGAGACTGATCGTGCATATACTTCCTGAGCATGCTGACATGGAACACCGGGTGTATGGCTGATAAGCTAGGAGGAAGTGCTAATCTGTAGGCCACCGCTCCAACTCTTTCTAAAATCTCAAACGGGCCAATAAAATGAGGGTTTAACTTTCCTCGCTTACCAAACCTCACTACCCCTTTCATAGGGGATACCCTTAGAAACACGTGGTCTTCCACCGCAAACTCCAAGTTACGTTGACGGTTATCTGCATAAGACTTCTGCCTAGATTGTGCTACTAAAAAATGCTTCCTGATCAACTGAACCTTCTCTAAGGTTTCCTCCACTAGGTCTAGGCCTAGGGATTTAGCTTCCCCAAGCTCAAACCACCCGATAGGAGACCTGCAATGCCTCCCATACAAGGCCTCGAATGGTGCTATCTGGATACTTGCTTGATAACTGTTGTTGTATGAGAACTCGATCAAGGGTAAGTGATCACACCAGCTCCCTCCGAAATCTAGCATGCAGCCTCTGAGCATATCTTCTAAAGTTTGAATCATCCTTTTCGATTGGCCATCGGTCTGGGGATGGAAAGCTGTGGTCAAATCCACACGTGTCCTAAGGGGCTCCTGAAATGCCCTCCAGAACCGCGAAGTGAATTGGGACCCTCTATCAGATATGATGGATACTGGGACACCATGAAGTTTGACTATCTCGTCAATATACAATTGGGCATACTTTGCTGCATTGAAGGTTGTCTTCACTGGCAAGAAATGTGCTGACTTAGTCATCCTGTCTACTATCACCCATATGGAGTCGAACCCCTTGGTGGTCCAAGGCAACCCGACCACGAAGTCTATAGTTATCCTCTCCCATTTCCACTATGGAATATCTATCTGCTGGAGTAATCCTGCTGGCCTCTAGTGCTCAGCCTTGACTTGCTGGCACACCAAACACTTAGCTACAAAGTCACCGACATCTTTCTTCATACCATCCCACTAGAACAACTGTTTTAGATCTTGATACATCTTAGCCGATCCTGGATGCACCGAGTATGCTGCACTGTGAGATTCCTCTATCACCTTTCTCCTCAGCTCACCCACTCCGGGTATGCATAAACGGTTCCCAAGGTGCAACACACTTTCAGCATCAACTGAGAACTCTGTATTCTCACCCTTACGAACCTCCTCAACTAACTTAGCTAGCTTCGAATCCTTACCCTGGTGTTCCTTGATCTGCCCCGCCAAGGTTGACTGAGCCCTGATGTGAGCTAGAAAACCCTCACATCACTAAGACTCAATCAACTCCCTCGACTCGGCTTGTGGATATCCTCTACTAACGGCTGTCTCACTGGCACTATATGGGCTAAACTGCCTGCTGACTTCCTACTCAAAGCATCTGCCACTACATTCACTTTTCCTGGGTGATATGAGATTGTGCAGTCATAATCCTTTAGCAACTCAAGCCATCTACGTTGTCTTAGATTCAGATCCTTCTGTTGAAATATGTACTTTAAGCTCTTGTGGTCTATGAAGATCTCACAAGTCTCTCCGTACAAATAGTGCCTCCAAATCTTCAAGGCAAAAACCACTGCTGCCATTTCTAGGTCATGCGTGGGATAATTTTGCTCATGCTTCTTGAGTTGCCATGAGGCGTACGCTACAACTCGGCTATGCTGCATCAAGACACAGCCAAGTCTAATTCTTGAAGCATCACAAAATACCGAAAAACCTCCTATCCCTGAAGGTAATACTAAAACTGGCGCCGTGGTTAAACATGTTTTGAGCCTTTGAAAACTCTCTTCACACTCTTCTGTCTGCTGGAACCTGACATTCTTTTATGTTAACTTGGTCATGGGTGCTGCAATCCTAGAGAAGTCCTGAACAAATCGCCTGTAATATCCTGCTAATCCCAAGAAACTATGGACTTCTGAAACTGTTATAGGTCTAGGCCATTGTTGTACTACTTCCACTTTCTTCGGATTTACTAGAATACCATCCTTAGAAACTATATGTCCAAGGAACACCACCCAATCCAGCCAAAACTCACATTTGGAGAATTTAGCGTATAACTTATTCTCCCTTAAAGTCTGAATAACTATCCTCAGATGTTGTTCATGCTCCTTTATTTTCTTGGAATACACTAAGATGCCATTAATGAAGACAATTACAAAGTGGTCTAAGAATGGCTTAAACACCCTGTTCATTAAATGCATGAAGGCTGCTGGGGCATTGGCCAACCCAAAGGACATCACTAAGAACTCATAATGACCATAGCGAGTCCTGAAGGCCGTCTTGGGTATATCTCCATCCTTAATCTTCAGCTGATAATAACCAGATCGAAGGTCAATTTTGGAAAAACATGTTGCCCCCTGAAGTTGGTCAAAAATATCATCAATGCGGGGTAAGGGATATCAGTTCTTGATCGTCACCTTGTTTAGCTACTTGTAATCTATACACATCCTCATCGAACCGTCCTTCTTCTTGACAAACAACACTATAGCACCCCATGGAGAGGTAGTTGGTCAAATAAACCCTTTGTCTAACAACTCTTGTAATTGCTCTTTCAATTCTCTTAACTCTGCTAGAGTCAAATCATGTCATAGCATTGAAGGAACATACTATTGTCATACCTCTTACCACTTCATTTGAAGGCTGAGCATCCTGACGGGTCAACGCGAACAAACGGGGTTGTCCTCCACTACCCTGGAGAGGGGAACGAAGCATGCCTTATAAGAGGGTGTGGATACCTTTCCCATTGCGATGCGCTTTGCCCCTCGAGGGGGGAGAACAAAACTAGCCGCCCGAGCCGGAACCGACCGGGAGGGGTTAGGTGGACAATATCGCAATGCCAGGGGTTTGGGCTGTTACAGATGGTATCAGAGCCTGCACCTCTCTTAGTACGATGTGGTTCGGGGATAAACCAAGCGGAAGCAAGTAGGCATGTAACACCCGGGGATTATGAAGTTGGGGAGTGGTCGCCAGTGCAAGGAGACACGGACAAGGAGCGGCTCCTGACAGACATCGAAGGCGGAGGGGTACATGAATGAACCGATTACACATCCGAATAAGAGGGATCCTGAGACTGTATAGGTATGAGACTATACAGTTAAGGAGGGCTTATATGAATTAATTTGTACTACCTATACCAACAAGATACATCTTCTTTTCGATAGCCTATCACTAAAGAACTCCATAGTTAAGTGTGCTTGACTTGGAGCAATTTTGGGATGGGTGACCTCCTGGGAAGTTTTTCTAAGAGGTGTGTGAGTGAGGACAAAGCATGCTGAAAAGATCCATGTTGGTTTGTAGGGACAGTCGTCAATCTATAAAGCAGCAGGGGATGTTACAAATGGTATCAGAGCCAGTCCCAGGATCGGTGTGCCAGCGAGAACGCTGGGCTCCCAAGGGGGGTGGAAAAGTCCCACATCGGTTGGAGAGGGGAACGAAGCATGCCCTATAAGAGGGTGTGGATACCTTTCCCATTGCGACGCGTTTTGCCCTTCGATGGGGGGGAAGAACAAAACCAGCCGCCCCAGCCAGAACCGACCAGGAGGGGTTAGGTGGACAATATCGCAATGCCGGGGGTCTGGGCTCTTACAGATGGTATCAGAGCCGGTCTCAGGATCGGTGTGCTAGCAAGGACGCTGGCCTCCCAAGGGGGGTGGAAAGTCCCACATCGGTTGGAGAGGGGAACGAAGCATGCCTTATAAGAGGGTGTGGATACCTCTCCCATTGCGACGCGTTTTACCCCTCGAGGGGGGAAGAACAAAACCAGCCGCCCGAGCCGGAACCGACAAGGAGGGGTTAGGTGGACAATATCGCAATGCCAGGGGTCTGGGCTGTTACAAATGTAATCAGAGCTTGCACCTCTCTTAGTATGGTTTGGTTTGGGGATGAACCAAGCGGAAGCAAGTAGGCATGTAACACCTGGGGATTATGAAGTCGGGGAGTGATCGCCGATGCAAGGAGGCACGGATAAGGAGCGGCTCCTGGCAGACTTCGAAGGTGAAGGGGTACATGAATGAACCGATTACACACCCGAATGAGAAGGATCCTGAGACTTTATAGGTATGGGACTATGTAGTTAAGGAGGGCTTATATGAATTGATTTGTACTACCTATACCAACAAGATACATCTTCTTTTCGATAGCCCATCATTAAAGAACTCTATAGTTAAGCGTGCTTGACTTGGAACAATTTTGGGATGGGTGACCTCCTGGGAAGTTTTCCTAGGAGGTGTGTGAGTGAGGACAAAGCACGCTGAAAAGACCCGTGTTGGTTTGTGGGGACATTCGTCAATCTATAAAGCAGCAGGGGATGTTACAAATTTTTTGTAACAGGCCACACCCCTGGCATTGCGATATTGTCCACCTAAGCCCTCCCGGTCAGTTCCGGCTCCGGCGGCTGGTTTTGTTCTTCCCCCCTCGAGGGGCAAAACGCGTCGCCCGAGCCGGAACTGACCGGGAAGGGTTAGGTGGACAATATCGCAATGCCGGGGGTGTGGGCTATTACAGATGGTATCAAAGTCGGTCTCGGGATCGATGTGCCAGCGAGGACGCTGGGCTCCGAAGGGGGGTGGAAAGTCCCACATCGGTTGGAGAGGGTAATGAAGCATGCCGTATAAGAGGGTGTGGATACCTCTCCCATTGCGATGCGTTTTGCCCCTCGATGGGGGAAGAACAAAACCAACCGACCGATTCGGAACCAACTGGGAGGGGTTAGGTGGACAATATTGCAATGCCGGGGGTCTGGGCTGTTACATAAATTTTATGAAGTCCTTAAACATTTTGTTTTTTAGCAAACAAGTTTAGAAAATCTTGGCGATTCTCGAATTTGAATTAAAACCCAAAATTTGTATTTTAATTTGTTGAGATTTTGATTTTTATGATATTTTATTTAAATCCAAATGGGAGTACTTCCTTATTTATATTTATGTTTTAAATAAGTGAGTGTTGAGATAACCCAGATACCAAGATGACAGAAGGTAGCAGTTTGAGCGATGTTGCCACATAATTATACAGAATAAAGTTGCTGCAGTGAGCAAGCGAGCCAAGAGGCTCGCTACAACGAGTTGTTGTTTCTCTAGGTTCGTTGCAGTGAGCTTTACTTGCTGTAGTGAATGTGTCTGATGTCAGCACAGTGCAAAATGATGTAGTTTTGATAAGTCAGCCCTATATATACCCCAACTAGGAATTTTTCTCTTCCTAGAAGTAGAAACTCGAGTCCTAACCCCCTTTGGGTTATCTCCTTCCCCTCTACTCTCATCCTCCATCAAATCCACCTCCTCCAAGTTTCAAGATGAGTTTAGTTGTTAGTTTTGTCATCTCCTTCCTCTCCTTTACATGTTCCATGGTTTGGGCTTTGTTGTTTTTCCCATTATTATCAAGGGGCAGTGCTCCCCCAATGTTGTTAGAGCTAGACTAGAGTTGTTTAGAGATTAACGAAGATTAATATTGAGTCAATGTTGCTCTATGATAGTTGTTGGTGCCATTTTGTGCTTCAGAGGTCAAGTTGGTAGTGTCCACATACTACTGGCTCTAAACAGTAAGTGGGTTAGATCTTATAGCCTTAGTTTTATCACTATGCATATGTTTCTTGCATGATGATTGTCAAATATGACATTAGAAATGAAATTATAATTATATATATATGATTTACAAGTATGGGGAGTTAGCTAAGGATTATGATTTTGAGTATGGCATGAAAATGTGATTAGAAAACCATGGGACCATGATTGACATTGTATGATATAGAAATATTTTCTGTGCAAGCCTAAGAGATTTCTTACAAGAATATATGATGTAATAAGTTGTTATTTTATTAAACATATTTTAGAAGTTTATGATATCTTTATGCTTCAAGACTAGAGATTTTGAAATATGATTTTAGAACATCAGTTAAGCTATTTTGGCAAAAATATCAAGCAGAGATATAAGAGATTTTGTGAGTGAGAACTTCTCCATTTCAAAGTTGATATTATTGTTATTAAGATATAAAGAGACGATAGTATGGAATTCAATATGATTTATAGCAACTGTCAGATACATATCTTGTGGGCTTGAAATCGGAATGCTTGCAAGCGAGATGATCTCTTGGGCATGATTTAACAGTCACAGTTATACTAAAGTCATGTTGCTAGAGTTATATGAGTCCAGAGCTTTTAGAGTTTCAAGAGTTTTTTTTCATATTTAAATGGTTTTACATATAAAAAGATAGAGTTTGAATATGATAGCATTTAGAGATTTGTGAAATATCATGATGATTTCCAGAGTAGAGCATAAGTATATGATAGAGTTTTTGAGAAAATAAGTATTTGTTTTAATGATTTAGAGAATATACGGTAGTTAACAGACTGTGAGTTAACGGCAGCTATTCCATTAACCTTGGTATACAAAATCGTCCCCAAGGCCAGAGAAATCATAAATGGGACCTAGTTAGGCGCCCCAGAGTTCAGAAATTTTGTTATGCCATGGTTGACATGCATTACTAGAGAGTTTGTTATGTCACATGAATTGGGCATAACCAGAGATTCATGTTTGTTTATTAGAGTACTGTTATGTATGTTGTTAGAGATAATTGATGTTTTTCAACGAATATTTGATTTAAGAGCCATTATGTACATCAGAAATGATTTCTTGTTGGAGTAAGAATTTAGCGATGTTTTTCTATGAATTTATAAATACAGAGATATATTTTCTATGTAATTATGCATATAAATATCAAGTGGTTTATGATTATTGCATGAATATTACATTATGGTATATTCCTTGGTTGTTCCATATGGGTGATGAGTGAGAGCTCACTCACTGAGTCCGTTGACTCACCCCTTTCCCTTCTTCCTCATAGTTACAGGTACAGATGTTGCTCAGCCTTCAGTTTGACAAACACAATTATTCCCAGTGGTGAGTCTTATTCTAGAGTAAGGCTTAGTTTAGAGTCTTGTTAGAATAAAGTGCTCCAATAGATGTGCAGACAGGATCCAAGCCATGCATTAATTTCAGATTATGTATTTAATTTCAGTATTTGGAGAGTGGTGTATACGTTTTCAGTTTTTAAGTATGGATTTGAAATTATATAGTTTGATTAGAGTTTATGCAATAAACCAGAGATGTATTTATAATTCAGTTCATATATTAAATTGATTTTCAGAGTATGATTAAGATACTTTTCAAAGCCTCATGTATCGAATATTTCAGTTTTATAACTCCAGATATAAAGTTTAAATAGAGATTTATATGGAGTTATGATTTCAGAATGAAAATTATGTTATTTTATGCATATAGAGAGACTTAAAGGTTACGAGGCTTACGTGGGGATGAAATTCCTCGTATACTGGTCACGTTTCCCATTCGGGTCATGACAATATATTACTATTAAGACCTTCACAATTGTAAAAATAGGACAGTATAGGTCCTTGATATTTTCATTTTGATGAATAAATTGGTTCCTAATAAAAATATGTTAGTTTTGGGTCCCTAATCTATAATACTAATATTTCAGAGTCATTTGAGGGAAAGTTTTACACGTGTTACAATGAGAATATTTTAGAACCCCCATCTTTTAAGAAGCTATTCATTAATTTTTTTGAAAAAAATAAAACTGTAATTATTACATATTATTATCATTGATAATCATCCATATTTAATAATAGGATTGCATTACATTAATTAAATATCTTTAATTCTTGTGATGCTGAAATCATGAATCATATTGATAAATTAATTTCACAATTTTAGTATTAATTTCACATCTAAAATTTTTATATTTGATGCGGGTGATGATTTGTTTTTGAACACTATTATATTAAATTTATAAAATCAAGTATATAAATTATAAAAAAGATGCAAAATATATGCACTAGGTTATATCATTTACCTTTTTATTAACAATAAGATTATGAATAATTTAATTATTTAAAGGCAGAATATTTTTTCGTGTCATTAGTGATGATATTGTTTGATTATATATATGGACTAATTTAATGATTTGAAGACCAAGAATATGCCAATTCAATATATGTATGCAGGTGAACATGAAAATCCTGGGATCACTTGGGATGACCATAAAATTATACCTTCAATAACCTATGAGTTCTTGCAAATAATTTTGATAATTTTATATTTTAAAAGATTTGAATGAATTTTGAAAAAAAATTAATCATACAATTCATGACGAATTTGGTAATTTTATACTTTAAAAGATTTGAATGAATTTTGAAAAAAAAGCTATCTTTGAAAAAAATTAAAAAAATTGGAGAAGATTTAAAAAAAATTATAGAGATTTATCATAATCTTATTTATAATTAAAAATTATTAATGATTAAGGTTTTGTATAAAATTTATTGATTGTATAAATCTACTATACTAATATTTCAGACTCATTTCATGAAAACTATTACACATATGATTTATATAGTGATTTAGGCTTCATATGTCATTCATACAGTGATTTAGGCTCCACTTTTCTCAATCTTTATATCTAAAATTTTTTTTAAACTTAATTTATAATTTACTTATTAATTATTTTTCATATGAAATAAAATTAGATATTATAATCATTAAAAAATTAAATATTACATTTATTAAATGTTATAATTTGCACCAAGAAAGAACCCATGTTAATATAATTATGATCTATAATTAAATTAAGAACTATTAATAGCCTCACATTATGAAAGTAATATAAAAAAATTATAAAAAATATTTTTAAAATAAATAAGCTTTAAAATCAATATTTTTTTAAAAGAAAACAGTTAGGTCAAATTATTAACGAATTGCTACTTGATTAATTTTGATATTATAATAATTCAAAATTTAATTTATACCAAATTTATTCTTAATCAAATATGATAATAATTGATATAATACTAATATTTAAGACTCATTACATAAAAAAATTTTCATGTGTTATTTATAGAAAAATTATACCCTACCCTTTTCATAATCTTAACACTTAAAGTAAGTTTTTGAATTTAATTTACCTTCTAATTATCAATTATTTTTTTCCAATCATACTTTCATATCTCCTACTATTAACAAAATTAATAAAAAATTAAAAAATAACATAAATAAAATTATAATTCAATATATTATACCATAAAAATTTTATATATATAATTATAGTATTAATGGTAACAAACCTATTATAATTATGTTACATTAGTAGTATTTGTTATTATAAATATTTATGTTTTAAAGTTTAAAGTATTTTTAAAATTTTTCATTTTTAAAATTTTGGAATAGATCTATAAATATCAATAGAGATTCAAATCTTCATATGAAATGAAAAGTGGGGACTCATGACCGGGATGTGCATGAGAATGGAGGCAAAATTCTAAATGAAGATGGGATTAGGGGAAATTTTCTAATTTCAAATCTAAAACTTTTAAAAATCATAATAAAAAAAATATCTATCTACATGTATCACTATATTCTATTTAATTTTTTAACTTAAACATTTCAATCTATCAATTTCATAATTTTTTCATACTAATTTGTTTGAAAAAAATACCTTCAATTTTTTAACACTAAAATATTTTAAAAAATCAATTCCATAATTTATACTTCTTTGATAATGATATTAAATATTTATTAATTTTTAAAAATTAAATAATTATATTATTTTTTATTGAAAAATTTATAATTGATATACTACTCTAATAATTAAGATTATATAAATTATAATTATAAATAATTTTTTATTAATTATTACACATTAATTATAACATATATTTTAAAATTGATATTTTAATTTATTAAAAGAATATATAAGGAAAGGACATGTAATTGAAATCATATAAATGAAATTTATATATTATTTTTATTAATTAGAAAATACATTTTATATTTTTAAATTAGTATTTTAATTTATTACAAAGATATAAACGGTTAGGAATGATCAAAAAAATTGAAAATGGGTACACACAAGAATTACCTCATAGGGAAAGGATTTGATATATATTTCACTTTCATAGAAATTATCTATAGGGGCTAAGTCCCCATTTGTTAAACGAGATAGGAACAGAGATAATACATATTTATTTTTTAATTATTTTTATTATATTTGCATTATGTATATATTTTTAATTTTAATTTAGATTATGTTGTATTGATAATATTTATTATTATGAATATTTATATTTTAAATTATAAAATATTTTTAAAATTTTTCTTGTTTTGAAATTTGTTGATAAACCATTGAATACTATAGGGATTCAAAATTCCCACAGAAAAAAGGAAATGAGGACTCGTAAAGAGGATGAGGATGAGAGACAAAATTCTAAATGGTGACAGAAGACATGAGATATGTCCCTTTTTCATGGATACTCATTATAACCCCTATAAATGACTTGTGATATAGTAAAATTATTCATTTATTCTTTCTTTATTTAACAATTTTAACTTTTGAAACGAGTAAAATTTTCATAAAATAGACTCTTTATTGTTAGTTATAGGTTACCTATCAAGATATATTCAACCTTATAAATATTATATTCAACATAAGATATAAAATATAATGATACATTTATATTTTATCTACTTATTTAATTATTTAACTATTAATTTACTTTTAAGATAAATTTATATACTCAATTTTCTATAAGATATATATAGATAAATTATCATTTATTTTTTATAATAATCAATAAGCTATTTTTTATTATCTCTATATGCATTGCACGGGTCAAATGACTAATAATATTAATATTTAAGACTCATTACTTAAAAATTCTTCCATGTATTATTTATAGAAAAATTGTACCCCACCCTTTTCATAATCTTAACACTTAAAGTAAGTTTTTGAATTTAAATTACCCCCTAATTATCAATTATTTTTTTAATCATACCTTCCTATATCTCTACCATTAAGTAAATCAATATAAAAAATAAAAAATAGCATAAACAAAATTATAATTTAATATATTATACCATAAAATTTATATATATATATATATATAATTATAGTATTAATAATTGTGTTGCATTAGTAGTATTTGTTATTATAGATATTTATATTTTGAAGTTCAAAGTATTTTTAATTTTTTTCTAAATTTTTTTAATAAATCTGTAAATATCAATAGAAATTCAAATCTTCATGTGAAATGAAAAATGGAGACCCTTAACCAGGGTGTATATGAGAATGGAGGCAAAATTCTAAATCAAGATGGGATTAGGGGAAATTTTATAATTTCAAATGTAGAACTTTTAAAAATCATAATAAAAAAAATTATCTATCTACATATATCATTATATTCTGTTTAATTTTTTACAACTTAAATATTCCAATTTATCAATTCAATAATTTTTTCATACTAATTTTTTTGAAAAAAAATACCTTCAATTTTTTAACACTAAAATATTTAAAAAAATCAATTCTATAATTTACACTTCTTTGATAATGATATTAAATATTTATTAATTTTTACAAGTTTTTATTGAAAAAATTATAATTGATATACTACTTTAATAATTGAGATTATATAAAATAGAATTATATATAATTTTTTTACTAATTATTCACATTAATTGTAACATATATTTTGAAATTGATATTTAATTTATTAAAAGAATGTACAAAGAAAGGATGTGTAATTGAAATTATATAAATTAAATTTATGTATTATTTTTATTAATCAGAAAATATATTTTTATATTTTTAAATTAAATATTTTAATTTACTAAAATGATATAAACAACTAAAGATGATAAAAAAAATTGAAAATAGGTACACACGAAAATTACTCAATGAGAAAAGGAATTGGCTCATATTTCAATTTCAGAAGGATGATCTATGAGGAGTAAGTCTCCATCTGTTAGATGGGGTAGGGACATAGATAATATATTTTTATTTTTTAATTATTTTTATTATATTTGTATTATGTATATATTTTTAATTTTAATTTGGATTGTATTGCATTAATAATATTTGTTATTATGGATATTTATGTTTCAAATTATAAAATATTTTAAAAGTTTTTTCTCTTTTTGAAATTTGTTAATGAACTCTTGAATATCATAGGGATTCAAAATCCCCACGGGAAATGGGAAATAGGAAATGGGGAACCATGAAGGGGATGGGAATGAGAGACAAATTTTTAAACAGTGACGGAAGGTATAAGACATGTCTCATTTCTTATGGATACTCATTGTCATCTCTATAAATGGCTCATGATATAGTAAAATTATCTATTTATTATCTTTCTTTATTCAACAATTTTAACTTTTGAAATATGCAAAATTTTCATAAAATAGGCTCTTTATTATCAATTATAGGTCATCTATCAAGATATTTTCAACTTTGTAAACATGATATTCAACATAAGATATAAAATAGAATGACACATTTATATTTTGTCCACTTATTTATTATTTAACTACTAATTTACTTTTAAGATAAATTTATATACTCAAGTTTTTATAAGATATACGTAAATAAATTATTATTTATTTTTTATAATAATCAATAAACTATTTTTTATTATCTCCCTATGTATCGTACGAGTCAAACGACTAGTAGTTGTAAAAAATAAGACCCTATTATATTGTTTTGTAATATGTAATCATTGTGCTCTTTTAGGAAAGTGATTATGAATTTATGATATTAGTACCATAATATCTCAAAATAAGGTAGTGATAAATCATAATAAATTCAATTAGAGATCATATTCCTTTCTTAGAATGGTAAGCTGTGGGGTCAAGAGTTTCTTTTGTGATAACAGGTACGGTAAAATATTAAAATATTTGGAGAAGAAATTTATAAAATAAAATAAAATGGACTATTTTTATTAGTATTGATTATGATTAATAAATATAATATGGATTAACAATCAAAGTCTAGTATTTTGACGAAAGAAAAAGCTAGTATCTTGTACGACCCAGAAAAACAGTCTTGCATTTCGTCATTCCAATCTTCTATCATGTGAAAAAAGAAAACTAATAAGTAGTTCAGTTTATTACGCAACCAGTTATTATCGAGAAAAGTGTAGGTCGGTGCGAAGCAATTCCCTAAAGATTACCGCGGCGGCCGCCAGCTATATACTATGAATTATTTTTTTTTTATTGCTCAAGTGTATCCCTAGTTAGCAGCGGAGGACTAATCCCTTTCGAGGCAGAAATTATCGAAGTGAATATTACCTCTCCTAATAAAATTCCTTTCTATACACATTACAGGAGTCGAATCCCTGATACATGCTTAAAGTACGGAGCTAACTACCCGTGACACATGCTATGAATTATTATGCCAATACATTATTACTACTTGGGAAAGCGGCACCAACACGCCTTTGATATTATTGGGTGCCATGCATTTATCCGCTCATTCATTCATTCCTCTTGCCCCTCTCTCTCTCTCTCTCTCCCCGTCATACATGCACTCTTTTTCCCCTGACAAACAGCGCGTTCTCTCTTTTTCTTCTCTCCTTCCTCTCTTAAATTCTACGATGCAACTCGTATGCAAAGTTGAATACACGACCAACCTGAAACGCGCAACCAACTCCAGCTTGACAAACGATCACAACATATAAAAGCCCTCATCGCTCACAGTATGTTTCATAGCCCGAGACTTGCTGTGCATGATAATTGCTCTCTTCTCTTGTACATAACATCCTCATTTTTCTTCACTAGTGTTAATTTAACTCGTAGCAAATTTGATTTGCTATAGTTAATCATCTGTATTGTGATATTATTATTATTATTATCATCATCATGAGGAACAATGCAGAGTTTGAGCGTGTTCTTAGTTATTTTGATGAAGATGGGGATGGTAGGATTTCTCCATCCGAGTTAAGGAATCGAATGGGGATGATCGGTGGTGAGTTGTTGTTCAATGACGTTGAAACTGTTGTTGAGGCATTGGATTCGGACGGTGATGGTTTGCTGAGTCTGGATGATTTTGCTGCGTTGATGATGGAAGCAGCAGGGGAGGAGGAGAGGTTGAAGGATTTGAGGGCAGCTTTTGAGATGTACATTGATTCGGAGGAAACGTGTGGGTTTATAACGCCCAGTAGCTTGAGGAGGATGCTTGGTAAGTTGGGAGAGCCCAAGTCCGTGGATGAATGCAGAGTGATGATCAGTCACTTCGATCTGAATGGAGACGGCGTGCTCTGCTTTGATGAGTTCAGAATCATGATGGGGTGATGATGATTTTTTGTGTTCTATTACATTCGGATACTTCCATATTGTTTGTGCAACTCTCCTATTTTATCACTCAATTTCTCAAACACCCTAACACTCCTTGCGAAATACATCGACTATGCCAGTTATTTTTTCTCCCAACGTATTCACTCTCCATCATTACTCCCATATTCATATAGAACTCACATGGATTGTCTATACCCATGTGAGCGATGAAATAGAATTACTCCTGTTTGTGGAACGGGTTCAACTGATTTGTTTGTACATACTTTGAGTCTCAAGCATCCTTTTTATTAATTCGTTTATAAAATTCTCAAGCATCCTTTTTATTAATTCGTTTATAAGATTTACTAATTTGTTATAAATCGAAAAAAATCGTATGTTTAGATAATTTTGTTGAAATCTATTTACAGAATGCATGTGTTAATACCCGAGATTTCACGTTGATTAATAAATAACCGCGTGGTTATGATAATAAGGGGAAATGTTGTGATCCCGATTATTTCGAACATTTACATGAATCCCTCACTCATTGCAATGGAACGAATGGATATAGTAGGTAAATATGTCGGAACCAGTATTTTGGACTCGTGCGATGCGCTGAGTATCAAAAAGTAAATTGATCAAATAATAAGATATTGAAAATTATTTAAGGTAGACGCATTATTGTGAAAGAAAGAGCATTTTAAAGATAATTATTTCATTTCCCTCGCTAAATTTCCTTCTTGTATCCACGAAATTCTTGTACTGACAACTTAATTCAACACAAAAGTAAACTATCGTGTTGATTATAATAAGAAATGACTTTCATTCTATTGATAGTTTTAAAATTAAATCAACGATGTTTGACTTTCTGTTTGTAGAGAATATTTTATAAATTACTTGAAATTTTAAAAAATTAAAATAAATGTAGTAAATTAAACAATGAATTTAATTGTTATGCATCGATTAACAATCAATAAAAAAATTTTAAAAAAAATGTTGAATCACTATAATTGTGATAATGATTAACCATAATTATATATATATATTAAAGTTCTATTGATTGATAATCTAAATTTCATTCATTAGAATTATAAGTTTAATTTATATAAATATTTTACTTTTATAGTTATTTTATATGAAATTAGTTTTGATATATTATTAGTGTAAAAGTTTTATTCTATCATATCGTAAAATATAGGTGACTTTTCGGATAACATCTACAGGAGTCATTTAATTTTCTCTTGTTAAATTTCCTTGTTGATCTGCGAAATTCTTGTAGGGTCTGTTGGGATACTGAAATTAAAATTATAATGTAGAATTCTAATTTCGGCTTAGAATCTTAAATTTTGTATTTGAATTTACTATAGAATTGTAACATGGCTCCTAGGAAATAAATGAAAGAGAGAGAAAAACTATATAAACTTTAATGAGGAGGGCGATACTTAATCAGTTTTGAAATTGACAATTTGTAGTTTATATGTTCGAATTTAAAAAGAGTCTTTTTCAGTTATTTTTTAATTCTATGAAGTTGAATTGTGAAATTATAAATTCAATTCTATGTTACTCAAAGTATAAAAATTGAAATTTGATCGTTTTAACTCCAATTTCATGCTTAATCCCAACTTTCAAACGGGATGATGGTGAGATTTTTATTAAATTGAGGATATTTTATAATTTATTAGTTTAAATTTTAAAAACTTAAAATGAATTTAATAAATTAAGTATATAATTTAATTTTTATGGTTGACCAACAACCAACAAAATGTTTTTGAAAAGGTGCTAACTCAAAGTAACTTCCATTGTGATAACTATTCACAGCAATTGATAATTTCTTAAATTTTTAATTATTGGTTGACAGTATAAAATTATTTTATATTATTAGTGTGTATAAAACAAATCTATTAATTATATAAAAACTCTTAAATTAAATTAAGGTCTAACTAAGCCACTATGATTAGTTTAGTGGTGAGAGGTTTGTGTAGTATGAATGAGGTTTGGTTTAGTAGGAAAGGTCATTGGGCATGGCCTATCATACCCCAAGACATTTGGTTGACCTTTATGAGGCATCAATCAAAGAAGAAAAGGCAAGGGCAAATTTTGTTTCTAAAGATAATTTAGACAGTTATGCTATAGTGAATACAAGCAGCTATTTTCATGGGAATACTTGTCACGACCCAGTCAGGAAATGTGACCAGTACATAAGGAATCTCATCCCCACATAAGCTTCATAATGGTTGAGTCACTATATGCATATTTAAAGCATAAAATCCATTTAAAACATAAATTCATCTCTAAATACAAATCACCTACTCTTGAAGTCAACATAATCAAAACTATATTTTCATCATCAAACTCTAAAGTTTGGGGTCATAATACAAAACATATGTATTGAGTTGCTCTTATACAAAATATACCATGAAAACCATAATCTTGTAAATACAAATCAAATCATGGAAACAAAATGCAAAATAAGGTCAGGAACGCTGCCCGCACCATCATTGGAGCACTCTAAAGCAAAAGCAATAGACACTTCATCCAAGTGAAGCTCACCAACTGATATCTCTATTGCTGGAGAAGAGGTAGCTGAGAAGAATCCATAACAACTACTGTATCTTTAATGGGAAAAAGGAGAGTGATGAATTTTATCCAAAAACTCAGTGAGTGAATTATCACCCGTAACCCCCTTCATAGGACAAGAACAAGGAATGCATAATATCATAATAATAAAAGCAAAGTTCTAAAACATTTTCACATTTACATATAAATCTCTGGTTGTGCATGTCAATCATGGCATAACAAATGTTCTGAACTCTGGGGTTCCTCAAGAACCCAAATTGGACACCTAACTAGGTTCCGTCTCTGCTCTGGGGTGAGATTGTCTCTTGAAGACAATTTGGTATCAAGATTAATTATCATTTCGACTCATTGCTTGTTTCTCTATAGCTACTATGTTGTTCAAAATCATAAAACTAGTTCTTTTCTCTAAAACTCTGTATCTGGATTCTACTCTGAGTTTAAAAGCTATATCATATACATAAACCACTTTCATAGATTATTTTGACAGTCATAAAAATCTCTAATAATCACATTCATAATCAATTTTGCATAAAAATCATTTTCTCAATAATCGTCCCATTAGTTCATAACTTGATAAACAATCAGTAATCTTTAATTTCTTTGAAATAATCTCTAAAATCATGCATTATGCCATATTTTGATAAAAATACTCTAATGACTAACAAAGAGATCACAAGATTTAACCCACTCATCTGGAGGGGTGGAATGTGAGGGATTAGCACTAGCTGGGCTCCTTGGAGCAGAAATGGCATCAATATCTACCATTGAAGCAATTAAACTCTAGATCAATCTTTAGATAACTTTAATCTAATCCTAACAATAATGGGAGTGCACCATTACTTGTAAACATGAAGAACATTAATGCCAATCCCAAGAACATGAAAGATTGGAGAAAAGGAAGCAAGATCAATAAACCAACTTACCCTTGAGCTTTGGAAGAAAAGGAATAGAATATGATTGAGAGAAATGGTGGGAAGAAAGAATGACAGTGAGCGCTTTTGATTTATGGTCTGGGAAACCCGAAATGGGGAGTTTTAAAAGGGTAGGGGGCTTCATAACTTAAAACTGCGTTATTTTTCTACTATTCTATTATCAAGCTCACACGCTGCAGTGAAGCAAACTCATTGCAGCAAGCTTGTTCTGCACTTACTTGCCACAGAGAGACTATGTGGTACAATTGGCATAGATTGGCTTGTTTGCTCGCTGTAGCGAGCCTATTCTACATAATTCTGGAGTAGAAGTACCAATTCTGCATCTTTTAGATCTTCACACATTTGAGGTCTTCTCGGTAATATGGGTAGGTCTCGAGGAACTTTAAAGCCGTACTAGACTCGTCTAGGGACACATGTACTCAAGGTATTACAATATTGGTCATCTGATTAATAATTGGAATGTTTAGTAATTAAATTAGTCTCTTGCTACAATTCTTCTTTCCTCTTGCAAAATATGATTTCTCTTTAGGATTTCTTTTTCTTTTAATTCTATTAGGAACTTCTGAGTATATAATCTCAGTATTGAATAAAAGTAACGCTTTATTTTACACCTATTCTTTTTATGATCCAATAATTTTTTCTTTAGAGTGATACTCTTTTAGTATTATTATTAGTTCCAAAGATTATGAGTGATATATTTTTTAATTTAAGATTGCATTCTTACTTTGCCTCGTATATCTGTTAACTTGCAGCATATCCATCGCTTTTATTTAGGAACAAATCCTTTTAAAACTTATTTTCTTTCACCATATACCATGTGTGTTTTGAATTCGGCAAACTATTTTTTTATGGTTTGATTTTCAAACATATATAACAATGGTAATATACAAGTCAACATGAATTCATACAAAAGTAAGTTACATGAATTCTATATTTTTGAATTCATGTATTACATGATTTGTGAACATATATTATGTAATTTCAAAAGTAAGTTAATAAGCTTATGATTAAAATGCAATATTAATCAATTGTATTTTTTTTTATATATATACAAATTTTAATCTTGATATATTTTATTTTCTTTGAAGAAAATGATTAGAAAAAATAGTGTAGATATATATCTTGTTGATAGCGCAACTACACACACTATTCTCAAAAGTAAGATTTATTTTATTCATCTGAGAATGGAAAAAATGAGTGTTAATATTATTATTTGGTAGGACCAATATGATTGAAGACTCCAACAGAGCTATTATT
Organism: Dalbergia cochinchinensis; assembly: GCA_031216125.1. Taxonomy (NCBI): domain Eukaryota; kingdom Viridiplantae; phylum Streptophyta; class Magnoliopsida; order Fabales; family Fabaceae; genus Dalbergia; species Dalbergia cochinchinensis. Next base: position 5,501,330 of record CM062374.1, read on the forward strand.
TTGTTCCTTGGGGTAATAAAGTTAATCATAAATGATGCATTATTTTCTAGTAAGTCGCAAAGAAACTTATTGAGTTTCAAGGATATTCATCAAAATAGATATCACATTGAGACAATAAATGAGAGAAATAATGAGTGCTTCTATATTGTAAATTGTGATTCAAACAAGAGAGTTATACTAGAAAAATTACATACATTCACTTTGTTACGGTCTATATTGCACTAATATTAGAGCAATTGAATCACATGCTATCATAAACTAGAAGTTTACTAGCCCAAATGATTTTAACATTTGGCATGATTGGTTGGGACTTCTTGGAGCAATAATGAAATGAAGGATTATAGAAAACTCACAAGGGAATTCATTGAAGAACCATAAGATTATTCAATTGAATGAGTTTTCTTATGCTGCATGTTCTCAAGTAAAATTAATTACACAGCACTCACCAGCAAAGAATTAAATGTGATATATGTTAACCAATTCATCCATCTTATGGGTCTTTTAGATATTTCATGGTCATTGATACATCCATGCGAAGGTCATATGAGTGCTTATTATTATCTTACAACCTGGCATTTGCGAGATTACTTGCACAAATTGTTCGACTAAGAGCACAATTTCCAGAAAATCAAATCAAAACAATTCTCCTTGATAATGGTGGTGAATTTGCTTCTCAAGCATTTAATGTTTATTGTATAGCCATTGGTATAAATGTTGAACATTTAGTAGCTCATGTTCATACATAGAATATGTTAACTGAATCATTTATAAGCTCCTCCAAATGATTGCTAGACCATTGCTTATGGGAACAAATCTCCTCATTTCTGTTTGGGGCATGCTATTTTCCATGCTACAATACTTATCCATTTGAAGCTTATTAGTTATCATAAATTCTCCTCTTTACAATTAGCTTTTGGCTTGCAGCCAAGAATATCCCATTTAAAATTTTTTGGATGTGCGATATATGTCCTAATTTCCCTACCTTATTGCACCAAAATGGCACCCAAATAAAATTGGGAATATATATTAGATATGACTTTCCTTCTTTAGTAAAGTATCTTGAAATACGAATAAAAAATGTATTTAAAGCTCGATTTGCTAATTGTCATTTTGATGAACTAATGCTTCTAACATTAGGGTGAGAAAATAAATAGCGGGAAAAGGAACTAAATTGGAATGCATCATCTTTGATTCATTTAGATCCTCAATCAAGGCAATGTGAACTTGAAGTTCAAAAGATTATATATTTGCAAAGAATAGCAGATGAATTGCCAAATACATTTTCTGATACAAAAAGGATAATTAAATCCTATATACCAACTGAAAATCCCCAATTCGAATTGATCTCCCTGCCAGAAGCATGGTAGATCAGTTGGTTTTAAAAATTAAAATCCTCAAAAAAGAATAGAGAGAAATGATGCTATGGAGGCAAATGATTCTCTTCCTGTAGAAGAGGATAGAGACATAATAAGGATATCTACAATAGTAAATTCTTTTGACATAATTGAAATGCTAGAAGACATTTAGATATGTGAAAATAGTCAGAATATTAAAAATGATGAGATCTCAATAAACTATGTCTCTACAGGAAAAAGATGGAATCAAAGAGAAAATACTATCGACAACATATTTGCATATAATGTAACGCTAGATGTTATGCATGAAAATAAGGATCTTGAACCAAGAAACATTGAAGAATGTCGACATAGAGACGATTGGCCAAAATGGAAAAAAGTCATGTAAGCTGAATTAGACTCACTTGTAGTTCAAACACCAGAAGGTTTGAAAGTTATAGGATATAAATGGGTTTTTGTGAGAAAAATAAATAAAAAAAATTGAAACTATAAGATATAAGACTCGACTTGGAGCACAAGGCTTCTCACAAAGATCTGATATATATTACAACAAAACATATTCCCCAATAGTGGATGCAATAATGTTTCACTATTTGATTGTTTTATTCGCATATAATAAGCTACATATGCATGTGATGGATGTTTTCACATCCTATTTATATGATTTATTAGATAATGATATCTATATGAAAGTCCCTAAAGGATTAAAGATAGCAACATTATCTAATGAATATCCCAAGGAATATACTCAATCAAATTGCAAAGATTTATATATGGTCTAAAGCAATTTAGATGGATGTGATATAACCATCTCAATGAGTATTTGATAAAGAAGGGGTTTAAGAATGATGCTATTTGTCCCTGTGTTTATGTATAGAAATCTGCATCTGGATTTATTATAATTGCTGTGTATATTAATGACTTGAATATCATTGGAACTTCCAAGGAGATTCCCTTAGTCATGAAAGATCTAAAAGAAGAGTTTGAGATGAAAGATTTTGGAAAGACAAAATTTTGTCTTGACTTACAGGTCGAGCACTTAACACTTGGAATATTTGTTCATCAATCTACTTGTATAAAGAAAATCCTTCAAATATTTTATATGAATAAATCACACTCATTAGGTACTCTAATTATTGTAAGATCATTGGATGTGAAAAAGGATCCATTTCATCCTTGGGAAGGCCCTGAAGTACTATATCTCAGTGCCATCGGAGCAATTATGTATCTTGATAATAATACAAAACTTGATATAGCATTAACTATAAGTGTAATGGCAAGGTATGGTTTTCTCCAACTTGAAGACATTGGAATGAACTTAAACAAATCCTTTGGTACCTTCGAGGAACAATTGATACGGGGTTATTTTATTCATATAAATCCAATTAACAATTAATTGGCTATGCAGATGCAGGATATTTATTAGATCTACATGAAGGAAGATCTCAAATAGATTGCTTATTCACATATCGTGATATAGCTATATCATAGAGATCTACAAAATAGACCTTAGTCACTACTTCTTCAAACCATGCAAAAATAATTGTAATACATGAAGCAAGTTGTCAATGCTTCTGGCTAAAAGCAAAAAATCAACATGTTCGAGTGTTATGCAAATTATCTTATAAGAAAGAAAGTTCAACAACTTTGTATGAGGACAATACGGCATGCATAGCTTAGCTTAAAAGGGGTTATATCAAAGGAGATAGAATGAAACACATTTATCAAAAAAATTTCTTTACACATCACTTTCAAAAGCAAAAAGCAATTGATGTCCAGTAAATTCGCTCTAATGATAATCTAGGAGATTTATCCATGAAGTTGCTTCCTACATCCTCGTTTGAGAAACTAGTGCACAAGATCAGGATACATCAATTGAGAGATCTTCAAGGATACTAATACACTTTTGCCCTTAATCAAGGTTTTTATCTCAATGGGTTTTTCCTTGATAAGGTTTTTAATGAGACGGTTCCAAGTTTTCATCATCAGGATATTATACTTTTTTTCCTTCACTAATTTTTTTTTCTCAATGGGTTTTTATCATAGTAAGGTTTTAATGAGGTATATCCCTAATGGACATCCAAGGGGTGTTATGAAATATTATTTGGATGTGGATGTACTCATTCTTAAATAATTCAGCTAAGATTTAATTTGATTGGATTGAATCTATTACGATTTTATTTGATTTTATACTACTCATCCTTTGATTATAAATAGCCTTTTTGGGTGCTCAATGTATGATACCTTAAGATTATCAATAAGATTATTCTTTCTCTTCTTCATTATTCTCTCTATTATTATTGTTTTGTGATAGAAACAAATGCACTTTCATGCCAAAATGGATCCGCCCAGTACATAATTTAATGCTTATTCTTGTCCCTCCCTATATGTAACTCATTGCTTCTCTCCGCATTACAATCCTTTTATTTTCTCCTCTGTCAATTGAATTTTCCAATGATACCAAAAGAGCATTCGCGAAATAGATTACTTCTATACCCAATTTCTACACTATAGCAACACCATGCTTTGGCATATCCTCAATGCGCCACCTACACCAACAAGACTTGACAACTCATAACATATATATATAATAAGGATGCCTCCCAATATGTTGCATACAATTAGCTCAGCAAAGCATAATTATTGTCCATTATACGTGTTATTGGTTTTGGTGAAGCCCATCAATTCATTGGGCATTATTATTAGGAATCCAATTAATCAAGCTCAATAGAGGTCTCAAAGGGGCTTTAGATCTCCCATCAACTTTTTTTTTCACAAACACATCATTCTGGGTTGAAGTACTTGCTAGTGTTAATTGGAAGCAACTTAATTTCCTTTAGTTAGATTTTATGCAGTGATATGAGGAAGGGCACAGAGTTACACTGCTCTAAACTATTTTGATGAAGATGGAGACAAAACAATTTTGCCTTTTGAGCTTACAAACTGGGTAGCAATGATGGGTGGTGAGTTAATGCTTGAAGATGCTAAAACAATTTTTGAGGTATTGGACTCAGAAGGTGATGGATTGCTGAGTTTGGATGATTTTGTCGAGTTGATGGAAGTAGCAGGAGGGTAGGAGAAGTTGAATGATTTGAGAAAAGCTTTCTAGATGTATAATGATGCATAACTGTGTAGGATCATAACGCCCAAGAGCTTGAAAGGGATGTTTGGCAAGTTAGGAGAATCAAAATCCACAGATGAATGCAAATTGATGATCATCCACTTTAATTTGAATGGGGATGGTGTGCAGTGATGATTTTTGTGATTGATTATGGATTTTGGGGATGGACTTGTTGAAATTTTTGGACATACTTCTAGTCTTATGATTCATTGATTTGTATGCATCTCTAATAATCACATTTTGGTAAATTTTTCCTTATGGCTTTAGCTAAGCTTTATGTATTGCTTTGCTTTCAATTTGATGTTTCTAACTTTTGTAACAAAATTGCATATTGGTATGAATGTTTTTCATAGAATAATGTATGAAAAGAGTTGTAGTATATAATTGACCATTTGTGGGGAAATTTGTCTTAACATTTATTTTCTTTGTTTTTGTCCTTTTTTTTTGCCCTAGATTTCACATTTCTAGAAATATTTGACTATGAGCTTAGGCCATGTACCATTATCCTTATTATCAATAAATATATATCCATTGAAACCCATTTATTCTTTTGGGAAAGATTCTTTAAAGATGGATATTTTCTCCAAGACTAATACCTTTCATGATTAAACCATACAGGATACTCCCTCACCTACTTAATATAGGTATTTTTTTTATTATGTACAAAAATTAAGATACTGATAGTATTTTATTGATCTTCTAAAACATGAAAGTAAAAGGCACAAACATGCTTTTATTATTCAACCTCCACTCATTCTCTTTCCAATTAAATGGAGGGTTTAAATAAATATATAATAATTAATGAATCATTGAAATATGAAAATAACCTATATTTTGGATAAAAAATAAATGAACTATATTAAAGACCAGATAGAGTAGGAATTATCTCGGGACATATGACCTAAGAAACAATTATCTCGGGATATGCAGAACCATCCATTCACGAGAAATTTTTTCAAACCTAAAGCTCTATGTTATTAATAACATAATGACACTTTGAATAAGAGTGCATTTGGATGAGTTTGTTTTTCAATAAAAAAAATCACTTTTTAGATAAAATCTTTAGTTTTCATATATATATATATATAGATAATTTTTTAAAATTAATTAGAATCTCAAAAAAAATATTTTTTAATTTTTTTCATTTTACTAATTTATTCTTATATTTGAATCTATGATTCTCATCAGAGTAAATAACCATATTTGTCCTAACATTTTTAATTTGGTATCAATTTGATACTGATAAAAATTTTTACATCAATTTAATCCTAATGTTTTAATTTCAACATCAATTTAGTTATTTATTAAACATTTTCTTTGACTGAATGACCAAATTGATATAAAAAATTTTGTTAGGATCAAATGAATGTCAAAAATTTCATTAGGATCAAATTGACAAGGATAAAACCAAGTTTTTCACTCTTCTTATTATTAGTAAATCTATTTCCCATTTTGCATTACTGAAAAAATCTATGTCCAGTTGAAGCTCACATATTCTTTTGGGAAAGATTCTTCAAACATGGACATTCTCTGCAAGCCCAAAACCTCTCTATTATGACTAATTCTGTGAGATAACTATATTGGGATATGCAATAGCAATCAGTTGGGCCCATGATGAAACCTTTTTTATTTGGGCCCATGATGAAACCTGATCAGCCTTACTTGTAGCCCACTTTTGGACCAAAAGAAAACTTGTTGCCCTCCTCAATTAGAGGATTCTCTATTGAAGAAAATAAAATAAAATAAAATAAAATAAAGGAAAACTCTTTGCTCATGACCAATAATAATAATAATAAGTTCTCTTTGGTGAACCCAAGAAAAAAGCTCCCCTTTAAATCACTTATTTCCTGGTTCATTCTGCTAGGAAACTCGTTAAAAAATTTATTCTTCAACATAAAATTTATAACTTCTGATTTTTTAACGAATGTCTTTAACACACTTGTTAAAAAACTCATATCTATAATTCATTTATTGACTAAATTTAATTGCATCTTAATTTGACTTTGAGTAACAAATTGGCCCTTTTGATTTGTTTTCTTTTTATGTTTTGATATTATATTTTTTATTAATTATTATAAAAAGGCTTTTTTATTTTATTTTAAGAATTTTTGAAAAACAATAAAAACAATAATATATTTATTTCAACGATTTGATAAACACAATCGAAAAAAATAAAAAGAATGATGTAGTTTCAATTAATAAAAACCAAAAGGAGGGACATTGCTTGCTTCAATTGTCATTTCCAAACAATAAATCCATATTGAATAGTGTAATATCCTTACTTTTATAGTGTTCACCAAATGTATGATGCATTTACTGGTGGAAATGAAAACAAACATTTAATTTGATAGGAATAACCGCTTGACAAGTTATCAGATCAAATTATGCTAAATTATCTTGTTATATAATTTGTTATTTAGTTTATCAATTCTATTTTATCAGTTCTCAGTTTATCTCCTTCGTATAAATTTAACTCTCTTAGCAATGTACCATTCACCCGATTACAAATTTTCAATACAGAAGAGCATTTCTTCGCAGGTCCAGGCTTTCTTGTTAGGTGCATTCTAAGGTGCAACATGTTATTGGTAATACACAGTTTAGTAATGATATGGGAAAATTAAAGCTTGATATGTGTAAGTAGAAATATCATCTTATTTAATGACATGGCGAGGAGCTAAAAAACTTCTATTAGGTTTTTTTTGAAAAGACCCTTCTACCCAGATTTAAAAACTCCATCTACTACCATCATGTTGTCATTGTTCCACCTTTCCCCTCTCAATCATCATTTCCATAGCTTTAACTGTCCATCTCTTTTTGACCATTGCCATCTTCTGTTGTTCTGGCAGCCCTTCCCCTTTTCCAATATTTATTGAATTGAAAATGCATTTCATTCTAAGCTAGAATTGCTTTTTGATTTCCTTAACTTTTCATTTTTGAAAATCTAAATAGATGTTTCAAAATAACAAATATGGGTTATGAAAAAATTCTTGTAATATTTCTTTTTTTTATAGAAACTGGTTAGGGTTGAAAGAGGCCAAGTTGTCCAACTTCATACTCCCTTATTAAGATTCATCTTCTTTGATCGGGATACCATTAGTAATCGTTCCTCTGACATCAAACTTGAGAATTGTTATTTATAAATTAGCGGACCTTACCTAAGTATCTATTGCGTATTAGAGCGAGTCAATCAGTAACTATTTCGTAATTCTATTAAAATATATAAAAAAGAGAAATATTTATTTAATATAAAGTCAAATACAAGAGAAAGCTCTTCTAAGGGCTTTATTGTACATTTGTCTTCTTAAATATTACAAACATAAGCATATTGAAATGAAAACTAATAGTAGTCTTCGACCATTGAGCTATTACAAAACATGAACTTCCATGAATGTAGCTTTATCGTACTCTTGAGTAATCTGGAGACGACATAGAAACCCAAAAACATAGGGATGAGAATTATAAAATTCTCAGTAGGGTATCCTTAAATACACAGTTACCAATGTCATCATTATCATCCCAGCCGCCTTTGTTTATTAGAAAAATGATGTCATCATGCATTGCATTACAAAGATTCATTTTTAAAGTTCAAAATCATTCTTCCAAAGTGAGTTTCTTTTAGCGTTCAAACACTTAATTAATATGTATCATAATGCTCAAACACATAATAAATAATTCTAAACAAATAATTAAATATGATATGAGTATGCATATGCTAAATGCAGTGATCTTCAGTGAAATTATCTTTACTTGCCCTTGATATATATTTATATATATATATATATATATATATATATATATATATATAATTTTCATGCACCATTGACATATCAAAAGGTAATAACCTACTTATCAAAATTGAGCTAATTCTTATACTTGATCATGGGACTTCATTTTTTCCTTTTCTGAATCTCACAAAGATTTATCCCTAGTTGACACATTTACTGAGTCATAATATCTCTATGGAAGTTTCTCTTTTAGGCTCCCATTTATTCAACATAAATCTTATTTATGCTTTTCTTATATGTCAGAACATGCACAATTGAAGTTCATACATTCTCTTTTGTCACATATATGCATTATTTACTTTTCTTTTTCCAAATGCATGCATTAAGCACATGTAGGCATTCACTCACCAGTAATTTCCATCATGCCTCATTAACCAATCTTTAATTCTTCTAGCATGCATCTATACATCACAAGTCACATGCTCAAATATTCATAATCAAATATTCATGTCCTACTAGAACCAAGTGACATTATATCATCATTTCAAGGCATTGGTGCAATTCTAGTACATTGGGCAGATTTCACTCCTCTATAGCAAAAATTAGTTTGCATATTAAACAATTGAATTCAAGGCTACAAAAATTATTCATGATACTTCAATGTGCCCACAAGGTTCTATAAAAATTTTAGGGCAAAAAAAGCTCTCTAGCTATGTTAACAAAATTGTACAAATTTGGAGGTCAGAAACAACTTGTTTACAACCAACAGATAGAATTTCCAATTTTATACCTTATCAAATGAACATATAAATCCTACAAAAATACAGGGTTAGACTTCAAGATATGCTCAATGCCTTGTAAAATTTTCAAGTCAAAATTTGATCGTTTGCTGTAGTAACAAAATTAGACAAGTTCAGAGCTTCAAAATTGGCTATTCAGATAATAACCCCATTAGTCTCGGTTTATTATTTTTCAAAATTAGTAAAAGTCTTCAAAATTACTCAAGAAAAATACTGAAGACACCCTAACATGTTATCTTCATCATATAAAATTTTCAGCTTAGAAAGATATCTAAAAATAGCTAAGAAAAATTGTGAACCATATTTTATCTGTGATAATCCAAGAATTCCAACAACATAGTTCTCAACTTATTTTGCCAAAAAGGATTTCTTAACATCATCCAAACACTCCACCAAATTAAACACATCAAGTTCTATATATATCTATATATACATATGCTAAAACAAAAGATATCAACCCCAACCATTCAATAACATGTAGAGAAACTTTTGAGAAAGAAAGAGGCTAAAAAAACCCTACTTGTGAGGCTTTAGGGCTTCTATCTCAAAAGGATCTTCTAGAAATGATTTCTTTCACCACTATCTCTTCAAATCTACTGAAAATACTTCCCTTAATAGTGAGTTGAGAGATCTCAAAGTGAAAAATGGTGAAGGATTCAAATTCCAATCGGTTGGTTTGGTAGATTGTGATGAGTAGTTGAAGTTTTTGGGCATTTGAAGTTGAGGTTTGAGAGAAAAAACCATGGGAGGTTTGGTTTCTAGTTCTTGGCTGAAAAATGACAAGGGTGTAATGATAAGGTTAGTGATTTAATCTTATATTGGTGTAGATGTAGTAATTCTGTAAGTAAAGTATAAATGTCATTATTTTAAAAAGAAATATGAGATGGATGGATAGGATTTAATCTTGTTAGTTAAGATTAAATTTTGGCCATTCACTTAGTTTAAAAGGATAAACATGATCCAAACTTAAAATTAAGCTATCTTTTGGTGTTAAAAATCACACACCGAAATTTCACTGAATAGATGAGATATTGGCCCCCGAATAAAATTATAATAAATAAAAGGCCAATATTAAAACTTGCTTTCAATGTTTTAATCAATACCATCCATTTGGTAAGATTTGATTGGTAGAGGTCACTTAGCCACAAAGTGACTTTTATGATATTAAAAATTGCACATCAAAACTTTACTGAATGGGTAAAACACGGCACCCAAGAAATTTAAAATATCTTAACGTGCGCCCCAGGCCTAATACTTTATCTCAATCCTTGGGTTTAGTTTCCTTCGGCTATGGGTTCATTCTTGGCCTTGGTTCCAAAGTTATTATTCACCTACAAGCCTAGAAATCACTAGTTATGCCTGGCTCAAAATTTATATTTTTTTCAACTTGTCCATTGGGTCGCCCTCATTGTTGCTAAGATTGTTAGATTTTTAAAATTATCACTAATAAAGTTTAAATTCATTTTTAAATAATTTTTGAGGTGTTACAGTCTATCCTTTAGGCCATTGCTAAAAATTTTAGAAAAGGGATATCGTATTGGAAGAAGGAGAAGAGGAAGACTATTGGAGGAAGATGGTGGTAGAAGGAAGGGAATGGACTGTGGCATTAAGGAAGCTAACAAAGAGGAAGGAGAATGATGGTAGAAGGGATTTTTGGTCTTCTGAAAAGAATAAATAAATTTAAATTTTTTATTTTTAATGATGTCAACGAGTATGAAGACTTTTCTACCTACACATGTCAAATTTTAACTTGTTCACATCATCACTGAATTGTGTATTACTAAAAGCATGCTGCACCTTAGAACGAACCTTCTTATTATTCTTTCTTTCTCTTTCATCTTTGTGTCTCTGATACCTAGCATGGTATCAGAGCAAGAAGATCCATGGAGAACTAAAAAAGCTCACCAACATCTGCTTCCAGAATAAGTTTCACACCAAACGTGTTCGCAAGTTCCATTGCTGATAAGCTTAATGAGAACAATTTTCTCCCTCAGAGACATGAAGCTTTGGCCTCCATCAAAGGTCATAAGTTCCAAAGTCATATTGAAAAGTCCAAAGTTCTAGAAAGATTCATTTCAGAGGCAGATAGAGAAGTAAAGAAGGAAACCACCACTTACATGAATTGGAGCAACATGATCAGCATCTGGTTTCATGGTTATGGTATTCAAGGGATTCATCCTTCAATAATGGTCGGGTGTAATTATCCTCATGAAATATAGAGAAAAATTGAGAAAAATTTCTCATCTCAAGAAAGTTGTGGATGCACTCACTACAGTTGGGGAACCAATTTCAATACAAATCATGTTAAGGTCATCCTTGATGGACTAAATGAGGACCAATTAAAGTGCCTTTATTACAATTGTAATGTCACGAGTTGAGCCCTATGAAATTAATGAGCTAGAAGCTCTTTTATAATGGTGCAATTGGAGATGTTGGAGTGTTTTAAGAAGTCTAATGTGTCTTTGGTTCAAGCAAACCTAGGCAAAAACTTCTATTTGAGATACTAGAGGGTCTTTAGGCATGAACAGAGGAGGACGAGCCTTCGGAGGCTGAGGAAAAAGTTTCATAGGTGGTTAGACACAATTCTACAAAACCTTAGTGCCAACTATGTAGAAAAATCGGGCACACAATGTGGCAATCCTATCACAGATTCAACCAAAATTTCCCTAATCCCAATCAAAATCATGCTCCTGCTTCAGGTGTATCTCCTGCTACAAATTTTCATGCTCTTAACACTTTCCTAGCATTTGCCTCCTCGATTTCAAACCCTTCTTGGTATCTCCTACGATACATGGGCAATACATCATCTCATATATGATGTTGGAAACCTGCTATTGGATCTGAATGTGAGGGAAATAAGTAAATTCAAATTAGTGATGGATTAGATATGCATATAAATAACATGGGTGGCTCCTATCTTCGCTCAAATATGTCCAAATTTACTTTGAAACTAGATAATCTCTTACATTTTCCATCTTTTACCAAGAACTTAATTACTGTATCAAAATTTGCTAGAGATAATCACATATTCTTTGAGCTCCACCTTGACAATTATTTGTTGAAACCTTATGGTTCCCGACAGACTCTCCTCAAAAGCTATCTTAAGAGTGAGCTTTATGTGTTTGATGATATCATTGTTGTATTTGGTCGTTCTGTTACAAATTTATTGAATTCCAATTGCAAATTTTCTTATAATAATGTTTATATCCCTTCTATTAGCAAGGATACTAGGGTTAGTTCTATTTCAGCATTACAGAAATACACCCCCCAGCATAGGCATTTAGGCCATCCATCCTTAACAATTGTATCTCAATGTAATATTTCTTTGCTAATAAAAAAAAATGTTTCTTATTCTTCTTTGTATAATGCTTGTTATTCTACAAATATTCATCAACTACCATTTTATGCCTTTCAAAATCAATATATTGCACCACTTGAGTTGATCTTCATGGATGTTTGGGAACCAGCTCATGCTACTATAAGAGTTGGCTTTAGGTACTACATATGCTTCGTTGATGCATTTACTAGTTACCTATGCCTCTACTTATTAGAAACAAAAGCTCAAGTGTTGCAAGCCTTTTAATAATACAAGAATGTGATAGAAAACCAAATTAGTCATAAAATAAAAAGCTTGTAATCAAACAATGCCAAAGAATTGCAATCCAAATTCTTTTGAGTCCTTCCTCATGTCAAATGGCGTTCACCATAGGTCTAGTTGTCCTTACAATCACGAACAGAATGGAAAAGTTGAAAAAAAACATAGATACATTACATACACTGATTTAACACTCCTAGCCACTGCCTTTCTACCCCTTACATTCTAGCCTATAGCTTTCATATCAGCAATTTATCTCATAAATAGAATACCCTCCCCTACAACCACTCATATCTCACCCTATGAATATATAGCTTCTTAAGAGTTTTTGGATATACTTCCTATCCAAATCTCAGAACTTGCAATACTAAGAAATTAAACTTCATATCTCATCTTTGTGTATTTCTTGGATATAATGCATTTGGAAAGGTATCTGAAACTAAAAATTTTCTGTTTGATAATTTTTTATTTCTTTACAAATCTAATTTCAGAATTTTTGATACTATATCTCCTACTATCCCAAATGTCCAACACAATTTCGCCATTTCAATTCTTCTTATATCTCATAAACCCATCCCAAATAACTTTACTACCACTACTAATTCATGTACATCCCTTCCTATAATTGATATTGCACTTGTACATTCTTTATCCTCAAATTCAGGTTTTTCAAGATTATCCCTTCAGCAAATTATAGGTACAATAGAAATTCAACTACCTTTTCCTCTGTTTGTAGCTCCTGAATCTGCAATAGCTCCTATAGTCCTTGCTAGCACATCTCAGCCCAATGACCGGTGTGCTACTAATAGTTTAGGCTGTAGAACTCTACTTTTGAAAATTAGGACTACATAACTACTAAATCTAAGAATGGTATCTATAAGCCCAAGTTATGTCTGTCTGCCCTAGTGAATTCTAATAGAGTTATGGTAAATAATTAATGAGCCTTTGATAGTGGCTCAAGCTCTTTCAATTCCTCATTGGTTCAAGGCTATGAATGAGGAATATCAAGCCTTAATAAAGAATCAAACTTGATCATTGGTTGATCCCTAACCACCTCTAAACCTGTTGGCTACAAATGGTATTTAGAATCAAATGGAATCCAAATGGCACCATTCAAAAGTACAAAGCCCAACTTATAGCCAATGTTTTCCATCAAAGAAAATTTCTAGATTATGAAGAGGTCTTTAGCTTTGTTGTTAAGCCTCCCACAGTTAGAGTTATGCTTTTTCTAGCTCTTTAATAAGGCTTGAAGATTCGTCAATTTGATTTCAATATTGCATTCTTATATGGGGATCTAGCTGAGGATGTCTACATGGTACAACCTAAAGGTTTCACCACTAGTTCAAAGTAAGTGTACAAGGTAAATAAAGCCCTTTATAGGCTCAAACAAGCACCAAGAGCTTGCTTCATGATGCTTAGTCACACACTGCATAAGTTTTGTTTCATGATCAAATAATGAATTTATTAACTCTAAGCTCTGTTTTGATTTCTAAGAATTCTTACAAAATGTTTGACATTAGATCTATGTTTGGCAATGTAATTCTCTCTCAATTAAAAGATGCAATGAAATAATTTACATATTTGAGTAAAAAGTTTGAATAGTTAATTTACCCATAAGTAAAAGAAAGTTTTTAAAACTTTATATTACAAGTATAAAACAAATTATTTTAGAATCTTTATAATTTTTTGGTCAAGTTAATACCTATATCAAATATATAAAATTACTTCATATTTTTTAAGTAATCTAAACAAAATACAGTGCTTCAAAATTACTTTTAAGTTAATAAGTCCAATCATAAAATTGATTTTTAAATAATTAATTATAAAAAAAGTGAATTGTCAATTATATATATATATATATTTGAATGTTCAAAGAATTTAATCTTACAACAAATCCAAATACACATTAATATTATTGTATTAGTTATTTGCTTTAAAATTTATGTATATACAATTAATTCTAATTTAAATATTATATCTAATTTACATGATAAATACTCGTCCCCTAAATTTTTTCTTCAAGTTCTACCGCTAGTAATGGGGAGGTCTTTACGTATGTGAATGAGGAGCCCACATGAATTAGAATGTTGATGGCATGGTATAGATGACATCGATGAACACAAAGTATATAGTGAAAAGTTACATAAGCATAATGGAAAGAAAATAGAGCATATCTTAATAAGCTCTCTTACTTTTCAATATTACTTCTCTATGAACTTGCTATGTGCACTTCTTTGAAACTTCTTCTTTCTTCTCTATCCCTTCCCTTTTGCAATATGCTTCTGATTCTCCTTCTCTAAGTTCTTTTGTAGAAGTCTTTCTATGTCTATGTTCATGTGTTTCCCTATTTTACTAATGAATGACTTTATTATTTATACACATTGCATATCAATTACCTAGTGCGTGATTATTTTTTTTATACTAATTAGGAATTTGATTGATTGGGATTTGTCTCTAATTGATCCAATTTCATCTTCATGATTTGATTTCTTTTTGGATTTAATTCTGACTGCATAGTTTGTGTAACATTTGACTCAAATAAAGGATTGTGTATAAAAAGGTGATTTGAGCTAAAGTTTGTGAATACATAAGACTAAGTCTCTAATATATTCACTAAACCCTAAGCTGAAGATTGTTTAGGTTATTTAAAAAACTTTTTGAACCTAAAATCATTTTGAAAACTTGCTTTATTGTCACGACCTGACTTGGGTACATGACTAACACGTGAGGAATCCTCATTTCCACGTAAGCCTCATGACCTTCGAGTTTTTTTATATGCATATTTTAATATAAATCTATTCATAAAACATCATTTCATCTTTAATAAACCATTGGCTCTTTGAAAACATTATCCTAATCAATATCATAGTCATAATTGCAACGCCTTGAGATTCGAGGGTGGCCAGTCCAGACCATCCTCAATGGGGAAATTTAATATTAGGATAAGGTTATATGAGGTTTAGATAGCAATTCATGCGAAAATCACAATCCCTCATTTTTCCTATGCACAAATGATCAAAATGCCCCTGAGGTCATTTCTACCTGGAAATTGAGGATGGCCGGTCCAGGCTATCCTCAAGGGGTTAGTGCAATGCTTGAAGGGGATTAGATGTGTTATGAATGATGTTAGAGGTAAAATCCTCAGTTCCTAGTTTTCCCGTGCTTAAGATTACCAAAGTATTCTTGAGTTAGTTTAACGCAGGATTAGGTGATGATTGAACCCGGTCATCACCCGAGAGTTGGAAATGTTAATTATAAGTATTGCATGATATCTAGAAAAGTTCGGGTGGTCCCAAGGAGTTTTTATGTAAAATGACCTTTTTGCCCCCAGTTTGTGCTAGATGAGCTTAACTGTGTGATTAGGGAAACATGAGTAATATTATGCTCTAATTAAAGATTAATTGATTTTAGTTATTAATCTTGAGTCAAAATAATTTATTGAGGTTAATTAGGGCCTAAGATTTCTTAGGGAAGTTCAAAATCCTTTCCTTAATCTAAGACTTTGTGTCATGTCATGAGCAATAGTGTTTTCTCTCTCCATTTTCCTAAATTAAGGAATCATGTTGGAGTTTGAATTTCAAACTAATGAAGCTTAACTCTACTAAGTGTGCAAGACCACTCCTTAATTATGCATTGAAAAGCCTTAAACACCTGATTACTAGCCCAAACACTTGATTACGAATTCCTAACCCATTGCCTAATCAAATCCATCTTTAAACCATATCTTAACACAAATGAAATGAAAGTATTTCCCCCCAAAGACCAAGGAAGGTAGCGGCTTTCCCTCCCTTTCCTCACTCTCATATTTTTTTTTTTCAACCTAAGGACACTCACTTTTCACCATTTGCTTATTTGTTGTGTCTTGCTCCCAAAGTTAGCCAAAAATCCTCTTTTTTCTCTTATCTCAAGATTTCTTTTATTCTTCTTCCTCCACCACAAGAACCTCTATCCTCCACCACCTCTCCACCTCAAACCACCACATCACCACCATAAATAATCCCCAAGATACACAACCTTTCCATTTCTAAACACAAAAGCTTATGAAAAATCTTCCTTCCCTTGGCCGAATCCATTGTTGTGCTCCAAGAGAAGATTTATTCTTCTCTTTACTTCATTTTCGGTTTTGATATTGGTTTAATGGATGAGTTCTTCCTCTTTTCTTCTCTTGATTTTCGATTTTGTTGTTGGTTGGATGTTCAAGACCATAGCTTGATGATGAGGGTTTTTGTTATTGGTTGTGGTACCATCATTTATTTGACTTCTAGAGCTCAAGGCTTGAACTTTGGTTTTCAAAGAAAAATGAGAAAAAGATTGTTTTGTTGGTTTTCTTTGGTTGCTTTTGTTTGAGCTTGATGATGGGTCCAAGAAATAAGGTTCTTGGAACCATGGTGTTGATGGACTCTAAAGCTCACTTCCTTTTTGTGAGATTAATTGGGGTGAAGGAGTTATTCTCTAAAAGTCTTGAGTTTGGAGCTTAAAGAGATAAAAATAGATTTGCATTCATGTTTATTTTCCAAGTTCTTGCATCTCATATTTAAATTTCAAGTTTTGTATATCATGTTTATTTCCAAGTTATCACCTTAAATCTTGAAGATAAGAAAATGGACTTGCATTCGTGTTTATATTTCTAGTCTTGTATGTTTATGTTTCAAGTTATCACCTAAGCCTTAAAAACTTAAAATAAGCTTGCATCTTCATATTTAAATTCCAAGTCTTGCACATCATATTTATATTTCCAAGTCCTCACCTTATAATGACAAAGGTTAAAATGAGACTTGCATAGCATGTTTATGATTCTAGCTATCACCTAAATCTCTAAAGCTCAAGACTTGCCTCTTTCATTTTAAATGGAATTTTTGGTCATGGATACCATTTTCTTGTATATAGATTTTGGCCTTGAGAGGGTTTAGTTTTTGAAGTTGGTTTTATTTTACTTTTGGTCATGAGCTTAACTTTGTTTCTATAATGTACAAAGAGTTTTTGAAAGATTTAGGGTCCGTTTTCAGTTTTCAGCTTTTTCAGTTTTTCCTTCACAAATCTAGAAAATTGAAAACTGGAAAAAATAAAGCAAACAACCCCTTAGGAATTTAAGAGGAGTAAAGATGTGATTCTATGTGATTAGAAAACCTATTAATAAAGAGTTTGTTTAATTAGGAAAATGTGAGTATGATTTTAAAGAAAATGTTTGAATGATGTTTAAAATGGTTTTAGAATGAAATAATAACTTGAAGGATGTCAATACATGAGTTTTTCAACTTATGGAGTTTCTGATGATCGATTACCAGTATGTTATAATCGATTACCATCATATTTTAATGCCCAAAAATGAGTTTTTGGCTCTGGTGATTGATTACCATGCCCTATAACCGATTACCAGGATGTGCTTAAAGGCTTAGAATGAGTTTTTCACACTGGTAATTGATTACCAGCAAGCCAATCATGCCAGTTACGAAATTTTAACACTGGTAATCAATTACACAGCCTATTTAATCGATTACCAATAGCTTGAACATGTATGTTTTGAAAATTTGAACAGTGTAATTGATTATTAGCTCATGTAATTGATTACTAGACTCTGATATGTATAAATAAGTGTGTTGCCACTTGAACTAACTTGAATTGATGACTTTACATGCTTGATCTTTGAATTATGTAAATGATGGTTTCTAGTATGTTGTATATATCCTGTTAAGCATATACATTAGGTGAGTCCGGTCCTTGAATTCCGGGATACTGGGTAGGAGCATGTTTATTGTTATAAGATGTTGATTGAGGACATGCTTGTGGATATATGCAAAGAATGTGATACGTGCTTACATGATCAATTACATGATAAATTGTGGCATGTTATAATTATGTTTGAATAATTGAGATGCATGATTTATGAAGATTATGAGCATAAATATTAAAAGATAAGTATGTTTCATGTTTACATCTCTAAATGACATGCCAAGGTGAAGGGATCCTCTAATTAAAGGTTATGAAGGTGAGCCCTCCAAATCTTCAAGGCAAAGACTACTGCTGTCATTTTTGGATCATCTATCGGATAGTTCTGTTCTTGCTTCTTGATCTGCCTAGATGCATAAGCCACTACTCGACCATGCTGTGTAAGGACAACCAAGTCCAACTCTAGAGGCATCACAAAACACTGAGAAACCTCCCATACCCGAAGACAACACAAGAACACGAGCCGTGGTCAAACAGGTCTTGAGCCTCTGAAAACCCTCTTCGCATGCATCTGACCACTGGAACTTAACACCTTTCTGGGCCAGCTTGGTTAATAGTGCTACTATCCTCGAGAAATTCTTAACAAACCTCCGATACTATCCTGCTAAACCCAAGAAACTATGGATCTCTGACACTATATATGGCCTTGGCGACTATTGACTCGTTTTAACCTTCTTTGGATTAACTAGGATACTATCCTTGGACACTACATGCCCAAGAAATGTCACTTGATTAAGTCGAAACTCACACTTAGAGAACTTGGCATAAAAATAGTTCTCCCTTAGGGTCTGCAAGACAATTCTAAGGTGGTGCTCATGCTTGCTCCTAGAGTACACCAAAATGTCATCAATGAAGTACGAAGTGGTCTAGGAACGGTCAGAAAAACCTATTCATCAAGTCCATAAAATCTGCGAGGGCATTGGTTAACCCATAGTATCCATAGTGTGTCCTAAAGGCCATTTTGGGTACATCCTCATCCTTGATCTTCAACTGGTAATAGTCTGACTTAAGGTCAATCATAGAGAAACATCTAGCCCCCTAGAGCTGATTAAGCAGGTCGTCAATGCATCGTAAAGGGTACCGGTTCTTGATTGTAACCTTGTTCAACTGCCGATAGTCTATGCACATCCTCATAGACCTATCTTTCTTCTTAACAAACAACACAGGAGCACCCAAAGGCGAGGTACTCTGTAACACGCCGATTTTTCTGTCTGAGAGGAAAATGACCAAAATGCCCCTGAGGTCATTTTCTGCCCGGAATTTGAGGATGGCCAGCCCGGCAGTCTTCAAAGGGCCACCTCAATGTTTGAAGGGGATTGGATGGCCCCTGAATGGTTTTGGAGGCGAAAGTCTCATTTTCTGCAGTTTTGGGTCAAAATGACCAAAATACCCCTATAGCGTTTCTACGCAGGTAAATGTGCCGTTTGAGACTGAAACTTTCTCCAAAGGTCTAAAACAATGTTTTTACATGATTAAAAGCATCTGTTTAAGTCCGGGTGGTCCCGGGCAGTTATTGCGCAAAATTATGATGTTTTTGAGCTTAATGACATAATTAAGCAAACCTAAGCAATATTTGGCTCTAATCGAAGATTAATTAATTTCCATAATTAATCTAAAGTCAAAATAGGCTATTAAAATTCTTTAGAACCTAAAATTACTTAGATTAAACTTAAATCTCTTTTTAAAACTCAAGATTCCAATCTTGGAATCTTGAATAGTATTTTCTCTTTCAAATTCCTTAAATCATGGAATTGTGTCTAGAGTTGTTTATGAACTAAAATGAATTTATAACTCACTAATGATGCAAGACCACTCCTTAAACATGTCTTGACAACCTCGATTACCCATTTTCTCACCTAAACACTTTCTTACAAATTCCTAATCTTAATCCTAATCAAAGATACACCTAAACACAACTCTAAACCACAATTAAAATGCAAGAAACCCTCCCCCATGGTTGATGCATTTTCGGCCACCTCTCTCCCATTTACATCACATGTTGATTTGTTTCTCACTCAAAGAACCATGCTTGACCCATACTTGCACCCATACTTGAACCCATACCTTGCCATGTCTTCCACCATGCCTTGAACCATACCTTGGAGAAGATATTTTCTCTCTTCCTTGGCTGTAAATGGCCGAAGCCTTCCTCCCTATTTACACTTCTCATTTTGTTTCATTTCTCTATAAATGGCATGGTTAGGTGAACTTGCATCATTTTGGGTTCATTTGCTAAGTGTAAATTTTCAAAGAGCACTTCAAAGTTTTCTTTTTCTCTCAAAGTTCAAGTGTCCAAGTTCTTCAAGTTCTTCATTTTCTTCATTTTCTTCACTCATCTCAACCTTCAATCACTTGGTAGGGATTTTTCTTTCAAGTGTTCCTTTCATTTAAAGTTCTTAATCTAGTTATGTGTTCATAGTTTCTCTTGAATCTTTTTGGAACTTCTTTTCATCTTCTCCTCCTTCTTCATTTCGGCCATGAGCCTTTGAAAAGCAAAGGAATGAGAGCTTGATAATGAGGGTTTCATGATGATGTTCATCACTTGAACAACCTCTAAAGCTTGATCTTTTTTCTTGAGTTAAAAATGTTTATAGTTCTTTCTTTCTTGAACCTTGAAATCTTTAACTTTGATGATGTTTTAATATGGTTACAAGAGCTCAATGATGAGGACTCATGATGTTAGTGTTAATACATTATCAAGATCATGGTCTCTAGAGTTTCAAAATGGTTCTTTCTTACTCTTAAGTTTCGGTTTCCTTCTTTTCCTTTCCTCTAAAATTTCGGCCCACCAACTTGGGTAGTCCAACATGATAGCTTGATGATGAGAGTTTTAGTTGGTGACTCTATGTTCACTACAAAGAAGTCTCTAAAGCTTGAGTTTTTATAAAAGATGTTATAAAGCTCATTTATAGTTATATTTTAAGGAATGTTATCTTGAGTTCTAAGAACTCTAGACCTCACTTTATCTTGTCATGATGAGTTTGGGTTAAGGTTAAAGTTCCTCTAAAAGTCTTGTATGAGCTCTAATAAGATATAAATGAACTTGCATATTTACTTTAAGGTTGCACTCATGTTTATATTCTTGCTTTGCATCTTTATTTTCAAGCCATCACCTAAGGACTCAAAGATTAAAACACGACTTGCATTGTCACTTAATTAATTCTCAAAGCCTTTCTATTTTGACCTTAAAGTCGATTGTTGCTAGGCCTAGAGTACTAAAATAAAGAAATGAACTTGCATTGCATATTTATTTCAAGTCTTGCATATTTACTTCAAGTCTTGCATATTTAAATTTCAAGCCTTGCATATTTATTTCAAGTCTTGCATATTTAAATTTCAAGCCTTGCATATTTATTTCCAAGTTTTGCATATTTACGTTAAAGTTCTCACTTTACTTTGTAATGAAGAATAAAAATGAAATGCATAGCATGTTTATATTATGTCATCACTTAAAGACCTTAAACCTCAAAGACTTGCCCATTTTATCTCAAGTTAAAGTTCAATATGGAAGCAGTCTATGAATGTGTAATTTCGGCCAAGTAATAATGATGAGCTTGGAATAAGTTCCATCTAGTTACAAGGGCCAACAACTTATGATCAAGGATTTTCTTTAAGCTTGATGGGTTTTATAAAGTTATGACTAATAAGAATTATGATTTTATTCCTGTTCTAAAGAAGAATTAAATTGGTTACTGACTTAAGGTTGTTTTTAGCCTCTTGATAAGATAAAATGGTTTGCAAAAAGTTTTAGAAGTCCTAAAATGATTCCAAGGGAAACTAGCAACTTATATGTATTAGAAACGTCAAATTATGTGTCTCTTTTGGACTTGAACAATTCGGTTCTGCCTTGATATGTTTGTTGCTGTATGATGATATTTTGATGTGTTAGAATGTGTGAAAATGATATATGATGAGGTAGGAATACTTCTATGCATGTTAAGGGAGAAACTAGCTTCATAGAAGAATCGTAAAGTTAGAATTTAACGTGTGTTTAACCCTTTTAATCTTAATCAATGCCAAAACTGTTTTAGTATGATAACAATCAGTTTAGGATTGATAAATCATGAAAAATTTGGTTACAGTTGGAGTAGGATTGAATTTTAGCACCTATAGAGAAACTATTAACTAGAAAACTGTAAAAGTGCAATCCTAGAACTCTTAGAACATTTAATTTCTGGATTCTGTCCAGCAACCTCATAATATGGAAAACATGGTTTATAATTAGTTCTTAGGCATAGGGATGCCTCATAATTAGTTTAGATTTAATTTGTAGCGGAACCGAGAAAGGGTTTAAAACGTAAGTTCTAGAACCCCGTAATAATAGATATATAACTTTGCCCTTTGAGTATGGTGCTGCCCGGATTTATTAAAGAGCATAAATGATAGTAAGATTTGTTAGAAGAGAATTCTTAGGTTCATAAGAGGTTGATAGATAATGATAGAATAATCATATCTCACGTCTAAGACCTGTAAGGGTCTAAGCATAAGACACCATAGGTTCAAGAGCATAATGAGCTATAATGTTACATGAGAATACATGTTTAATTATGAGAATGACTTGATGTCTTATGGTGATGTTGAATGGCTATGCATGTTCTATATGTTTCGTGGCATTAAGCAAGTTTGAAGGAAATCTGGTGTACGCCGTTACGCTGCCGAATTTCCCACCAAACTTAAGGATTTGAGAAAAATTTGCGAAAACTCCTGGGTGACACCGGTTCGGCTGAGCACCCCCAGGAAAGGTTATGGGTGACACCGTTTCGGCCGAGCACCCCCATAACAGATGTGATATAACACTGAGACGCATTCCTCCTGCTACAGTGGGGAGGAAACAAATCCGTGAGGGTATTGACATTGAGCTTGCCAAAGCGGACAATTCGCTGTGTACTAGATACCAGTAGAGCGTTTCAAAGAAGGAAATGATCCTAAGATAGGTGATCCAAGAAAGTTATGTATACCCCCTCTATTAGCCCATATCAAATCTAGCGATGACTAGTTAGGATTGAGCTCATTCCTAGGCAATAGGTGAGATGTAGTTTGGTGACCAGATTATCGCCGGGCCGGTGAGTCGGTTGGATTTTTGGTGGATATGTTAAGAGGGTGGTCTTTAAGAAAAAGAACTTAAGAGTTTGACTTATGAGAAAAATGTTACATGAAAAGTACTGTGCCTTTTATGCCACGTATATGATTTATGTTTCTTTATGTTGAGCCCAAGAGCAATGATTTTCATGTTAATGTGCATATGGTATTGTCATGCATTTATCAAATATCTGTTGCATTCATGCCATTAAGACTCATACTAAAAGACACCCACTTCGGATAGATTTGGAAAGCCTAAAATCGAACTTTATGCATGTACACCTTTTTCATAATTAAAACCGAGGTGGCTGGGGACGACGATGATGACACGCGTGTTAGAGTCGGGAATCCCTACTGAGAATCTTGAATAAGTTTCCCATCCCTCTCTTTTCTTCCGTGTCGTCTCTAGACGAGGATTACAACGAGGTTCGCGACTTCTTCTAAGGCTCGTGATTAAGGGTCACACTAGCAAATGGAGTAGAGGGTCGCCGCAGAAGCATAGATAGTTTAGCTTTTAGATTGATACTCATCCAACCTCATAGGTGGATAAGGACCACTTCATATATATAGGCATGTTTTGATGTAAATAATGGTACAATGATGCTAGTAATTTATGTATTTATGAAGGAGTGATGATATTATGATTGTTATGTATGATACTATATTTCATGATTATGAATGGTGTGATTACTTTTCTTGCACGATGTGGTTATGACGAATGTTAGGTTAGCGAGTGGCTTGCATTTTGTTTTCAAGTTTCGAAAAGGAAAAATTTATTCGTATTTTTCGCTAAGTATTTTAATGAAAGGTTTTAAAGAATGAGACAAAAAAAGTAATAGACTAATGATTAACCTAAATATGTTCTAAAGTATTGGGTTAAAAATTAGGATGTTACATACTCGATCGAATGAACCCCTTGTCAAGCATCTCTTGCAACTGATCCTTCAATTTTTCCAATTCTGCGGGAGCCATTCGATATGGGGGAATAGAGATGGGCTTAACCCCAGGCTCAAGATCTATCCCGAACTCTATCTCTCTCTCCAGTGGCATCCCCGGTAGCTCTTCCAAAAAAATATCCGGGAACTTATAAACCATAGGAACTGACTCCAAACTTGGCATTACTGCATATATGGCTTTAACTGAAGCTAGAAACCCACAACTTCCTTTACCCATGAGCTTCAAGGCACTCATGGCCGATATCAAGCTAGTTGGGACCAAACAACTGGTACCCTTAAAGTCTTGAAGCTTGCTTCCATGAACATCAAACTTCAGAGACTTAATGTAATAGTCCACCATGGCATGACACAAAGCTAGCCAATCCATGCCCAATATGATATTAAAATCTGACATATCCAACAAAAAAAGGTCCGCAAGAACCTCCATACATCCAAGCTTAACCTTATACTCTTTATACACAAACTATATCAGAAGGGGCCCCCCCAAGGGTATCCCCACAAAAAATGGCTTCTCTACGGTAGAAACAGGTATCTCGAACCATATGGCAAAGAACGGGGACACATACGAATATGTAGACCCGAAATCAATCAACGCAAAAGTCTCATAGGAGAAAACTCTAATGATACCTGTCACAACATCGGTTGAAACTGCTGCATGCTGACGTGTAAGAGCAAATAATCGGGGCTGCCCCCTGCCACCTTAGCCTCTACCTCTACTACTCGAACCTCTATCTCTAGGGCCCCTAGGTCCTTAACTGATAAAATTGAGCTGAAATAGTGGGGTTGACTGACCCCTGGCTAGATGCTCCCTGCCTGAATGGACACTGAGCATGCTTGTGGCCCTGGTGGCTACAAGCATAACAAGCGAAGGTTCCAATCATACACTAGCCATCATGTCTCCTCCCACATGTTTGACACTGGCAGAAGCTCTAAACTGAACCCTGGCTACTGAACTGGCCACCCCCTCTGCTCTGACTCCCAGAAGCAGCAGGCCTAGTCGGGGCAGACTCTAAGAAGGTGGCCCTACCCAATTATGACCGCTGTTGGCCCCACTGGCTAGGTCCTCTGCTCGACCCAGCTCCCTCAGAGAAAGAACCATATGTCCTAGCCTTCTTGCTAGAATCTGTCGTAGCTCTCCTGTCTGCCAACCCAGCCTCAATCACGATAGTTGTATCTACTATCTGTGCATAATCCATGTGCTGACATGTGGCTGGAGACTGAGAAACATGTTCTAAGGCAGCCCCTGAATGAACCGCCTAACCCTCTCTGTGTCTGATGTCAACATACTACCAGCTGCTTGGGCTAGATATGTGAACCTCTCTTCATACTTCATATCTAACATACCCAACGTCAGTTGGAGCCTTAAAAACTCCTCAACCATCTGAAAGATATCTCCTTAAGAACACTGCCCAAAATTCCTTCTAGGAGGGTGGCTCAAAGTCTCCATGCCCCTAAAGGAACTCATCATACCAGATACCAGCCTGGCTTCCTAGCTGGAAGCTAGCTAACTCTACTGCCCTCTCATAAGAGCAGTGGATGACTCTAATAATCTTCTCTACCTCTCAGAGGAACGTCTAAGGGTCCTCTGTCGTGAGACACCCGTGGAAGGAGGGTGGATCCATCTTTCTGAAGCACTCTAATGCGAAGTCATCTGGATCTCTAACTAGTGCTTGAACCGGGGGTGTCTGCATCGATGGTGACTGAGCTAGAGGTGTTTGGACTGGGGGTAGCTGAAACCTAGCCTCAATCTGCCTAGTCAACGCACCCATGAAGGCGGCCAAAGCCTACTTTAATGCCCTAAAATGGGCCTCTAAAACTGAAGATCTGCTGCTGTGACGGCAGCGATAAGAAGAAGAAGAATGACGTAAAGTAGGCATACTGAATCTGAAAGAACATGAATACAAGGGATAAGACAGAGATCTTGAAAGAAAGACAAAACTCTAGCTCTGAACTTAAACATAACTTTCCACTCTAAAGGCCTTAAGTAACGCTTCATTAATGCAAATAGGTGTGCTTCCATTTACAAAAACGCTGTGCTACTTATGGATACTTGTTCCAATGACATGTAGGGAAGCCTAATACTCTGATACCACTTTGTCATGGCCCGACTTGGGCACGTGACTAGCACGTGAAGAATCCTTATTCCTAGATAAGCCTCGTAACTTCTGAGTTTTTCTATATTCATATTTTAATATAAATATGTTTTTAAAATATCATTTCATCTCTAATAAACCATTGGCTCTTTGAAAACATAATCCTCATTAATATCATAATCATAATCAACTCTAGCATAATCCTTTGAAGTTTGAAAATCAGTCATTTCAATTCCATTTTCAAACTCTAAACATATCTATGAGATTCAAAATATATGAGTTGCTCTCTATACAAAATATACATGAAATCTATAATCATGTAAATACAAAATAATCATGATAAAACAATGCAATCTATCTTTATGGTCTGGGACCATGCCTATCATGTACACTGGAGCACTCTATCTCTAAACAAAATGCAAAAAGAGTACTTCACTCTAAAGTGAAGCTCACCAACTGATATATCTCTACTACAAGGGAGGAGGTAGAAGAGACGAACTCACAGCGTCTACTGCACCTGTAATGGAGGAAGGAAGAGGGGTGAGTTTCATCTAAAACTCAGTGAGCAGGTCCTCACCCAAAACCCTCTCATGGGACAACCAAAAAGAATAGATAATAATATATAATCATCAAGCTGGTTAATGTAATAACTCTAAAATCATGTTTATACTTTTATATATATAAAACAAATCTTTGGAAAAACATAAACAATAGTACTCTATTAAAATTATCATAGTAAAATCATTTAACAATAATGGTTCCATGAGTTTGTATTAAAACAAATATTTCATACTCTAGTTGGAAATCATCATTTCAATAATTATAATAAATCAATCGAAGTCTCTAATCTCTTGAAATCTTTTCTAAAATCATGCAATCAATAATAATTTGAGAAAATTAACTCTAATGACCAACATAATGGTCATAGGTTCCAAACCCACTCACCTGGAGGGGACGGAGTAATGGCGTCAACACCAACGGAGCTCTGGAGAGGAGGAATGGCATCAACATCTACCATTAAAGCCACAAAACTCTATATTAGACTCTAACAACCTCTAGATTACTCAAACATAACTCTAACAATATTGGGGGAGCACCTCTACTTAATAACAATGGAGATAAACAACAAATCCAAACTCTAGGTTACAAGGTAGGGAGGAAAGAGACAACAAAAACCCATAAATCTTACCTTTGATCTCTTGGAAGAAGAAGGAATAGAGTTGATTTTTGTGAAAAGGAGTGGAAGAGAGTTAGAAAGGGACGGTTTCGATTTTGGGGAGTAAAATCCCGAGTTGCGGTGTTTAAAAAGGGGCAGAGGGGCTCACTTACATCAAACGCCATGTTTCACACTGTTTCTGCATCCCTAACACCATTATAACGATCCTGCAGCCTCGCACCCCCCCAAACCAATCACTTATGATCACTATAGCGGTCCAGGACTGCTATAATGGTCTACATACCCCCCAAACACACCTGGCCACATACTGTGACCGTTATAAGAGTCCTAGACCGCTATAGCGGTTACAGTTCACCAACAAACTAGCATAAAGGGTCCCTCAAGCATTTTGGGCCCTCCCGGCAATATGGGTGGGTCTCAGGGAACCCTGGGATAATACGAAACTTGCCCAACAATATGTGTACCTGGGGTATCACAATTGCATAGAATTTATATTAGGCATTGCACTCTTTGCAATCCTCCTTGTAGCTCTTAACTAAAGCTTTTTATGGAATTCACAAGTTCAAAATCTAGTTCCTAGGATTAGAAAATACTTCATTCTCTTCAGAAACCTCTTTAGTAAGTTCAGCTTATAATTTATAATGTTAAGTATGCCTTTTGAAAAAGATCAATGTGGGTCTAAAAGTTTTCAAATCTATGAAGATCAGAAAAGCGTTCAGAAAGTACATCAGTCTTTAAGGAATAGAAACTCCTTCAGTAAGTGTTTTTAGTTTCTTAAAATTCAAAAACCCTTCTTAGAAATTTTTGTTTTTACTTTCTGACGTGCATTTAAGGCTGGAATAGTTTTCCTAAACTTTTTCCACTTCTACCATGATGTATTCATTACTAAACCCTCTATCTTTCATCACCAAAAACTCTCACAAACATCGTAACCGTTCTCCGCAACCTTAAACTCCTCATTAACTCTTTTCTTCAACCTTAAACACGTTTGTAATTGTCACCTTTCAACCTTAAACACTCTTTAGCTTCCCAACCACGTTTCTCTTTACCTTCTCTATATTCTCACAATCTTTCATCATGGGAAAATAATTGAAACTTACAAACAAGAAGACTAAATTTCTCACGTATAATGAGCCCTAAATGCAAAAGTACAAATTTCTCCTTAAAAAATATGGCACCAGGAAAGACAACTAAGCACGAGTTGCTTGATCAAGTGCCATTTCTCAAAGAGGTTTTCTTTGTATAAGAACAGGGAGATTTTCTGGCAATTTCTAAACAAGTATTTCCTGGGATGGTCATGACATTCTGTTCCAAATTCCAAGGAACTACATTATCAGAAAGCACGCCTTAGATATTACTCCTTCTAACATGGTAGAGATCATTAAGGCACCCTATGATGGCATTGTGTGTCTACTTTATGATGGGTAGCAGCACAAGATCAGAAGAATGAAAGTGATGTTGCTCAAACTCTAATCAACTCTAGAGTTCAATAAGGTTAGAGAAATAAACATTAGAATGTTAAATTCTAAAGCTAGGGTAGTATTTTCTATTGTGCAATTCTAAATTCTAGACTAGAGCGCCCTGATATATTGATGGGGATGGATTGAATGTTGCTATTTTGTCTTTTGTCAACAAGGAAATTCAACCTCCCAAGATTGATAATGGATTACATGTTGAGTGCTATAGCAAAGGAGAAAAGAAGGATTGCTATTGTTCCCTATGGTATGCTGTTGACAAATTTTTTCCAACATGTTGGGCACTGAATTTACCATCAATTCCTTCAAGACTTTAGCAAAAGAAATAAAGAAGAACCCTTAGAAAGGGAAAAACCAAGAAAAAAAAGGAACTTAAGAGAGAAGAAGTGAAAAAGAAAAATGAAAAAGTGAAGAGGAAAGGAAAAATGGTTCTCACTCCAAAAAGTGAGGAAGATGATTATGAAGAAAATCAATTTGAGGAATAATCAAGAAAGATTGAGAGGAAGGCAAAGAATAAAGAAGATAAAAGGCTTGAGAAGCAATAAAGTGCTTTAAAAAGTAAAGTACAGCTTCAGAAAGTTATTAACCACAAGAGAGACATGTCAAACTCCCAATTAGAAGACAAGAACTTCCTAAAGGCACATTCAAAGGCTTACTCATTATAAATTAGCTACTTGCTAGAGAGAGAGCTAGAATTGCTTTAGAATAAGAAGATTATGAGTTTTTTGAGGATAAGGAGACTAAGCAAGCCAGCAGAGAAAGTAGAATTCTTCAAGAGAAAAGAAAGATAGAAAAGGCTCAGAAACTAAAAATGGCCAAGAAGATTGAAAGTTCAAGTAAAGGCTCAAAAACAAAAAATGGCCAAGAGGATTCAGAGTTCAAGTAAAGGCCAAGCTGTTATGGTTTCTGAACCATTTTGTGGTGTTTCAAGAGCCAGCTCCAAGAATAACTTCATAAAGATTTAGGTACACAATATTTCCAATTTTTGTGAAGCTAGCTTAGAAACTACTTTAGAACTTATTTCTGAATCTGCCATAGAAGTTGCTGCAAAGATTGAGAAAGCTATCCTAGAGTTAAGGGAACCTAAGAAAGTCCCCTTTGAAGCTTATGCTGATCAAGTTCCTTTGAGTTAGATACTTCAATTTGTCTCTAAGGATATGGAATCAAATGTTAGCTCCAAAACCCTTCAGAAAACTTTGGCGCTTAATGTTTTGAGTAACAACAAAACCAATTTCGTGAAGATATTCTTTAGAAGGACAAATCTTTCACTTGAGTTTATTAAGCACTAAACAGGAGTAACAACAAAACTAATTTCGTGAAGATATCCTGTAGAAGGACAAATATTTCACTTGAGTTTATTAAGCACTAAACAGGACTATTCACATTAGCACACAAGTCCCTAAAACAAGATTACTTTCACAATAACATGTACAAATATGATTAATCTCATTCAAAGAGATTTAAAAGTTAATGGAATGGAAAAATAACCCTTGAAATGGACGTTATTATACTCAATGAATGATAGAAAATTTTTAAGAACAAGAAATCATGATGTAGATCTTCAGAAAGTGATATTCAAGTGAAGATTTCAATCCATCTTTGAAGTAAAGAGTGGTTACCATCTTCAATCATTATGACTGTAATGTTTTCTTTACAACAAACTCTGATTGAAGACCATAATATCAAAAAGAAATTCTAGAAACTAAAACAGTGCTTCAGAAAGCACATTTATTGTAATCAATGCACTTTATAGAAATAGGAGGAAAATTCAAAACTCAAATTAAAGTCAAACCCAGTCAAGGGTTGATAGTGACACCTCATCTTCAACTTGGACAATTGTCCTAACTTCTAAAAGAAAATGTTCAAAAATCTCATTCAGAAAGTAAAATGTAGTTTATGAATATGGATTCAGAAACCTTTATTTCCAAGACACGAAAAGAAGATCAATATTTGTCATTAGGAAAATAGATCAAGGGCAATGGTCATAAATGAACATCAAGTATAAGATGAGATGATGTGCTTACAACTAAAGACTTTTTAGTCAAGAACTTGTGTAGAATGTAACACCCTCCCTACTATAGTGCTATGCTCGAGTCATAACATTACAGTAAGTAGTTGTTACCCATAATTTATATATATTCACAATTTCTTAACTATATGAAATATACACATATAAGTTGTAATAAATATGAGCCTTGCACTAACAACTACACTAACTTGTCTCAAATCGATTTTTGCTCACAAGGTGATAGTCAACTTATAGGAATAGCGGAAATGTAATGTGCATCCTAAGAAGTCGGTCACACGATAATTTACATCTTATATCACATCCATAGTATGTTAAGTCACACAGTCATACTATACACATTCGTACCTAATTACATATATATTATAAACAACCTGCTACCTGGTCCTCCACAAAGGACCACCTAGTCCAGGTTAGGGCCTAACAAAAATATAAGCAGCTAGACATATAAAACTAACTCCTCGGTCGGGGCTCTTCAAAAGGTCAAATGTAAGAGCCTATGACAGTCATATAATGTGAGGGAATCTAGGTCATGCTATGCCTATAAATAAGGTGGATACGAGACTCGGCAACTAGATACAAATGACCCCAACTGGGTCATAGTGCCACTGCTGCTTAGGCATCTCGAGAAGGAGCATGATTGAGACCATCTATGTAAAATACATCACACAGCAGGAATGAGAATCAATAATTCCCAGTAGGAAAAATATACTAGTCTACCACTCAATGATATTCAGCTTAATACAAGATAAGCAAAGTACTTTAGTTAGAATCATTATTTCTTATGATTTAATTTTATTAGAAAATTCTGATCTTAATGGTAGAACTCATAGGACTCTTCTGATATACTTCTCTTTGGATTGTACTGTCAACGATGTAACGCCGTCACGTTACAACCTGATATAGTTCACTAGATGGAGTACGTCTACTTCATCTCATCTAGAATAGCCTCGCTATTCTCAGTACATCCCTTTCCTCATAATGATGTAACGCCGTCACGATTATAACCTGATATAGTTCTAAGGGCGTAGCACGTCTACTACTACCCGTGAATCCATGACCTTACCATTAAGCAATTAATTATTATGTAAAGCTTGTTTTCTTGATTTCCCTCTATTTGTGAGAGATTTATTTTCTTACGTTCCCTCTCTTTATGAAGCTCGGTTTCTTATACTTGTCTGAGATTTCCTTGGAATTTCTTTAAACTCTCATGAAATATTTCCTTAAAGTCTCTTGAATTCTTATGAGATATTTTGTTAAAGTCTACTAAATGTGTATGAGATATTCTATTAAAACCCCTTGATGTCTTATGAGATATTCATATTACTGCTCATGTGCTCATGTCATACTAGTACAAGATGCCAAGTATTTCATCAATTCAAAGCAACAATTTATTTTCAGCACAATGGCTTGATTTCATATATTTGTAGCACAATTTAATATGCAATTCAAACCATCAAATCGGGGACTAGAAAAACTCGCAATGACACCTCAAATAGTCACAATATTCCATAAAAATTTCATAGTAAAAAGGGTTCTCTAGCTATGTCAACAAAATTAGACAAATTTGGTCATCATAGATCATCGATTCTCAGCTAAATTCCCGAATTCCCTAATTTTTAACCCTAGAAAATGAAACCAGAAAATTAGGAATAAAAATCCTAGTAAAACCTTAAGATGTTACTAATACCCTGTAAAAATTTCAAAGGAAAAATCGGTCATTTGCTATGGTAACAAAAATAGACAAATTTACAGCTTCAGTTCCAATAGTTCAGACAGCATAGGTACAATTTCGGTTCTTGATTTTTTAAACATAGCAAAAGTGACCAGAATACCTCGAAACTTTTACTGAAGATGCCTCAACATGTTAGCTACATCATATAAAATTTTCAGTTCAATCTAAGGCCTCTAAATAGGTCAGAAAATTCGTGAAAACTGCTGCCCTGTTGAAATCCGAAAATTCAGCAAACCAATTCAACACTCATATCTATTGCATCCTTTATATTCATCCAACTCACATATATATGACTCTTGAAGATAAATTTCAGATTTCATAAAATAATTTCAAACATATTTCAAGGATTTATATTAACAAACTAGCCAAACAATCACCAAGTAATAGACTAGAATTTTTTCCTACCTTTCTTCCAAGTGTTTTGCTAAACTTTCTCTAGTTTTTCCTCTCCAACCAAGCTTCAAACCCCCCTTTTATTCAGCCTGGTTTTGTGCTGGAAAATGGACCAAGTGCAAGGAAAAATAAAGTTTTCAATTGATCTTGATGTAGAGAAGATGTTCTTGAAGTAGTTTAGATGCTTACCTAAGAGTATCCTTTATAGATATGGTGGTTTGATGGAGTTTTTGCAAA
Organism: Dalbergia cochinchinensis; assembly: GCA_031216125.1. NCBI lineage: Eukaryota > Viridiplantae > Streptophyta > Magnoliopsida > Fabales > Fabaceae > Dalbergia > Dalbergia cochinchinensis. Next base: position 5,534,824 of record CM062374.1, read on the forward strand.
GAAAGGAATTTAGAAAATGGAGAAGTGAAGAGAAAAGAAAGGAATGAACAAGAAGGAAGCCAAAATGTGCTCTGTGGAAGAACCGAGAACAATGAAATTTGTTTTCTTTTGTTTTCCTTTTTATAAGCTTAGTAACTTGGAGGCAAAGTAAAGGAATTGATATTTCCGGATCAATTTGCCTTCTATCAATATTAGAAATATCTATATTTATTTGATTATTCTAAGTAAAAATTTATTTAAGATATGATGATGTCCATTAATTGATCCCATTTAGTTGTTTCGGTATACCAGTTATTACCATTTCGGTGTACCGTTTCTTATCATTTCAGTACCCGATTGACATAAAAAAAACTTTATCAGGAAAATTATCATTTTAACCTCATCTTAATTTTTTTTATTTTGTCCTAATATCATTTATAACATCTCATCCTATATTACTGATTAAAATATTATTATTCTAAATTTTTTTTTATTAATATTTAATAAATTTTCATTTTTTTTTTATAGAATCGTTATGTTGTTCTGATCCTAACTGTGTCGATCGAAATTTTTAAAATCCCTATTGATTACTTACAATGAATTATTTTATCAGAGAAAATACAAATAGACGAGTCGTTACATAGAAACTCAGAAGAAATATTCCTTCATCTTCTATAAAGTTATTATAGCTTGTAATTAGTTTCATCCTTATACAAGTATTCTTTCTAAGCTCTTATTAGATAATACTTTCTTCCTAGGAAGAATAGTTAGAAAGAAGTCACTTAAGTTTTCAGCTCATACACTATTTAATTTAGAGAAAACTTAAATGTTTGATTGTTAGAGTGAACCAACCCACAAAAATCATTGTACCTTGATCCAGTAGTGATCATCGTGAGGTAGGTTGGAGAGGCTAGTTAAAGACTACTTGGAAGTGACAATAGAGTGAGCTACTACACATATGAGATAGCTTCAAAAGGCTATAAAAAGACTATCTAACTTTTTCGGGACTAAGAAAAAGGTTGATTAATGGAGCTCAATATGTTGTTGAGAACCAGATGTAGGCAGGTTGGCCGAATCAGTATAAAATCTTCTGTGCAGTATCTCTCCTTTCCTAACTCTACTTTATCTTTTATTCTATGTTATTTATTAAAGCTTTTTTGGAAAACATATTTATATCAGTTTTCATATCCTTGTTTTAATTTCAAAATGTTACTTTCTGAAACTCACTAACATCATTCCATTGTACTTCAAGTTTTACTTGATAGTATATGTTTGAGTTTTTCAGAAATATAAAAGGTTAAGAAAAGTGAAAGCATAATTCAACCGCTCTTCTCATGCACATTTCAACCTACAGAAGAGAATTCTTACACTAAAGGGGAAAGGACAAAAGATCTTAATCTTTACATAGTTAAGCTCTCTACTGCCTTAGGGCCAATCATTGAAGAGCCTGAGGAACCTAAAGAACCTAGTTCTGACCTTATCCTCATAAACAAATCTCAATTTGAGCCTTCTATCAAAATCACACCTTTGGAATGTAAGACCTCAAAAACTACCACAACTCCAAATGAACAAGTTCAGAAAGAGGTTTACTTTAAAGAAAAATAAAAATAAAAATGAAAAAAGATAGAGGAGTCACAGACTCCTCTCGTATCCTTTCCCTGTTGAGTCATGGGTTCTCTCCTTATTCTCTTTTTTCCCTGAGACAAGCATGTGAACAAGGGCAATAAGAGAAAGTTTTTGAAAAAAATTAAAAAAAAAGGGGAGAACATCATGATGATGTTTCTCTCCATTGCTTGCAAGATGCTGAAATTTCTTTCGAAAGAGTAGGGAAGATCCAAAAACCATAGAATCTACATATTGAGGGGGAGGATATAATGGGGGAGGATCATCAGAGAAAAGGGGGAGATCACAAAAATTTTGCAGATTGGCAAGAATCTTTCCAATCATTCATCAACAAAGAAATTCAAAACCAAAAAAAAAAAATCAAAATTACACACTGCTATATCAATCAGCCAGTAAATACCGATCAAATCCAAAGGAAACCTGCAAGGAAAATCTAGCAACTATTCCAGTAATACAACCTAGCAATAATAGCAATAGAAACAGGTATAGATCATCATCATCAGAATAAAAAAATAAACAAAATAAAAAAAAGGAACATAGGGGCCACAACCTTCCTCCACCACCGCCGTAGCCCCCTCTCATCTTCTTCCCTTCCATCATCTTCAGCTCCTTCCTTAACCATGAGCCACCACTAGCTCCACCTCCATCTTCACCCAAACACCACCATCTTCCACCCACCATACACCCTCCACCCATTGTCATCGTCATGATAAGCCACCATTCACAGCAACCAAATCACCATCAGCAACCATCAATTCCCCCACCGTGACCAAACTCCTACTCTACCAAACCACCGCACCCATTTGCCAGCAACACCATGAGCCATGGTCTCCTCCCCTCAACACCATCTTATCTCCTCAAAACACCATAACCACCACTAGCCTCACAGCCCCAACCCTAGACACTGTCATCATGAAACCTATCACCGTCGGTCACAAACTGTTAAGCTCGCGTCGGTTACTACCTCCGCTTTTGGCGATCTCGCCACCGGCAGATCCCATCACGAGAAGTTCCCTCCCCTGTCGATATATGCCGCACCTGCCTCCCTTGGCCATGCCTTTTCACTGCCCCTCCACACTATCCGCGAGTCCTCCTTACCAAGAAGCCATGGCCACCGCGGCCAACCCCCACCACCACACCTTAGCTGCGATCTGCCAGTCTACTGCTCACCATGAACCCCGCCTAGCCGCAACATGAAGCCGTGCCATCTTCCTTGACTAAACTACTGCCACGCCGCGGTGGCTACCCTTTCCCAGTCAGCCGCTTCCTCCCCTCCTAATCGCAAGCCTCTCAACCCTACACCTTTGGTCTCATGTTCCTCATGGCCACGGACATGCACTCCTTCGCGACCTCACTCTCCTTCTTTCTACATTTCTCTCTTCCATTCTCTCCTTCTCAATATATTATTCTTTCTCTCTTTCTCTTTCTCTTTCTCTCCCTCCTACTCTCTATATATGTGTATGCAGTGCGTGTCTAATGTGAGTGAGGAATGTGTATGTGTGAAAAAGAGTGAAAGATCCATTTCTTTGTATGTGTGTGTGTGTGCCGTGCACATGTGTAAAAAAACACTGAGTCCGTGTATATGTGTGTGGGTGTGTGTAGTGAGTAGAGCCCATCCCCTTTTCCTGTTGCTCCTCTTTGATTTAGATTCCCTTTTCTTTTGTTTCTCTTTTCTGAACAAAGTTTTTTTTAATTAATAAAAAAAAAGACTTGTTGGGTTTGTTTTGGTATAAAGGAAATCACAAGTCACGAGAATGCTTTTCTAACTTGTTGGTCTTTCTTTTCTTTATTTATATTTTATCCCTTTTTTGTTATTAGTTTGTATTAATAAATGTTTGGTTAGTCTTGCTAATTCTTTGCATACATTAAAAGCCCAGCACACAAAATTTTGAGGGTATTTGTTTTTATTAACACACACACACACACACAAACACATATATATACACATATATATAATGTTTTGGCTAACATTGGTGTCCTAATTTGTTTTAAAAATAAACAAATAGGTAAATGATTAAACCTTTTTTTAGTGAAAATAGAGTTAATTTAGCCGGGACAACTTATTAATTCTATGTTTTAATAATATTTTAACTGTGATAGTTTGATATTTTAAAACTCCTTCTCAAAATAAAATTAATCAATCCATAATCTTTTTACATTAGAACTACATAACTTTGAGTTTCCTATTGCACCAGGGGATATGTAGGAGCAGGCGTTTTTGATCCCTGTCAAGTCAAAATTAACTTTTCATAATTCATTTTGTTTGTAAATATTTTTTCTAATATATTTTCTTATTATTGTTATTTTTTTTACTTGTAAATTTTTTTATGCAATTTTTGTATTTTGTTTATTTATAAATAATTTTTCTAATAATTGTTTTTGAAATATTTTATTTAATTTTATTTATGTGAAAAATTTTAGATAAAGATGTTAATTTAGCCGTGACGGCTTGTTAACTCAATATTTTGGACATTTGAGTTGTGACAGCTTAATGATCCCAAAATTTCCCTAAAAATATTCGTTTTTCTTTTATATTTGTTTTTTTCTTTATAAAAATATAAAAAATAAATTTATTTTTTATCTTATTTGTAAATATTTATAATTTATATTTCATTTTCAATTTAAATTTATTCATTTATTTATCAAAAATTTTATTTCAAATAAAGAGGTTAATTTAACCATAACGGCTTGTTAGTTGGATACCTAGGAACATCTAAGTTGTGACAACTTGGTGTTCTCTTTTCTTTTTATGATAAAATAAAAATAAATATTTTTGAAAAGGTTATTATTTAATTTGCACAGTTAATTAAAGGTATCATCTAAGGACGGGTGTATTAGGGGTGCGTAAGATTAAATTTTTACCCTGCCCTATTCATAACCGACTCCAGATCTCAAAACTGGTTTCAAAGACTATTTTAAATAAATGGGTTTTTCCATGTTTTTTCTAATTTTAATAAACTTGGTGGCGACTCCATATTTTAAACAAAACTCCTTTTTCGTTGTCCCTGTCATGATCCCGGTTGTGACAGATGGCAACTCCACTGGAGATTTCCAAGAGAGTCAGGCATGTTATAGTTAGATGTGCAAATTAAAATATAGCCTTTTGAATTTTGTTTTTCTTTTTCTCACTTTGTTTTGTGCATAATTTTCTTTTATTTCCTTTTGTAAAGTTATGTTTTATTTTTATTTATAATATATGCTTTATTTGCTAAAACCTTAGGGTAAATGCCTGTTTCTTGGTTCTGTACATATTGGTTTGTATTGGTTTTGCAGGTGTTTATCATCGGTAGTTTTAGAATTTCAGGTTTGTATGCTCTCTTCACACATAACACTTACACATTAATCACAGGAGTGGGGCCCTATACCTAGGTCTGAGTGCGGCCCTATACCCAGGTCTGAGTGCAACTTGAGATAGGTAAGAGATTGTGTAGTGGTAGCCATATTGGATGTTCATCCTGTTTGGTTATCGTGAAAATCTCGTCTAGAGTGTAACTCATTTGTGAATGTCCTACACCTAGCGGTTCACCTGCTGTTGTAGATAGTATTCCGAGATGGGTTTTAACTTTAGAGGTCGTAGAATCCTAGAATATAGACCCACCTAGTGAAAGTGTTCACAAAATAGAATAAACATAGGACAATAGAATGGACCTCCAGAATTTACCTCAAATAGGACACAAAGACAGCATGCATTTTCCTTAACTCTTTTCTTTGTATATAAATTCCTATCATCGCCTGAATTGTTCCTTGTATATAAATTCTTTTCATTTCCTAAATTGTTTATTATTCCTTCTTTCATTTAAATCAAGTTTTTTGTTATGGCAGGTTTGTTAGAAAGTCGAACTGAAATCTTATTGTGAGTATCTTTGGAAAATGGAAACAAATATGAGACCATACAGTCAAGAAAGTAAAAAATTGAAAAGAACTCTTCGTCTTAAAGCCAAGACATCTGACATAAAAAGCCTGTGATCTTTGGCTCAACTGTTGAGGGTACCACAACGCCTTTCTCTTACCAGAAAATAAGGAAAGATTTTGGATCGTTTAGAAGTGGAAGAGCAGGAAGAGGCGATCATGGCATTGGCACAATACTATGATACTCCGCTCCGATGTTTTACTTTCCAAGACTTTTAGTTAGCACCAACCATTGAGGAATTTGAAAAAATCCTGGGATTGCCACTAGAAGGAGAAAACTTTATCACTACCAAAGTCATTATCCTTCTTTACATACCATATCAACTGTCCTAAGGACAGGAGTAAAGGATTTGCGTGAAGTACAGAAGTGTAGTAATGGGACCTATGGATTCTCAAAGGATTACCTGGAAGGGCATATGCACCGTTTGGCTCAAAATGAGGATTAGGATACTTTTATAGATGTACTGGCCCTTACTATCTATGGCACTATCTTATTTCCAAATATTGAAGGCTTGGTAGACTTTGCAGCTATTGATATATTCCTTACTCGCAAATTCCATGATCATAATCCCATTCCAGCTCTCTTAGCAGATGTCTATTGCACCCTAAATTTTTGCTACGAGAAGAATGGCAAAAGAATCCTGTGCTATTTGCCAATGTTATATGTATGGGCTACTTCGCACATTTCCAAAAGAATTACAAGGTGCCTTGTCCCATTGAAGATCTACAAATGCATCATATCAAGAAGAAAAGTGGGCAAAAATGGGCTCAAGACCTGGCTAAGCTAAATGAAAAGATGATACAATAGTACCCTTAGTAGGAGGATGGGCAAACTTTGATTTATCAATATGGAAGCTTCCCCAATGTACCCTTCATGGGTTCCCAAGGATGCGTAAATTATTATCCAATATTGGTATTACGCCAGCTTGGTTACCCCATGATGGGACTGCCTTCCAAAGTTGCAACTACTCTATTTGTCTTTTATTACCTAGACATCGGCCTACTACAGAAGATTCGATCGGCTTGGAACAAGGTTATCAAGAAAGGAAAAGAAGTGGGAGTTAGGAGTTGTGCTATGAAAGAAAACTACCATCAAAGGGTGAAAAATAAGGCTTAAGAGATCAAGTTACGATTTAGGGCCTTAACAATTGCTTTTCCGGACAAGGTGTCAACCTAGCACTTCAACGAAAATGAAGCAATCAAAGAAGTGAAAGAGAAATTAGATAAGGCTGAGCAAGAAAAAATGCAAAATAAAAGCTGAATTAGAAAGTGCCCTCTATAACTCTATAGCCTTAAAACGAGAAAGCACTGAAACAGATCAAGTTCTAGAAGGAACAAGTAAGAAGTTGAAGATTGGACATGAGCATATGACGAAGACCAAGGAATGTCTCAAGGCTGCCAACAAAGAGCTAAGGCTTCAAAGACAAGAACGTGACCGGGCATTAGCTAAAAATCATCAATTGAAAAAGCTGTTCCAAAATGCCAAAATTGCTGAAGAAGCCGTGCTAGCAGAAAAAGAACAAATGAGGCAAGAAATAAGAGAAATGAGCAATGAATACCAAAAGAAAGTCGGGGAATTAAAAAAACACATGAATGATGAAGCTACAAGGTATCAAGCTGCCCTACAAGAAGAAAAGGAGAAAGTTGCAAGTTTAGAACTTAAGGTGCGACAACAAAATCACATTATTCATGAGTTGAAGATTCGCTTTTAGAATTTAGCAGGATTGGCTAATGCAGCAATAGAAGATATTTCAAGATATCTAAAAATTGCTGAGCAGGGAATCATCCCTTTTAAGACCTCCACTGAGATCTGTGACTTTGTTGATTACTGCAAAAATTTGATTAGAAGGATGAAGCAAATAATTACCGAGAGATATTGAGAAAGGCATTTGTGTAACAATGTTGAAATATGGCTTTATGATGTATTTCTTTTGTCATTTTGAGAATGGATATAAGGAAGATGATGGTTGTAAGAAACCTTTATTATCAAAGATTGTTTTGTTTCTTTACATTGTGTTGGTCTCATAGCAATATACATGACTTAATACTTTTGAACAAGACGTTCTGGGGAATAGTTATCATCAAAGATACTCACATCAAGACTTAGCTCAACTGACGATTTCTAACAAATAGCTATGTTTTTGTCTCTTTCTTTTCACTGAAATTGTTTTTCTTTTAGGTAAAACTTCACAATTGGGCGCTCAAGGAAAATCGATACTGATCAAACTCAAATTCATAATACCAGAGCTTGGACCAAAATTGCTGGAGGAAATGGTGACACAGAAAGGAGTATCCCAACCACAGCTACTTCTGAAGCAGGAACAAATCTGAGTGGAATGGTTGATGCAATAAGAGGAACATTGAACGAAATGTCGAATAACCAAGGTAGACTGGAGGATATGATAAGGGCCATACAAGAGTTACTTGACCTATTGGGAGCTTATCAAAGCAGAGATATACCGACAAGTGTCCAACCAAATGCGACGACGATAACTATGCCTGTGGTATCAAGTGCAGCTCTAAATGTCACTTTGGGGATGAATGATATGGGTGAAATCCCAAATAACCTCCATGGACAACCACCACCCATGACACCATTGGTGATCCCCATCGGAGAAGGCTATCATGCCTTAGAAAATGTGCATACTAATGAGCATGGGCATATTACCCCTATTTGGGAGCAGCCTCATGTTGTCGTCCAAAAACAGTCATGTTCGTCAGAGAATAGTCAGGTAGAGGCAAAAACAGGGAAATACGAAGAAGAATGGATGGAGAAGATTCAAGAGCAAATTAGGGCTATTCAGGGACCTAGCCCCTATGGTTATGTGGAAGTTGAACAGCTTTACCCTTCTACTGACATAGTAATCCCTAAGAACTTTAAGGTTCCTGACTTCTCAAAGTATGATGGGATGGGTAATTCTTTTTTTCACTTGAAAAGTTATTGCACCAACATGGTCATATGGTGAAAAGATGAAAAATTTCTCATCAGCTTCTTCAATGAAAGCTTGACTGGACCTGCTTTGGAATGGTACATTCAACTAAACCGTTTAAAGATTTCTAACTGGGGAAAATTGGTTGATCTGTTCATGAGTCAATACAAGTTCAATCTTGATGTGGCACCTATCCGGGAGCAATTAAGCTCCATGTAGAAAAAGAAGGATGAATCATTCAAGCAGTATGCTCAAAGGTGGAGAGCCTTGGCTACCCAAGTTCAACCACTACTCATCCCAATTGAAATGTGCTCCTACTTCTTGGGAACTTTGGGATTTCCTTACATCAGGGCAATGCCACGAGCAGCATACAAGGATATCTCTGAATTGATAACTGCTGGAGAAAGGATTGAGGGCTTGGCAAAGGCCAGAAAACTTCCCATGAGCAACGAAAACACGAGAAAAAGCTTCCTGCCCGGGAAGAAGGAAACAGATGTAAATTATATGCAAGGACAGTAATCCTCTATCCCAAAGTATGCACCAGCACGTCCACTACCCCAACTGCCATCATACCATACACCTATCTCTCCTTACTCATTTTACCAAACCATACCAACCACAAACACTATCCCATACCCCCAGGCCCAAGTTAACAACATCCACATAAGGCCATGTCAACCAACTCACCCAACATATACCCCAGCACCTCGACCAAATTTCCAAAACCAGAACAGTAATCGATTTTCTAACCTTTCATCTTTTCCAAAGCTATATATTTCAAATGCTGACCTTTTTCAAAAACTGGTTGATACCTACCTGATCTCTGCATATCTAGTGCACCTACTAGAACCACCATTCCCAGCGTGGTTTAACCTAAACCTTACTTGCAAATATCACATGGATATTACAGGACATTCCATTGAGGACTGTGAAGGCTTCACGATAGCAGTAAGAAAGCTAATTGCTTGTGGGAGACTATATCTTCAAGAGGAGTCAAAACCTGATATTGTGAATAATCCAATCCCAAATCACGAAGGAGGGAGTTGTGTGAATGCCTTGGAGGTAGAAGAACCTTCGATTAAGAAAGTTTTGAGTCTTCAAACACCGATGGAAAAACTGTTCAATGGCTTGAAGGAGGCTGGATACAACATCACAGCATCTGCATCCATGATGAAGGAAGATGAGAAATATGACATGGAATCAAGCTGTTTGTACCATTGCGGAGGTCTTGGCCATGATATAGGAAATTACTAGGATTTCAAGGCTTGGAGTCTTTATGCTTAACACCGGAATTTTTCTGTCAGGGAAATGACCAAAATGCGCCTGAGGTGATTTCGACCGAACTGAGGTAACCAGCTTGGTCATCCTCGAAGGGGTCAACTCAATGTTTGAAGAGTTGAATGGCCTTTGAATGCTTTTCGGAGGCGAAAATTTAGTTTCCATGATTAGTCAAAATGACCAAAATACCCACTAGCATTTCTGTGGGTAAAGGTGCCGTTGAGCCGGAACTTTCCCCAGGTTTAAAAACATGATTTCATGTGTCTAGAGGTCTCTGTTCAAGTCGGTGGTCCGGGCAGTTTTAGTGCAAAATTACGATTTTGCCCTAGAATAATTGTTTTGAGCTTAATGGCGTAATTAAGCAAACCTAAGCAATATTAGGCTCTAAGCGAGATTAATTTATTTCCCTAATTAATCTAAAGTCAAAATAATTTATTAAAGTTAATTAGAACCTAAAATTTCTTAGATTAAACTTAAATCCCCTTTTTAGAACTCAAGATGCCTAGTCTTGGAATCTTGAATAGTGTTTTCTCTCCAATTCGCCCAAATCAAGGAAATGTGTCTAGAGTTGTTTAAACTCTAAATTGAGATTTAACTCACTAATGGTGCAAGACCACTCCTTAATTATGTCTAGACCACCTTAATTATCCATTTCCACTTGCCTAAACACTTTCTTACAAATTCCTAATCTTAAGCATAATCAAAGATACACCTAAACACAACTCTAAACCACAATTAAAATGCAAACACAACCACACATGGGCTGATGCATATTCAGCCATCTCTCTCCTTTTACCACACAATTTGAATTGTTTCTCACTCAAAGAACCATGCTTGAGGCCATACCTTGAACCATACCTCACCATACTTTGAACATACCTCACCATGCCTCAAGACCACATTATCTCACCTCATGGAACTCATGGGCTGCACTCCCCTTGGCCAAAAACACATCAGCCTCTCATCCCCTCCATTTTGCTTCATTTCTCTATAAATAGATGGCCTTGGGAAGCTTGCACCACTTTAGATCATTTGCTAAGTTTAGGAACTCTCAAAGCTTTTCTTTTTTTCTCTCAAAGTTTTGTGTTCTTCAAGTTCTTGGAGTTCCTCAAGTTCTTCATCTTCTTCTTCCATCTTCAAGAACATCACACCAAGTAGGGATTTCCTTTCATGTATTCTTTCTTTAAAGTTCTTGTTCTAAGCTTAATGTTCATAGTTTCTCTTGATTCTTTTTTAGAACTTCTTTTTCTTCCCTTTACTTTTTCATTTTATTTGGCCATGAGCCTTGGAGTACAAAGGAATGAGGAGCTTGATGATGAGAGTTTCATGATGATGTTCATCACTTGGGAAACAAACTCTAGAGCTTGATTTTTGTTCTTGAGCAAAAAGTGTTTCTAGATTTTCCTTTCTTGAACTTTTGAGAACTTTTAACTTTGATGGTGTTTTAAAATGGCTCTATGAACTCAATAATGAGGACTCATGATGTTGGTGTTAATATATCATCAAGGTCATGAACTCTAGAGTTTTAAAATGCACTTTTCTCTTCTTGGAGATTTGGCCATTTCCTTGAGATTTTCTAAGTTTCATAGTTTGATTCCCAAAGATATTATGTTGAGTTCTAAGAACTCAAGCTTGACTTTACCTTGTTTGAATGAGTTTGGGTTAAGATTTAAGTTCCTTTAAAGTCTTGTTAAGAGCTCTAGAAGATAAAATGAACTTGCATAATTTATTTTATGCTTGCATTCATATTTACATTCTTGCTATGCATCTTTATTTTCAAGCTATCACCTAAGAACATAAAGATTAAAATGGAACTTGCATCTTCACTTAATTTAATTCTCGAAGCCTTTCTATTTGACCTTAAAATCGATTGTTGTTGAGCCTAGAGCACTAAAATAAAGAATTGAACTTGCATTATCACCTAATTAATTTCTCGAATGCCTATCTATTTATTGCCTTAAAGTCGATTGTTGTTGGGCCAAGAGCACTAAAATAAAGCTGAATCTTGCATATTTACTTTCAAGCTTACCGTTTAAGATTATGCTTCCATATTTGCTTTCAAGCTTGCGTTTAACTTATGCCTTGCATATTTAATTTCAAGTCATCACTTTACTTTGAAAGCAAGATTAAAAATGAAAAGCATGAGCACGTTTGGTTTATGTCGTAACTTAAGAACCCGAGCTCAAAGACTTGCCCATTTCATTCCAAGTTAAAGTTTAATGTAAACCATACTTTGAATGTATGTTTTTGGCCAGTAGTGATGATGGACTTCCAATGAGTTTTCATCTAGCTACTAGGACCAATAGTCTATGTTTTAAGTGTTCCTTAAAAGTTTTACAAATCTTTATAAGGTTATGTCATTATAAGATGTGATTCCAATCTCCTTTAGGGGATGGAATATGTTTAGTCACTGACCTAAGGCTTCACTTAGCCTCTTGATGAATTAAAATGTTTTGCAAGAGTTTTAGAAATTCTAAATTGATTCCAAGAAGAAACTAGTTAACTTATGTACCTAGAAATGTCAATTTAATTCTCTTATTGAGGCAAGATGTTTCAGGTTCTGATGTGATGAATGTGATGCTGTATGATGATGTTTTAATGTGTTGGAATGTGTGAAAATATCATGTGATGATGTAGAAGCGAACCTATGCATGATAGGTAAGAAACTAGCTAACTAGAAGTACCGTAAAGCTAGAATTTAACATAGTTTTGACCCATTTGTTTATGGAACTTTTCCAAACTGTTTTAATGGGGACATAATCAGATTTAGATTGTTTAGACATGGAAAACTTGGTATCATTTGACTTAAATTGAATTCTAGCACCTATGGAAACTAGTAACTAGAAAACCGTAAAAATGCAAATGTAGAACTCTTAGAACATTTAATTTTCTGGATTCTGTCCAGCACCCTTACAACATGATAAACATGATTAATAATTAGTCCTTAAGCATAGGAATGCCTCATAATTGATTTAGATTTAATATATAAGCCTTAGTAGCGGAACAGAAAAGGGTCTAAAGCGTAAGTTCTAGAACCCCGTACATAGAAGTTAGAGAACTTGTCCCATGCTTCTCAGATTTAAGTAAGAACATGAGGATTAGGAATGATGTTTAATTATGAGCCTTAGGTGCTTAGAATATGAGCAGCGGATGTAGAGAACTATATCTCAAGATTAAGACCCGTGAGGGTCAAAGCATAAACTGCTAGTAAGGGTAGCGTTTGGATGATTTATGATGATGCATGAAGTATTCTAATGATGATGATGATATTCATATGAGTTATATGTTTATGTGGCATAAAGCAAATTTGGAAGGAAATTGATCGGTGTAATGACCGTTTTGGCGCCAATTCGACAAATTTAAGGGACTTAAAGAGATTTTGAAAATTAAGGTACTAAGATGGGTTCTAGGATGACAGGTTCGGAGCACCTCCATAGAACTCATGTGACATCAGTACCATTTATACTCTTAGGTGACACGGATTGACCGAAACACCCTAAGAGTTTTGCCCTAACCCGTACTCGGATAGTCAGGGATTTATGATCGCTTATCGTTAAGTGGTAAGTAAGAACTAGTGGCGACTAGTTAAGGTATGAGCTCATAACCTAGATGTATGACCGCGTTACAGGTGACAGTTATTGTAGCACCCCCAGATTCGATTGTCTTTTAGGGTGGCCCGTAGGAAGAGAAGTTTCATGATTATGATTATGTCACTAAGTTTTGTCCCATATGAATGTTACTATTGCCACTTTATGCCACCAAGAATGATGATGCTTGATGTTATGTATGTGCATTAGGTAGTGCCATGCATACATTCTCTATTATCTTGCATCCATGACATTAAGATCATCCTAAAATGAATGGACCTTGGCTAAAATATATTTTAAAGTTTAAAATGAACCGAATACATGCTCAGTCATTTTGTATAAATAAACCCAAGGTCCCTGAGGACGTAGATGATGACACCTAGGTAGTAGGAGGCCCTGCGAGATTCTTTAGCAAGATTCTCACTCCCTCTATCTCTTTCTTTCCGTCACGTCTTGAGATAAGCGGCGTTCGTGATATTAAATGGACACGCGCCCGGCGTAGGAGGTGCACCATGACCGGACCACGGATCATACCATTTGTGGAGTCGATGCATAGTTAGAGTATTCATGTACATGGGTCGACCCTTCACTCCCCTTGTACATTCCCATCGTTTCTCCCCCGTCTCACCTTTTGGCGATGGCACGGTGTTGGAGCGCCCGTCCGAGTTAGAACACACACCACTTAGATGGGGATGAACCTTCTTTTGTTTAAAGGTTATCCTATTAGTTGCACTCGGGTAGGGGAGTAGATTATGTTTATGTTTATGTTGTATTTTCTTTCATGTATCTCCATGTACTAAATCAAGTCCCACGCTTATAAGTGGGCAAATTATAATTATATATGAGATGTTATTCAGTGTCTCTCATGATGTGCCCTTATATGCTTTATGCTGTATGGCGTTATGAGATGTATGTTTTTGTCAAATCATAAGTTATATCGCATCACAGACTCTCACTTTCATTTCAAAAAAAAAATTACCCGTATTTTCCGCTAAGTAATTCAAAGTTAAATGGGAACTATGAAGTAACAAACTAATGATTAACCTAAATATGTTCTAGAGTATTGGGTTAAAAATTAGGATGTTACTGGTACAAGGATTACTCAACCTAGGTGTGATTCAGGCCAAAAAGAGGTTGAATCTCTTTAAAGAAATAAACGTGATTGATCACTTTGTACTTCGAGTACCACCACTTAATCCAACTCCAAAACTGGAAAAAGTGGTGATCACTGTGAAAAAGCCGGTACCCTTTGGTTATGAGGATACGCATGCAGTGCCTTGGAACTACGAGACCAAAATAGAAACAAATGAAGACATAGAGGAAACCTTGAAGGTTCAAACAAGTCAAGTAGTAGCTAAGATAAAAGGAATAAGAAGAAGCGGAAGGGTTTATAAGCCCGGAGAGCTAGAAAAAGGAAAGTTGGTTGATGAAGGGAATGTTGGAAAGATTTTTGGTTTGGAAAGAAAAGGAAAAGATGAAGATGAAGAAGAAGAGTTTCTAAAAATCATGAAGCAAAGTGAATATGATATTTTGGAACAAGTAAAAAAAACTCCTGCCAGAATATCACTTTTGTCATTAATCCTATCATCTGAACCCCATCAAATGGTAGTGCTAAAAGTTCTAAAGGAAGCCTTTGTCAAGCTTGACACTTCATTGGAAAATATGGTGAATATGGTAGATCCAGTAAAGCTTGTCAATATGATCACTTTTTCAGACGAAGAAGTTGTGTCACGGGCTATCCCACAAGCACTGCACATAACCCTTAGATGTAAAGGCCATATAGTGCCCAGGGTCCTTATTGATGGAGGATCAGGATTAAATGTATTTCTGGTAGCAACTCTAAGTCAACTATCAATGAGTTTAGATGATGTATCACCGTAAGTGATGGCTATTAGGGCTTTCGATGGAGCTACAAAAAGCATTTTGGGGGAAATGATGTTGCTGCTAGAGATTGGCCCAAGCAAGTCAGAAGTATTATTCTATGTGATAGAGATAAGCTCAAATTATAACATGCTACTAGGGAGGCCATGGATTAATGATATTGGTGTTGTCCCTTCAACCTTGCATCAAAAGGTTAAATATATTGAAAATGGATCAGTTGTTACAATCCATGGTGAAAGGGACATCATTATATCTAAATCGGTCTCGCTGCCATATGTGGAGAATGTAGAGCCAATAAATAATAATTTGTGGCATAGCCTGGAGTTTATAAAACCTAGACGTGAGGGCAATAACTCCCCAATACAAAATGTCAATCAGGTAGTGGCTCAAATCTTGGCTAAGAATGGCTACCAGGAAGGTAAAGGATTGGGACCACAGTTGCAAAGTATCAGAATACCCATACCAGTCTCCAAGAAGCCTAATCGATTTGGCTTAGGATATGAAGCATTATTAGCAGAAGTGATAAGCACCATGGTCCTCCAACAGAAGAAACCAAAAGAGAAGATGAAGCAGATCCCTCATCTGAAAGAGACATTTCCTCACCCGGCTGAAATAATTATGGCTAAAAAAGTTGTGCCTCTAGCTGTCATCCAACCATCAATATGGTGGATATTGAAAAGCTTGAAGAATGAAACAATGCTTATGCTATCAACCATGATAAGATGCTGATGAATTGGACAGCTAAACTATTAATTGATGTTATTGCTTTAAAGTAATCATTTAGGACTGTATTAATTGTCCTTGCTTTCAAGTATGCTACTTTGAGATATCATTTGAATGAACTTGCATGTTTATCCAACAATTTTTTCTTTATTATTCGACTTTACACTTCTTTATATCTTCCATTCTTTTTGTTTCCATCTGCTATTCTTTTTACTATCTTTTTTATCTTTAGCATTATTTCCTCAGTCCATTAATTTGTGCTTTCTTTGTATTATTTACGTTTTACCCAGTATCTGTCTTGGCATTCTAACTCACTACAATTGCTTTCCAGGGATTTAAATGATATAGAAATTTTATCACATGAAAGGGACTTTGAAGGCTAATCAATTGATTCTCTTACTGCACTTGATTGTAAAAGCTATAAATTTGAAAAGGATGAAGAAATTGGTGAAAAATTTTCAGGATTACTAGAACATATAGAAAAAGGATTTGACTTAGACAATGAGGTGATCGAGGTAATTAACATGGGTACCGAAGAAGAAAGGAAAGAGCTGAAAATAGTGAAGAATCCTGAACGAACAGAAATGATTGCTTTGTTCGAAGAATACCTGGATGTTTATGCATTGGTCTTATTATGATATGTCAGGATTGGATCCAGAGATTGCTTTACACAAGATCCCTTTGCATCCAGATGCTAAGCCGAAAAAGAAAAAGTTGAGAAGAATACGGCCTGACATGTCAAATAAGAGAGGAAGTAACTAAACAACTAGAGGTTGGATTTTTGGAGGTATCAAGACACACTAATTAGATAGCCAACATTGTGCCTGTACCTATAAAGGATGGGAAGGTTAGGATGTGTGTAGACTATCGGGATCTAAATAAAGCTAGCCCGAAAGATGATTTCCACTCCCTCACATTGATGTCCTTGTTGATAATACAGCCAGAAATCATCGATTTTTATTTATAGATGGGTACTCTAGGTATAATCAGATTCTCATAGATATTCATGACAAAGGAAAGACTACGTTTATAACCCCGTGGGGAACATTTTGCTACACAGTCATGCCATTCAGGTTGAAGAATATCGATGCCACCTACCAACGTGCTATGGTTGCACTATTCTGTGACATGATGCATAAAAAGATTGAAGTGTACGTAGATGACATGGTCGCTAAGTCCAAAAAAGGAGAACGCCGTGTAGCAGTCTTGCAAAAGCTGTTTGAAAGGCTCAGAAAATATAAGTTGCAGTTGAATCCCAATAAATGCATTTTTGGAACTTCTACAAGGAAATTGCTCAGATTTATTGTCAGTAGAGAAGGGATAAAGGTGGATCCAGACAAGATAAAGGCGATACAAGAAATGCCAGCTCCTCGAACTAAAAAGGAAGTGAGAAGTTTTCTTGGGAGACTCAACTACATTGCTAGATTCATTGCCAATTTGACTAGTACTTGTGAGCTTATATTCAAGTCACTGCAAAAACATCAACCTGGAGAATGGAATAAAGAATGCCAAGATGCCTTTGACAAAATAAAGACTTATCTAATGAAAGCTCTAGTTTTGATTCCTCCTACGCCAGGCCGTCCTTTAATACTGTATCTTACAGTGTTACCCACTTCACTTAGGGCAACATTGGGGTAATATGATGAATTTAGAAAGAAAGAACAAGCCATTTATTATAAGCAAGAAGTTTAATGATTATGAATCTCGCTATCTTACAATTGAGAGGACCTGTTGTGCATTGGTATGGACTTCCAAGAGACTGAAGCAGTACATGTTATACTACACCACTTAGTTGATTTCTCGAATAGATCCATTGAAATACATATTTGATAGTCCTCATGTGTCATTGAGAATGTCAAAATAGCAAGTGATGCTATCTGAATTTGATATCAAATATGTTACTCAAAAGTCCATCAAGGGAAGTGGAATTGCTGATCATCTAGCTGAAAACCCTATAAAGGGTGTACAGCCCACTATGCCTTAATTCCCTGATGGCGAGGTGCTAGCACTAGAAAGAGAAGATGAGGAAGAAGAAAATGTATGGAAGATGTACTTTGATAGGGCTGCCAAAATGAAAGGATGTGGAATAGGAGCTGTAGTAGTCTCACCAGCTAGGAAGCAGTATCCAGTTTCTATCAAACTAGACTTTGAATGTACCAATAACATGGCAAAATATGAAGCATGTACAGATGGTTTGCAAGTTGTGATTAACTTGGGAATCAAAGAATTAGAGGTCTTTAGAGACTCTGCACTCATAATCTACCAAGTTAATGGAGAATAGCGCACAAAGGATCCAAAATTAGTACCTTATCAGAAGTATTTGTCTCAATTAATTGAGCGCTTTGATGATATATCATTCTCCCATTTAACTCAAGACAAGAACCAGTTTGCAGATACTTTGACGACTTTGGCCGTGATGACTAAATTGGAAGTCCATGCCAATGTCCAACCTATCCATGTAAAAGTGCAAGGTGAACCGGTATATTGTGACAGTATGGAGACTGAACCAGATGGACAACCATGGTATCATGATATCAAGCAGTATATTCAAAAAGAAGAATACCCAGCAGGTGCCAATGAGGTGGATAAAAAGATAATTCAAAGACTGGCCATGGCCTTTTTCCTGAATGGTGAAGTACTTTACAAAAGGAATTATGACACCACTCTCCTTACATGTATAGATGCTCATGAAGCTCGAATAATCATGACCGAAGTCCATGAAGAGATCGATGGAACTCATGCCAATGGACATATGATGGCACGCAAAGTCCTAAGGAGCGGTTATTACTGGTCCACCATGGAGAATGACTGTATCAATTATGTTCAGAAGTGCCACAAATGGCAAATATATGCAGATCGAGTCAATGTTCCTCTAGTTCCGTTACATAGCATGGTATCTCCTTGGCCTTTCTTAATATGTGGCATGGATATTATCAACCCAATTAATCCCAAAGCATCCAATGGTCATCGAGGCAATTTCTGGTGTTGAATTTGTCCAGTAAAACAAGTAGATCAAAGACTGAAACTGAGGCAAATTTTTGGAAAGAAAAAGGTTTGATGTCATATCATTAGAGATCATGGCTATGGTATTCAATTTGCTGCAAGAAGTTAATTGATTGAGCCATAAAGAACCTAAACTGGGGCAAAATTTCGTGTCTCTCGCAATTTTGTAGTTCACTTTTATGTTGTTGTCTTCTTCAAAACATTTTATCATCGAATACACCAAGCAATAAAGATATTCATTCAATTCATCCTTTCACATTCTCTTTGAATGCATATTTATTTATGATGTCTCAAATAGGATAAATTTAAGCTTAAATTATACAGTCTAACAAATGTTTACAGCAATACATCAATGATTAGTATCACACCAGAAGAATGCAAAGTTTCAATTAGGCTTGGCAGAAGAGTATTCATCATTCCAAAAAAGGAAAGAAGGAAAAGAAGAAGAAAAAAAATGAACAAGTTTTAGTTGCGCTAGAAAGTCCAGTGCAAGAATTATGAGTTTGATCGATTAAAGTTTCCCCTGAGGATTGCTTGATTTAGTTGCGGTTAATTTTTCAAGAATGTGCCTGAAGTAAGCTGAAATTCATGACTTTTGCATAAATTTGAAAAAAAACAGTGAAAATTTTTATTTTCTAAGTCAGCTTTTAATTTCTCGGTTGGCCTCAGATAGCCATTTTTTTTAGTCGGCCTTGCCACCATTTACTTTTCCATTCGACCTCCTTGTCAATTTATATTTCCAGTCGGTATCCTTGCCAATTTACCTTTTCAGTCGGCCTCTTCACCAATTTACATTTCAGTCGGCCTTAGATGCTAATTTACATTTGAGTCAGCCTCAGTTGTCAATTTACTTTTCAGTTAGCCTCAGTAGCCAATTTAATTTCCAGTCGGCCTCAGATGCCAATTTACATTTCAGTCAGTCTCAATTGCCAATTTACATTTCAATCGGCCTCAATTGCCAAATTAATTTCCAGTCGGCCTCAGATGCCAATTTACGTTTCAGTCAGCCTCATTTGCCAATTTACTTTTTAGTCAACCTCAGTTACCATTTTCATTTCCAGTCGACCTCATATGCCAATTTACTTTCTAGTCGACCTCAGTGCCAATTTACATTTCAATCGGCCTTAGTTGCCAATTTAATTTCCAGTCGGCCTCAGTTGCAAAATTAATTTCTAGTCGGCCTCGGATGCCAATTTACATTTTAGTCAGTCTCAAATGCCAATTTATATTTCAGTCGGCCTCAGTTGCCAATTTACTTATCAGTCGGCCTTAGTTGCCAATTTGATTTCCAATCGGCCTCAAATGCCAATTTACTTTCCAGTTGGTCTCAGATGCCAATTTACATTTCAGTCGGCCTCAGTTGCCAATTTAATTTCCAGTCGGCCTCAGTTGCCGGTTTACATTTCAATCGGCCCTAGTTGCCAATTTAATTTCTAGTCGGCCTCAGATGCCAATTTACTTTTCAGTTGGCCTCAGTTGTCAATTTAATTTCCAGTCGGCCTCAGATACCAATTTACATTTCCAGTCGATATCTTTGCCAATTTACCTTTTCAATCGGTCTCAGTTTGCCACTATTTACTTTTCCAGTCGACCTCATATTGCCATTTATTTTTCAATCAGCCTCAGATTGCCATTTTCTTTTTAGTCGACCTCAGATTGCCCATTTACATTTCAGTTAGCCTCAGATTGCCTTAAATTTCATGTCAGCCCCTGTTGGCTTTTGTATCCCTCATCAATTCCTGTTGATTGTTACATTTCCTGCTTATTAATCTTGCATTTCCTTTCACTCATAAATTCATTCAAATTAGTTAGTTTCTTTTCCCTGACATGTTTCATAATCTCTAGATTGCATCATTGCATGTGGCTTCCTTACATGATTATATTTTGTTGTTTAATCTTTGATTTTTGCATTTTATGCATCATCAAACAAAATCAACGTTCATATTTTTACTCATTTCTTGTAAAGACAATATGTAAAACTTAAGTTTTTCATATTTTCTTAATAAAGAATTAGCAAATAGGGGCAACTATAAACATCCGATTTTGTCTGACCCTTTAAGCAAGAAAATTCAAAAATTTCCACCTAATCTTTTTATTATTATTATTATTATTATTATTATTATTATTATTATTATTATTA
The DNA here is from genome assembly GCA_031216125.1 of Dalbergia cochinchinensis. Taxonomy (NCBI): domain Eukaryota; kingdom Viridiplantae; phylum Streptophyta; class Magnoliopsida; order Fabales; family Fabaceae; genus Dalbergia; species Dalbergia cochinchinensis. The sequence goes on from CM062374.1 coordinate 5,555,877, forward strand.
TTATTTTCATTACAATTTCATTAATTATTTCTTTTGAAAAAATAAAAAAGGTTTGCTGGTTATTTTTTATTTCCAAAAATTATAAAAAGAAAAAGAGAGTCCAATTTATTTCAGCCTAGTTCTGTTAACCTAAAAACCAAAAATTGTCTTTAGTCCATTCGTATTATTTTCAACCCAATCCTTTGTTTTGGATTTTTGCTATTCAGTATTTCTAAAAAAAAAAAAAGAATGCCCAATCTGTTGCAACCCGTTTTACTCTAAAGAAAAATAAAAATGAAAAAAGGATAGAGGAGTCACGAGCTCCTCTCCTATCCTTTCCCTGTTGAGTCACGAGTTTTCTCCTTATTCTTTTCTTTCTCCAAGACAGGCATGTGAACAAGGGGAATAAGAGAAAGTTTTTGAAAAAAATTAAAAAAGGGGGAGAACATCATAATGATGATTCTCTCCACTGCTTGCAAGATGCTGAAGTTTCTTTTGGTGGAGTGGGGAAGATCCGAAAAACACATAATATACATATTGAGAGGGAGCATATAATAAGGGGATGATCATCAAAGAAAAAAGGGAGATCACAAAAATTTCCAGATTGGCAAGAATCTTTCCAATCATTCATCAACAAAGAAATTCAAAACCAAAAAAGAAAAAGCAAAATTACACATTGATATATTAATCAACCAATAAACAAAGATAAAATCCAAGGGAAACCTACAAGGAGAATCTAGCAACTATTATAGTAATACAACCCAGCAATAATAATAATAGAAACAGGTATAGATCATCATCATCAGAATAAAAAAATAAACAAAATAAAAAAAAGGGACATAGGGGTCGTGGCCTCCCTCTACCACCGCCACGACCCTCTCTAATCTTCCTCCCCTACATCATCTTCAGCTCCTTCCTCAACCATGAGCCACTGCTAGCTCCACCTCCATCTTCACCCAAACACCACCATACACCCTTCACCCATTCTCATCATCATCATAAGCCACAATTCACAGCAGCCAAACTACCATCAGCAACCATCAATTCCCCCACCGCGACCAAACTCCTACTCCACCAAACCACCGCACCTATTTGCCAGCAACACCATGAGCCATGGTCTCTTCCCCTCAACACCATCTCATCCCCTCAAAATGTAACATCCCCTGCTGCTTTATGGATTGACGACGGTCCCCACAAACCAACACGGGTCTTTTCAACGTGTTTTGTCCTTACTCACACACTTCCTAGGAAAACTTCCCAAGAGGTTACCCATCCCAAAATTTCTCCAAGTCAAGCATGCTTAACTATGGAATTCTTTAGTGATGGGCTACCAAAAAGAACATGCATCTTGTTGGTATGGGCAGTACAAATCAATTCATATAAGCCCTCCTTAACTGTATAGTCTCATACCTATACAGTTTCAGGATCCCTCTCATTCGGGTGTGTAATCGGTTCATTCATGTATCCCTCCGCTTTCAAAGTCTGCCAGAACCGCTCCTTGTCCGTGCCTCCTTGCACCGGCGATCACTCCTCGACTTCGCAATCCTCGGGCGTTACACGCTCACCAGATTCCGCCTGGTTCATCCCTGAACCTCACAGTACTAGAAGAGGTGCAGACTCTGATACTATTTAGAATTTCTTTAGTGATGGGCTACTGAAAAAAAGATGAATTTTGTTGGTATAGATAGTACAAATCAATTCATATAAACCCTCCTTAACAATATAGTCTCATACCTATACAGTCTCAGGATCTCTCTCATTCGGATGTGTAATCGGTTCATTCATGTACCCCTCCGCTTTCGAAGTCTGCGAAGAGCAGCTCCTTGTTCTTGCCTCCTTGCACCGGCGATCACTCCTCGACTTTGCAATCCTCGGGCGTTACATGCCCACTAGCTTCTGCCTGGTTTGTCCCTGAGCCACACCGTACTAGGAGAGGTGCAGGCTCTGATACCATTTGTAACATCCCCTGCTACTTTATGGATTGACAACTGTCCCCACAAACCAATACGAGTCTTTTCAGCGTGCTTTGTCCCCACTCACATGCTTCCTAGGAAAACTTTCCAGGAGGTTGCCCATCCCAAAATTTCTCCAAGTCAAACACGCTTTATTGTGGAGTTCTTTAGTGATGGGCTACCGAAAAGAAGATGCATCTTGTTGGTATAGGTAGTACAAATCAATTCATATAAGCCCTCCTTAACTCTATAGTGCCATACCTATACAGTCTCAGGATCCCTCTCATTCGGGTGTGTAATTGGTTCATTCATGTACCCCTCTACTTTCGAAGTCTGCCAAGAACCGATCCTTGTTCGTGCCTCCTTGCACCGATGATCACTCCTCGACTTCGCAATCCCCAAGCTTTACACAAAACACTATAACCACCACTAGCCTCACAGCCCCAATCCCAAACACTGTCATCACGAAACCCATCACTGCCGCTCACAAACTGCTAAGCTCGCATTAGTTACCGCCTCCGCTTCTGGCGATCTCACCACAAGAATTTCCCTCCCCTGTCGGTGTGCACCGCATCTGCCTCCCTTGGCCGTGCCCTTTCATTGCACCTCCACACCGAGAAGACACGATCTACTAGTCCACTACTCACCATGAACCCCTGCCCAGCTGCAACATAAAGCCGCGCCATCTTCCTCGCCTAAACCACTGCCGTGGCTACCCTTTCCCAGTCGGCCGCTTCCTCCCCTCCTTACCGCAAGCCCCTTCGTCCTACACCTATGGCCTCATATTCCTCATGGCCATGGACATGCACTCCTCTGCAGCCTCATGCTCCTTCTCTCTGCATTTCTCTCTTCTAGTCTCCCCTTCTCAATATCTCATTCCCTCCCTCTCTCTCTTGCTCTTTGTATATGTGTGTGCAATGAGTGTCTAGTGTGAGTGAGCAATGTGGATGTGCAAAAGAGAGTGAAAGATCTGTGTCTTTATGTGTGTGTGTGTGTGACGTGCGCATGTATGAAATTTGTATATGTGTGTGGGTGTGTGTGGTGAGTAGAGCCCATCCCGTGTTCCTGTTGCTCCTCTTTGATTTAGATTCCCTTTTGTTTTGTTATTTTATCTGAGTGTTGTCTCTTTTCTAGACAAAGTTTTTTTTAATTAATAAAAAAAAACAAAGACTTGTTAGGTTTGTTTTGGTATAAAGGAAATTACAAAGTCATGAGAATGCTTTTCTAACTTGTTGGTCTTTCTTTTCTTTATTTATATTTTATCCTTTTTTTTGTCATTTGATTTGTATTAATAAATGTTTGGTTAGTCTTGCTAATTCTTTGCATACATTAAAAGCCTTATATAAATATATATATATATAATTTTTTGGCTAAAATTGGTGTCCTAATTTGCTTTAAAAATAAACAAATAGGTAAATGATTGAAACCTTTTTTAGTGAAAATAGAGTTAATTTAACCGGGATGGCTTATTAATTCTATGTTTTAAGAATATTTTAATTGTGACAGTTTGATATCGTAAAACTCCTTCTCAAAATAAAATTAATTAATCCACAATCATTTTATATTAGAACTACGTGACTTTGAGTTTCTTATTGTACCAGGAGATACGTAGGAGCAGACGTTTTCAATCCCTGTCAAGTCGAAATTAACTTTTCATAATTCATTTTGTTTGTAGTTTTTCTAATATATTTTCTTATTATTGATTTTTTTAATTTTAAATTTTTTTATGCAATTTTTGTATTTTGTTTATTTATAAATAATTTTTCTAATAAATTTTTTTGAAATATTTTATTTAATTTTTATTTACGTGGGGAATTTTAGATAAAGATGTTAATTTAGCCATGACGGTTTGTTAACTCAATATTTCAGACATTTGAGTTGTGACAGCTTAATGATCCGAAAATTTTCCTAAAAATATTTGTTTTTCTTTTGTATTTGTTTTTTCTTTATAAAAATATAAAAAATAAATTTATTTTTTTATCTTATTTGTAAATATTTATAATTTATATTTTCATTTTCAATTTAAATTTATTCATTTATTTAGCAAAAATTTTATTTCAAATAAAGAGGTTAATTTAGCCGTGATGGCTTGTTAACTGGATACCTCTAGACATCTGAGTTGTGACAACTTGGTGTTCTCTTTTCTTTTTTATAATAAAATAAAAATTAAATATTTTTGAAAGGGTTATTATTTAATTTGCACAGTTAATTGAAGGTACCGTCTAAAGATAGGTGTATTAGAGGTACGTAGGATTAAATTCCTATCCTTCTCTATGCATAACCGACTCTCGAACTCAAAACTGGTTTCAAAGACTCTTTTAAATAAATAGATTTTTCCATGTTTTTTCCAATTTTAACAAACTTGGTGGCAACTCCATATTTTAAACAAAACTCCTTTTCGTTGTCCTCATTGCGATCCCACTTGCAACACTAGCATTACATACATGCATTTTTTTTTGTTGGTTATTCTGTTATGTTGCTTTGAACATTTAATTATATTAGTCTTTATCATATTTTCTTGTACATTATGCCTATCTTTTAATGCAATGACAATTGACTTTTTTGTTCAACAAAGTCTTGGATATATTGTGTTCTATGTTGCATTTTTAGTTACAGGGTTTTAATTCTGAATGTTATTACATTTGATATAACTTGTAAGTTTTTGTTTTTGTTACATGAGAAACTTAATAAAATCTTGATTCACAATAGAAAGTTTAAAAAAGTTCACTTTCTGAAAACCAAAGTTATAAGCAAAATTTTACTAAGTTTCAGAAAGAAATGCTCTTCAAGTTTCCAAACTACGAAGGAACTTTCCTTCACTATTCTCCAAAAGATTTTCTCAAAATTTGATTTGTCATCATCAAAAAGGAGGAGATTGTTTGCTCCAAAACTCTCGAGAAAGCTATCAGAGCTTAAGTTTTGATTGACAACAAAGCAATAAATTTGTAATTTATTTTTCATACTATCATGATCTAACATGATATAAGACATATTCAAAGAGTTCATAATGCTTAAAGTATGGAGAATAGCTCAGAAAGTGAGTTGCAATATAAGACAAACTTTAGAAAGTAGATTGAACCATCAAAAAGTGTAGCTAGGATATCAGAAACTATTCTGATACATCAGAAAGTGGCATGACAACATCAGAGGGTGACTATTCATGATCAAATCAAGCACATCTCTATCAAATTCGTTCATACTCACTAAGGGTTTGTTTGGACACTATAGCTCCTGACTTTTTCTAACTTTTTGAAAGTCAAAATTCATATTTTTTTACTTTTTATCTTGTTTGACTAAACAACTTATTATTTCTCTAAAAGTTATTCTTAGTGCTTTTTGAGAAGTCAAAATAACTAACATTTTAAAAAGCATTTTTTAGAACATTAAAAGTAAGCATTTTTATTAGAGTTTAAGTAAAATATCTTTACACTGTTAGCCAATAAATAAATGACAAGTAATCCATCATGGGTAGTTTTTTAAAATTTAAATTTGAATTGGTTATAAAATAACTTATATGACAACTTTCTATTGACTGACAGTGTAAAGATATTTTACACTGTCAGTGCATGCTAATTAAACTCTTTTATTATTATATGTTTAAATATAAAATAACTTATTCCTAAGTTACTTTACAAATGTTACTTCTATATAAGAGCTTAAATAAGCTATTTACCCAAACGGAGCCTAAATGAGCTAGAAGAGATCAGAAACTGAAGGCATCATCAGAAATAGAAGAACACATTAGAAACTACATGAACTTATTAGAAACTAAAGACATTTTATGTTAAAGAGAAGATAGAGTCTCATAAAGTGTTGCTTGTGATATTTTGGCTTTCTACTAGAGGATTCCACATCCTTGATGAATATTTTATAACCTGAGAAGTTCAGAAACCAGACATGTCATTTGGAAGAAGTTTATGAAGCATCTACACTACACAAGAAGCAAAAGGACAACTACCTTGTACTGTGATAGCTATCACTGACACAAACTCAGCAACTGTCTCTAGAAAACTAATCCTAGGACACACAACAAATGATCAACACGTGTACAAAGAAGATGAAATATGGAGCCAAGATTTCATTCAAATTTAAAGTATAAAAACAACGCCCATTAAAGCTGGGACAATCTTTTGTGCTCAAATATTCTCAAATTAGTCTTATACTTTATGAAGCCAAGTTCTTAATTATTTCTAGTTTCTGAAGTTAGAAATCTTCTTTTTAGAACTTATTAGTTAACATTCTCTTGTGAGAAGTTAAGAAAGAAGTCTCTCCAGTGTTTTCCTTAATTTATATACACATCTTAGGAAACTTGAGTGAAGATTTGAGTAAAATGCCAAAACCTTCAATTTTTATTGTACCTTGATCTAGTAGTGATTACTGGAAGATAGCTTGGAGATGCTAGAATAAAAATTACTTGGGTAGCTTGAGAAGACATTTGTACAAGACAGAAGTTTTAGTGGAACTCTCAACAAGATTTGTTGAAGACTAGATGTAGGCAAGTCTAACCGAATTAATATAAATTCTTTGAGTGATTTTCTTATCCCTTAACTTATATAATCTGTCTTGTGTGTTGTTACTTTAATTGCATATGAATTATTTTGTGTTCATTGCCTTCTGAGCTTATATGTTTTCTAGATATCTCAGAAAGTTACCTTTTGAAGTTGTTTTGACTTGTTTTTTGTTGTCTTCAAGTCTCTAGATTTTATAGACTTTGTTTAAAGTTTCAAAAAGTAAAAGGTTTTTGAGTGGCACGATTCATCCCCCTTCTCATGTTTTCTCTACTTTACCTATAATACTAACAGTGTAAAATAGTTTTACAATATCAACAAATCAAAACGTTTGATTTGGTTGATTTTTCGAATAGTGAATGTGAAAGTCAACTATCATGGCTTATGTGACAATACATGTTTTGATGACTATATAAAAACTTTTACTCTGTTAGTATATAGAAATCAAAATCATAAAAAAATTAAACTCTATTAAACATTTTTTCCATTTTTCATCGATTTTTGTTTTGACCAAATGCGCAAATTGGTATCTCATAAATTTTTAGTCAGACAAATTGGTATCTTTAGAAAAAGAAAACAAATTAAACCCTCTAGAAAAAAGAATACCCAAAGAAATCCCTACTAAATAAAAAATTAAAAATATTATACAAATTAGTTCATCTATACAAGGACCAATTTAGATTTTTTTAATGATTTTTGAGAGACTAATTTGTCCTTTTTTTTCAAAGAGATTAGTTTGTCCATCATTTTAAATTGTATGGGACTTATCTGGACTTTTTTTTTCTGAAAAGACTATTTAATCCCATGTAAAATTTAAGAGGAACCAATTAAATATTTTTTTTTCAAAATGCCGGCCCATGCTATAACTGTTTAATAGGATCACCAACACTCAGATCAAAGAAAAAACAAAGATGCTATTCTAATATTTAAAAATAGGTGTCCAATTCGACATCCATTTTTGGGTGTTAAAATAGTAATGTTCAAAAAAAAATAACCACATGCCTCTTCCTGTAAATCAATAGTAATCTTTTCTTTTCTTTTCTTTAAAAAAGGTATACCTAAATAAATGTTGCATATCTACTAGAGTAACTAACTCCATCTTCAAACCATTAGATTAGTTTAGTTGTGAGAGATTTGAACAATATACATAAAATTATAGATTCAAATTTTACCTTGATTAATGTAATTTCATAAATATATAAAAAAAAAACTGACTCCATCTTTCAGTTCAATTACCATAAAATTGAGACATGATTAGCAGCCATTAGATGTATTGCATGTTTTAATCTACGGTTGTCTTTGGCACATTAAATGTTCAGATTTTGGCATGAAGCATTGGAAACGCGCCCCTTTCCAATCCCCAAATAACTTAGCGTCTAAAAAGTGCGGGGCCGCCGGAAAAAACCTTTCAGTCGTTGGTGAGATCATGAGGATTAGTGTTTTAAATTGGGTTCCGGTAGCAGATGCGAGCAGAAAATGCGACTATCGCACAACTGATGCGATATAAAATGTTTTCGTATCTTCAAATTGAAAAAGTGCTAATTTTGGTGCGTTGGTCCTAATATAGCTACGTTGTGGTTATGTTGTGATTAATTTATATAAAAATGTATCACATAATAACTGCAGTCCAATGTCACAATCACAATTTAAAACCTTGATCAGGATATTTATGAAGGCCTCTTTCAATAGCTTTGAATTTTCTGCCTTTCACCTCTCAAATTCCACAAAATCTGTCAGCAGCCATGGCTACGAAATATACGCGTATTGTGTGGACTCAAAAGTCTCGAAGAAAGTGGTTTCATCACATCACATGCGAAGACGAAGTCAAAGGCATTGTTTATCAGCCTATTTGAGAGTTATGAAAGAAAGTAAAGGTATGAGAGAAAAAAAGAAAAAAAGAAAGAAACGTTTAGTAAGAGTTCAAATATAAAAGTAGCTGATTTAAAAAAATAAAAATTTAATTTTTATATATCGACAATATAAAAAAAATTTATATTATTATTAAATTATATAATTCTATTCGAATATTTTTTAAACTTTTGATTTCACACTCAACTAAGTTAGTTCATATATGATTGTATTTACTGTTTATAAAAATTAAACTGTAAAAGTATTATATATTTTCTGACTTTTCATTTTGAAAAGTCATCCATCAAATCGACTTATTATATGTATATAGACACACACACATAGAGGTCTGTTTTGTTCCCAGTTCACCGTTTACACCATGTCTGTGCCCGATAGGCATAAGAGAAGCAGAAATGGTGCGGCAGAAAAGGAGGAAGAGGGAGCGCTCGGAGTTGGCGTTTCAGATAAAGCAGTGATTAAAGTGGCAGCTATATGCGGCTCTCTGCGCAAAGCTTCCTACAACAGAGGCCTCATCCGTGCCGGTTAGTAATTGCATATTTTATTTTCGAATTTGGATTCTCTTCCTCTAGATAGTAATGTAAAGTGTGGAGTTTAAGATTTAAGCGTGTTCAATTAAAGAGTAAGAGTGATGATAAAAATTACATGAATTAATTTTATATATAAAATAACATACGAAATTCACTCATATAATCTTTACCTCAATTTTACTCTAGACTCAGACATACCCTAAAAATGAAAAGAGCCAGCTTCTAATTTTATGAATTCAATATAAAGGCTCATTATTTTACTTCTTAAAATGAGGTCCAAATCCTGCATATGTATTTGGGTGTCGGGTTTTGATTTGAGTGTGGTGGGATGCAGCGATGAAGCTGAGCAAGGGGGAAATCGAGGGCGTCCACGTGGAATACATAGAGACGGCGGCGTTGCCGATGCTGAACACCGATCTTGAAGTGGATGGCACGTATCCGGCGGAGGTGGAAGCCTTCCGTCAGAAGGTTCTAGAAGCTGATTGTTGCCTCTTTGCTTCACCTGATTACAACTACTCCATCACTCGTAAGTTTTTATTTTTCACTTCAACGCAAAGATCCGTGAATTCAGTTAATGTAGGGTGCATTTATAAACAATTCTTCCCTATATATTTGGATAATTTTTTAAAAATAATTAGAATATAAAAAATTAATTTTTAATTTTTTTAATTTTATGTAAAATTTAGATTTTATAAGTTTTTTAAAAATCTAAAACACATGCACCTTTAATCACACAATATGATGTAATTAATAAGTACTTAATCTCGATTCTCTCCATTATTTTATATTTACATTATCCGCATGTGTGAATAAGTTTTCGGGAAAAAAGTTATTTTTTAATTATTTTATAAAAGATATTTTAAAAAATAAAAATTATTTTATATTTACAAGTAAAACCAATGTATATTTCAATATAATTTTATTTTGCTATTTGTAAATGTTTTTATTTATTTTAAAAAACAAAAATATAGTATTTAAAAAAGTAATTTCTTATTTTTAAATGATTCTAATTTTTATAAAAATTTTATTCAAACATATGAAAAAGCATAAAAATATTTATTAAAAATAAAAAGTTATCAAAATAATGCACTCAAACGGAGTCTATATAGAATATTAATAATAAAAATTAACCAAAAATATACAAAGAAAAGATTAATAGTGTCATTTTTCCGGCCATCAGATCAGAAATAGTGCTGATATAAAAAAAATCAAAAGAAAGATAAAATGGTGTTATTTTGTTTATTTATTTTTTGTTGGGCTTCTTTACTTGTTTATGTAACCTGTTAAAAGTTCTGATTATAACCAATTTTGACTTCTTATTTTTAAATAGTTATTATATTTTACCTGTTTCAATAGGTTTTAACACCATGGAAATGATGAAGTGTTGCTAATAAAAAATTTACTTAAAAGGGAAAAAATTTGCGGCAATTAATTTATTTTGTATTTACAAAAACTCATGCTCACAAGTATGAAGAAAGGAGTACCTGTGAAGTCAAACGAAATGACTAGAGTAGAATGAGATGCATCTGAAAGTAGGGGTGTACAGACAATAGGTTGAGTATGATTGAATTAAATCCACACTAAATCTATTTTTAAACAGGATTATTCTTTGAATTTGAACTTGACCTGATAATGACTTGACAAGTAATCGAGCCTACCCAATTTCTAGGTTGCATGTAAAAATTTGGACATGAAAAGAAAAACTCATGATACGTTTTACGATAAACAATTCAAAACAAAGTATATCAATACAAAAATAACATCATGTTATATTAAACGTACTAATTGAAGTGTAAAATTTTATAATATATTATTAATCATATGTTTAAAATATAATTTTAAGATAATTATTTGATTTAGGTCAAGTTAGACCAACTCAAAGTACAACTCAAATACTGCTTGAAAAATGCATTGAGTTAAATTTTCAAAACTTGAATCCGATCTAATAGATTTCAGGTCAAGATGAGTTATCAGAGTGAGGTTATGAACATCCTTATCTAAAATTAAGGGTCTCAAAGTTCATATGAGACAGAGAAGTTGAGGTACAAGATAATAAGAATAATATAATCATATTTGAGCTATGGGCAAATAACAAGATTATATCGTCAAATGTGATTCGATTTAGGATGATACGTTTGCTCCTGACTTCATGGGATTTGCCCCAACTTTGTGTTCCATGCAGTTTTACCTAAACTAGAATCTCTTTTTTTTTGGTTGGGTAACCCTATTTCCCTTAAACAAGTCAACTATCCACAGAATAAAAAATTACAAGTTTAAGAGCAACCCAAAGTTAGAGGTGGCCCATTGGCCAAACAAATATTGCAAACACATGCTAAGTGACAAAGAGATACTAACAACCCAAAGAGAAAACATTCCATGGTCCACTATTAATTTCTCTTGGAGTCTATAGAAAGCATCATGTAAACTTTATCAAACACCATTAATCCATTAAGCAAAAGGAAACACACGGGTTTATTCTGTAGTAACTTTTCAAGTCTTTTTGTCCTGTGATTAACTTTCCTTTATTGACCTGGATTGAATCCACTTCTATTCTTCTAACTTGCAAGAAGCTTGACATAGATCCAATTTGGCCAACACCACGATGATACATATTAAAGCTCACTAGTAGCATCTTATACTATTACACCAATAACTGAATGAAAAACAGAATTGTGTATTATTGATGAAGTAATGATGTTTATATACAGGTGTGAGGGAAGTGACTGATTAACTTTACTAAGGCTAATTAACTGAACATTAAAGCTAAGATGGTGGTTGGAATAACTAACTGCAATACCCCCCCCCCCAAGTTGGGAGGTATATGTTAAGAGCTCCTAACTTGGATAATAAAAAATTGAATTGAGTACATGAAATTGGTTTAGTCAACAAATATGCTAATTGGTGTTTGGTCTTAACATGGATGAGCGATGCCAGCACAAACTTTTTCTCTGATAAAATGGCAGTCGATTTCTATCTGTTTTGATCGTTCATGGAATGTGGGATTAGATGAAAGGTAGATGGCAGATTGGTTATCACAAAAGACAATAGCTGGAGGCACTTGGATGGCGAATTCATTCAGCATATGGGTGAGCCAAGTCAACTCACTGGATACTACTAATAGGGCTCTATATTCAGCTTCGGCTGAAGACTTGCTAACTGTGGGTTGCTTCTTTGTTTTCCATGATATTAATGAGTTTCCCAGGAAAACTAAGAAGCCAGTAGTTGAACGTCTAGTGTCTATGCAGCTGCCCCAATCTGCATCTGAATAAGCACTGAGAGAAAGGGACGATTTTGCTGAAAAAAGAAGACCTTGTCTTGGGCTAGACTTGATGTATCTCAAGAGGTGATGAAGGGCTTGTTCATGTGGCTTCCTTGGATCTGACATATACTGACTTAACTTTGATACTACATAATCGATGTCAGGGCGTGAGATGGTTAAATAGATCAGTCGACCAATCAATCTTCTGTAGAGTGAAGGATCTTGGATGGGATCTCCTACTGTAGCTTGGAGCTTCAGTCTTGGTTCCATTGGAACGGATGTTGGTTTGGAATTTGTAAAACTAGTGTCTTCTAATAGAGATAGAGCATATTTTCTTTGGGGTAAACAGATCCCTTTTTCAAATCGAGCAATTTCCAGTCGTAGGAAGTATTTGAGATCTCCTATCACTTTCAATTTGAAAAGAGATTCAAGCTTCTTGTGGACTTCAGTAATTTTATTTTTGTTGGGGCCAGAGATGATTATGTCATCTACATATACTAGAAAGAAGACAGTGGATGAACCTGAGCCAATGTGAAATAAAGAATAATCTCCTTTTGATTGATGAAAGCCGATGGATATAAGAGCAGTGGAGAATTTGTGGAACCATTGCCGAGATGCTTGTCTCAAGCCATAAAGAGATTTGTTTAGTTTGCAGACCATTTTCGTGTCTTTTCTAGGATAACCAAGGGGTAAATCCATGTATACTTCTTCAAATAAATCGCCATTTAGGAAAGCGTTGTTGATGTCAAGCTGTAAGAAGTGCCAATCTTTTATTGCTGCTATAGAGAGTAATAATCTTACTGTGGTGATTTTTGCAACGGGGGAGAAAGTGTCCATGAAATCAATTCCAGCTTGTTGAGTGTATCATTTTGCAACTAATCAAGCCTTGTATCTATCAATATCTCCATTTGCTTTGTACTTTACCTTATAAATCCACCTACACCCTATAGTATGTTTGCCTTGGGGTAGAGGAACAAGAGACCAAGTGTGGTTGTCTTCAAGAGCTTTGATTTCTTCATTCATTGCTTGTCTCCATTTAGGGATTTTAACTGGTAGATGATAATAAGTTTAATATCATTTATAATGTTTGAGGAAGCGCTCGTATCAATGATCCAACAAGTATTTGGCAGATTTCTGCTATTAGAAGTAAAGGTAAAAACAGAACCTGATGTTTCATTATCATTGGGAATTTGATTTTGGTGAATTTGGAGCAACTACAGAAGTTGTTGCACTTGGACAAATGAAAGCTGAGGGTTAGCATTTGGTCCCACTTGATGCATTATATGGTCTGAAACAGAAACTTGATTGACACTGCTACTTATTCTTCCTCTTGTTCTGTCATAGCCTAGGGGATAACCAACAATCTTGTAGCATTTGTCCTTTGTATGTCCCGGGAGGTTGCAGTGAGAACATTTTGGCCGATCTTTCTTGATATTCTTTTCTTTTCCATCAAAGTTCTTGGCATTGGTATTCTTAACAGCAAAAGCAACTTGAGTGGTGCTAGTTGTCAAAGAAACTTCTCTCTGTTTTTCTTCTTGGAAAACCAAGGAAAAAACTTTGCCTATTGGGGGAATAGGATCCACAGCTAGTATTTGTCCTCGAATGCTTGAAAAGGATTCATGTAAACCCATTAGAAAAATGAGAACGCACTCAGTTTGATTGAAGTCTTGGAGAATCTTGATTCCAGCACAGTTGCAAGAAGCAAGAGGCTTAAGGGCTGAATACTCTTCCCAAAGCATTTTGAGTTTGCTGAAGTATTGGTGGATAGAAGATGAACCTTGAGAGAGACTCATCATGGCCTTCTTTAGTTGAAAAAGTCTTGGACCATTGGCTTGTCCAAATCTTTCTTTCAAGTCCTTCCATAAAGTTGCGGCTGAATCAACAAATATTGCACTTTCTGCAATTTCCTTGGATATGCAATTTAGAATCCAAGATGACACAATGTCATTTTGCAGTCCCAAGCAGTGATCACCTCAGGGGTTGCATCTGAATTTGGACGAGGGATAGAGCCATCAATGAAGCACATTTTGCGTTTTCCATTGAGTGTCATTTTCATGGCTCTCGACCAAGAATTGTAGTTGAGTTCTGTGAGAGGTTGAGTGACAAGAACCAGCCTTGGATGATCAGAGAGGTGCAAGAAGTATGGATCTTGAGGTTGAGTCATCTGGTTGATCACTCAAGAACCAGAAAAGAAAAAAGAAAGGGAGGGAAAAGGATGATGAAGAACGAAAAAGGAAAGGGAGGGCGCGGAAGCAAAGGGGTTAATTGCTTACTGATACCATATTACACCAGTAACTGAATGAGAAACAGAATTGTGTATTATTGATGAAGTAATGATGTTTATATACAGGTGTGAGGGAAGTGACTGATTAACTTTACTAAGGCTAATTAACTGAACATTAAAGCTAAGATGGTGGTTAGAATAACTAACCGTAATATATACTCCCTCCTTTTTCTTTCTTTCTTTTGATTAAAGCAAGCCCAATCTAGGGAGCTACTAGCTGATATAATTAAGAACAAACAAACACAAACACAGGTAACAAACGTACTAAAGGCAGCAGAAAAAAAAAAGCAAGAGACAATAGGAACACCATGGAAACTAACCTACACAACAAATAACTTACAGCAAACACTGAACTAGACTCTTAAAACTCAAGGACATTTTTTTTTTAGGTGTGCGGTTGAGACCGTGATAAGGCCAAAAAAAAAGAAATAAAAAATAAAAACAGGAGAAATTAACAATGGGTATATTAAGTCATCTCGGACATGGGTTTTTATTGGGCCAACCTTGATTGGGTCTTAGAGAAATGTTATTTGCAACAACTTATAATTAAATGAGTGTTTTTTTAACCATTGCCCTTAATAAAAGAAGAAAAAACTGACTAGTTTTTGACGTTTTAAATGCACCTCATGCTGACAACAAAGAAATGAAAAAAAATAGCCAAAAAAAAAATGACAAGTTTTTTTCGTTTTAAATGCGCCTCATGCTGACAAAATGAAATGAAAAATGCACCTCATGCAGTGAAGACTTAAAACTCTCATTCTTCAGTGAAAAAATTATTGTTTTTATTTTGTTAACGAACTACATTGTGATTTGCATAGTTTTGCAGACATTTGAATTGATTAGATACACAGTTTTAAATAATATATGTGATAAGGAAATGGACAGAAACAATTTGTCCATAAATTGTATATATATAATTAATCAACTTATGATATAGCATTCAACATATATTTTAGTATTCTTTGAATCACCCTCACATATAAAAATCATTAATCCTCCCTGATTCATTGCTCTAGGAATTAAAACATTCAACTGGCCATGACTAAAAAAAAAAAAAATCTTTCCAAAATTAACTCAACATTTTTGCTACAATCATGTATCAATATATAATAAGATTATGTGTATGATAAATTTTCAATAAAAATTAAGAAAATAGATGATATTATCAAAATGCATATGAAAATATATGATTAAAACAGTTTTTATAAATATCAAACATTTATGAAAAACTAATTAAAAAGTTTGTCATCTCAACCCTTGCTACTTTATCTTCTTTTTGACTAAAGAAATGAGTGAAAATTTATATTAAATAAATAGATCCATAAGTATAATTCATTCGAGTGAATGTTTATATAAATGATTTTCATGAATAAAAAAAACCGATCCCCCATGTCCCCACTTTCCTTTTTATTTTAAGTAAGAAAATGTGGCTTCAAATTGATATTAAATAAAATAAAAATTTAAAATATTGAAAATATGAATTTCTGAGCATATATAATAAACTTTAATGAGAGATAATTCAATGATTTCAATAATAATTTATCAAAAAAGATTCCATTACTCATTCTACATAGTATCGAAACCTCCACCTCATGTCGAAAAAAAATATATTGATCTCTTTCTCATAAAGTTTTATGCAAAAAGCTTTAGGTACCACAAAAAAAATTGCAAAATAAATTTGTAGAATATTTGAGATAATAACTTTGTTTATAACAATTATATCTAGATTAGTTATATTTATTTTTATTATAATTTTTATGTTTGTATATAAAAAGTTAACCTCTCATAAAGTAAAAATAATTCAAGTACTCTACAATATAGATATAAAAATTCTCCATAATTCACTCAAGCGTGGAATATCATTGAAAGGTTTTAGTAAAATTTTATTAACAAAAAAAGAAAGAAAAGAAAACCATCACTTCTCCTTCTTTCTTTCCCTTCCATTTTTTGTGATTGGATAAAGAAAAATAATCAAAATTTTGTATTAAATAAAAAAAGAAAAAAAAATCAAAGTGAAATATATTAATCAGATATCTAAATCAAAAGGTGAAACAAAATAGTACATAAGAGAATGCAAGTTTTAGAAGGAAATTTGATGTTATGAGTGGCAGTGACATGATCTAAGACTGAGACTATCCACCTTTTATATATAGATATACTCAGGTACGGACTAAACAAACCTTAATTAAGATACTATAAAAGGGCTTTTGGATGTATGCAAGTCCCTTAGGTAGCTTGAAGGTGGACTGAAAGATGTTGGAGAGCCTTGTGGTGGTGGCCACACCAGGTAACTCTCAATGTTCAATGTCGAGTACGAAAAATTGACAAAATTAGAGCTATAACACTATGTACAAATAGAAATTTCACAATTTTTATATTATAAAAACTGAAATTTCATATAATAAAAGAGGAAGTGTACAAACTTTAGCATAAAATGACCCATTTCCACTTTTTTTTTCAATCAACCCAAAGTAGTTCATTTTGTTGTATATGACATTTGAATGCAAGATGTACAATAATATACCATTTGTGAGAAAATTACATAGATATGGTGGTATGGATTTTTACAAAAAGCATATTTTGAAAATTGAAATCTTGCAGCATGCGATTTTTAGGAAAAATAAAATAAAATATTTAAAACCCAAAACTCACCCCTTGCGAGATTTTACGGGGAAAAAAGTGATTAAAATATTTGAAAAGGATTATTTTGAGAAGGGAAATATTAAAAAAAAATTAAAATCTCAAAAATAGTGAAAAAAATCAGGGGTATTCATAACATGGTTGGTAGGGTTTTGGTTTTAAAATTTATCTCAATACACTTTTTAAGTTGGGTTTAGGTCATACGTTTAATTGATTTAATACGACTCGAAATCAAATAATTTTTTTAGAAATATATCATTTTATAAAAGTTAGTAAAAAATTATTAAATTTTATAGTTCAATCAACATGTTTTATATAAATTGACATTATTTTTATATTGATATGATTTGTTTTAAAACATATATTACAAAATATCTCATAAATTTTATTCCTTACCTATAAAATTCTATGATTTCATTATGCACAATATTTAAATCCTTATATGTTGAAGCGGGTTCCCGTGCAACTCGGTCGTTGGTCTGGTCATTAACGGATCAAGATTGAGCTCCATGTGATCAAGTGTATTCATTGCCCATTTTTCTTTATAATATTTTTTTCCTGTAAACTAATTCTCTCAGGTTATTATAGAACACCCTCTGCACAAGGGATGTTTGCAGTACTGTTTGGGTCAATTTTAAATAATAGTTCAATATGATTCTAGTAATATAAATTATTGTAGTTCGAATTGCATAAGTTCAATTTAAATTTTGAATCTAATACAATTTTTTTCTGTTTGGATTGGATCAGTTTGATATGTTTTTATCAAACAAAATTTTTAATTTTAATGTATTAATAGTGTAAATTCTGTCATCTAATTATATGTTTTTATTTATAAGACTCTTAAAATATTGGTGGTTAAGTTAAATTTTTTGGTGTGATAAAATATAATTAGATATCTTTATAAATTTTTTTCACAATAACAGTACATATAAATTAAATTCATAAAATAAATAAATAAATAAATAGATAAATAAATAAAATGTAAACATAAAAAATAACTTAATCAAAGCCTCACTTGCTTGATGTGAAGTGACCTTGTTGAAGGCCATACTTATGTAATTTGGAAGAAAATCCCATATCAGTGTATATATCTCTCTCAAATTCCATAATAAAAAATAATTCCCCGCATATTATACGCCAACAGTATTGAAGTTTTCCTTATATTGTGAAAAATATTATATTATTGTAAATAAAATATTAGACATAATATTGATACTTTAAAATTACATGCGCTGGTAGCAGTACTAAAAATCTTCTTTTTTATTTTCTTATTGTTAAAATACTTTAGCCACTCAAAAATATGTCTAGATACGTATAACTAGCTTCTCTGTGAGGCTAATGTTCTCCACATTATTTTTTTCTTGCAAATAATGATATTTGCACTTAATTATTTTTCAGATTCATTCTAGGCCGATCAAAAGGATAGTTTTTTTTTCATATCGCCTTGTGTCTTTTTCTCTTTTATTGCAAGTGTCAATAAAGTTTAGAAAATAAATACAAACAATATTTTTGTTTTTTTGATAAAAGAAAGATAACTACTTGGAGAAATGTTTCAAGATGATGAAATTTTCTCAATTACTGACTCCTACAATGGTTGGTGATATTAGCAATCCTGAAGAATGCACTAGACTGGGGTTCAAGACCACCAAATGTGTGGGCCGGAAAAGCCGCTGCTGCAGTGAGTGCCGTTGGTGGTGGTAGAAGAGCACAGTTTCATCTCCGCCAAATCGGAGTTTTCCTTGATCTCCATTTCATCAACAAGCCAGAGTTCTACCTCAATGCTCACCGGCCACCGGGAAAGTTCAACAGCGATGGCGACCTGGTTGATTCTGATACGAAGGAAATGCTTAAGGAAGTGCTTCTATCCTTGCATGCTTTCACGTTGAGACTCCAGGGCAAGTGCTGACTTGATTCGGGCAACACACAAGGCGGAAAAGTACCGAAACAATTTGCTCCGTTAAGAGGATCAACATAAAACATTAATGATATTTTCATGTTCAAGAGTCGATGGCTAAATGAGAAACTCATTTTATCATTATTGGATGGAATAATGGTCTTCACTATTTTTAACTATCTATCAGATCACTAATGATAAAAAAATAAGTGTCTCATTTAAATATTTATTTTTAAATATTAAAATAATAATACTTTACATAAAAAAAAATAGGAGTTGGAAAATTTTTTGTGAAACAACAATTTTAACACTTCATCCTCACACATATTCACAATAAAGTCGATGGTTCTAATAATTAAGTGAGCCTGTCTTAAAGTAAAGATAGTGATACCCACTTTTACCGTCAGTGTGTAGATATCAAGTGTTAAATTTGGGCTTATCCAATAATTTCATATTGGAGTGGCCAAACTTCCACATTTCTTTATTGGTCACTTCTCAATTATTCAATCGGAAATGATTGATGTACGTAGAACATCGGCTCATTATGATCGACACACTCTTGGATGGCTTGAAAAAAAGTGAACAAAAAAATTTATAATAAAAATAACATGATGGAACGGTGGATATGAAAAGGAGTCTAACAATGAGTCGATGTATGGGGTACGAATAACAACTTTCTTTTCAATCTAGAAAGATTTTTAAGATGTTACCAAATTTCTACGTCGATATAAAGTTATCATAACTGTAAATTACATGACCCAAGTTTTCTTTTTTTAAAGCCATACTTGGTTTGAATTCGAATCAGCATGAGAATTACTCACTTGTTTTCAAAGTATGGACAATAATGCTCATGTGGACAAAAAAGAAAAAAAGCATGCATACTATCGTACAATGATATTTATGTGAAAATACATATATATTCACTTTTTCCCAAGGGATATCTCATTAGTTGCCATTGGGACAGAGCATTAAAAGTCACGTCTCTGAAAAAAAAAGAAAAGGTTATAGTTGAATTTTATGTTGCATGTTTCTTCACCTAATTGTTTTAAGTTAAAAGATCTAGGGGGTTCCTTATCACGTATTGTCCTGGCCAGCTGAAACGGGAATCATTTGTTGAACACTCATTACATGATTCAGCATTGGGACAGAGCATTCATAGTCAAACACCAAACAAAAAGGGCTCTAATTACCAATGTAAAAGGCCATGTTTAAATTGTACATTTTCTTCACTTGGACATACACTTGTGATGCTTCTATGTCTGTAGTTGGTTTTGACAGATCTGAGGCTTGTCACCTAATGTCTTGAGTCAGCTAGAACTGAAATCATTGGTTGAACACTTGTTATATAAGTTCCCATCGGGAGTAAACATTAAGAATCATCAACTATTCAAAAAAAAAAAACTTAATGTTTAATTTTCGTGAAGGAAGTGAGCGATATATATGGCATGAAATTTGAGTTGATTGATAAAATACTACTCTTGTAATTAAGTTTCTTTTTTCCAAGTTCTTTGCAAGACTTCATGATGTGTAATGTTGGTGGTATTGAATTTCAAACTTACGTGTTTTTTATGTATGCACAATTAGAGTCATCTTTATCACATTAATAGATGAATTGATTGAGTGTAATTTCGTTGTTTGACAACTAACAAAGTTTATGCGTGGGGGAATGCAAAACCAATTTCATTTCTCAAGTACTAGAAAATCTTAAGTTTCTTTATATCATTTTTATCTTTTATATACTTTCTACGTATTACATGTTTTATGGTAAATTTATGTAAATATAAATATCAAATTGGTTTTAGATTTATTACAATAATTGTCTAAATAATAGATAATTAAATATTTTAAAATAATAAATAAAAATATACTAATAAATTGCAGCATATACCTTCGTGTATGTCCTTGCAACCATATCTGTTGGTACAACCATTGATACTAATAAAGGGAGTAGCTAACCTTTGTATGTCTTCTGGTACCCCCATTGGTCCTAATAAAATAATAATATTATTTCAATATCTGCTTTTAGATATTCTATCTAGACATCTATTTTATCACCGTTAGATAAGATTACAAACTACATTTATCCCCACTCGTTTATTTTATTTAATAGTAATAGAGTGAGTGTTTGCATGACACCTAAAAGCAAGCATTGAAATAATATTATTGCTAATAAAATGGGAAGGAATAAAGGAAAACACATACGAAGATGATAAGAAAAAACACTAAAATTAGAACCAAACTATCTCATATCATAAAAAATGGGACTGGAAGACTTCCTCAATATCACCATAATTTTTCTCATTCTTCCGGTTGTCTAGTCAACTATTATACTGAGGAGCCAAAACCGGAATCCAGCAAGCCATGAGTTGAATCCCGTTGATCCAATCCCAATTGAAGAAACAAAACAAACAAAAAACAAAAAAATTTTTAAAAAAAAAGACAAACAAAAAAGATACAAACGAAAAACTTGTACGAAAACAAGAAAAAAGACAATCATTGGTTCCAAACAATCTTTTGCTTTCCTCGTCAGTTGAACAACACCATTGTTTATTTCAAAATCTGAACACATCCTTTTACACACAACCACAAAAATGAACAAAAGAAATTGAAAGTGAAAAGAAAACTTATGCCTTGGGTTTGCCGTCACAGTTGATTCCCTCCATTATTTTTTTGCTGCAGGCTATTCTATAACTTTATTTTCATGGGGGTGTTGATGGATGAAGGTGAATAGGGGGAACAAGAAGGGGGTGAGAGAAAGGGTTAAGAAAGTGGAGACCTTAAAGAAAATGAGAAAAGAGCTCAACAACATTGTGAAAGCTTGGGAAGCAACAGTTCGCAAATCAGGTGGTGCAAAGAAAAGGGCTAACGGCATCTTCACACCAATGTCTGTGGCCCATGTGGACGATGATGATCCTATAGGGCCTGGAAAAAAGATGTGTTAGGTAGAAAAGATCCTCCCTAGTGGTGACTTTTACACTGGACAATGCCTTGACAAGCTCCCCCATGGCCATGGGAAATACCTCTAGACAGATGGGTGCATGTGTGTTGGTGAATGGACCAGAGGTAACACCATGGGAAAAGGGATGTTTAGCTGGCCTAGTGGTGCCACCTATAAAGGTGAATTCAAGTATGGTTATATGGATGGTAAGGGTACTTATATTGGTTCTTCTGTGGATACATATAAAGGGTCTTGGGTTATGAATTTGAAGCATAGGCAAAGAACTGAGAGCTACCCCAATGGGGATTTCTATGATGGGGAGTGGAGGAAGGGGTTGCAGAATGGGCCTGGAAGGTACCAATGGAAGAATGGGAACCAATACATTGGACAATGGAAGCATGGATTATTCAGTAGGAATAGGACAATGTCGCAACTGAGATCGCGACGGGGATGGCGAAAAAAAAGAAATTTTTTTTCTTTGAAAATAAAGGAGTTACCACCAAGTTTATTAAAATTTGGGAAAACATAGAAAAACCCATTCATTTTGAAAATGGTTTTTGAAACCAGATTTGAGTTCGGGAGTCGGTTATGCATAGGGAAGGGTAGGAGTTTAATCACTCCTTTAGAATCTGCCCTGTCTCTGCACTTTAATTAACTGTGCAAATTAAATAGTAACCCCTTTTAAGTATTCATTCTTTATTACAAGAAAATTAAAAAGGAATTTGTTCTTTTCTTAAAAGAAAAAAAAAAATTTTAGAGCATCAAACTGTCACAGTTCAGGTATCCTAAATAATAGGTTAACAAGCCGTCACGACTAAGTTAACATTTTTTATTTGAAACGAAGCATTTGACAATAAGCACATAATTTAAATTGATTTTGCACTAAAATGAAAGAATTCTTCTAAATAATAAATATTTGCAAATAAAAACTAAAAAAAAGTGAAGATTTATTTTTGGTATTTTTGTAAGAGAAAATATAAAAAACTTTATGAGAGATATTTGGAACATCAAGCTGTCACAACTCAGATGTCCCAATATCAAATTAACAAGTCGTCACGGCTAAATTAACCTCATTATTTGAAATAAAATTTTGATAAAAAAAAGAAGAAATTTAAATCAAAAATTAAAATATAAATAATAAGTATTTACAAATAAGATAAGAAGAAATTTATTTTTAAATATATATTTTTTTTAAAAAAACAAATATAAAAAAAGAACAAATATTTTTAGGGAAATTTTCAGGTCATTAAGCTGTCACAACTCAAATGCCTGAAATATCGAGTTGTCGAGCCATCACGGCTAAATGATTCCAGGACATAGAATTAACAAACTGTCACGGTTAAATTAATCCTATTTTAAAGAAAAAGATTAATTAACTCTAATTCTTTTCCTTTTTTATACAGCAAGTTAAAAGAAAAAAAAATTTTAATCCAAAATTCATAAAAAACATTTTAATGTCTTTTTTTTAATTGAAATTAGCAAAAATATATTAAAAACCATTACACAATTAATTTAAACAACACACCTAAACATATAAAATAATTAAACTAAAACCATAGACACAATTACATAAACAATTTGAACAAACACATAAACAATTAATATTAAACAAAAATAAAACCAATTCGTAAACATAATCATACAATTAAACAAAATATATAAGATAATTAAATAAACAAATGAGGGTCCTAATTATCATTTTCTTCTCTCTCTTGTTTACCCTTTTCAATTAAAAGAAGCATTGACACTAAATTCACTCAAATCAAAGAAATAATTAAATCATTCCTTTTTATTTTATTTTATAAATAAATTAACTCAATTATACTCAAACAACGATAAAAAAAAACATATCACAAGCTCCTTTTTCAAATGAATCCAAATATTCAAATATTTATTTCAAACAATAAATAAAACCCTTTTTATTTTAGACTCAATTAGGCTAAACCTAAATCTACAAACCTCGAAATTAAAAACAAAATAAATAATAAAAAAAACTAATCAAACTTGAAAAAAAAAATGATGCTGGTGTATACTTAGACCGCTGCTGCTTCTGATTTTTTTTTTCGCTGGATGGTATTGCTGGACTAGTTATTGTTGATTTCTCACAGGTTCTCAAATTGATATTCTGACGTTTCTATCTCTGTGTTTGCATTTTCCTCAAAATGTTTTAAAAACTCTCTGATGGCCTCCTTCCCCTTTTCTTCCTTGATCCTCAATATGTATACCCTATGTTAGTTTTTCAACTCCATCAAAAGAGAGATCAAAATTCCAGGACATCATCATTGTGTCCATTTTATTTTTCACGCTTTCCCTTATCCCCATGCTTCATGGGCTTGTTTCGGGGAAAGAAGAACAAGGAGAGAAGCCTGAAGACAGAGCCCGTGACTCCTTTATTTTTGTTTTTTTTTATTATTTTTTTGGGAAATAAATAAAAATAAAAAAACAACCAGCAAACTTCTCTTTCCTTTTTTAGAGAAATAAAATAAAAATAAACTAGATAGAATTTTTTTGATTTTCTTGTTAAAAGACCGGACAAAATCGGGTGTTCACAATTGCCCCTCTTTACTTATTTCTTATAAGAGAATATGAAAAATATAAGTTTTACATATTATCTTCATAAGGAATGAGTAAAGACATGAACATTGATTTTGTTCGGCAATGCATAAAATGTAAATGCAAGAAAAATCAAATTCTAAAATTAAAAGAAAACAAACATTCAAGAAAGTCACCTGGAATCCAAAAATTAACTGTATGAATTTTGCAAAGAAAGAAACTAAGTCGACACACATCCACAAACGACCAAAATGTAAAAACCAATAGGACAGATTGGAAATTCACAAGCTGGTGAGACTGACAAGAAATCAAATATCTTGTGACCAACTGGATACGGGTCAACAAGTGACAGGAGATTAAAAACTGATGGGGGTAACGGAAAATTTACAAGCTGACGAGATTGACAAGAATTTACAAGCCTACGGGGGCTGACAGGGATTTACAAACCTTGCGAACCACTAGATAAGTCAATAAGTGACAAGAAAATAAATGAGTAAAGACACGAACCTTGATTTTGTTCGACAAATACATGAAATATAAAAAATCTAGATCTAAATATCAAGGCGATATGCACATATAAGAAAACCAAATGTAAATACACAAGCTGACAAAATCAAAAGTAGACAGTGCTGACTAGAAGTCAACAAGTGGCTAACTGGCAATGTAAAAATGAAAATCTGAGGTCAACTAGAAATCAAAATCAACAACTGAGGCCGACTAAAAAGTAATGCAATCTGAGGCCGATTAAAAAAAATCAAACTGGCAAGGATACCAACTGAAGAGTAAATTGAAAAGTAAATTGGTAAGGATACCGACTGAAAATGTAAATTGACAAGGATACCGTCTGGAAAAGAAAATCGGCAAGGATACCGTCTGAAAAAGAAAATTGGCAAGGATACCGTCTGAAAAAGTAAATCGGCAAGGATACCCTCTGAAAGGTAAATCGGCAAGGATACCGTCTGAAAAAGTAAATCGGCAAGGATACCGTCTAAAAAAGTAAACTGGCAAGGATACCGTTTAAACAAATAAATCGGCAAGGATACCGTCTAAAAAAGTAAACCGGCAAGGATACCATCTGAAAGGTAAATCGGCAAGGATACCGTCTGAAAAAGTAAATCGGCAAGGATACCGTCGTCAAAACCCAAATTGAGCAAGCCTCTAGGAGAACTTTAACTGATCAAATTCATAATTCTTGCATTGGACCTTCTAACACGACAAAGACTTGTTCACTTCTTTTGTTCTTCTTTTCCTTTATCCTTTTTCAGAATGATAGATACTCCCCTGCCAAACTTAATTGTAGTTTCTGGATCGTGATACCAGTCATTGATGTATTGCTGTAAACATTGTTAGATCGCATAATTGAAGCTTAAATTTATCCTATTTGAGACATCATAAATGAACATGCACTCAAAGAGAAGGTGAAAAGATCAACTGACTGAACATCTTCATTGCTTGGTATATTTCATGACAAAATATTTGGAAAAAGGTGACACCACAAGAACAAAATACAAGAATTGTGAAAGACACGAAATTTTGCCCCAGTTTAGGTCCTTTGTGTTTCAATCAAATGACTCTTGCAGCAAATTGAGCAACATAGCCATGATATCCGATGACACATCTTCAAATCCTTTCTTCAAAATTTCCCCAGTTTCAGACTTTGAGTTACTGAATTTGCTGGATAAATTCAAAAATTGCCCCAGTTTCAGTCTTTGATTTGCTTGATTTATTGGACCAATTCAACACCAAAATTTGCCCCAATGTAGCTACTGAAAATGATGCATATTTTTTGTCTTGCTCTAATTTTTGCCTAGGCCGCTCTTTCGAGTTTTCAGCCTAGCGAGTCCTCTTCTTCTTTTTCTTTTTCTTTTTTTTATCCTTTTCTTTTTCTCTTTGTTTTGCCCTAACTTTTGCTTAGGTCGCTCTTCCGAGTTTTCAACCTAACGGGCTTTTGAGCATCTTTTCATGCATAAAATCTTTTCACTGCATCACTGTTGGTAGTTATAGGCAATTCCTGGCCATCCATGTCTTGTAAAATCAACGCCCCCCACCTGAGAATGCTTGCTTGACAATGTAAGGCCCTTCATAACTCGGAGCCCACTTACCCCGCACATCCTCTTGATTAGGGAGAATTTTCTTCAGAACCAAATCTCCTGGATGAAAATCTCTAGGGCGGACTTTCCTGTTAAAAGCCCTAGCCATTCTGCTTTGGTACAACTGGTCATGGCAAATAGCTGTAAGTCTCTTTTCTTCGATCATGTTCAATTGCTCATGTCGAGCTCTTACCCATTCAGATTCTTCCAATTCAGCCTCCATTAAAACTCTAAGTGATGGGATTTCCACTTCTATGGGAGATACGGCTTCCATTCCATATACCAATGAGAAAAGAGTTACCCCTGTGCTTGATCGTATGTTGGTACAATATGCGTTCAAAGCATACGGCAGCATTTCATGCCAATCTTTGTAATTCACCACCATTTTGGCGACAATTTTCTTGATATTCTTATTTGCAGCTTCAACCGCACCATTCATTTGAGGTCTATAAGGAGCTAAATTGTGATGTTTGATCTTGAATGCCTCAAAGAATTTCTGGACTTCAGCATCATTGAGATTAGGAGCATTGTCTGTGACAATCCTTTCTGGAATTCCATATCTGCAGATGATGTTTCTTTTGATGAATCTGAGAAAAACCTTCTGTGTGATGTTAGCATATGAAACAGCTTTCACCCATTTAGTGAAATAATCTATTGCCACCAAGATAAAACGATGACCATTGGATGCTTTAGGATTAATTTGACCAATAACATCCATTCCCCACATCGAGAAAGGCCAAGGAGATGCCATGCTATGCAACTGAACTGGAGGAGCGTTGATTCGGTTTGCGTATATTTGGCATTTGTAGCATTTCCGAATATAATTGATACAGTCATTCTCCATGGTGGACCAGTAATAACCACTCCTTAGGATTTTGCGTGCCATCATATGCCCATTAGTATGAGTTCCACAGATCCCTTCATGGACTTCGGTCATGATTATTCGAGCTTCGTGAGCATCTACACATCTAAGGAGAGTGGTATCATAATTTCTCTTGTAAAGGACTTCACCATTCAGGAAGAAGGCCATGACCAGTCTTCGAATTGTCTTTTTATCCACCTCATTTGCACCTGATGGATATTCTCCTTTTTGAATATACTGCTTGATATCATGATACCATGGTTGTCCGTCTGGTTCAATCTCCACATTGTCACAATATACTGGTTCACCTTGCACTTCTACATGGATGGGTTGGACATTAGTATGGACCTCCAAATTAGTCATCACGGCCAAAGTCGCCAGAGCATCCGCAAAATGGTTCTTGTCTCGAGTTAAATGAGAGAACGATATATCATCGAAGTGCTCAATTAATTGAGACAAATGCTTCTGATAAGGTACCAACTTTGGGTCTTTTGTGCGCCATTCTCCATTAACCTGATAGATTATGAGCGCGGAGTCTCTGAAGACCTTTAGTTCTTTGATTCCCAAGTCAATCGCAACTTGAAAACTATTTACACATGCTTCATATTCTGCCATGTTGTTGGTACATTCAAAGTCTAGTTTGATAGAAACTGGGTAATGTTTCCCAGCTAGTGAGACTATTACAGCTCCTATTCCACATCCGTTCATATTGGCAGCCCCATCAAAATACATCTTCCATACATTCTCTTCTTCCATTTCTTCTTTCTCTACTGTCAATACCTCACTATCAGGGAATTCAGGCATAGTAGGTTGTCCACTCTCCAGAGGGTTTTCAGCTAGATGATTAGCAATTGCATCTCCCTTAATGGACTTTTGGATTACATACTTGATATCAAATTATGAAAGTATCACTTGCCACTTTGACATTCTCAATGAAACATGAGGGCTATCAAATATGTATTTTAGTGGATCCATTCGAGAAATCAACCAAGTAGTGTAGTATAACATGTACTGCCTCAACCTCTTGGAAGTCCATACTAATGCACAACAGGTCTTTTCAATCGCTAGATAGCGAGATTCACATTCATTAAACTTCTTGCTCAAATAATAAATGGCCTGTTCCTTTTTTCCAGATTCATCATATTGCCCTAACATTGCCCTAAGTAAAGTGGGTAATACTGTAAGGTATAGTATTAAAGGACGGCCTAGTGTAGGGGGAATCAAAACTGGAGATTTCATTAGATAAGTCTTTATTTTGTCAAAGGCTTCTTGGTATTCTTCATTCCATTCTCCAGGTTGATGTTTTCGCAGCAACTTGAATATAGGATCACAAGTACTGGTCAAATTGGCGATGAATCTAGCAATGTAGTTAAGCCTCCCAAGAAAAATTCTCACTTCCTTTTCAGTTCGGGGAGCTGGCATTTCTTGTATCGCCTTTACCTTGTCCGAATCTACCTTTATCCCTTCTCTATTGACAATGAACCCGAGCAATTTCCCTGTAGAAGCTCCAAAAATGCATTTATTCGGATTCAGCCGCAACTTGTATTTTCTGAGTCTTTCAAACAGTTTCCGCAGGACTGCCACGTGGATTTCTCTTTCTTTAGACTTAGCGACTATGTCATCTACATATACTTCAATTTCCTTGTGCATCATGTCATGGAACAATGCAACCACTGCACTTTGGTAAGTAGCACCGGCATTCTTCAATCCGAATGGCATGACTGTATAACAAAACATTCCCCACAGAGTTATGAATGTAGTTTTTCCTTTGTCATAAACCTCCATGAGAATTTGATTATATCCGGAGTATCCATCCATGAATGAAAATCGGTGATTCTTGGCTGTATTATGAACAAGGACATCAATGTGGGGAAGTTGAAAATCATCCTTTGAGCTAGCTTTATTCAGGTCCCGATAATCTACACACATCCTGTAACATCCTAATTTTTAACCCAATACTCTAGAACATAATTAGGTTAATCATTAGTCTGTTACTTCATAGTTCTCATTTAACTTTGAATTACTTAGCGGAAAATATGGGTAAATTTTTTTTTTGAAATATAAAGTGAGAGCCGCGTGATGCGATATATCATGTAACGAACAAAACATACATCTCATAACGTCATAGCATAAGGCACACCATGAATGACACTGAATATCATCTCATATATATATAACTTGCCCACTTATAAGCATGGGACTTAATTTAGTACAAAGGAAATACATGAAAGGAAATACAACATAAACATAAACATGATCTACTCCCCTACCCGAGTGCATCTAATAGGATAACCTCTAAACAAAAGAAGGTTTATCCCCATCTAAGTGGTGTGTGCTCTAACCCGGGCCATCCACAGCCTCCTATTGGCGACTATCCCTCGAGCGTGGTACGTAACCAGGAAACTGAGCAAGCTCCTCCGGCGTGAATAGACGGGACGAGGCTCGGAAGTGACCTCCACGGCGTGGCCTCATCTCCGGTCATCGTGCAAGCCTCGGCTGAGTCACGGAAGGCTCACTACCTTGCCCAAGGTCCATGGGTATGGTGGGAGAAGATCCCTTGGAGGGTACCTGGGTTGCCGAATCCTCGGAAGGATCCGTCTCCGAGAAAGACGACGGGTAACGGGGCACATACTGGGGATAGTCTCAAGCAGCGGACGTGGACGGTGGGGTACGGCGATTCCTCTCCTCTCGGGGGCGTGCGAGCTCAAACACCAGGTCATCGCCAAAAGGTGAGACGGGGGAGAAACGATGGGAATGTACAGGGGGTAAAGGGTCGACCCATGAACATAAATACTCTAACCGTGCGTCGACCCACAAAATGGAATGACTCGTGGTCCGGGTCATGGTGCACCTCCCATGTCGGCGTGTCCACGAACACTACGAACGTCGCCATCTGAAGACGTGACGGAAAGAAAGAGATAGAGGGAGTGAGAATCTTGCTAAAGAATCTCAGTAGGGCCTCCTACTACCTAGGTGTCATCATGTACGTCCTCAGGAATCTTGGGTTTAATTATACAAAATGACTGAACATGCATTAAGTTTATTTTAAACTTTGAAATATACTTTAGCCAAGGTCCATTCATTTTAGGATGGTCTTAATGTCATGAATGCAACATAATAGTAAATGTATGCATGGCACTACCTAATGCACATACATAAAGCATAACATCAAGCATCATCATACTTAGTGGCATAAAGTGGCAATAAAAACATTCATATGGGACAAACTTAGTGACATAATCATAATCATGAAACTTCTCTTCCTCATGGGCCACCCTAAAAGACAATCGAACTGGAGGTACTCGGCCGAACCGGTGTCACCCAGAACGTGTCACATATCTAGGTTATGAGCTCATACCTTAACTAATCGTCACTAGTTCTTACTTATCACTTAACGATAAGCGTATCATAAATCATAAATCCTGACTATCTGAGTACGGGTTAGGGGGCAATTCTCTTAGGGGTGCTCGGCCGAACCAGTGTCACCTAAGACTACAAAATGGTACCGATGTTACATGAGTTCTATGGAGGTGCTCGGCCGAACCGGTGTCATCCTAGAACCCATCTTAGTACCTTAATTTTCAAAATCTCTTTAAGTCCCCAAATTTGTCGGGAATTTGGCGGCACAAAGGCTTTACGCCGAATTTCTTCCAAATTTGCTTTATGCCACGTAAACATATATCCTCATGAATTCATCATATGAATAACATCATCATCATTTACATACCACATGCATCATCATGGAACGTTCAACCGTTTATCCTTACGGTAGCTTATGCTTTGACCCTTACGGGTCTTAATCATGAGATATGGTTCTCTAACGTCCATCGCTCATATTTTATGCACCTAAGGGCTCATAATTAAACATCATTCATCATCCTCATGTTCACACTTAAATCTGAATAGCATAGGGCAGAATTCCTAACTTGTGATTACGGGGTTCTAGAACTTACGTTTTAGACCCTTTTTTGGTTCCGTCTTCGCCTAAGGCGCTATGAATCAAATCTAAATCAATTATGAGGCATTCCTATGCTTAAGGACTAATTATTAATCACGTTTATCATGTTGTAAGGGTGCTGGACAGAATCCAGAAAAAAATAAATGTTCTAAGAGTTCTAAACTTGCACTTTTACGGTTTTCTAGTTACTAGTTTCCCTATAGGTACTAGAATTCGATTCTAATCCAAATGTTACCAAGTTTTTCATGTCTAAATAATCCTAATCTGATTATGCTCCCATTAAAACAGTTTGGATAAGTTCCAAAAATAAATGGGTCAAAACTATGTTAAATTCTAGCTTTACGGTATTTCTAGTTAGCTAGTTTCTTACCTATTATGCGTAGAATCATTTCTACATCATCATATGATACTTTCACACATTCTAGCACATCAAAACATCATCATACAGCATCACACTCATCATATCAGAACTGAAAACATTTAGCTTTAGTAAAGGATTTAAATTGACATTTCTAGATACATAAGTTAACTAGTTTCTCTTGGAATCAATTTAGAATTTCTAAAACTCTTTGCAAATCATTTTAATTCACCAAGAGGCTAAGGGAAGCCTTAGGTCAATGACCAAAACATATTTCATCTTCTAAAAGGGAATAAAGTCATATCTCATGACAACATAACCTTGAAAAGATTTGTAAAGCTTTAAGGAAAACTTAGAACATAGACTATTGGTCCTTGTAGCTAGATGAGAACTCATTGCAAGTCCATTATCACTACTTGGCCGAAAACATGCATTCAAAGAATGGTTTCACATTAAACTTTAACTTGGAATGAAATGGGCAAGTCTTTGAGCTCTAGATTCTTAAGTTATGACATAAAATAAACGTGCTCATGCTTTTCATTTTTAATCTTGCTTACAAAATAAAATGATGACTTAAACTAAATATGCAAGGCATAACCTTAAACGTGCAAGCTTGAAAGTAAATATGCGAGGCATAAACTTAAATGTGCAAGCTTGAAAGTAAATATGCAAGGTTCAATTCTTTATTTTAGTGCTCTTGGCCCAACAACAATCGACTTTAAGGCCGAAATAGATAGGCATTCGAGAGATTAATTAGGTGATAATGCAAGTTCAATTCTTTATTTTAGTGCTCTAGACCCAACAATAATCGACTTTAAGGCCGAAATAGAAAGGCTTTGAGAATTAAATTAAGTGATGATACAAGTTCCATTTTAATCTTTATGTTCTTAGGTGATAGCTTGAAAGTAAAGGTGCATAGCAAGAATGTAAATATAAATGCAAGTTCATTTTATCTTTCTAGAGCTCTTACAAGACTTTAAAGGAACATAAACCTCAACCCAAACTCATCAAACCAAGATAAAGTAAAGTCTAGAGTTCTTAGAACTCAACATAACATTTTTAGAAATCAAAACATTTTGCATGCAAAAGAAAAGGAAATGGCCGAAATCTCAAGGAACAAAAAGAACATTTTGAAACTCTAGAGTCCATGATCTTGATGATATATTAACACCAACATCATGAGACCTCATCATTGAGTCCTTAGAACCATTTTAAAACACCATCAAAACTAAAGTTCTCAAGAGTTCAAGAAAGGAAAAACTAGAAACCTTTTTGCTCAAGAACAAAGATCAAGCTCTAAAGTATGTTTCAAGTGATGAACATCATCATGAAACTCTCATCATCAAGCTCTCATTTCTTTGAACTTCAAGGCCCATGGCCGAAGATGAGAAAGAAAAAGGAGAAGAAAAGAAGTTCTAAAAAGAATCAAGAGAAACTATAAATATAAAGCTTAGAACAAGAACTTTAAAGAAAGGAATACTTGAAAGAAAATCCCTACTTGGTGTGATGATCTTGGAGATGGAAGAAGAAGATGAAGAACTTGAAGAACTTTGAAGATCTTGAAGAACACTAGAACTTTGAGAGAAAAAGAGAAGCTTTGAGTGTTCCTAAACTTAACAAATGATCTAAAAGTGGTGCAAGCTCCTCAAGACATTCTATTTATAAAGAAATGAAACAAATGGAGGGTGCTCATGGAGGAGGAGAGCTTCGGCCATGTGTGCAGAATTGGAGGGCATCCATGAGTTCCATGAGGTGAGATAATGTGGTCTTGAGGCATGGTGAGATATGGCTCAAAGTATGGTGAGGTATGGTTCAAGGTATGGCCTCAAGCATAGTTCTTTGAGTGAGAAAACAATTAAACATGTGGCCAATGAGGAGGTGTGCTGGCCGAAATGCATCAGCCCATGTGGGGTTGTATTTGCATTTTAATTGTGGTTTAGAGTTGTGTTTAGGTGTATCTTTTGATTATGCGTAAGATTAGGAATTTGTAAGAAAGTGTTTAGGTAAGGAAAATGGATAATTAGGGTGGTCTAGACATAATTAAGGAGTGGTCTTGCACCATTAGTCAGTTAGATCCTCAATTTAGAGTCTAAACAACTCTAGACACACTTCCTTGATTTAAGGAATTGGAGAGAGAAAACACTATTCAAGATTCCAAGACTAGGAATCTTGAGTTCTAAAAAGGGATTTAAGTTTAATCTAAGCAATTTTAGGTTCTAATTAACTTTAATAAATTATTTTGACTCTAGATTAATTAGGAAAATTAATTAGTCTTCGTTTAGAGCCTAATATTGCTTAGGTTTGCTTAATTACGTCATTAAGTTCAAAAACGCTATTCTAGGGGCAAAATCGTAATTTTACACTAAAACTGTCCGGGACCACCGGGACTTGAACAGAGACCTCTAAACACATGAAAACATGTTTTTAAACCTCTGGGGAAAGTTTCGGGCTCAAACGGCACTTCTACCCGCGTAAAAACGCTATAAGGGTATTTTGGTCATTTTGACCAAACTATGAAACGAAATTTTCGCTTTCGAAAGCATTCAAAGGCCATTCAATCCCCTTCAAACATTGAGTTAACCCTTCGAGGACGACCGAGTTGGTTACCCTCGAATTCGGGTCAGGAAATGACCTCAGGAGCATTTTGGTCATTTCCCTCGGACAGAAAAATCGGGGTGTTACACATCCTGACCTTCCTATCCTTTTTAGGCACAGGCACAATGTTGGCCACCCAATAAGTGTGTCTTGATACTTCCAAAAATCCAGCCTCTAGCTGTTTAGTCACTTCTTCTTTTATCTTTAGTGACATGTCAGGCCGCATTCTTCTCAACTTTTGCTTCTTCGGCTCAGCTTCGGATACAAAGGGATCTTGTGTGAAGCGATCTTTGGATCCAATCCTGGCATATCATGATAAGACCACGCGAAGACATTAAGGTATTCTCCAAATAAAGCAATCATTTCTGTTCGTTCTGGATTCTCCACTATTTTCAGCTCTCTCCTCTCTTCTTCGGTGCCCATATTTATTACCTCGATCACCTCATTATCTAAATCAAATCCCTTTTCTATATGTTCCAGTAAGCCTAAAAATGCCTCAATAGTTTCTTCATCCTCTTTGGATTCATAGCCATCACAATCAAGTGCAGTAAGAGAATCAATTGATTGGCCTCCCAAGTCCCTTTCATGCGGCAAAATATTCATAGCATTTAGGTCCCTGGAAAGCATTTGTGGGGGTTGGAATGCCAAAACACATAATAGGTAAAACATGAATAATACAGAGAAGACACAAATTAACGGGCCGAGGAAACAATGCTAAAGATAAAAAGAAAGTAAAAGAATAGCGGATGAAAATAAAATGAATGGAAGGGATGAAGAAGTACAAGGTGTAATAATAAAGGAAAATTATGAGATAAACATGCAAGTTCATTCAAATGATGTTTCAAAGTAGCATACAAGAAAGCAACGACAATTAATACAATCCCAAATGATTACTTTGAAGCAATAACATCAACTATTAGTTCAGCTGTCCAATTCATCAGCATCTCATTGTGGTTGGTAGCATCAGCATTGTCATATTCTTCAAGCTCCTCAACATCCAGAGTGTTGATGGTGGAAAAATAACTGGAGGTGCAACTTTCTTCAGCCACAATCACTTTAGCTGGGTGAGGAAATGTCTCTTTCAGATGAAGGATCTGCTCCATTTTCTCTTTTGATTTCTTTTGTTCAAGAGTCATTGTCTCGACCTGATTCTCCAATGATGCCTCATATCCTAAACCGAATAGGTTTCGCTTTTCTAATATAGGCAGAGGCATCCTGATACCCTGCAACCGTGACCCTAGCCCTTTGCCGTGTAGATAACCATTTTTGGTCATGATATGAGCCACTACCTGATTGACATCCTGTTTTAGCCCTACAACCTCCAGACTGTGCCATAAGCTGCTTTCCACTAACTCCACGTTTTCAACATATGGAAGTGTAACTAGTTTGGATACTATGATCTCCTTTTCTCCATGGATGGTAATGACTGAGCCATTCTCAATATATTTAACCTTTTGATGCAAGGTTGAAGGAACAACACCAACACCGTTAATCCATAGTCTTCCCAGCAGCATATTGTAATCAGACTCAATCTCCATTACTTGGAATAACACCTCAAATCGGCTTGGGCCGATTTCTAATGGCAGCACCATTTCCCCAAGGATGCTTTTCCTTGCTCCATCAAAAGCTTTCACAATCATTACTTGTGGTGAAATACCATCCTTGTTTATTGACAAGTAGCTCAAGGTTGACACTGGTAAGACGTTTAGTCCCGACCCTCCATCAATAAGAACTTTCGGCACTACATAACCTTTACATTTGAGAGTTATATACAGTGCTCGTGGGTTGGCTTGTGATACAACTTCTTCATCTGAGAAAGTGATCATGTTGACATGTTTTACCGGATCCACCATATTCACTATACTCACTAATGAGACATCCGGTTTCATATAAGCATCTTTCAAGACTTTTAGCAATGCTTTTTGGTGAGATTCGGATGACAAGATTAATGACAGCAAGGAGATTCTGGTGGGAGTTTTCTTCAATTACTCCAGTATGTCATACTCACTTTGCTTCATGATCTTTAGGAACTCCTCTTCTTCATTTTCTTCTTTTCCTTTTCTTTCCATACTAGAACCTTTCCCGATATTCTCTTCCTCAACAAGTTTTCCTTTTTCCAGCTCTCCGGGTCCATAAATCCTTCCGCTTCTTGTTATTCCTTTTACCTCCACTATTACTTCACTTGTTTGGACTCCCGAAGCTTCCCCTATGTCTCCATTTGTTTCCACATTGGTTTCATAGTTCCAAGGTACAGCATGCGTATCCTCATAACCAAAGGGTATTGGCTTTTTCACAATGATCACCACTTTTTCCGGTTTTGGAGCCGGATTAAGTGATGGTATCCGAAGCACAAAGCGATCAATTACATTCACTTCTTCTTGGAAACTTAGCCTCTTTTTTGCTTGAACCACCCCCAAATTAAGCAATCCCTATACACGAGCCTTGAAATCCCAACAGTTTTCTATAGCATGGCCAAGACCTCCACAATGATATAAACAGCCTGATTCCATGTCATATTTCTCATCTTCTTTCATCATGGATGCAGCTGTTGTGATGTTGTACCCAGCCTTTTTCAAGCCGTTGAACACTTCTTCCATCGGTGTTCGAAGATTCAAAATTTTCTTAATCAAAGGTTCTTCTACCTCCAAGGCATTCACCCGACTTCCTCTTTCATGTTTCGGGATCGGGTTATTAACAATGTCTGGCTTCAAATCTTCTTGAAGGTCCAGCCTTCCACAAGCAATTAATCTTCTTACTGCCATTTTGAATCCTTCATAATCCTCTATAGAATGTCCTGCAATATCCATGTGATATTTGCAAGTAAGGTTTGGGTTGTACCATGCTGGAAATGGCGGTTCTAATGGGTGCACGGGATATGCAGAGATCAGGTGAGCATCAACTAGTTTTTGAAAGAGGTCAGCATTCAAAATGGATAGCTTCAGAAAAGGTGGAAGGTTAGGAAATCGATTTCGGTTCTGGTTTTGGAAATTTGGTCGAGGTGCTGGGGTGTATGTTGGGCGAGTCAGTTGGTATGGCCTTATGTGGATATTGTTAACTTGTGGTTGGGGGTATGAGACAGTGTTTGTGGTTGGTGTGGTTTGGTAGGATGGGTAAGGAGCGATAGGTGTATGGTATGACAACAGTTGGAGTCGTGGGCATGTTGGTGTATACCTTGGGACGAAGGATTGCTGTCCATGCATATAATTAACATCTGTTTCCTTCTTTTTGGGCGGGAAGCTTTTTCTTGTGTCTTCACTGCTCATGGGAAGCTTACCGGCCTTTGCTAAGCTCTCAATTCTTTCTCCAGCAGTTATCAACTCAGAGAAATCTTTGTATGCTGCCCCTGCCATTGTCCCGATGTAAGGCGATCCCAAGGTTCCCAAGAAGTAGGAACACATTTCAGTTAGGATGAGTGGTGGTTGAACTTGGGCAGCCAAGGCTCTCCACCTTTGAGCGTACTGCTTGAATGATTCATCCTTCTTCTTCTGCATGGAGCTTAATTGCTCCCGGGTAGGTGCCACATCAAGATTGAACTTGTATTGGCTCATGAACAGGTCCGCCAATTCTCTCCAGCTAGAAATCTTTGAGTGGTCTAGTTGAATGTACCACTCCAAAGCAGGTCCAGTCAGGCTTTCATGGAAGAAACTGATGAGAAATTTTTCGTCCTTTGACCATATCGTCATTTTGGTACAATAACTCTTCAAGTGGAAAAGAGGATTACCCGTCCCATCATACTTTGAGAAATCAGGAACCTTAAAATCCTTAGGGATTACTATGTCAAAAGAAGGGCAGAGCTGTTCAACTTCCACATAACCATAGGGACTAGGTCCCTGAATAGCCCTAATCTGCTCTTGAATCTTCTCTATCCACTCTTCTTTGAACTTTCCTTTTTCTGCCTCTGCATGACTATTTTCCGAGGAGAATGGCTGCTTCTGGATGACCACACGAGGTTGCTCCCAGACAGGGGTAATATGCCCATGCTCATGAGTTTGCACATTTTCTAAGGAACGGTAGCTTTCTCCGATAGGGATTATCAATGGTATCGTGGGCGGTGGTTGCCCATGGAGGTTATTCGGGATTTCACCCATATCATTCATCCCTAAAGTGACATTTAGAGTTGCACTTGATACTACAAGCATGCCTAGTGTCGTGGTATTTGGTTGCACACTTGCTAAATGAGCTCCCAATAGGTTAAGTGATTCTTGTATGGCCCGCATCATATCCTCTACTCTTCCTTGGTTGTTTGACAGTTCATTCAGTTTTCCTCTCACCGCATCAACTTCATTGCTCAGATTTCTTCCTACTTCAGAAGCAGTTGTGATTGGGATACCCCTTTCTGTGTCACCATTTCCTCCAGCCATTTTGGTCCGGGCTCTGGTATTGTGAATTCGAGTTTGATCAGTATCGATTTTCCTTGGGCGCCCAATTGTGATGGATTTTTAACTATTAAAAACAAACTTTAATGAAAAGAAAAAGACAAAAACATAGCTATTTGTTAGAAATCATCAGTTGAACCGAATCTTGATGTGAGTATCTTTGATAATAACTGTTCCTCAGAACGTCTCGTTCAAAAGTACTAAGTCATGGATATTGCTATGAGACCAACACAATACAGAGAAACAAGGATTCTTTTATTCATAAAGGCATATTACAACCATCATCTTTCTTACATTTGTTCTCACAGCAAAAGAAAATACACTATAAAGCCACAAATGCCTTTCTCAACATCTCCTAGCAATCATTTGCTTCATTCTCCCAATCAAGTCTTTACAATAGTCAATAAAGTTGCTAATCTCAATTGGGGTCTTGAAAGGGATTATTCCTTGCTCAGCCAATCCTAAATAGCTTGGAACATCTTCTATAGCTGCGTTAACCAACCCTACCAAGTTTGAGAAGTGAGTCTTCAACTCATGAATAATGTGATTTCAATGTTGTACTTCAAAATCCAACCTTGCAGTTCTCTTCTTTTCTTCTTCCAGAGCAACTTGATATTTCACGATTTCATCCTCCATGTATTGGCTGAGTTCTTCAATCTCCCTTTGGTATTCCTTGTTCAATTCTTCCATTTGTTGTTGCATTTGCTCTTGGCCATTTAACGCAGTTTCTTCAACAACTTTGGCCTTTCGGAGTAATTCCTTCAATTGTTGATTCTCAGCTAGTGCCTTGTCACGTTCTTGTCTTCGAAGCCCTAGCTCTTTGTTGGCAGCCTTGAGACATTCTTTGGTTTTCATCATGTGCTCGTGCCCCATCTTCAACTTTTTACTTGGTCCTTCTAGAACTCGATCCTTCTCAGTGCTTTCTCGTTTTAAGGTTAAGTAGTCATGATGGGCATTTTTCAATTCGACTTCTATTTGCGTCTTTTCTTATTCAGCCTTGTGTAATTTTTCTTTCACTTCTTTGATTTCTTCTTTTTCATTGAAGTGCCAGGTTGACGCCTTGTTCAAAGGAGTAATTGTTAAGGCCCTGAATGGTAGCTTGATCTCATGAGCCCTATTTTTCACCCATTGATGGTAACTTTCTTTCACAGCACAACTCCTAACTCCCAGTTCTTTTCCTTTCTTGACAACCTTGTTCCAGGCCGATTGGATCTTCTGTAGTAAACCAAAATCTTTGGAATCTTGGTAGTATGAGACAAATGGAGTGATTGCAGCTTCCGAAGGAGATCCCATCATGGGGTAGCCAAGTTGACGCAATACCAATGCTGGATTATAGTTTATGCATCCTCGGGTACCCATGAGGGGCACATTTGGGAAGCTTCCGCACTGATAAATCAAAGTTTGCCCATCTTCCCACCAAGGGTACCATCGTATCATCTTTTCATCTAATTTGGCTAGGTCTTGAGCCTATTCTTGTCCACTCTTCTTCTTGATGTTATGCATCCGTAGATCTTCAATGGGACAGGGTGCCTTGTAACTCCTTTGGAATATGTGCGCGGTAGCCCACACATACAACATTGGTAAACAGCACAGAATTCTTTTGCCATTCTTCTCATAGCAAAAGTTTAGAGTGCAATAGACGTCTGCTAAGAGAGCTGGAATAGGATTCTGACCATGGAACTTGCGGGCAAAGAATACATCAATAGCTGCAAAGTCTACCAAGCCTTCAATATTCGGAAATAAGACAATGCCATAGATAGTGAGGGTCAGTACGTCTATAAAAGTTTCCCAATCCTCACTTTGAGCCAAACGGTGCATATGCCCTTCCAGGTAATCCCTTGAGAATCCGTAGGTTCCATTCCTACACTTTTGTGCTTCACGCAAATCCTTCACTCCTATCCTTAGGACAGTTGATATGGTATGTAAAGAAGGATAATGACCTTGATAGTGATAAGGTTTTTCTCCTTCTAGTGGCAGTCCTAGGATTTTTTCAAATTCCTCAATGGTTGGTGCTAACTGAAAGTCCTGGAAAGTAAAACATCGGAGCGGAGGATCACAGTATTGTGCAAGTGCCGTGATCGCCTCCTCCTGCTCTTCTACTTCTAAAAGATCCAAAATCTTTCCATATCTTCTGGTAAGAGAAAGGCGTTGTGGTATCCTCAATAGTTAACCCAAAGATCTCAGGCTTTTTGTGTCAGGTGTTTTGGCTTTAAGACGTAGAGTTCTTTTCAACTTTTCTCCTTCCTGACTGTCTGGTCTCATATTTGTTTCCATTTTCCAAAGATACTCACAATGAGATTCAATTCAACTTTCTAACAAACCTGCCATACCAAAAAACTTGATTTAAACAAAAGAATGGATAATAAACAATTTAGGGAATGAAAAGAAATTATATACAAAGAACAGTGATAGGAATTTATATACAAAGAAAAGGAATTAAAGAAAATGCATGCTTTCTTTATGTCCTATTTGCGGTAAATTCTGGAGGTCAATTCTATGGTCTTATGGCATTTTACTTTGTGAACACTTTCTCCAGGTGGGTCTATATTCTCAGAGTTCTATGGCCTCTAGAGTTAAGACTCATTTCAGAATGTTATCCACAACAGCAGGTGAACCGCTAGGTGCAGGACATTCATGAAAGAATCACACTCTAGATTAGATTTTTGCGATAACCAAATAGGATGAACATCCAAAATGGCTACCACTACGCAATCTCTTACCTATCTCAAGTTGCACTCAGACCCGGGTATAGGGCCCTACTCGTGTGTGATTAATGTGTTAGTGTTGTGTGTGAAGAGAGCATACAAACCTGAAATCCTAAAACTACCCATGACTAATACCTGCAAAAATAACACAAACAAATATGCACAGAACTCAGAAATAGTCATCTACCCTAAAGTTTTAACAAATGAAGTCATCATTATAAGTAAACACACGAAAACTCTACAAAAGAATAAAGCATAAAGAAAAATACTAGACAAAGTAAACTAAGAACATAACAACAAAAGGCTATATTTAATTTGCACAACTAACTAAAACAGGCCTGACTCTCTTGGAAATCCCCAGTGGAGTCGCCATCTGTTGCAACCGGGATCGCGACGGGAATGGCGAAAAAAAAGAAATTTTTTTTCTTTGAAAATAAAGGAGTCGCCACCAAGTTTATTAAAATTTGGGAAAACATGGAAAAACTCATTCATTTTGAAAATGGTCTTTGAAACCAAATTTGAGTTCGGGAGTCGGTTATGCATAGGGAAGGGTAGGAGTTTAATCCTGCGCACCCCTAGTACACCCGTCCTTAGACGGTACCTTTAATTAACTGTGCAAATTAAATAGTAACCCCTTTTAAGTATTCATTCTTTATTACAAGAAAATTAAAAAGGAATTTGTTCTTTTCTTAAAAGAAAAAAAAATTTAGAGCACCAAACTGTCACAGTTCAGGTATCCTAAATGATGGGTTAACAAGCCGTCATGACTAAGTTAACCTTTTTTATTTGAAACGAAGCATTTGACAATAAGCACATAATTTAAATTGATTTTGCACTAAAATGAAAGAATTCTTCTAAATAATAAATATTTGCAAATAAAAACTAAAAAAAAGTGAAGATTTATTTTTGGTATTTTTGTAAGAGAAAATATAAAAAACTTTATGAGAGATATTTGGAACATCAAGTTGTCACAACTCAGATGTCCCAATATCAAGTTAACAAGCCGTCACGGCTAAATTAACCTCATTATTTGAAATAAAATTTTGATAAAAAAGGAAGAAATTTAAATCAAAAATTAAAATATAAATAATAAGTATTTACAAATAAGATAAGAAGAAATTTATTTTTAAATATATATTTTTTTAAAAAAAAACCACATATAAAAAAAGAACAAATATTTTTAGGGAAATTTTCAGGTCATTAAGCTGTCACAACTCAAATGCCTGAAATATCGAGTTGTCGAGCCGTCACGGCTAAATGATTCCAAGACATAGAATTAACAAACCGCCACGGTTAAATTAATCCTATTT
Source organism: Dalbergia cochinchinensis (assembly GCA_031216125.1). Classification (NCBI taxonomy): domain Eukaryota; kingdom Viridiplantae; phylum Streptophyta; class Magnoliopsida; order Fabales; family Fabaceae; genus Dalbergia; species Dalbergia cochinchinensis. The sequence goes on from CM062374.1 coordinate 5,598,534, forward strand.
TAAAGAAAAAGATTAATTAACTCTAATTCTTTTCCTTTTTTATACAGCAAGTTAAAAGAAAAAAAATTTTAATCCAAAATTCATAAAAAACATTTTAATGTCTTTTTTTTAATTGAAATTAGCAAAAATATATTAAAAACCATTACACAATTAATTTAAACAACACACCTAAACATATAAAATAATTAAACTAAAACCATAGACACAATTACACAAACAATTTGAACAAACACATAAACAATTAATATTAAACAAAAATAAAACCAATTCGTAAACATAATCATACAATTAAACAAAATATATAAGATAATTAAATAAACAAATGAGGGTCCTAATTATCATTTTCTTCTCTCTCTTTTTTACCCCTTTCAATTAAAAGAAGCATTGACACTAAATTCACTCAAATCAAAGAAATAATTAAATCATTCCTTTTTATTTTATTTTATAAATAAATTAACTCAATTCTACTCAAACAACGATAAAAAAAAACATATCACAAGCTCCTTTTTCAAATGAATCCAAATATTCAAATATTTATTTCAAACAATAAATAAAACCCTTTTTATTTTAGACTCAATTAGGCTAAACCTAAATCAACAAACCTCGAAATTAAAAACAAAATAAATAATAAAAAAAACTAACCATACTTGAAAAAAAAATAAAAATAAAAAATAAAATAAATAAAATAAAATTAACAAGACAAACGAACTCGAATTCATGCAATCAAAACTGAAATGATTTTTAAACAAAAAACTTAAGCCAAAATGTAAATGAAATAAAATTAAAACTACCTAATTCCCTAATTTTACCTCCTAATTTAATTCTACCCTTTTCCAAATATGCACACAAACACAGTCCCATTCTCTCACACGCGAACCCTCTTTCTCACGAACACATATACACACACTACAGCACTCTCTCACTCCCTTTCACACCCACCCATACACTCATACACACGCACACACGGCACTCTTTTTCTTTCATCCACACACACCTTCATCTGCACACACAGGAAGAGAAGGAGAAACCACGACAGAGCAAAGGAAATGGAGAGCTGGAAAAGCCGAGAAAGATCCGGAGAAGGAGAGATGGAGATCGCGAGAAAGGGGCGGAGACCAAGAGGGAAGGAGGCTAGGTGGAGGCTGCGGTGGCTATGGTAGAGCCCGTGGCAGCATGGGTGGGGAGCAGTAGTTCCCGCGGCTACTGGGAGGAGAGCGCGAAGCTTACGCATGGTGGTGGGTGGAGGCCGATCCAGCGGCGGTTAGGAGTTAGAGCCACAGAGGGGTGTCGCGATCGATAGGCCATGGTGAGGGCTGAGCTATGTGGTCGGAGAAACGGCGCTAAGCGGTGATCTAGGGGGGAAGCCAATCTGAAGGAGAAAAGGGCCGGTAGCGGTGAGGAGCACGTGATGGCTAGTTGGAGGATGGCGGGCTCCACGATGGGGTGCATGGCGACAGAGAGTGAGAATAAAAACTGGGGTTACGGCGGAGAGGAAGCCAGCCACGGTTGAGGGACAGATCAGAAGTGGCAGAGAGACTGCCGGCACGGTGGTTCTCAATAGAGCGCAGCGGCTGACAGCCGATGGTTATGGAGGTCCGTTTGTTTTCTCTTCATTTCAACTTCTTTTCCCATTTTGTTTTGAACAAGATCTGAATCTATGTTTGATTGTAGGATTAGTTGATTTGATGATGATGATGAAAGAAGGGGAAGAAGATGATGGCGGCTATGGTGATGATAGTGGAGGAGGAAGAGATGATGAAGGAAAAGGGAAGCCACGGCCTCACTATTTTTGTTTTTTAAAATAAAAAAAAATGATGTTGGTGTATACCTAGACCGCTGCTGCTTCTGATTTTTTTTTTGCTGGATGGTATTGCTGGACTGGTTATTGTTGATTTCTCACAGGTTCTCAAATTGATATTCTGACGTTTCTATCTCTGTGTTTGCATTTTCCTCAAAATGTTTTAAAAACTCTCTGATGGCCTCCCTCCCCTTTTCTTCCTTGATCCTCAATATGTATACCTTATGTTAGTTTTTCAACTCCATCAAAAGAGAGATCAAAATTCCAGGACATCATCATTGTGTCCATTTTATTTTTCACGCTTTCCCTTATCCCCATACTTCACGGGCTTGTTTCGGGGAAAGGAGAACAAGGAGAGAAGCCTGAAGACAGAGCCCGTGACTCCTTTATTTTTGTTTTTTTTTATTATTTTTTTGGGAAATAAATAAAAATAAAAAAAATAACCAACAAACTTCTCTATCCTTTTTTAGAGAAATAAAATAAAAATAAACTAGATGGAATTTTTTTGATTTTCTTGTTAAAAGACCGGACAAAATCGAGTGTTCACAGATAATGATGTGGAACAATGGGAATAGGTATGATGGGTTTTGGGAAGAAGGGTTGCCTACAAGGAATGGTACGTTTAGGTGGACTGATGGGAGTTTCTATTTTCGTATTTGGAGTAAGGACCCAAAAGAGCAAAGTGGGACTCATTACCCATTTGGTGCCTTTGATGGCCGTCTAGAATGGGATCGTAGTGAAGTTTTCTCTATGGAGTTGAGCAGTTGTGAGATTTGTCCATGTGAGAAAGTGCCAATGTATCCTTCACAAAAGACATTATATATGGTTGGCTTTGATGAGGATAACTTGCAGCAGCAGCTATTCTGTAAGAAAGGAATGATGCCTAGGTGGATGTTGGCGGATGGAAGGCTCAGTAATTACAGTTCTGAAGATAGGTGTTATGGTTTTGATGTAGTTACGAAATCTAGATTTGATGGTTTAGGCGATAATTCTATTCTGAGTTAGTGTAAATCACTGCAATTGAGAATAAAGGCTCCCAAGAGGCGAGGAGAGACCAAATCTAAGGGGCGCAAGAACTATGAACTCATGTTGAATCTCCAACTAGGTATCAAGTGTTGATCATACCTATTATTTTCATGTAATTTACTCTTGATTTTAAAAATGTAGATTTATGTTGAAGTGACGGTTGTAAAGGTTAGAAGAAGAATTAATCTTGAGTGAAATATATGTCATTATACGATACAATGATAAATTTGACAATCTGGAAAATAAAAAAGTCAGTTACAATATTTTGTTTCCACTGTGAAGTTTTATTAATTTCTTGTGTCATAGCACAAACATGCTGTGATACCCTAGGTACATGTGTCCTTGGATAAGTCAGATACAGTCTTAGGGTCTCTTGGGACCCACCTGTGTTGCCGAGAAAGCCATGGTGGTGTGAAGGGACAAGGGATGGAGTTAGGGTGCTGTTGCTGTAGAATTCTGTAGAACATGCTCGCTTCAGCGAGTTTTGGTCACTGCAGCGAGGAGGCAAGTCAAAAGGTTCACTACAGTGAGAAATATTCATTGTAATGAGTGTGAGCCTCAGCAGGCTAGCTACAGTGAGCTTTTCTCATTGCAGCGAGCGGACCCGATGACAACACAGTACAAAACGATGCAGTTTTGATAAGTAGGATCCCCACATCTATAAAACAACCCATGCTCGGGATTTTCTCCCCCAAACAGAAACCCTTGGCTCCCAAACACTTCTCCTCCCTCTTTTCCCTCAATCCATCATCAATCTTTCTCCTTCCAAGATCAAAGATAAGGGTTTATGTTGGTTTTGTCATCTCCTTCCTCTCCTTTACATGTTCCATGGTTTGAGCTTTGTTGTTTCTCCATTGTTGTCAAGTGGGGGTGCTCCCCCAATATTGTTAGAACTATATTAGAGTTGTTTAGAGATTTGCAAAGACTATACTAATCTTGAGTCAATGTTGCTCTATGACAGTCATTGGTGCCATTCCATGCTTCGAAGGTCAATTTGGTGGTGCCCATATGCTCCCGGCTCCAAATGGTGAATGGGTTCAAGCTCATGACCTTAGTTTTACCATTATAATTATGTTTGATGCATGATGGTTGTTGAGCATGAAAGTAGAGATAAAAGTATATATGATTTGGATTTTTTTTTTTTTGGTTAAAGTTATAGCAAAGAGTATGATTTTGAATATGGCATGAAAATGTGTTTTAAAAAACCATGGGACCACGATTAGTACATTGTATGTTATGGAAATGTTTTATGTACAACTCTAAGAGATTCATTTTGAGAAAATATGATTTAGTAAGCTGTTATTATACACATGTTTCAAGAGTTGTAACATATTCATTCAAGTTTACTAAAATTATAGAATGCATTTCATGGATTTGCAATAAATATCAAAGAGAGTTATTCTAGATGAATGTGAAGCAAAGAATGATTTAGCATTTGAAATACATACATTATAGTGATTTCAAAGTTTTCATGATTTCAAATCATATTGGTTTTGAAGTATGATATTAGAGTTTCCTAGTTTTGAAAAATGTGATAGCTTGAGAAATGAGATTTTGAAAAATCCAGTTTTTATGATACTCTAAAGTATGGAATTTAGTATAATTTGTAACAACAGCCAGATACATATCCTGTGGACTTGAAATCAGAATGCTTGCAAGTGGGTGATCCCTTGGGCGTGATTTCATAGACACAGTTATGCTAAAGTCAGGTTGCTAAAGTTATATGAGTCCAGAGCTTTTTAGAGTTTCAAGAGTTTTCATATTTAAACGATTTATAAAATAGCTGGAGTATGAGTATGATTATAATTAGAGAGTTTATAAACTATCTTGATGATTTCAAGGAATAGAGTATTTATGCATGAAAGAGTTTGATACCCATATTAGAGTATATAATAGAGATTTAGAGAAAATAATATATTTATTGAATTAGAGACTAGATGGCAGCTATAGAGAAATAGACAGTGAGTTAACGGCTGAACCTTGATCGTTAACCTTGGTATCAAGTTTTTCCAAAGGACAATCTCATAGAGCAAAGAATGGAATTTATTTAGGTGTCCACATTAGATCCCTGGTGGATTGTAGAGCATAACGTTTTTGGTTCTTGAAAATCCATAGAGTAGAGATTCCTGTTTTTCTATTAGAGTACTGTTATTAATGTTTTCAGAGAATATTTGATTTAAGAGATCATGTGTGTGTGTGTGTGTGAAATGATTTTCTTGTTAGAGTAAGAATTTAGAGATGTTTTTCTATAAGTTTATGAATATAGAGGTATATTTTCTATGAGATTATGTACATGAGTATCAAACGGTTTATGATTGTTGCATGTATATTGTATTATGGTATATTCTTTGGTTGTCCCATGTGGCTGATGAGTGAGAGCTCACTTATTAAGTTCGTTGACTCACCCCTCTCCTTTCCTCCTCATAGTTGCAAGCACAGATATGGCTCAGCCTCCATTTTGGGTAGACGTAATCATTCTCAGTGGTGAGTCTTACTTTGAAGTAAGGCTTAGTTTAGAGTCTTATTAGAGTAGAGTGCTCCAGTAGATGTGTAAGCAGGATCTGAGCCATGCATTATTTTCAGATTATGTATTTAATTTCAATATTTAGACAATTATATGAATATTTTCAGTTCACAAGTTTGGAATTGAAATTGTAGAGTTTGATTAGAGTTTATGCAGTAAACCATAGATGTATTTAAGATCCAGTTCACATGTTGAATTGATTTTTAAAGTATAATTAAGATGTTTTCAAAGTTTCATATATGAAGTATTTCAGTTTTATAATTTTAGATATAAAGTTTAAATAGAGATTTAGATAAAGCTATGATTTCAGAATGAAAAGTATGTTATTTTATGTATATAGAGAGACCTAGGGGTCATGAGGCTTATGTGGGGATGGGATTCCTCACGTGCCGGTCATGTTCCCTAGTCAGGTCGTGACAAAGTGGTATTAGAGCATTAGGTTTCCCAACAAAGTATTGGAGCAAGTGTCCACAAATGGCATGGTGTTTATGTGAATGGAACTGCAACTATTTACACTAATGTGATGCTATTTGAGGCCTTTAAGTTGAGTCAATCATGTCAAGGTTCAGTTAGAGTCTTTGTCATTTCCTTAGAATTCTTGATTCAACCTTTTATCGTTGTCTTTTTTTTCATGTGTACTATGCCACTTAATGATCACCGTCACCGTAGCAGCACCACGTCAGTTGTACCAGTTGCGTATAGCGGCTCGAGTGGGCCATGTTGAACATGTCAAAGATAATCAGTGAGCACATCCAAGCTGGAGTGCATTAAAAGGAAACAAAAAGTGAGAATAACCAGCTCAGATAAAGGTTAGTTGTGGGTACCGTTGGCCAGGGCCACCCCTCTCAATGCCCTCCCTGACGTATCCTATTATCACAAAGAGGTCGAGACAAGAGCCAGCTAGAATGGTAGAATTCAGTGTGGACCAGTTGGTCAAGCCTAGTTTGTTAGACAAACGAAAACCCAATGGAGGTCAGTGCTTATAGGCACACCCACCAGCTACAAATAGAGTCGTAGAGAGCACAAGAGGAATGATTTCCTGTTATCTCAAAGGATTACAAGCCAAAGAGTAGAGAAACTCGATATCTAGAGGAAGAGAGTTCGCATGAGAGTGACCTAGAGTTAGTGGGTAGGATCCCAATGGAAGCGCGAATCATGCATATAAGCATACTATAGGGTTGATGCTATGTTTTTGATATGTTAAAATGGTTGAAATAGTCTTTGATACTATGAATGTCTTGTATGCCATGTTTCTAAAGATGCATTATTGCATGACTTATGTTTGGATTGGTGCTTAGCTGTGGTATAAATGTGATATACATGTAGAGTAAGTCAACCATATGACATGGATTGCTAGGCCAATTTGGAATCAGTAGGAAACTGTTTCACATATGGATTTCGTTGAGATTGCTTTTAATTGCTTAAGTTTTCCTAGCTCCAGATTTTATGCATGATGTGAAAGTGTCACAAGCTATAAATATTTCATTGTTTATGCTTAGAATTAGCAAGGATAAAGTATTAGAAGTTTTTATCAGTCCATCAGTAATTGTTTTCGTTAAGATGAATTAGAACTTAAGGGAAGGAGTAGAGAGAACGTATGACCACATGTGCTTGCGTAAGTAGAATAAGTAAAACTTGATATTTAGACAATGTTTTTGCAAAGTAATGGGTTTTTCATGCTTAGTGTTTGCTGTGTGAGTCCTATTGATTTGAAACAAGCACATGGATAGTTAGTTTTGAACTCCATAGATTGAAAAGTTGAATTAGAGAATACTTGAACATGGTATGACATTTAGAACCCTAGTGCATGGTTTTGCATGTTCTTATAGTAGCCCAGCATGTTTTGTCATCTTTATGACTTAGGTGAACGAACGATGTGTTTATGTTTGTTAAGCATGTGTTTTGGGAACTATAGTACCTTGAAAGGAGTTTTATGAACACTTGGGGCTGTTGGCCAAAGTTTTACAAAATTCTAGATGAAATGATTTTCTTTTTGCTCAAAGAAGTTTTGTTAACCTTGCCTTACCATGACTAGTTTGCTTTATGGAAAGAGAGAATTTGGAAATGTGGTTTGCTTGAATAAGATTTAAGAGATTTGGATGCAAGTTTCTTAGACAATTTGTTTTATGCCATAGCGAATAGCTTGGTTGATTTATGATGAAGTGTTTTCAAAAGTTGTGTAACATGAAATAAAATCCCATGTGTTTATATGATAGTTTTACTGGAAGTTGGCATTGCACAAGCATGATTAGAGTAATTTAAAGGGGATAGTTTCATATCATGAACGTAGATTCTTCATATGATAAAGTTGAGGAGCTCATAGGTGCAAGGAGCATGCTGGTTGCTTGATTTTATATATGTGTGTGTAATACATGAACATGATTGGATGTTTGATTGTATGCTTTTATGTTTGAAGAAATTTGAGTAAGGACTAAGGTTCATGAGGCAGAGAGAGTAGTTCATGGGAACTAATAAAGCATGTTATCATGGTATGATGTTTTAGAGTTCATAGAGCGAGCTATGACAGTTTGATTAGCTTGTATGATAAGTGTGATTGATGTGTTGCATGTATGGATGCTAGAAGTATAGGCATGTAGTTGATAAACATGACTTGGAAAGTTGAAAAACGCTGATAGAAATTAATACATATGAATGCCATGTTGTTTTGCATCTTTCCATGTGAGCATATAGAGTAGTTTGATTTCCATGCATGAGATGTGCGTAGAAAGTGAGAAGTTTAGAAATCGAGGACTGGGAGTCCCTATGGTATCAGTTGATGTCAAACACAAGAGAAACAGAACCAATGTAGGGACGCGAGTGACATTTAGCCCCATCTTTGTGAGCTCACGTGCGCAAGAGGTGATAGAGCACAGATGCTTATCCAAGACTCACACCGTGGAAAGCGATGCCTTTAGAGGTGAAGCCGCCAAGTGTCTATAGTCTATTTGTGGGAATCATGGTTCTTGCTTGTGTAATTTAACCTAACAAATTCATTTAAAGATTCAAAAATTAAAATTTCAATTAATTATAAATATCTTTCAATAGACCATCTTTTGAAAGTAAAATTCTTTTTAAGTAAATGGATTGTGGTCTATAACTTCACAGAATATCTTCCATGTGTAAGTCTTTAACTTAACAAAAGATCAACAGAACCTCCCCTTAAAATAAAATTTCAATCTTTAACTTACAAAAAAAAATCGACCGAACCTCCCTTAAATTAAGACATCCTAAGAAATTGATTTCAATATATATATATATATATATATATCCACCCAGTCAAATAAAGTTCATAAACAATCAAACAAATATTTAAAGATCCTAAAACCGTTCTAGAAAACACCCTCTTATAACATCATAACATGCATTTCCTGCAATCTCTGCATACACAATCAATCTCCACAGCAAACAATGCAAACAAGTAGGGGAAGGACATTTACGCCCTCCCCCCAGTCATGCAATCCAAATTTCCTACAACTCTAACTTATAAATCATAAGTCTCTATCCTAATAAAAATATAATTAAATAAGGAGAACAAACAATTACTTACTTCAAAATTGTCGGATGGTCCTTATATATGGCTTAACTCTTGGAATGAATTCTTCTCTTTGTGCCTTATAAAAGTAACAACCTTCAAGGTTTTCCAACATAAATAATGAGTACAAAAAGTTGCTATATCAACAGTGATACAATAACATAATTTATTTTTCTCTATAAACATCAAAATTCATAAAAATCCCTCATGGTTGTTGGTTGTTTTAAAGGTGGGTAAGATTCAAGAATAAATATTTTATTAGTGTCAGAAACGAAATTTAAGAATCTTTAACATTATCAAGAAATCACTATCAATAAATGGAGTTCTTTTTTCCAGCAAACATAATGAAAGAACTGAAGAAACTAACAAAATATTGCAAGGCACTTCTATACTTGACATGTAAAATAATTAGGAAACATTGCAAGGAAAAAGGGAGACATTACTTATGCACAGCTGAATGAGTGACGGAGGCTTTCACAGCTGGACCAGCTTTCCCAACATCGGAGGCGACTTCTCTGGCAGAGGCTTTCATAGCGGCAGTGGCAAGGCGGAGGGGCTGGCGTCACGAAGAGGTGGAGGGCTTGGGGTCGCAGGGCTGGGGTCTCGCGGTGCTAACTATCGAGGCAAGAAATGGGGTCGCGCGACGCTGACTAGGAGGGGCCACGGGGTGGAGGAGGGGCTGTGCAGTGCAGATGGAGTGGCCGCGGGGAAGCAGAGTAGGGGCAAGGGCCGACAGCCAGCGGGGCAGGGGCAGCGGCTGGGGCGGTTAGCTGTCGTCTTTCGAAGAGAGAGAAAGAGAGAGTTGAGATGAGAGAGAAACTGTTCTTTGAAATGAAAGATGAAGAAGAATATGTATTTGTATTACTGACCGATTTTCAAATTACCGATGGAAAATCCGTCGATAATAATTAATTCCGAAAAAAATTAAAAAATAAAATTACCAACGGATTTTTTGTCGGTAATAATTAATTCTAAAAATTAAAAAATAAAGTTACCGATGGATTTTTCATCGGTAATAATTAATTCTGAAAAAATAAAAAATTAAAAATTATCAACGAAAAATCCTTCGGTAATAATTAATTCAAAAAAATTAAAAAATAAAATTACCAATGGATTTTCTGTCGGTAATAATTAGTTCTGAAAAAAATTAAAAAATAAAATTACTGACGGATTTTTCGCTAGTAATAATAAATTCCTAAAAAATAAAAATTGAAAATTACCAATGAAAAATCCGTCGTTAATAATTAATTCAAAAAAATTAAAAATAAAATCACCGATGAATTTTTCGTCGATAATAATTAATTCTGAAAAAAATTAAAAATAAAATTACTAATGGATTTTTCATCGATAATAATTAATTCTGAAAAAATTAAAAATTAAAAATTACCGACGGAAAATCCATCGGTGATAATTAATTCTGAAAAAAATTAAAAAATAAAATTACCGATGGATTTTCTTCGGTAATTTTCAATTTTTATTAATTTATAAGTCCTATTAATTGCCGATAGATTTTTCGTCGGTAAAGTCAAACTTGATGAATTTTTTACATCATTATCGACGAAAAATCTGTCAATAACAAAAAATTTTAAATAAAATTATCGACGAAAAATCTGTCGGTAACATGCGTGCCATGCTTTATGCCAGTCGACGAGAAAATTATCTGTGGATTAGCGATGGAAAATCCATCGGTAATGTCGTCATAGAAAAAAAAACTTTTTTGCTCGAATTTCTCATTTTCTATCAGTAAATTCGTCGAAAATACCAACGAAAAATTTCCATCAGTAAAATCCGTCGGTAACCCGAATTTTTCTTGTAGAGTCTAGACTTAACAAAATTCATAAAAATTCATATAATAATCTCATTCTTGCCAATAAAGTAATATTTAAAATCATGCTTAAATATCATGGAGCTAAGAAATTAGTTCTAATGACCAAAATAAATGTCATAGGATTGAACCTACTCACCTGGAAGGTTAGAACGTGAGGTGTCAGCACCAAAGGAGCTTCAGGGAGCGAGCATGACAGCAATGTCTATCATGGAATAAATAAAAATCCATGAATAATCTATATAATAGTATAACAACTCTATGACCAGGCACCCAAACTTGACAACGACCAAGAACATAAACACAGTAACTCATAAACATGAAGGAATAGAGAGGAAACCACTCATAAACCTTGAACAATCCTTATCTTGAAGTTTGAAGAAGGTAGGATTGAAGGAAGAAGAGAATGAAGGGTGAAAGAGATGTTAGGAATGAGAAGGTTTGCATTTGGGGGTGCAATATACGTAGGGGAAAGGTTTAAGTAGGGTTAGGGATCATTTAAATGAAACTATATCATTTTGGACGTGTTCTGACATTGGATTTAATAGAGGAAAAACATTATGACACATGTACACATGACCGTTACAGTGGTCTCTAGGGGTTAAGACTTCACCAGATGAACGGCTTGACCCTATAGTAGTCCATAACTGCTATAGTAGTCCATAACTGCTATAGCGGTCCCTTGCAAGGACACCACTGCTATAGCTATTTATGACTGCTATGGCAGTCACCCTCGAACAAAAAAAATGGCCCATTTTCACCAACCACTACTATAGTGGTTACATGAATACAGATTCTACATTTTTGGGATTTTTCATGTATCTAGGGCCTTCTTGGTACTATGGATAGGTCCTAAGAGACCCTAAAGTTGTACTAAACTTATCTAAGGACATGTGAACCTAAGGCATCGCACCATGCATGTGTCGCATTAGCACCATTTGTGTCACATTAGCATTTTTCATTGATTATATGTCGCAATAGTGATTTGACACAAAATTGATACCGGCTTAAAATATGAAGGAACTAAATTAGGAAAAATAAAAGATAAAGGTACATTTGGTTTTAGAAAATAATTTTTAGTTTTCAATATATTTCTTATTTTCAAGATTGTGAAAGAAATAGTGAAAATTGAAAATGAAAACTTGAATGGTTAAATATATTTTTAGTCTCCAAAAGCAAGTTTTAGTTTAGCTCCTCGTACGAAAAAATAAAAAAAATTAATTTTAGTCCAAACATTTTTGAAATAGTTTGATTTTAGTCCCTATTGTTAGTTTGTCTTGGTTAAATGCTGAGTCAGCTAACAGAAAACCATACATGTTCACAAAGAATGTATGGTAGTCACTAGTCATACATGACATATCATATTAATATATGTCAAAACCCTACTCCTTAATATAAAATGAGTTACTGGGTCTAGTAGAATGGTTTAATGGGTTGATTGCAATAGGTTATTGGGTGATGATTTTCTTACATGTGTGTGCAAATGACACACATTTGGTGCTTGTTTTGACATGATTTTGTTCTTGTGAAGAAATTAGCCACTTTTATATGAAATTTTGACTATTGTGAAATTATTAGAACTAATGTTAAATTAGTAATTTTTAGGTGGATTTGATGTGTTGAGTTGTTAGTTTGTATTCAAATATGCAATAAAGGAATTTTGGGAGCTAAATGGATGAGTTTTGGAGCTTATTTTAGGAGATTTTCAAAAACGTTGCAATTGAAAATTCATATCTCTATCTACAAAGATTGGATTGGAAAAAATAAATATGTTTCAGAAAGCTCAATAAATGTTATAAAACTTTGATGTTTAGATCAAAGCTCAATTCTCAAATATTATTGGTGAAAATCCAGTTGCAAAATTGAAGATTGTTATTGTCCTAATGCTATCCAATATGACTTGCAGCTCATATATTTTGCAATTTCTGAAGCTATGGAAGTCCAATTGAGGTGATTATTGCGGCTTTATAAAGCTAATTCAATTATTTACAATTGAATCTAATAGTCAAAGGCTAATTTGAATTGTAGAGACTGCTTTAAAGCTTGCAAAATAATGCCCCATATTTATTCCTGCAGGGGAACGTGAACTGGCTCAATCTTAAGCCCAAGGGAGCATGAAATCAAATGTTTTGAGCATATTCTACATGATTAAGGCTTAAACAAACCCTAAGACATAATGAGGACTATAAATACTTCATCTTAAAGATGAAAAAGGAGTCTTTTGGTGACCTTGGTTCTTTGGTTGGCCTCTCGGCCTCTCTCTTAGCTAATTTGAAAGATATCAAGGAGGAAATATGATTTTGATAGCCACATTAAGGAGGAAGTGATGCATGATTAGGATTCATTCTTCATAAGGAAAAAAATGGCTTGCCATTAGTAAATTAGAATTGAAGTTTTTTTTTTTAAATTTCCTGAAGGAGCTAACACCTCAACGTGAATCTGAATTTTGTTTTATTTTATTTTTTATTTTTTTGGGAGGGGAGTTGTTCATGAAGAAATAATTTATCTTCTTCTATAAACATATCAACCATTAGATTTAAAATTGTTATATAGGTTTTATTTAAACAACTAACGATTCACTCTTGAAAAGAGAGAAGTTTACATGGAGAGCATATGGAAAACATTAATGTTATATGATTCAACTAACAATTAATTCAAACTTACCCAAGAAATTGTAATATCTGGTTGGGGGATAAATATTTTTGGCTTATATATGTTTTTTGTCTTTATAAATGTGAGTTATTTTAGTTTTTATTCCTTTAAATTTTTTGTTTTAATTTTATTCTCTCTTCCGTTGTTATGCTTTTGGTCTACTTTGTGTAAATTTGATATATATTAAATAATGATATTTATAAGGATCAAAAGAATATTACTGAAATATTTAAAGAATAAAAATAAAAATTTCAATATTTATAACAATTAAATGCATATTAAAAAATATCCATTGAGACCAAAAACAAAGAAAAAATAAAAAAAAGCTAAAAGCAAAGTAAAAACTTTAGAAAAACTAAAATCATATAAATTATATTTATAAATACTAAAAATATATTTAAGCGAATATTTTACCTTCATATCATTTCATCATTGACTTAGTTCTACATCGTTTAAATGATGTCAACTTAGCTTTAATTAGCCTTCGTGTTTTGGTTTATTCAAACCAAATCAATGCTGGAGTTGACTTCAAATGAATAATGTGGACCAAATAAATCCTCTTTATAATTGTAAGAATTTCTCTTAAAACTTATACAAGTATTATTAATATAAATGAATAGATAAATGAATAGATAAGTACTTTTAAGGAGTTTTCGAAAGAAATTCAAGAACATTACCTCAACTGTGTTTTACTGATCAGACCTTCTTTCCCCTCAAAATGGAAAGCCTATTTGGTTTTGGCTTTTCTACATGAGAAATAATAGTTCTACTCATAAATTATAGAATGTCTTGTCAATTCATATAATATTTATTATTAAAAGAATTATAGATTCTACTTGAATAGAATTTACATTTCATCTAATAATAAATAAAATATAATTTAACATGATATCTCATATTCTATTAGTACAAATAACGCTACCTTTTTCTATTTATCTTTCTCCCGTTTGCAACAAAACAGAAGGCCGTGATAATGACCCTTTCTCAGGAAATGAATTCAAGACAAAAACGTGCAAGAAACCTAGGCCTTCACCTACACATGCAGGCCCGACAAATTGCTTGGGGGCACATAGCACGATCAATAATAATTACAAACCCTACCAAGCCAAGAATCTAAAAGTGGACTCTCAGTGTCAGAAACCTGTGGCAGTGGAGCACGGGAAAAAGAAAAAAAAAAAATCACTCTTTCTCAATGAGAAATATCTTTATGCTTCTCAAATGTCAATAAAATATATTCCAGACTCAATAATAAAATAATTTTTTATAAACATTTCTAATAATTCATACCTATTTCAAGAAAAATTTTATCATATATCATAGAAAAATTTATATCCTATCATTTTCTCATAATTTCTATTTAACATAATTAAGTTTTTAAATCTTTTTATATTGTAATTATTAATTATTTTTTCTATTAATACCTTCATATTTCTCTTCTATCAATACATACTCCATATTGGATATTATAATGTTTAAAATATTATAATTGAAATTTTTTATAACTTATGTTCGACACTACAATAAAAGATATTATAACATTAAAATGTTATGATATTATTAATAAAAAATAAAAATAAATTGAAAAACATAAAAAAAAAACAAATGCATTCATATATTTAAAGAAAGGAAAAAGTCACCTTAGCACAAATATAGTTTTGAGAAACCATCATAAAAAATAATAAATCAAATTAAAAATTTAAAATTATTCATGCCTCAACTTAAATATTGGGAAAGACTCCTTCTCTTAATTGAGATTCATTTTGCATAGTTAATTTTTACATGCATATTTTTCCCAAATCAGTGCATATTTTCTCCTAAATCCATCTATTTCCTAAAACAGTTATATCAGGAATCTATTTTTTAATTCTTCCACTTTCTCAAAAACTTTCTAAATTCAAATCTAGAGTTTTTGAAAATTATTAAAAAAAATTATCTATCTACTTGTCTCATTACACCACATTTAATTTTTTTTACAACATAAACATTCTTAATTATCAATTCTAAAATTTTTTATATTTATTTTTTAAAAAAATACTTTAATTTTTCAACATTGAAATATTAAAAAAATTAATTCCACAACTTACACTTCTTTGATAATGAAACTAATTATTTATTAATTCTTTTAAAATAATTAAAAAATTACATTGTATTTTTTTTACTGAAAATAATTGGATAATTGATGCACTACTCTAATATTTTAAATCTTCTTAGCTGATATACTACTAATATATTTCCCTATCCTTTTAATAAATATTCAAATTTTATTATTTTATTTCTATTTAATGTAATGAATGTAATTGATTTTATATGGCTGTAAGTAGAGGAGAAGTAGATGAATATAATGATGATGAGAAGATTTTGATATAATATGATCAAATCAGATCTAATCGAATTAATAAATGAATTGTTTAAATATATAATATTTGATTGGTGGGATAGTTAATCTATATCTGTACTACTAATAATTTAGACTTATTTTATGAAAAGTTTTACTATGTGTTATTTATAGAGGAATTTATACCCCACCATTTTCTTAACCTTTCTATTTAAAGTAAGTTTTTAAATTTTTGTTTACATTATAATTATTAATTATTTTTTCTAATCATACCTTCATATTTTTCTTCTATTAACACCTACTTTATATTGAAAATTATGCCACTTATCAATTCCATAATTTTTAAACATTCAAAATATTACAAGCTTTAAATCTTTAGAATGTTTAATATATTATAATTGAAATTTTTTTGTAACTTATGTTTGAAACTACAATGAAAGGTATTACAACATTAAAATGTTGTAGTATTATTAATAAAAAATAAAAATAAATTGAAAAGCATAAAAAATGCATTCATATATTTGAAGAAAAAAAAAGTCACCTTTGCACAAATATAGTATTGAGAAACCATCATTGAAAATAATAAATCAAACCAAAAACTTGTTATTATGCATATTTATTTATGTTTCAAATTTCAAAGTATTTTAAAAAATTTTCTCTTTTTAAAATTTTTTTTAATAGTCCCGCAAATACCTATAGAAATTCAAACTCTCGTAGGAAATGGAAAATGGGGATAGGTGGCAAATTTCTAAATGTGGACAAAGGGAAGGCGGCATATCCCTTCTCTTATGGATATCCATTGTCATCCATATAAATTGCTCATAATATAATAAAATTATTCACATATTCTTTTTTATTATTCAACGGTTTCAATTATCGAAATATGTAAAATTTTCATAAAATAAATTCTTTATTGTTAGTTAAAAATCGTCTACCAAGATTTTCTCAACATTATAGGTAAGATATTCAAAATAGGATATAAAATATAATCTTTTATTATTTTAGATGCATACTCATTTATATTTTATTTATTTATTTAATTATTTAACTATTAACTTATTTTTATAATAAATTTATATACTCAATTTTTTATAAGATATATTTAAATAAGTTATTATTTATTTTTGATAATAGTCAATAAACTATATTTTACTATTACTCCATGCATCACACGAGTTAAACAACTCGTAAAATAATATTTCAATTAAAAACTAGTATTTTACATTTACATTATTTAGATAAAATATTATTTTATTATCAAATATAAATCACAATCAGCTGATACGTTGATAACATACAATTATTTCTCCTATCTCTATTTTTTTATTAACATTTCTCCCATCTCAATTACCAAGTAAAAGACTCATCGGAACAAATCATATAGAACATTATATTTTAAAATTTTACTTAATTATTATCAGATATGAAATAAATTCAATTAATATTTTAAAGACATGACAATATTTTTTTCTTTTTCAATGTTACTTTATTATTTTTATTTAAGATAGTGTGTTCTTATTTTTTTGGACAATATTACTTTATTATTGGATATAAATATATTCAACTCTAGGATAGAGTTTGTGTTAACTCTACAACCCTTTAAAAAGCTAATTGTAACTTAGGTTTTGAGTGGCAACAGAATAAATTTTATTAAAATATTTTGAAGAAAAAACTAATGTTTTGATTGAGTTTCTGTAGTGATTAATAGAACTATTCTTGTAACATATAAGTTTAATTCATGTTATATTTTTCATAATATTATATTTTAATATGATTAAAATCTCATTCAAAGAGATTTAGAACTTTAATAATGTGAAAAATAATTTAGAAAGTGAACTAAAATATGTGAGAAACACGAAAAAATGACATCTAGCATCAGAAACTAAGTCTAGATCTTCAGAAAGTGATTATGTACTTAGAAAGTAGATATCTAATTGAGAAAGGGATTTCTCATGACTATATCATCATCGGCAGCAATCACTTTGGTTATTATCTTTGGAGAATATCCACAAGTCGAGAAGATCATTATTAAGGTCAGAGTTAAGCTTACAAAGTATGAAATCACTTAAAAAAGCATGTTTACTTTAGAAACCCCACTAAGTCAACATAAACTGGGGAAAATTTGAATTTCAAATTTAATCAATGTTCAAAAGAATTGATAGTGACACATCATCTTGGTACTTGGACAATTCCTTGTATTTTAGAAGAAAACGTTCAAAAACCACGTTTAGAAAGTAAAAGTTATTTCTGAAGGATTTTTCAAAAACTAAATGTCAACGTTTCTACACCAACAAGGATAGTTTAACACAGCTCAACTACCCTTCTAGAGGACAGCTCCTAGGACACAAAAAAAAAGATCAATATGTGTCAAGAGGAAGCAAAATCAAGGGATAACAATCTAATCCAAAATCCATTTATAAAAGTATGAAGTCTTCAAACGTGAAGGAACTTTTGCACACCAAGCACTGAAAGCTTCTAATACTTTCTGAAGTTCATCATTTTCTTTATAGAAAATTTTCTTTCTTGTGATCATTAGCTAACATTTTCTTCTCAAGAAGAATTTAGAAAGAAGTATCTCAAGTATTTTTCATTCAAAAACTATTTTATCTTTAGAAAGACTTGAGTGTTCTTTGTTAGAGTGTACCAACTTAAATCTTATTTTTGTACCTTGATCTAGTAATGATCAAGTGAGCTTAGCTTAGTAGGACAATGACTACTTGTAAGTTAGAGTAAATTGGAATTACTGCTCATTAAATATAGCTTGAGAAGACTATTCAAAGAATATCTTACTTCTCAAGGTTCATAAAGTATTTGTTTAGTGGAACTCAACAAGAGTTGTGAATCAAATATAGGTAGTGTTTGGTCGAACCTATATTGGTATATTGATAGTGCTATTTTTCATCTAGATAAAAAAAAATAGAATAGGTTTTTTAAACATATAACTTCTTCATTATGCTATATACATATAATATAAAATCCTTGAGTAATATCTCTCTCTTCTTATCTTTTTATTTTTCGCCATTCATTTCGGTTTCTATTGTGTGTTTTCTAAAAATCCTTTTTAACAATTTTTGAAGTTTATTTAGTTGTTACTTGCTCGAAAAGCCACTTTTTGAAGCACACTAACTCTCGTTTCCATTGTCTTCAAGTGAAAAGCTTGATAGTTTTTGTTTAATCTTCCAGAAACTAAATAGAAGTTAAAAACATCATTCAATCCCCCCTTCTCATGCCATTTCCTACTTATAGTTTGGGCTTTGTTTGAGGACAAAAAGGATAGAGACAATGAATCAGAGATAGAGATGAATGTTATAATTTGATGAAAAATTAAAAAATAAAAAAGTTAAAAATAGTATATGAAATATTTAAAAAAATAATTTTAATAAAAAATATTTTAAATTTATATTCAAAGACATGTCTCACATGCCCTTCTTTTTTAGAATGACATAATAGCTCCAATATTGTCTTTAGAATCACATAGAAGCTGTTTGGTAAGTTATTTTAAAAACAGTTTTTAATTTTTAAAAATAAGAAAACAAAAAAACATGTTTGGAAGGAAGTTTTGTTAAGTTGATTTTAAAAAACAAAAAACTGAATTTGGTTTTTAAAAATTGAAAACAGAAAACAAGTTTAGGATGTTTTCTTGTTCTGAGATTGACTAAAAACACAGTGGCAAACTTGTAATACTTACAAGTTTCAATTCTCTTCATTCCTTCGATTCTTGTAGGATAGTTATTCTTGTTTTTATTTGTTGGACACTCACCACACAACTCAAGTTCAGAGCTGCTCCCCCACTGACCTGTGGCCAGTCCCCAGATCCGTTGGCGCCGTGCACAACCCAGCCTCCAGATCTGCCGGCGTGGCAAAGCTCAGGCCGCCGTGGGATTTGGCGATGCCCATCGTTACCCATGTCTCCGATGTGCCCTTTGCCGATGATGGGAAGCCCCGTTTTGGGCAGAGAGAGAGAAAGAGGGAGGGAGGGAGGGAGATGGAAGGCGGAGGGAGCCGCCACCGCGACCTCGACTGGCTAGGTCGTTGCGCGAACGACGAGGTGAGGGTGGGGGGTGACGCATTGATGTTGTGGTTGATCTTGGCCGCGGGGTTGAAGGCGGCGAAATGATGGTGATGCTGCAAGGAGAGGTGGCATTGGCGGAGTGGAGAGGAGGCGCGAGGGGAAAGGAAGAGGGAGGAAGGGGAAGCCATGGGTGGAGGCCGCGGTGGTTTTTGTTTTTGCTTTCTATTCTTTTTTTTTTCTCGGAAATTCTGAATCTATATGTGATTATCTGTAGATTGGGATTCCATGAGCTGAGATGTATTGTTGATTTGTTACTGGAAATGGATTATTGCTGTTTGATTTGTGTTGATTTGAGAAGGGGGTGCGGGACTGGGATTGTTTGGAAACTGATTTGGTTTGTCATTATTGTTATTGTTGTTGTTGTTGTTTCTGTCAACAAATTGGCAAGATATTGTGACCAAATTGCAAATTGGATGTGGTTAAAGAATAAGAAGTTGTATTAAGAGTATTTTTAGAATAGGAAGTTGTATTAAAACTTTATTTATTAAGTATGTATGGAAAATATTATTCACAAAACATATAATAGTTAAGGGGTTGTTTAAAATTTGTTATTTATAGTTATACAATTTGCTAAACAGTTTTTTGTTTTATTAGTTTTAAAAGTTATTTTCTAAAAAAATTATCTAAACAAATTTTCTATTTTTTATCATTATAAAACTGTTTTTACACTTAATTTGTCAAACAAGTTTTTCTATTTTTTTATTTTTAAAAATTGAGCTTAAACTATTTTCTAAAACAATTTTTAAAAATAAACACAAAAAAATACTTCCAAATGCCCCATGACAGCTCAAATATTATCCTAAGACAAACAATTTTAAGATTTTTGTGTATGCTCCTTTCTCCAAATACACTTTTATTCCCAGTGCCGCCATATTTTCTATGGTGGGAGATTTACTAAATGCTACCCAAGCGATGCTTCGTGAAGATGTAAAAATTTCTTTAAAAAAATTCGCACTTTCTCAATGCTATCAAGCGAGAGACCCACTAGGGCGAATCATGGTCACAATTATTTTTTGAAGGGAAAGAAAAAGAAAAATCATAGATCTTATGTGCATCAAAAGAATGGAACCTCAGGTTCTGTTTACATTCTCTTTATATAAGATCTCTACATTCAACAATAACAACAGCTCAGCAACATAAAACACTCACAACACACACACCCTTTTCCCCAAAAGAAAAAAAAAAAAAAAAGGAAGAACCAAAATCTCAATCCTTGTGATTTGTTCCAATGAGCATGTTAGGCCTTAGAGACCTAGTACTCATAGCTCCAACACCTCCCCTGCACCAAAACCACCACCATCACCAGCAGCAGGGCCAACCCATTGCAGCAGACCACAACAGTAGTTCCAACATCCCTCTTCCTTCATTAGGCTCTCTCAGCGTTGGCTTTGGCATTTTCCCACTCCTAACAGCCACACCTTGCGTGCCTCAACAGAACATCAATGAGGTTCAAGATCAGTGTGGCACCAACAACAACACCAACTACTGGAACCTCAAGATGTGCCCTGAAAAGGAAGATGATGAGAGCCGCAGGGTTGTGATGGTGGAGAGCGATCAGGAAAATGGGGTCTATGGGGGTGACTTCAGGGTGTGTCAAGACTGTGGCAACAGGGCAAAGAAAGATTGCGTGTATAGAAGGTGCAGGACTTGTTGCAAGGGGCGTGGATATGGCTGCAGTACTCACGTGAAGAGCACGTGGGTCCCGGCAGTTCGACGGCGGGAGCGGCAGATGGTGATGGGTGCCGGTAATAGTGGCGGCGGCGGCTGCGGTGGTGGTGGTGGTGATTCTCCTGGAGCTAAGAGGCCAAGAGCTTTAGGGTCATCACATAATGCCACTGTCACCTCTCATAGCTCCAACTCTAATGCCACCACTCCAAAGAGCTTAGATACTAGCTCTTGTCACCAAGGTGATTTCACTTTCTCCATCCGTCTTCAAAGAATTCTAAGTAAATGTTCATCAAGATCCTCAAAAAATTATGTTTAGATGTCAAGGTTGGTTTTTTAGTGCTATATTCTGATGTGAACAAATTGCCAAAAAAAAGAAAAAGGAAATCACAACATGAATATTGTGGTCACAATTGCATCAGTTTGCACACCACTAGTTAAAATTTCAAAATTAACATGATGTTAGTTATAGGACTAATTTGAAAACATGATTTTGTGTGAAAGGACACAATTTAATAGACTAAGTGGAATATATATGTGCTTTTCGTTCATGAGAATAAAATGCTGCCCCTCTTTCTTTTTCTTTCTTTTTTTTACATTTGTGGTTATATATTTGGAGGTCCAAATGATTGTTCTCTTGTATGGCAGATGCTGGGTTCAAACAGTCTTTACCAGGTCATGTTCGTGCACCTGCTGTATTCAGATGCCATAGAGTCTCGGCTATCGGCACTGGCGAAAATGAATTTGCCTACTTGGCCACGGTGCATATTAGTGGCCACGTGTTCAAGGGGTTTCTCTATGACCATGGTGTTGAAGGGAAAAATGCAATGCCCTGTGCTTCAGAACTTCAACTGGGAAACAGTTGCAGTGGAAAGAACAAGGAATGTTCTTCTGCAATTGGGGTTCCATCCAATAATGTCTACTCTGCTGCTGCTAGCTAGCTAGCTGAAGAAGATTGCTTAAAGGTAAAAACTTGGACCAAGCTTGGTTCAAAGTAACATTTTGTTCCACATTGATTATTCTGTTAAAATGGTATATTATTTCAGAACCGTGAGGAAAAAAAAGGGGGGGGGGGGGGATAGATTTTCAGATTTTTGCAAGTCATTATTTGTAGATTCTTGGCTTGTCAGAATTTTGTTTTTGTTTGCACTTCGAGGAGGTTGCCCGGGAATCAGTGAAAGGATTCATCCAGTTGTGAAGTTTATGTCAGAAGTTCATCTTAGAAGTTTATTTTGTTCTGACAAATAATCTTCTGATATTTCTTTTGTTACTGGCTCTCTCCGCTTTTATTCGTCCACTTGAAAAACACTGACAATGGGATGCATTTAAAAATCAATGTATTTGAGCATAAATGTATGCAGGAATATTGGTTTTTTAATATTTCAAATTGTTATTGTTTTCTAAGGTGATTAATAAAAATGGCCGGTGGGAGTACTATTTACTATCTATGAAGTAGAGACATATTGTTCGGATGATGTGTATATGTATTGAATAGGTGTCCAATGTCATATCTTATATAATACATTAATAATACATATAACACATTAATAATACATATTTCTATATTTTAGATTTAAACTTTATTTTTTTATACTAATATAAAAAATATAATATAAATAATATTATAAAAGAAAAATAATACACAACTTTTAGAATTTGTAAGAAAATAAAGTATAGATGAAATTCATACAAATGATATTTTTTATATTATATTATTTTTTTAAAATTTTAATTATGTATATATGTCATATTTCGTATCCTATAATAATTTTTTTCAATTTTAGTGTCTTATTTATGTGCGTCTTGTTTCGGATCTCATGTTCATGTCATGGCTTAATAATTTACTATTAAATATTCAACCATAAACAGAGTGAACATAGTGCTAAGCATATTCCTACTAGTCTGTGGCCACAAAAGATAATGTTTACGGATCCCATAAGGCCAAAATTTTGAAATAATTAGCTAGGCATAGGGGAAGTCTCATTATGCCACATCATTGTCAGCCCGGTTGGCCAAGCAAGAAAAGAGGGCCAACTTTTATGCAGTGGAGTGACTAATGAAGTACTAAAGCTAGCGTTGGATAGGGCCATAGGGAGCTATTTTCCTTTCTGATAAGGCAAATCTTTAGGGCAATTAGGGTTAGGCTGTGAACTTGACCTACATAGACTCTCTATGGTGCATTATAGATTGTATAGGTTGGTCCCCATACCCAATCCTCTTCCATTATTATTATTTAAGTATTTGAACTGTTAGAGACCTTCAGTGGTGCTTACCTAACCATGTCCCCCAGTTTAATAACATCAAGATTGGCACCGTTCATCCACTATCAAAAATCTTAGTACTTTTTTAATTTCTTTATTCTTTTATGAGGTTTCGAATTTTTATAAAAATAAAAATTATGTTATTTATATTTATTGTACATAAGATATTATATTAACACATATTTTATTTATTATTAGATAAGATGTGAATTTCATTCAACTATAATTCATATTTTATTTAATAATAGATAAAGTGTATGTCAATAATATTTTATATATAATGAGTATAAATACCATTTAAAAAAAAATTGATGTGTCGGGTTTATGTGGGAATTCAAGATAATCATTTGTGCTTGTATTAAGTGGTGGTTCAATTAATTATTTAATTCGTCATGAATTTAGAAGATTATCAAGAATGTATTCAATCTACCACTATTATATGCGGTGAAGTTTGTTATTTTTGTCACATTACCAAAAACGTCATTCATTTTCCTTTCTTATACTACATGTTATTAATATAAAAAAAATGTTACTAATATATTATCTTCTGATATAATTTGTTTCGGAAATTGTTGGTGGATGTCATAGTGCTCATGTCAAGGTTAGGTAACACTTTTGCTTATATCTAAATTTTTTATGATTTTTAAATTTTTTTAAGATGTAGATTTTTGGTAAGCATTAAGATGTAAATTTGATACTATTGTTATTCATTTAATATTGTTAATGCTGAAACTAAACTTTGCTCTTGGTTATATAAATTCCATTCAATTTACTATTGCATGTTAACTCTTTATATTTCTATTTATGTTATTTTTGGGATTTACTTTCAGTAATAATAACAATAGTCCTGATTCATGTATCAGTTCAACTAAAGTCTTACATAGAGCTATTATTCGATATTAAACTTTTCATTGTTGAACTTATTTTATTTTCGTAATAAATGAAATAAATTATGGTTCTTTTAAAATTAAAATGAATAATAATCAAGCTATCAAATAAATAGTTCTAACCAAACCAATAAAATCAGAGACATAAATAAATCATAATAAATCTGTTAAATCACAGACATGAATACTGGTTTTTCATATTGAATCTCTTCAGGTTAATTGAATTTACTTTAACTCTAATCATATGACTTAAAAATAAAAATTATTTTGTAAGAGTTAAAGCTTTATCTAAATTTTTTTTTTCATAAGAATAGTTTTCTTAAAGTTTGAACTCACATCTTTATTCAAGATGTCAAAATTATCAAGTTAAATAATTCTTTTCTCAGTCTAAATACAAGGCACATGTGAATCATCAAAACTAATATGTGGTTCTTGAGATATATAGATATTCCCTTGTTTCCCCTTTTTATTATTTGCACTTCTATTTAATTTGGGAAAGCTGCCAGGGAATAACTTGTCTAATAATATTAATCAAAAAACTTGTCTAATATAATAGTTTTCTTTTCGGCCATCCATGGCTATGGTCCAAAAACTTGCAATAGGTCATTAGTTGATCGTTGAATTTCTTTCTTTCTCTTTCTTTAGGGGGAGACATCAGTGCCATTCGCGAGACATATCACACGTTGCAGATTAAGGTTGTCACCATTTTTCAGCACTATTTGTTTGATGGATGAAAAGACACCACAGTATGTCGTTTCTTGCAATGCAATCTATGTTATCAGCACCAATGACCCCAACACACACACCCCATGTTATGTTTTCTTGAATAGAAAGATTTCACCAAAGAGAACAGCAATTTGATGAGACTCCCATTTTTCAAGCCAAATTATTGTAACTTGTTGGAAAGCTATGTACTCCGATCCGAACATAGTTTAATTTGCTTAATTTAACAACCAGCTTTGCCCCTGCCAATGTACTTGTCCCAGTTTCCACAGTTGTTATGAGAGTGAAATATCGTGGTAAAGAAAAGAGTGAAAGGCCAAAAGCAGCGTGATCAAGGAAAGCAATAAAGTTAGTGGGGGAGGGAAAAGGGAATTGTGAAATCAGTGTGTGCAAAAGCACAACAATGAAATTTGTTTTTGTTGCAGGACGATTTTTAAGATGTCTTCAGGACAAGGAAAAAAAAAATTGTTCTCTCTCATTCATTATTTAACATAATAATTTTATAAGTTATTATTGTCTTAATGTAATATTTGGTGTGTTAAATGTTATTTTTGTGATAGGCTTATTCTTCTGATTTGGAACAAAACGTTTTAGGCGCCGCCTTCTGCATAGGACTGATAATAACTAAAGCTTTCTGTATGCTGCCAATGACAGGTGATGGATCAGTTTCGTGAATCTGTAAGGAAATGCTTCTGATTTTGGATTTTGCAGAAGACGGTAGAGAAAATAAAGACTTATAATATAAAATTATATTATAAGTTATTTTTGTTTTCTTTTATCCTTGAAAATTTAAACCTGTAAACATACCTTAAAGGAAACACGGATCATTCTGCTGTTTTGCTGGGGAGACTGAGCATACATCATGATAGCCAAGTGGTCTGTAATTGTGTAAATTTCTCTTCAACATAATGTTCATAGGCATGCATAAATCTGAGGTGCACCTTTTCAACTTCTTGCACCAGATTAGGGACACTAATGTGAGCTCGCGGGATTCTATATCCAATCAATGCTTAATTAAAAGCTCTTCCTCTGACCGCAAAATAATAATAATAATAATAATAAAATCTTTTTCTTTCATCTCATCTGTATTAATGGCCGAAACAAAAGTAGGAAAAAAATGGAAATTCATTGAATGAGGTGAGATGTCTAAACTAAACAGTTCAATTCACAGGAAATATGATCAAATGATGGAATAAATAGATGTATCACATTCAATGACGTAACAGGAAAAGTAAAAGGCTAACTAGTCACGTGCTCGCTTACCAAGTGGGTACATAATTATTGAACGCCTTATAGTGAAATAAAAAAATATATAAAATTAAAAACGTATATCTGACTAATTAGCTTATTAATGTATAATGTGTCCGGAGAATACAAATTTATTCTGATTCTTAAAATTATATACATGATTTATTTTAATTTTTAAAATTAAAAAAATATTATTTTAATTTTTAAAATTTTAAAAAATAATTTAATTTAAATTTTTTAGTGATTCAAGTTAATTCTTATAACTAATAATATAAAAATTAATTTAAATTATTTTTTAAAGTTTAAGGGACTAAAATCAACCTATATTCTTATTTAACTCCAAATCCGTAATTTATCTAGTGGATGTCAAATATACAGGACTGTCCGGAACCGAAAAAATTTTCCTGAACAAAAAAATATATAGGACTGTCATTCATTGTCCTTTTGCCCATGGAGATGGAGGTATGTGGAGTGCAGCGGGCTAATAATTATTGAAATCGTTCATATAATTCTCTTCAAAGAAGATAGGGGCCACTGCAGTGTGTGTCTTCTTCAATTTACAACGATCTTGAAAAAAAGAAATATATCTATTCAGATGAAGTTGAAAAGTTAAACATTAAAATAAAATAAAATAAATGTTAGGAAAGATTCATGGTATTCTAAAGTCTAATTACAATAATATAAGATTATATAAAGTCTAATCCGTACGTTTGTTTTACATTTTATTTATAAAAACTAGCCTTTTTAACACCTATCAAGCTGTAATTCAAAAGTGTAAAACAATTTATTTTAAATTAATTTTAACTTTGAAATCGAAGCCAATATGACCAACTTTTATAACTTCTTGTTTTAAAAATAATTGAAATAAACACACCCTTAAAGTCACTAATATTTTCATATTTATTTAGTTATTTCTAAATGCTACATCTTTCATTAAATATATTTTAATATGATATTTAATTTTAGTTTTAATTTTAATAATGTTATATTAATCTTATTTATGTTTTGTTAACAACAAACAATTTAGTGTCAAATATATATTTTATATTTTGTAAGACATTTATTTTAAGAAAATAGTAGTATTCTTTAATTTATTTAATTTCAAAAATTTAAATTAAACTCTGATTTTTCCTTTAAAAATTTCCTATAAAATAATTTCAAATTGAATTTTAATAATATTATATTTAACACCGTTGTGCTATTTTTTTTGCTAAATTAATGTGGTGTTAGCACAAGGGTAAGGGCGTACTAGACCATGAAATTGGTTAGGCTCAAAAGGTCCTTTCGATTTCAAGTGTCAAACAAATGCTCAAAAGAGGAAACTCTTTTCTTTAAATACAAGTTATCGAGTAACTTAATTGCAAGCATCTAGTTGAGATCAATAAGCAAAGTTAAGCAAGAATGAATATAGTCTGTAATGGATTGAAATTTCGTTAACACTTGAATTGTTCGGTTGCAAGTACAAATTACAAAGAAATCCTATGGGTTTCAAGTATTGAAGGGAGTAAGGAAAAAGCGCAACTAGCTATACTAGGACCGTAAATAAAGTCCGCGAAGCAAGATAATTAAAGAGCCCAGTTAGATAACATTCTTTATCATCTTTTTTTTTTTAATTTTATAAACCAAAAGTGACATTTTTAATTTTTTTTATCCTATTTAACTATACAATTTATTATTTCTCAAAAAAAAAAGTTAGTGCATTTTTGTAATGTAAAGTTACAATGTGATTGCTCTCTAGTGTATGCACAGTGGTTGTCCTTGGATGTCCCTCTTCTCTTCACGATGGTTGGAGCACTAAGGGCGAGTACCTGCAAAGGACTCCAACATTCAAGTCAATGTATGAACGCAAGGGAAGAGAATAATGTCAGAGTGAATAGCTTACCTTGGAGGATCCTTCGCTTCCATATTTATACCATATGGATATGTCCAAAAGAGGGACCCTATGGCTGAGTGGGCATGTACCTTCAATATGGCTTCCGTTACTAAATGATGTCAGGGTTTGTTGGTGCATTTCCATTTTTGGTCTCCTCCTAGGCTTGTATTACAGACCACGCTCATTAAGTGCTCACTAGGTGCTCTTCCCACCCTGACATTGTGTCCTTTCACCTTCTCTAGGGTAAAGTCCTTGATCGGAGCTCTGTATTAGGACATCCTTCTCCATGTGTCTTTGTGTGTTCTCGAGTTCCATTCGAATGGGAAATTCTTGGAGGATCCTTAGGGGGGTCACTCAGTGAGACCTTGAAGATGGCTAACCATTTGACGTCTTTATATCATGACCCGATCTGGAAACGTGACTAGCACGTGAGAAACCTCATTCCCACGTAAGCCTCAGGACCTATCTTACCCTATATGCATAGTAAATCTTAATACCACTTAAAGGATGACTTTATTTTCTATGTACAAACCACCTGCTTTGTCAAATGGTATAATCAAATGGTAATCTCTTAAGAATTCACAATCACTATCAAATCACAACCATGAAATAGTCTAAGAATTAGCTACCTTTCAATAGAGATGATGAAACAAGTTCAATTAGTTGGGTCTGCCTATCTAACCCATCAATTTTGGTGGGGTGGCTTGCAATTTTTATCCCACAAAAAATTTTCAACTTATTTAGCCTATCTTGCATAACTTGCAGGTTATAGGATCTATTTAGTTAAGATTTTAAGAGAATAAATTTTCATGTTAAAAAATAAAAGCAAAAGTATGAGCAAAACAATATATATATATATATATTGTGCTTTGGATGTAGTTACATAAGTACTTTTTATCAAAATTCAAAGTTATTAAATTGTTTAAATGTGTTAAATAGAGAAGTATTTTTTCTTTAAAAAATTACCATTAAAGATGTAGAGAGAGACAGCGAGAATAAGAGTGAAAAAGGAATGGTATTTTTTAAAAGTTATAAGATCGTAATATAGTGAGAAAGTAGTGGTTTTTAAATTCGATGAATAAAATTCTCTTTCTTTTATTGCTTTTATTTATAGAGTTTCTAAGAGATTCAACTCCTTATCTATTTCTTGAAAAACTAGAATTTTTTTTCCCTTTTTAGAAGCACAAACAAATATAATAACATTAATAATTCTACAAGTATTTTTTAAAATTTATTTAGTAAAAAGTAGTTTTTCAATGTTAAGAGGCCAAACAAATACACCAATAATGAGGTAAGGCAAAATGACATGTGCAGTTATTTACTTTTATTTTTTTAGTTTTTCTACATTTAGCAAGTCAATTCGCAGGTTAACTCCCTTATTCCATCATTTTCTTTAATTTTGGACAGATTGACCACACTAATCTGCCCTTGTAATTTTTTGTTTATCAATTTTTTGATAGATAGATCTACTAAACCATTATCAAACAAAATTAATTTATGATTTTTATCTGTAGGTTGAAAAATGCACGAGAATAAGGGTTGAATCGTGCTTTATCTTTTTCTTTCCTTTTAGTTTATGAAAAACTTGAACAAATACTATCAAGAATAAATTTAAAGTATGGAGGAAATAACATCAGCATATGTCAGAAAGTGACTTTTGAACTAAAACAAAGATATGAAAGACGAGTTAAAGAGGGTTTCCCAGAAAAACAAATATAATAGGCACAGAACATAATATAACGAAGATTCAAGGAAGGAGAAGATACTGCAAAAGAGTTTTTATATTGGTTTGGCCAACCTGCCAATATCCAGTTCTCAACAACCATTGAGTTCCACTAATCAACCCTTTCTCAACCCAAGAAAGTTAGATAGTCTTTTAATAGCCTTTGCAAGCTATCTCATGTGACCAGTAGCTCAGTCTATTATCACTTCCAAGTAGTCTTTAAATAGCCTTGCAAGCCACCTCGCAATGATCACTACTGGATTGGATTACAAAGAGTATGTTTAGGTTGATTCACTCAAATGAATAAACACTCAAGTTTTCTCTAGATGAATCAGTGTATAAACTAAAAACTCGGGTGACTTCTTTCTTACTATTCTTCCTAAGAAGAAAGTATAATATAATAAGAATGTAGAAAGAAGATTTTTACAGGAAGAAAACTGATTACAAGCTATAATAGTTTTATAGAACATGAGAGAAAGCTTTTTAGCATTTCAGCACAAGGTAATGATCAAAAGTCTTGATTTGTAAGCATACCATCTCCTTTTATACTTGATTTTCATTTTTAACCATTGCCCTTGATCTGTTTTCCTACTGACACATGTATATCTTCTTTTTGTGTCTTAGAAATGAAGTCTAGAAGAGCAGCTCTGCATGTCAGAGTTTCTTTTTACAGTTGCAGAAACTGTTGTCTAATAGAGGTTTCTGAGTCCACATTCAGAAACTACCTTTTGCTTTCTAAATAAGGTTTCTGAACTTTTTCTTCTAGAACATGGGTAGTTGACCAAGTTGAAAAGAGATCTTACTATCAGTCCCTGACTAAATTTGACTTTAATTTGAATTTTAGATTTTTCCTCTCATTTCTGTAAAGTGCACCATTTACGATAAACGTGCTTTCTGAAATATTATTTCAATTTCTAGACTTTCTTTTTGATCTTCTATGCTTTAATCAGAGATGGTTGTAATTGGATATCACGATCATGATAATTGAATATGGTAATCACACTTTGCTTCATAGTTGGATTGAAATATTCACTTGAATGACACTTTCTGAAGTTGTGTGATATTTTCTGAAGATCTGAGTCTTGGTTTCTTGATCTTGATAATTTCCTTTTGTGTTCTCACCATACTGATATCCATTTTAAGGATTATTTTTCACTTCGTTTAAGTTCTAAATCTCTTTGAATGAGATTCAACATATTTACACATGGTTTCGTGAAAATAACACTTGTTCATGAAGTTGTATGATAATGAGAATGAATCTATTTGTATACTCTAGAAACTCAAACAAACGATTAGTCCTTCTACAAAATATTTTCATGATTGGTTTTGTTATCACTTAAAACACCAAGCTTTGATGCTTTCTAAAGGGTTCTAGAGCTAACATTATCTGTTTGTTAAAACAAGTCAACCTATTCCGTCTCATTTAAATGCTCAATGGTAAGGTAAAACAACGCAAGTTAATCTTTGTAAAACAAAGCACGTGAATCTATTTTCGTTATTTATATTTTAACCCTTATTCCTTTTTGTTGAGACATACACAATTTCAATTCCTTCCCAATGACATATTGCTGCCTACATGGTTCACTAAAAGCTTTGCTTTCATAAGAAAGGAAAAAATAACAATGTCATATCATATCACGCAATAGGTCCAACGATTACCACATACTTTTTCTCAGAAAAAAGCTAATGCCTTCCATAGCTCCTCCTCATTGTCCGTACATTTTATTTAGCACCAAAAACCAACAAACCTCAACTACGACCAAAGAATCATTACCCAGACAAAAATAATTTCCATTCTTTTCTTTCTGCTCTATTGTTATTTCATTTACAATTAGAAAAGGTTTTGAACCACAAAACAACATCAATCTACACTACAACATACATTTCTTGTGACTAAAAATGGAAGTGAAAATTTTAAGATGAGCTAAATTACACATGAAACTCATCAATGAAAGATTCTCCCCTATTTTTACTCTCATGCCACATACACCCTTAATGTGAGTTGGTTGTCTAACTAGATATGAGCATGAATGTGCTAGTTAGTACTCTTGTCATTTCCTCAAACATTACACCAAAATATAGGTTTTGCGACGGTGGATTTGCGGTGATTCTCCAAAACTGCCACAAGATAATTACTCAGAGGCGGATTTTGCAGCGGTTAACCAACCGCCTTTGAAACCTTGTAATTTGCGGTAGTTCTAATAAAACCGCCGCAATATATTTGAACTTAGTGGTAGTTCCTGCGGCGGTTGCAGTTGGATTTAACACTTAGCAGCGGTTTGCAACTGCCGCAGAATACTAATATTAATTTTTCCTTTTTTCGTCGGACATCAAAATAAAGAGCCCAGCAAAACACACAAAACCTAACACACCCCAATTCCTTAATCTCGCGGTATATGAGAAAGAGGAGCCATGGGAGAGAAGCGGCGTCACAGTGGCAGAGCAGGGGGCTAGTGTGGCAAGCTTCTCGGCGGCGCTCCGACGACACACCTCAGGTGGAATACAGAAGCAGGCAAAGCTGCCTATACCTGCCGGAGACAAGGAAGAAAGCAGCGCCAGTGGCGACATCAATCACGTTGGAGGCCGCAATGTCTTCTGCTAGGCTTCGCGGCGCGCGTTCTGAGCTCCGTGGTCATGGTGCACGATGGCTCACGTTGGTTATTGGCGGAAAGAGGGGTTGTCCGCCACCAAAGCACCTAGTTCTCTCTTTTGATCTTTCTTCTGTGACCTAACAGTAGCGAAACCAGAGCAAGGTCATCCTTCACCATCGTTGGGGTTTTGGTTCTCACTTGCTCATGCTATTCCTCTCATGTTCTATATCTCATGATTGTAAGTTATGCACTTTAAATCCCTGACCCTAATTCCTATATTGAATCTCATTTTTTCTAGATCCCTAATATATTTGTATACATTGTGTTTTGCTATATATTCTTCTCCCCTGTTACTTTTCTTTTTCCATTATTTTCTGCCCTATCCCTATTTGTTCCATGTAGTTCCAAATCCAACTTAGGAAAACAACAATTAAGTAGATGGAGAATGAAGATTCATACTTATAGGCCCAAATTGAGTGTAGAGATTTGTACCTCATTTCCACAAGGAAGACCACTAGTTGCAATTGCAAGTTGAATATATAGCATTAAAACTACTCTCTTTAAGCGTCCTCTACAAAAACTCTAAAGATGAAATCTTGAAAGCATTTTGAGTATAGCCTTGGATCAACTGCAGAGATTGAAGTTGGACTGTATTAGAATGATTTGTATGCATGCTCAATCCTTTTACTAATATCATAGCCTTGCAATATATCTATGATACCAAAAAAGATGACAATCTCGTACAACTCGCCAATTGGTTCTCCAACCAACTTAGCAGTGTCTGCATTGCTTTTTCGCGTTGTCATTTCAGCTTGCGTTGGCATGTTTACACCTAATTGAATCCATCTAGAACAATTAAACACAATGCAAAAATTTTCAGAAAATGTCAAGAAAAGTAATTTAAGACTGGAGAGAATCAAAATATGGATATAGTGGAGGTTTGAGTAATAGTTTAAGACGAGCATTCATTCAGATTTTATGGAAAATCAAAAAATGGTGAATATGATATCAAATACCAATGCCAAATTCAGAAGAATGCATGACTAAGTAGAAATTAAACAATCTTTTCTAAGTTAAATAGGACTACTAGATGTATGTTGAATCAATAAAATAACTTAGTAAAAAAAATTAATGATTGGTCCTATCAGGTTTGCGTTTATTTCAAACTGAATTAAACTTATTAAACAAATTGATACTTTTCCCATGATGAGTTGATATCATACCGATTAGGATCTACAATAAGATGTTCTACATCTACTCCAGATAGATGAGGGCCACCATCATCAACATCAAGAGCTGGGGTGCAAGCTCCGGAACTACGACCAGAAGGCGTGATAGGGCCACTACCTATTGTTTCTTGAAAGTGAAGACCACCAACATACTGTTATCCATAATCGTCTCATGTTCTGAGAAGTCACAGCATCAACTTGCTTGCATAAAGTCATCTTAGAAATATTGCCACCAAAGTGCCAAATATTTCATGACCCAAATGTCAATGAATTCAAAATTTGAGGCAACAATGTAGACAATAATGTAACTTACAAAAGAATGCAAAATTTTGAAAGAAATCTTCAAATATGTTAGGCTTTTGGTAAGAATTGATTGTCTTTCAACTAAGAAAAGGAATATTTGACCTTTTCAAACAAGTTACAATTAAGTTTTCATGAATAATCTCATTTTAGTTTCAACAAGGACTTGGATTCAAACAACCTTTATTGTCACAATTGCTTAAAACAATGTGGTTAATGAAACAAAATCCTTACATGTACATGGCATGCTACACACATAGATAAATAATGGAATAGGAAGTCACAAATGAGAAATTCACCTGCAAAATTCTTGGAAACAAGACTTATGCATCCGGAATATAAAATTTAGGTCAAGGTCCTTAAAGGTTGTTGTTGGCTCTATTTCTGTCTCGGGTTTATCAGTTGTGCGACCAAAAGTTGAACCTTTCAGGTCAAAGCGTCGGCGGATGGCGTATTGAGAGAAGAAAAGATTTCCCATAATAACAAATCGAACCTAAAATTTGTGAAGCACAATTAAGAATAAAAGCATTGACATCAAAGTAAACTTTTATACACACCTCAGCATTACCTTTTTTCGTGTAGGTCTTGTTAGTTTGATGCAATGGAAGCCAAAGAACTTCATGACAAGAGTGTTCTCAAAAGCCCGAACGTGTTTATACTAAGCAAGAAGCATTATCAGGAAAACCTGTGATTATGAAAAATGTTAGGGCTAAATTGTCACTAAAAAACATCTATATTGTAAGCATCAACTGAAAGTTAACACTATCAAATCAAGGTAGGCTAATACATTTCTATGACAAGCGTTCAAATTTTATGAATATACTATAATACATTTTCTATTTAAAAGCATGGATTCATTCCATCATTTGACTAATAAATCAAGGTCACAAGTGAAACTTTCTGGTGATGGAAAAGCCAATAATAATAGTGTGTAGATAAGAAAAATTTAATGGGAAGAGAAATGAATATTTTTTCAAAGAAAGAGACTCATGTCTTATATTTTATCTTCCCAAACATATCAAAACAACTCACTTTTACTTCTGCCTTCTTCATGGTCTTTATCATATACCTATTAAGTTTTTTTTATTGAAATTTGGTTTGGGAAATTAGTCCCACATTGCTTAGAATTGGGATGGAAGTGGGTTACCAAGGCTATATATAGAAGCCTAAGTTCTCCATTTCAATTTGCACCAGTCAGAAACACTTTAAGCTTGTATCTGATTTTCTTCCTCCGTACTCTTGTTTTAAAGTGTTGTGAGGTGTAGTTTAAATATTTGCTTTGTGAGAATGTGAGTGTACTGGGGTGTGGTAAGAGAGAAGTCTGTGTATTGTAATAATTTTCGCATAGTGAGATTCTCTGGTTGTCTTTTGACAGTGGCCGTGATTTTTCTCCGGTTTTGGAGTTTTTCACATTAAATTCTTGTATTGTAGTTGTGTTCCTATTTTATTTCTCTATTTAGGGTGGTTTTCAAGGAGGGAAAGTGTCTTAGTTTCCCAACAATTGGTATCAGGAGCTTTGGTTCGATGAGATTTATTTTTAGTATGCTCTATGGTTGCAACTTAGTCTGATCTTCCACATCAGAAAAGAATTTCTCCTTGATGCTTGAGGATCATCCTTGCTTGCTGTTGCTGGAAGGCAATGTGATATTGTGAGAGTGCGGTTTGGAAAGGTTCTGGCTAAGGAAAGACTTGGTATTTAAGCGTGTTCATTGTGACCCACCTTTCTTTCCTGGGAACCCTCCTGGTGCATCACGCTACGCTGATTTATACTATTCCAAAGATACTACATGCAATAATGTCAAGTTTTTCAAGTGCTGTGAAATATGATATAGAGAAATTTGATGGAAGAATCCATTTTGGCTTGTTGTAGATACAAGTTAAGGATGTGTTGATATAATCAGGTTTGCACAAAGCGTTGAAAGGAAAGATCGTTGATATGGATAATGAAAACTGGGAGGAACTGGATTTGAGAGCAGCAAGTGCAATTCGTCTGTGTTTGGCTAAGAATGTTCTTGCAAATGTGCAAGGAATATCAACAGCTAAGGAACTTTGGGGGAAACTCGAAGGGTTATATCAGGCAAAGGGCATTTCAAATCAGTTGTTGTTGAAGGAGCAGTTTCATAATCTGCGCATGGATGACAACATGAAGATCTCCGACCATCTTAGTGCCATCAATGGTATTGTCTCTGAATTAGAGGTAATTGAAGTGAAGATTGATGATGAAGATAAGGCACTAAGGCTTATATTGTCTCTTCCATCTTCCTATGGGCACATCAAGCCTATATTGGTGTATGGGAAGGAAACTCTGAATTTCGAAGAAGTTGCCAGTAAAGTCGTTGCTGAAGAAAGAAGAATGAAGAATGAGGGTAGCACTTCATCAAATTCACTGTTTGTAGCTAGAAGTGACAGTTATGGGAAAAAGAATTGTTGAAAGAGTGTGACATGTTGGAAATGTGGAAAGCCTGGGCATGTAAAGAAAAATTGTCCAAGTGGCGCGGTGTTGGAGAGGGACTCTCAATCTGATGCTTGCAACATTGCTCTCCTAGAGGGAGAGGATGATTTTTACTAGAAAGTAAGAAGTGTATCCTCATGGCATCACCGTGCTGCCATGGAAAAGGATAAGTTGTTGCTAGCGGATCCACAATTGCACACGGGCATTGATTGGCGTTGAGATGCAGGGTGTGTGGTGGGAGTTATGTTGATGGATGAGAAACTTTTAGGAAAAGCCAATGTGAAAGTTGCACCATAACTTTTCAGCAAGGTTTCGACATATGCCAAGGTGAAATTCTTGAAATTATTTTATTCCAAGTGAGTGTACTTTTTATGGTGGAGTATGATAGTTTTTTGAACTATGATTGTTAGTATAGACAATGACAGCAAGAGATTGCCTTTGTGTTGATAATCTTGAAGATGAAGCTGTGTTTATTTCAATCAAGGTGGAGATTGTTAAGTTTTTGATTGAAATTTGGTTTGGGGAATTAGTCCCACATTGCTTAGAATTGGGATGGAAGTGGGTTGCCAAGGCTATATATAGAAGCCTAAGTTCTCCATTTCAATTTGCATCAGCCAGAAACACTTTAAGCTTGTATCTGATTTTCTTTCTTTGTACTCTTGTTTTAAAGTGTTGTGAGGTGTAGTTCAAATATTTGCTTTGTGAGAGTGTGGGTGTACTGGGGTGTGGTAAGAGAGAAGTCCGTGTGTTGTAATAATTTTCACATAGTGATATTCTCTGGTTATCTTTTGACAGCGGTCGTGGTTTTTCTCCGATTTTGGAGTTTTCCACGTTAAATTCTTGTGTTGTGGTTGTGTTCCTATTTTATTTCTCTGTTTAGGGTAGTTCTCAAAGAGGGAAAGTGTCTTAGTTTCCCAACAATACTGGTCATCGTTGGTCAAATAAAAGAAGCTTCCACTTTTTCCAGGGGTCAAGATTTCTCGAAGGGCATCATTTCCACATATTGATATCATGTAATCAGCTGGATCCACTTTAAATAATTTTCTGAGAGCTCTATAGATATAATGAAATCAACCATCATGATCCATCTATTTAGAGAAACAATTATAGTTTGAATACAGTCAGAGCCTATTTGTTATATAAAGGTTATGAAACATTTGATATAGAAGCCAAAAACAAGTTGGTGCATTTTAGCATACCCCTTGCTTTTGACAAGGAATGGTGCAGTGATTGGGTAGTGACCAATGGTTAAGACACATGGATATAGTATGGTGGGTGTGGTAGTAGACGAGTTTTCTTTAACCACATTTATTAAACATGGTTAAATGTAAATAAAAATGGGGGCAAACACATCTTCCTTTCTTCTCCGGTATCATCAGTTTCTCTTTTATCTTGAAATCTCATTCTCCCATCCCTTCCAAATTCACACTCAAACCCCACTCTTCATCTAAAAACCCTTTGATCCATAACCCCCAATTCCTCCCTAAACTTATTCATTCATTTCTCTCATTTTGGATTAGATATGATTCTCGCAGCATTAGATTGCCCATCGTAAACCTACTGCTCTTGGCCACCTACCCTCCCAATTGTTGCCAACAGCAGCTCCACTTCATCGCTGGCCTAACACCTCGCCACCGTTCGTTCTAACTAATGGTCCCTACTATGCTATTTGGTTCCTGCTCTACACATCCCTTATTTCGGTTCCCCTTGCTCCGTTTTTTTTTTCATTCCCACGAATTACTTTAATGGAAAATTTTGTATATGAATCATAACTTTGGTCTTCTTGTTTTTACATGTGCCATTAACAAATTAATGTCAATTCTAGTTTGGATGTTCGATAGGATTTGCTATCAAAGTCAATTAATATGATTGGTGGGATATGTTTGATAATTGTGAAGTTTAGTTAGTTTCATAACAGTGGCTGATGCTGTGTTAAGAGAGAAATGTAGGGAGGAATAGGTGGGTAAGGATTAGAGGGTTTTTGACGAAGAGTAAGATTTGAGTGTGAATTTGGAAGGATGAGAGAATGAGATTTTGAGAGAAAATAGAATCTTATGCTATTGAAAAAATGAAATACATCTATTCAGATGAAGTTGAAAAGTTAAAAAATAAAATAAAATAAAATAAAAGTTAGGAAAGATTCATGCTATTCTAAAGTTTAATTACAATAATATAAGATTATATAAAGTCTAGTCTAACCAATTTAGGGTACGTTTGTCTTACATTTTATTTATAAAAACTAGTCTTTTTAAGGTAGCTACACCTATCAACTTTAATTCAAAAGTGTAAAACAATTTATTTTAAATTAATTTTAACTTTGAAATAGAAGTCCATATGACTAACTTTTATAACTTTTGGTTTTAAAAAGAATTGAAATAAACACACCCTTAAAGTCACTAATATTTTCATATTTACTTATTTTTTTTCTAAATGCTGCATCTTTCATTAAATATATTTTAATATGATATTTAATTTTAGTTTTAATTTTAATAATGTTATATTAATCTTATTTATGTTTTGTTAACAACAAACAATTTAGTGTCAAATATATATTTTATATTTTGTAAGACATTTATTTTAAGAAAATAGTAGAATTCTTTAATTTATTTAATTTCAAAAATTTAAATTAAACTCTGATTTTTCCTTTAAAATTTTCCTATAAAATAATTTCAATTTGAATTTTAATAATATTATATTTACCACCATTGTGCTACCTTTTCGCTAAATGTGGCATTAGCACGAGGGTAAGGGCGTACTAGACCATGAAATTGGTTAGCCTCAAAAGGTCCTTTCGATTACAAGTGTCAAACAAATTCTCTAAAGAGGAAACTCCGTTCTTTAAATACAAGTTATCGAGTAACTTAATTGTAAGTACCTAGTTGGGATCAATAAGCAAAGTTAAGCAAGAATGAATATAGTCTGTAATGGATTGAAATTTCGTTAACACTTGAATTGTTCGGTTACAAGTGTAAATTACAAAGAAATCCTATGGGTTTCAAGTATAGAAGTGAGTAAGGAAAAAGTACAACTAGCTATACTAGGACCGTAAATAAAGTCCCGGAAGCAAGATAATTAAAGAGCCCAATTAGATAACATTGTTTATCATCTTTTTTTTTAAAATTTTATAAACCAAAAGTCACATTTTTAATTTTTTTTGTCTCATTTAACTATACAATTTATTATTTCTTGAGAAAAAGATTTTACTACATTTTTGTAATGTAAAGTTATGATGTGGTTGCTCTCTAGTGTATGGACGGTGGTTGTCCTTGGATGTCCCTCCTCTCTTCACGGCAGTTGGAGCACTAAGGGTGAGTGCCTACAAAGGACTCCAACACTCAAGTCAGTGTATGAACGTAAGGGAAGAGAATAATATCAAAGTGAATAGTTTACCT
Source organism: Dalbergia cochinchinensis (assembly GCA_031216125.1). Taxonomy (NCBI): domain Eukaryota; kingdom Viridiplantae; phylum Streptophyta; class Magnoliopsida; order Fabales; family Fabaceae; genus Dalbergia; species Dalbergia cochinchinensis. Next base: position 5,638,642 of record CM062374.1, read on the forward strand.
TGGAGGATCCTTCGCTTCCATATTTATACCATGTAGATACATCCAAAAGAGGGACCCTATGGCTGAGTTGGTATATACCTTCAATACGGCTTACCGTTACTAAATGGTGTCAGGGTTTGTTGGTGCTTTTCCATTTTTGGTCTCCTCCTAAGCTTGTATTGCAGACCACGCTCGTTAAGTGCTCACTATGCGCTCCTCCTCCCACCCTAATATTGTGTCCTTTCACCTTCTTTGGGGGTGAAGTCCTTGATCGGAGCTTGGTATTAGGACATCCTTCTCCATGTGTCTTCGTGTGTTCTTGAGTTCCATTCGGATGGGAAATTCTCGGAGGATCCTTTGCGGATGTCACTTAGTGACCTTGACGATGGCTAACTATTTGGAGCCTTTATGTCACGACTTGATTTGGGAACGTAACCGGTACGTGAGAAACCCCATTCCCATGTAAGTCTCAGGACCTGTCTTACCTATATGCACAATAAATCTTAATATCACTTAAAGCACAACTTTAATTTCTACGTGCAAACCACCTGCTTTGTCAAATGGTATAATCAAATGGAAATCTCTTAATTTATATTTAAACTAAAATCTTGACAGTCAAGCTAAAAGTTCATAGTCCATTTCTAGAGTTCGAAATCATAGTACCAGTAAAAATATAAAATCTAGGATATGCAGTAAGTATAAGAAATAAAAACATGTGTTTGCTCTAAAGGCCGGGATCCTGCCTACATCTACATTGGAGCACATCCAGAGCAAATTACCATACGTCACCCAAAAGGATCACCAACTGAATCCTAATGCCGCTGGAGTGAAGATGGCTGGGACATACCCTCAGTAGCTACAGTATCTGTAAACTATGAGAAGGAATAGAGGGATGAGTTTTGTAACCAGAACTTAGTGAGTGAGTCCTCACCTGGAACCCCCTTTATGGGACAACAAGAGAAGACACACAGCACTAGAATAATAGTGATAGTAATAAAGTACCAAAGCATTTCATAATTATAATCAAGTTATCAAATCTTAGCTTTCTAAAAATTGACCAAACAGTAATTTAATAGAAAAAAAATAATCTCTGCTATGGTTACGCACGAGTTTTGTGACGTAACAATATTCTGAGTATAAATCTCCAGTCACATCTGGGCGTTACGTATCACTATCCCCAGTGTGATAATAAATTCTTCATTACCCAGTGTGGCAATAAATTCTCCATTATCTATGTCATGGGCTACTTGGTACCAAGATTAATGGACTAATTGCCATTAATACACAGCCTGTTTCTCTATAGCTACTGTTAGCTTAATCAGAATCTCAATCTTTTCTCTATATTTCATAAAGTCATTTGCCCTAGGGTTCAAGCCTTTTGATATCAAACATCCAATCCCAATAATCATATGATCTTTAAATCAACTATAAACAATAAAAATCTCAATTTAATGCTTTATAAATTCATTTATTCAACAATAGTCCCATGGTTTTCAAGAAAACTACCCTCATGATAAAACCAAGAGGTAATAACACAGTATCCAACAGAAATCTCAGTAGTTCATGAAATAAACTCTAAAATCATATATAATTTTCATATTTTAAGTGAAAATAGATATAACGATTAACATAGAGGTTGCAGATGTGAACTCACTCACTTGGAGTGTAGAAGACATAGGAACACAAGCAAGAATGACACTCGTATCTATCATTGAAGTAATTGAATTCTAGATTAACCTCTAAATACTCAAATCTAACTTCAATCCTTCCAAAAGAACACTATAACATATATACGATGAACACCCTATCAAAGCCCCAAGAATAAGGAGAAATTGAAGGGGAAAAGGAGTAAAACTAT